>CM043318.1:101068553-101746678 GCA_023736055.1 Quercus glauca
AACTTCCATGGAAGTTATGGAAGTTATCTCTGACTTTGATGAATTCCTCAACAATAGGAACGGTTTTCAGAGCAAGTAATCGTTCCATGTGCACTATATAAAAATTTTTCTGCGAAGAGGTAATTCATGGAGACATTTTTTAACAGAACAAAAGAAAGTCTTAAAATATTTTTCTCTCTATTCCAGCCCATTGACTTTACTATCGGAGGACCATAGACCGACCTCTACCGGTCTTTTTCTAATTGAATTTGGTTTTTCAGGACTTAGCCTTCAAGATCACTGACGCCCGGAGACTTTCAACCCACTGATTTTCTAGGATCATCAGTTGGCGCCGTCTGTGGGGAAGCAAATATTTGTCGCTCTTGAACTTGTTGAGTTCTACGATTTCTTTCTCTCATAAAGGGTTGAAATGGTTCGAACAAGATCGAGGGCAACTAGCCCAGGCCCTCAACAGAGTAGAGATGCATCAAGTAACCCTCATCACGATCGTCAATCTGCACCGATTATGTAGGCATCTTCTGTCCAACATATGCACTCTATGGCGGCTGCGATGGCGGAGTTAACTCGCCAAAATCAAGAACTACAGAGGGAGATTAATCTAAGAAGGTAGACACATAGAGAGCATGAAGAAGGGCAAAATCGGAATCAAGAGGACAGAGAGAATTTTCAACATGGGAGTTAATCAAGGGGTACCACCCCGCGAAGGGTACCCCGTTTGGAAAAAGAGTTGGATCAAATGAAGAAAGCCATGGACGAACTGAAGGAGAATATGAGGAGGGCAAACCCAGTAGAGGATTTGGTTCATAGAACTGACTCTCCATTTACGGCTTCCATTAATGACCATCCCCTGCCACCAAAGTTTAAAATGCCTTCTTTAGATTCATACGATGGGAATCGAGATCCTTTTGACCACATTGCCACCTTCAAGAACACTATGCATCTTCAAAGAGTTCCAGACGAAATAATATGTAGAGCCTTTTCTACCACTCTCAAGGGTCCAGCCAGAGTGTGGTTTAGCAAATTACCCCCAAACTCAGTAAGTTCTTTTGAAGAATTAAGCAAGTTGTTTGTCAATAACTTCATAGGGGGTCAGCGACACAAACGTTCTACTTCCAGTCTGTTAACGATAGAATAGGGAGAAAATGAGAGTTTGCGGTCGTTTATCACTTGATTCAATAGGGAAGCCTTGACAGTGGACGAGATGGACAACAAATTGCTGTTAGCAGCTTTCCACAACGGAGTTCATTTGGATTTGTTCATCCACAAACTCTATGAGCAAGAGCCATAAACCATGGCGGAGCTCGTCCATTCAGCTCAAAACTTCATGAATGCGGAAGATGCGATTATAGCTAAGAAAAGAAAAAGAACAGAGAAAATGGAGACAAATTGCCACTCGGAACAAGGCCTTCGTCCAAAGAAGGGACAGACGGACGACAGAAGAGACCGGGACAAGAAGACAGGTTCGTCAGCACGCAACCAGCAATATACTCCATTGAACATGCCACTTGAACAGGTCCTTATGCAAATCAAGGACAAGTCTTCCCTAAAGTGGCCAGAGAAATTGAAGGGAGATCCCAACAAGCGCAACAGGAACAAGTATTGTCGCTTTCATAAAGACCATGGCCATGACACAGATGAGTGTTTTGATTTGAAGCAGCAGATTGAGAATCTCATAAGGTAAGGGAAGTTGAGAAATTTCCTTGGACGAGATCACAAGGATGAGAAGTTGAAAGGGAAAGTAGAACAATCATCATGACCACCACTAGGCGAGATAAAAGTTATCATTGGGGGAAGTTTGGCAGGACGGTCATCCAAGACAAAGAAAGCATACTTGAAGGAAGTGCAGAGCGTCCAACTTTCAAGACGACCGCCAAGGGCAAAGTCCACGGACGAATAGCCGATTACTTTCACGGATGAGGAAGCTGAGAGAATCCATCATCCTCATGATGACGCTATTGTCATCGCCCTACTTATTGCTGATTACACAACTAGAAAAGTGTTAATAGACAACGGAAGTTCAGCGGACATTCTGTATTACCCAGCCTTTCAGCAGATGAGGATCGGACGAGACCAGCTCCGCCCAGTGCACTCGCCTCTAGTAGGTTTTGGAGGAATGAAGGTACAGCCTATAGGTACTGTTACATTACTAGTGGTGGTAGGATCATATCCACAACAGTTGACTACCAATATGAATTTCCTAGTAGTAGATTACTCGTCATCTTACAATGCAATAATTGGAAGGCCAACCCTAAACAGGTGGAAGACAGTTACATCTACCTACCACCTGTCAGTCAAGTTCCCGACGGAACATAGGATAGGCCAAGTACAGGGAGACCAATTAGTAGCAAGAGAGTGTTATCTAGCCATGCTGGCTACGGACGAGCAAATTCAAGCAATGAATATTGAAGAAAAGAAAGTTGTGGTAGAACTCATAGAAGCGTTGGAAGATATTCCCTTAGATGAAAATAACCCTGAGAGGTGTACCAGGGTTGGAGCAGATCTGGAAGCAAAGATTAAGAAGGACCTCATTTGTTTTTTAAAAAGAAACAGAGATGTATTTGCATGGAGTCACGAAAATATGCCGGGTATAGATCCTAATGTCATTACCCACCGTCTGAGTGTATGCCCTTCCTCCAAGCCAGTGCGACAAAAGAAGAGGGTGTTCGCCCCTGAGAGAGATAATGCTGTTAAGGAGGAAGTTCAGAAGTTAATTGTGGCGAAGTTCATTCGAGAGATATACTATCTTGACTGGTTAGCTAATGTGGTCATGGTCAAGAAGGCGAACGGCAAATGGAGAATATGCGTTGATTTCACTGACTTAAACAAGGCTTGTCCCAAGGACAGTTACCCATTACCGCGCATTGATCAGTTGGTAGATTCTATTGCAGGCCACAAGTTGCTCAGTTTCCTGGATGCTTTCTCTGGTTATAATCAGAATAGGATGGATGAAGCAGACCAAGAGAAGACGGCCTTTATCACCAGTCAGGGACTATTTTGTTACGAAGTGATGCCTTTCGGTTTAAAAAATGCTGGAGCAACATACCAACGATTGGTCAATCACATGTTTCGTCCACAGATCGAGCGGAATATGGATGTCTACATAGATGGTATGTTGGTGAAAACTCAGGACGAGGAGAGGCATTTGGACGACTTGTAGGAAACATTTGACACACTGAGGCAGTATCACATGAAGTTGAACCCTAACAAATGTGCTTTTGGAGTATCATCAGGGAAATTCCTAGGATTTATGGTCTCCTACAGAGGAATCGAAGCAAACTTTGATAAAATTCAAGCAATATTGGATATGAAGCCTCCGAGCAATGTTAAAGAAGTCCAGTCCCTCACCGGACGAGTTGCCGCTCTCAACAGGTTTGTTTCTAAAACTATTGACAAATGTTTGCCATTTTTTAAGGTTCTTAAAAAAGCATTTGAATGGACCGACAAGTGTCAGAAAACTTTTGAAGATTTGAAGATATATCTCACCAAAGCCCCATTGTTGAGCCCGTCCATGCAAGGAGAAGAGTTGTACTTATATTTGGCAGTCACCCCACGCGTAGTGAGTTCAGCACTAGTGAGGGAAGAGGGCAAGGTACAAAGACCTGTATACTGTACCAACAAAGCATTGAGGAGAGCAGAAGGACAATACCCATTAATGAAGAAATTGGTTTTTGCATTGATAACAGCCTCCAGAAAACTAAGGTATTATTTTCAGGCTCATGTCATTAACGTCATGACAGATCACCCACTCAAGAAGGCAATGAACAAATTAGAGGCTGCAGGACGTTTGATCCAACGGGCCGTCGAGCTCAGTGAGTTTGACATAAAGTACTAACCAAGGCATGTTATAAAAGCTCAAGCTCTGACAGATTTCATTGCTGAGTTTACCTTAAGTTGTGATGATGAAGGTGAAATGGAAAATAGTAAGAAGTGGGTCGTTCATGTGGATGGCTCGTCTACACAGTACGTAGGAGGAATAGGTGTGGTTTTGCAATCTCCAGAGGGGGATAAACTAAAACACAAAGTTCACTTGCACTACCAACCAACTAATAATGAAGTCGAGTATGAAATTCTTCTCAAAGGGCTGGAATTGGCCAAATTGGTAGAAGCGAAGTCAATCCTCATCTTGGGAGATTCTCAACTGATCATGGGCCAAATGAATGGAATGTATGAGGCTAAAGAAGAACGAATGAGGAAGTATCTTAACAGGGTGATGCGTATTATAAAAAAGTTTGAAGAAGTTAGTTTCGTTCAAATCCCAAGGGAGGAGAACATGGAAGCTGATACCTTAGCGAAAGAAGCCTCAGCAAATGAAGCCATGGATAAGTTTGATGAGATTCAATACATACCAAGCATAGACATCCTAGAAGTACAACAGGTGGAAAGTAGAGAAAATTGGATGGCTCCAATTGTGTCACACTTAAAAGATGGACGATTTCCAGAAAAAAAAGATGAGGCTAAAAAGTTAAAGGTCAGAGCAGCCAGGTACATTCTTATAGACGAGATTCTCTACAAAAGAGGTTTTTCCCAGCCTTATCTCAGGTGTTTAGCCCCAGACGAAGCGAACTACATATTAAGAGAAATTCATGAAGGAGCATGTGGCAATCATTCAGGAGCCAGGTTGCTCGTCCACAAAGCCGTCCGTGCAGGATACTATCGGCCAAACATGCAAGCTGACGCTAAGGCCTACGTCAAGGTCTGCGATCAATGCCAAAGGTTTAGCAACGTCCCCAGGCAACCATTAGAGTACTTGACTCCAATGATGGCCCCGTGGCCTTTTGCATAATGGGGACTAGACATTCTGGGTCCATTTCCACTAGATGTAAGGCAAATGAAATTCCTCGTGGTTGGTATTGATTATTTTACCAAATGGGTAGAAGCAGAATCCTTGGCCAATATCACACAACAAAATGTCAAGAACTTTATGTGGAAGAACATTGTGTGCAAATTTGGAGTACCCAGGGTGCTGGTATCATACAACGGACGACAATTTGACAATGCACTTTTCAAAGATTTTTGCATACACTTTGGAATTCAAAATCACTACTCCTCACCAGCCCACCCACAAGCTAACGGCCAAGCAAAAGTTGCAAACCGATCCTTGTTAAAAATAATCAAGACTCAGCTTAAGAGGGCTAAGGGAGTATGGCCAGATGAGCTACTAGGTGTTCTGTGGGCATATAGAACGACAATGAGAACTCCTACAGGAGAAACTCCTTTCAAGCTAGCATATGGAATTGAAGCAGTTATACCCGCAGAAGTGCACATGGCCAATCATAGGGTGACAACCTACCAGGACGAAGCTAATGAGGAACAACTCCGTTTGAACCTCAATTTAATAGACGAGGTAAGGACGGATGCTGAGCAAAGGATGGCAACGTATAAAAACCTTATGGCTGGGCGGTATGACGCAATGGTAAAGCTAAGGCGATTCAACATAGGGGACCTCGTCCTAAAAAGGGTTTCCTTAGCAACAAAGAACCCAGTCCATGGGAAGTTGGGACCAAATTGGGAAGGCCCCTACAGAGTCGTCAACTGCAAAAGACAAGGATCCTATTACTTGAAAGCCCTTGATGGGAGGAAGTTGGAGCATCCTTGGAATGTGGAGCACTTGAGGAAGTACTATCAGTAGAATGCCAGCCTGGAGGAGCATGACTCTGGACGAGCTCAGGGATTAAAAACTTTATTATTATATTTTGTGTGGCTTTATTATTATGTTAAATTTATGGACAATGTTATAGTTTGTGTTGTTTAAATAAAGGCATTAGCCTCTAAGGTGCATACCTCGTCTATGAACAATACTTATGTTATGAACAATATTTGTAGAATGTACATAATGTTGTGTAATTCACTGATTCCCATACTACGTTTGTTCAAATTTACCCTTGAAAAGGTTGAAAAGCATAAGATGAGACAATTCTCTAAACGCGGAGATATAATGTCAAACTTTCCTAAGGGAAAAACATCAAGGCATGCTCGTCCAAATCAGAGGATGAAGCAAAGCCAGTGCTTAAAGCTAATTGCGATAAAGCCCAAAGCATACTCGTCCGTACAATGGACGAAATAAAGCATAATACATATCTGACTCATGGACAATAAAATGCATAGACGAGTGCATATTAAGCCATGGACAAAGAAATGTATGGCTGTGTTTCAATCTTGTTAAGGCCTTTATTAAAACAATCTAGTCCATGGACGAGTAAAATGTAAGGCCTTAACTTCATTAAGCATAAAGATCAGCCAAGTCCATGGACGAGTAATGCTGATTTTTATCATTTCTCAACAAGTCCATGGACGAGTAATGTTGATTATTACCATTTCACATAGACGAATTACATTTGAAATTCCAATGAAAATGGTAGATGAATATATGTAAAATATGGACAAAGTCAAGCAAAAAAAAAAAAAAAAAGAGATAAAACTCGTCCATACATATGCAAAAGGAAAATGGCATTCATTAAGTCAAGGGTGGATATCCTACGTCCAAAAAACCCTTGTTAAATAAACTGAAATGATTGTTTAAAACCTCGTCCTAAAACCTTGGACGAAGTAAATGTATTGAAATTACATAAAAAGGTAACAAAATGGACCAAATAAAAATACATTGAAAAATTTTCTTAGGATGAGGGAGCATCAGCATTGGAGGCGTCCTGAAGAGGCAGGGTTGTAGCATCGTCCTCAACATTAATATCCTCGGAACCAATCTGAATGAGAGAACTAGTGGCAGCAGCATTCAGATTAAGTACAATGGGGCTGAAGTCTATATTAGGGAACTTCTCCATAGCCTCCATTCTGAAATCTTCAAACCCAGCTGCATAGTTAGTGTCCAAAACATCAGTATATTGTTTGGACACTTTAAATTCAGCCACTGCATCTTCCTTCGCTTTGGAGAGGAGAAGGCTATGCTCATCATTCTTTCTCTGCAGGTCCTCAAGACGAGCTTCTTTCTTCGCAGCACTAACCTTCAACCCTTCAACCAAAGCTTTCAACTCCTTCACCTCATCCGTGGTTTTGGAAGCCACTTCAGCCCATTACTTAGCCTCGTCCTTCAACTCCTAGATCCTTGTCTCTAACAAGATCCTCGTCCTGTCCAACCCTGTGGCCTGTCTAGATGCTGCTATAAACTTTGACATACCCTATAAAAAAAAAAAAACAAATAAAAGTTAAAAAAAAAAAGAGAAAGAAATAAAGAAGGAGAATGAAAATCTTTTGCCAAGACGAAGTATAGATAGCTTGAAAAGGTCATGAACACCAGAGTGTTCAAAATCCTTAAGGGACATGTTATAGCAAATATTTATATCCTCGTCGGACATAGCATTCTTGAAACGCTCCCAGGCTAAGTTCTCATTTTCAATAATATTTGAAGGGACCATTCGAGAAGGCTGAGACGAAGTATAGATAGCTTGAAAAGGTCATGAACACCAGAGTGTTCAAAATCCTTAAGGGACATGTCATAGCAAATATTTATATCCTCGTCGGACATAGCATTCTTGAAACACTCCCAGGCTAAGTTCTCATTTTCAATAATATTTGAAGGGACCATTCGAGAAGGCTGAGACGAGGTTGACACAGTTTTGGACGGAGTGGTCTTGGACGGAGTGATCTCACTCGGAATGGACGAGTCTACATCAACTACATGTATAGGCTGTTGGGACGAAGGAATGGTAGGCTTGACTACTTGGGATAAGGTATTCTTAGCCTTTTTGCCTCTGCGACTGGGAAGATTTCCCAAGTCCAAATTCTTAGATAGAGTTTTCCTCTTCTCCCTAGTCGTAGGACGAGCCTGAGATTCAATCTCAGGACGATCCCCCTCAGTAGCCACTTCCTTTCCTTTGTTTCCTTTCATTGTTGCCATTCCTAAAAAAAAAAAAAAAAAAAAAACTTTTAGAATTAAAACAAAGTAAACAATATGCAAGGACGCTTGGAACTTAAGACTTACTTCTTCTTATTGTGATTTCGTGTGCAATTGCTTCGTCAGATGGGTCAGGGCCCAATCCCCACTTGGCAAGTCGTCTAAGCAAGACCAAGGAATGGAAGTCCCTATCCGCGTGTAGACGAGCCCTGTGGACGTAGTCACGGTGGAATTTGCTCAAAGACAGTCATTTAACGGCTGAAATGAAACAAGTAAAAAAAAATTTAATTAATTAATCGTTAATGTTAAAAGAAGAAAAGGGAAAATCAAAAGAAAAAGGGGAGCAACTTACCCTCAGGACGAAGGTTTCCTAGGTCCCCGGTATAACGACCAAACGTGTCTCGGCCAACGTCTACAGGATTCCCAGCCCAGAAGCCAGAGACGAAGAAAAATTCCGTCTTCCATTTTCTGTCAGACGAGGCCAGGGACTTGATCAATCTACAATCTCTACCCCTGGCTGTGAATTGATGAAAGCCAAGGGATTGATGTATTTCTGAAAGTTTGTAACAATAAAGGAACTCGTTCACAGTAAGAGGACGGTCCCTTCCAAATACTTCACCCCACAAAATTTGCATTGAGATGATTAATCTCCATGCATTTGGGTTGAATTGGCATACTCCTAAACCTAACCTAATCAAAAACTCCCTAGTAAAGGCGTTTAAAGGGAATCTTAAACCCCCCAAAAGATAAGCCTCATAAACGCCTATCCCAAAGTGAGGGTTGCAACACCATTCTCCTCGGACGGGCAACCTAGGGTTAAACTCGTCTGGGATTTGGTACCATTCCCTAAGATTTTTAAGTCTTTGGTCGTCTGTTCTGGAAGGAATATCTACTGCACAACTACAAACAGTGACCTCCTCCTCGTCCAAAGGACCAGAAAGAGGAGCAGTGGACGAGGTACCAGCTTGAGACCCTGAGGCCTTCTTAAGCTGTTCTTGTACAACCTCTAAAGAAAGTCCAGGGACGCCAGAGACATACTCCTCGTCCGTGGTGTTCCCCCCACTACTATCACTAGTACTACTAGAACTGTAGTAACTACTCTCATCGTTGTACTCGTCTATGGCCTTATCTACACTGTCGCTCGACGAGGAAAGTACAACCTCAGCCATCTTAAAAGAAAAACTAAGGACGAGAAAAAGAAAAATACCTGGATCTAGGACGAAGGAAAGCTATAGACGCAGGAAACTTCTAGACGAAGATCTAGGACGAGGAAGGATGAAGAGGGAAATTTCATAAATGAGAAGGGTAACGGAGGTATTCCACTATTTATAGGGAATAAATCCTAGCACCTGAAGCGACATGACCAATCAATAGCTGACATGTGGCATGCTCCTCGATTAAATCAATCGACGTGATTATTCACTAATGAGCCCATGACACGTGGCACACCAATTTACAGCTAACACACGTCTTACATCTCTCTGGACAACCCATGGACAAGTGGGCAACTGATGATGATGTAAAATGCAACTTCCAAAGTCATCCATATGGTTTGTCCTTTGAAAGAGAATGAAGGGCACAACAAAGAAGCCATCCGTCCCCATCAAACTTCGTCCGTCATTAATTAAGGACGGACGAAGCCTCGTCCGTCCCTAATGACGGACGAGGCAACATTCTGAACTTGGGCAAATTTGGTTCTTACTTGTGAACCAAGACCTCCATTACCCAAAATGAAGCACCGGTCTAGATAAAATAACTTCCATGGAAGTTATGGAAGTTATCTCTGACTTTGATGAGTTCCTCAACAACAAGAACGGTTTTCAGAGCAAGTAACCGTTTCATGTGCACTATATAAACATTTTTCTGCGAAGAGGTAATTCATGGAGACATTTTTTAACAGAACAAAAGAAAGTCTTAAAATATTTTTCTCTCTATTCCAGCCCACTGACTTTACCATCGGAGGACCATAGACCAGCCTCCACCGGTCTTTTTCTGATTGAATTTGGTTTTTCAGGACTTAGCCTTCAAGATCACCGAAGCCCAGAGACTTTCAACCCACTGATTTTCCAGGATCATCAAGCATGCCATGCGTCTTCTGTTGATTGGTTGTGTCATTTCAAATGCCAGGGTTTACTGCCTATAAATAGTAGAATACCTCCGTTACCCTCCCCATTTCTGAAATTTCCTTCCTCTTCCTAGATCTTCGTCTAGAAGCTTCCTGCGTCTATAGCCTTCCCTCATTCTAGATCCAAGTATTTTCCTTATCTTCATCCTTAGTTTTCTTTAAAATGGCTGAGATTGTGCTTACCTCTTCTAGTGATAATGTGGATAAGGCTATAGACGAGTATAATGACCCTAGCAGTTTTAACGATTCTAGTGATAGCCATAGTGATAGTGGTAGCAGTAGTGAGGGAAACACTACGGACGAGTATGAGTCTGGCATCCCTGGAATTCCTTTGGAAGTGTTTCAGTAGGAGCTTAAAACGAGATCCGAGTCAGGCTCTAAGGCTAGCACAAGTGCCCCCTCGTCCGCTAATCAAGACGAGGTTGAGGTGGTTTATAGTTGTGCCATAGGGGTAGCTTCAAAGACGGATGATAGTAGGTTAAATTTACTTAAGAAGTGGTACCAAATCCCAGACGAGCTTAACCCTAGGTTAGTCGTCAAGGGAGAATGGTGTTGTTAGCCTCGTTTTGGGATAGATATTTATGAGGCTTATCTTCTAGGAGGTTTTAGGTTACCTTTGAATACTTTTGCTAGGGAATTGTTAACTAGGCTAGGTTTAGGAGTTTGTCAGTTTAATCCTAACGCATGGAGATTAGTCATCTCCATGCAAGTTTTGTGGAGGGACATGTTTGAGGGGAATTGTCCTCTTATTGTGGATAAGTTCCTTTATTGTTATAAGCCCTCTGAAATTAACCAATCCCTTGGCTTTTATCAATTCACTGCCAAGGGAAGAGATTATAGATTAATTAAGTCTTTAGTCTCCTTAGATAGGAACTAGAAATCGGAGTTCTTCTTCGTCTCAGGTTTCTGGGCTGGACACCCTACTGAGGTTGACAGGTACCCATTTCCTCCTTACACAGAGGAGTTAGGGAACCTTCGTCTTGAAGGTATGCTCGTCCTATCTTTGTCATTTATTGTCCCCATTCTTATTTGTAATTGTTTAAAAATTCTAAGTCCTCCGTCTCTCTCTCTTTTATTTATTTATTTATTTATTTTTACAGGTGCTAGACGACCTCATTTAAGTAGACTTCATATTGAACGCGTCCAGAAGGTTCGTCTGTACACTGATAGGGCGTTTCATTCTTTGTTAAGTCTTCAACGTCTTGCCATCTGGGGTTTAGGTCTTGAGCTTTTCACTGAAGCTTTCACACACGAGACTACTGTCCGTAGACGTAAGTTTTTTTTTTTTAATTTGTTCATCATTTTTTTTTTTTTTGGTAATTGATGTCCTTACTTTTAGAAATGGCAACGATGAAAGAAAACAAAAACAAGGGGGTGATGGACGAGGTAGTTAAGCAGGGAGTGCAACCTCAGACTTGTCCATCAACAGGCGAAAAACGGAAAAATATATCGTCGAGGGTTGATTTGGGTGATCTTCCAAGTAGGCGTAGTAGGGAGAAGAAAAGCAAGTCGTCCAAGCATCAAGACGTTCAACCTACTCCTCTCGTCCCTAATCAGGAGCCCCCAGTGCAGATACTTGACTCGGAGCCTAAGGACCCTCCGTCTAAGAAGGTCCCGTCCACAGTTCATGCACCCTCCTCGTCCCAGCCTTTGAATGAAGTTCCTCAGCACCTTATTGGGAACGAGGACCTGGCTTGGGAGAGGTTTATAACAGCAGTGATTGACGCGGACGTGGCAGCTTGTTACAATATGCCCCTGAAGGATTTTGAGCACTCTGGTGTTCATGATCTCTTCAAGGTAAGTAAATTTTTTATATGTCTCGTCTTTATCAACCACTAAAATATGTATTTGTTTGGTTCTAACTAAATCTTAACCCTTGTAGGCAATGTCCAAGTTTATTGCTACGTCTAGGCAGGCAACTGATCTAGACAAGACAAGGGTCCTGTTGGAGAAGAGGATCAAAGAGGTGAAGGACAAGAACAAGAAATGGGCTGAGGTGGCTACTAAAGCTAAGGATGACGCGAAGGAGCTACGGAACCTTAATGAAGAGCTAAGGACTGACGTCCTTGAGAAGGACACTCGTATTGACGACCTCTAGAAGAGGAACAACAAGCTGAGTGCCCTTCTTGAAAAGGCCAAGGGAGACGCAGTTGCAAAGTTTCAGGCATCCAAGCAATTTACTGATATGCTGGATAGGAACTATGCAGTTGGGTTTGAGGACTTCAGACTAGATGCCATTGAGAACTTCCCTAACCTTGACTTCAATTCTATAAAGCTCAATCTTGGTGCTGCCACAAGCTCCCTCATTCAGACAAGCTCAGAAGACGTTAACATTGAAGATGATGCTAGCACCCTACCTCCTCAGGACGAGCCCAAGGACAATGCCCCTCTTGCCTAAAAACAAGATTTAAGCCTTGTACCTTTTTGTTTTTTGTTTTTTGTTTTTTTTTTGTTTTTTAATGTAACTTAAGTACATTAAGCTCGTCCATGGTTTTTAGGACGAGCTACTGAACAATTATTTTTGTCAGGGTGTTTGGACGTTGGTTGCCCGCCCTTAAATAGTGGATTTTCTTTTATATTATTGTATGGACGAGACCTTTTTTTTTTTTTTTTTTGATATTATATTGTTTCAAATTTTTACTCGTCCATAGGAGCAATGGCATGCATTTTCTTGTCATACTTAGAATTTCGCAAAGTATAACATCGTCTTTGTGAAATGGTGATTACCAGCATTACTCGTCCTTAAACTTAGCTGGTTTTCACCTTTTATGAAGATCAAACAACCTTTCACTCGTCCATAAATTGAATTGTTTTAGTGGGCATCTTAATCAATAAACACGTGTTTATGTATTTCTTCGCCCATGGGTTGAACATGCATTGCACTTTACCTCGCCCGTTATATGGACGGATATCCTCTGAACTTACTATTATTCAGTGAAGCTAGGGTTTTATCTCGTCCTTTACTTGGATGAGCATGCTTTGCTTTGCTTTTAGGAAAGCTTATTAATGTTATATCTCCACGTCCAGAGAATTTTCTCGTCTTGGGCTTTTCAGCCTTCTTATGGGTTGATTTGAACAAAATTAATATGGAAGTCAGGAATTTACAACATTATGTACATAGCATAAATATTGTTCACAGACGAGGCACATGCTCATGAGCTAATGCCTTATAAAGGGTTAAACAAATATAAGCAAATCCATAACTTCGTCCATAACTACATCATAATAGCAATAAAATAACATTATAAAATAATACTAAAGATATGTAGATAAACAAGCTCCTTATAGGGATAAACAGGCTCGTCCAGGATAACGCTCATCCAGGTTGACATTACTAGTAATACTTCCTCAGGTGTTCAACATTCCAAGGATGTTCCAATTTCCTCCCGTCCAGAGCTTCCAAGTAGTAGGATCCTTGTCTCTTCCAGTTGATAACTCTGTAGGGTCCTTCCCAGTTAGGTCCCAATTTCTCATGAGCTGGGTTATTAATTGCCAAAGAAACTCTTTTCAGGACGAGGTCTCCTATGTTGAACCGCCTCGATTTCACCATTGCATCATATTGCCTAGTCATGAGGTTCTTGTACCTTATCGTCCTTTGTTCTGCGTCCGTCCTTACCTCATCTATCAGATCGAGGTTCAAACGGAGTTGTTCCTCATTATCTTTATCTTGATACATCGTCACCCTGTGGTTGGCCATGTGTACTTCCGTAGGTAAAACTGTCTCGCTTCCATAGGCTAACTTGAAAGGAGTTTCCCCTGTAGGGGTTCTCACCGTCGTCCTGTACGCCCATAAAACACCCGATAGCTTATCTGGCCATATTCCCTTTGCCCCCTCAAGTTGAGTCTTGATAATTTTTAATAAAGATCGGTTTGCAACTTCAACTTGACCGTTTGCTTGGGGATGGGCGGGTGATGAATAATGATTTTGAATTCCAAAGTGTTCACAGAAGTCCTTAAATAATGCATTGTCAAATTGTCGACCGTTGTCAAACACTAATACTCTGGGCACCCCAAACCTGCACACGATGTTCTTCCAGACGAAGTTCTTTACATTTTGTTGCGTGATATTTGCTAAGGGTTCTGCTTCTACCCATTTGGTGAAATAGTCTATCCCTACCACCAAGAATTTCATTTGTTTGGTTCCAAGTGGAAAAGGACCCAAGATATCTAGGCTCCATTGAGCAAATGGCCACAGGGCCATCATATGGGTGAGATATTTTGACGGCTGTCTGGGGACATTACTGAATCGCTGACATTGATCATAAACCCTGACGTAAGCCTTTGCGTCTGCTTGGATGGTTGGCCAATAATATCCTGCACAGATGACCTTGTGGATGAGTGACTTGGCTCTTGAATGGTTTCCACAGGCTCCTTCATGAACCTCTCTCAACACATAGTTTGTCTCGTCCGAAGCCAAACACCTGAAATAAAGTTAAGAAAAACCCCTCTTGTACAGTACTTCGTTCAAAAGGACATACCTGGCTGCCCTAATTATGAGCTTTCTGGCCTCGTTTTTCCCTTCTGGGAGCTTCCCGTCCTTCAGGTATGATATTATTAGGGTCATCCAGTTTTCTTCATTCTCTATTTGCTGCACTTCCGGGAGATCTATAGTTGGGACGTACTGAACTTCATCGAACTCGTCCATGGCTCCAGTCGTTGAGGCTTCCTTTGCTGAAGTATCTGCTTCCACGTTCTTCTCCCTTAGGATTTGAATGAAGTTAGCTTCCTTGAATTTCTTCACAAGCCGTAAATCTTTTTCTAAGTATATTTTCATTTGTCCTTCCTTTGCCTCATACGTCCCATTTATTTGGCCCATGACCAATTAAGAATCTTCGAGGACGAGTATTGACTTCGCTTCCACAGACTTAGCCAGTTCCAACCCTTTAAGGAGGGCTTCATACTCAACTTCATTGTTAGTTGCTTGGAATTGCAGATGGATCTTATGCGTCAACTTATCTCCTTCAGGGGATTGCAAAACCACTCATATTCCTCCTGCATGCTGCGTGGACGAGCCATCTACATGGACGACCCATTTTTTACTGTCTCCTATTTCTTTTACATCATCGCAGCATGGAGTGAACTCTGCAATAAAGTCTGCTAGGGCCTGAGCCTTTAAAGCATGCCTTGGTTGGTATCAGATGTTAAACTCACTGAATTCGACAGCCCACTGGATCAATCATCCTGCGGCTTCCAACTTGTTCATGGCTTTCTTGAGCGGGTGATCTATCATAACATTGATTACATGGGCTTGGAAGTAGTGCCTTAGCTTTTTGGAAGCCGTGATAAGTGCAAAAGCTAGCTTTTCTATTAGCGAATATCGTCCTTCCGCTCCCTTCAATGCCCTGCTAGTATAGTAAATTGACTTTTGTACTTTTCCTTCCTCTCTTATCAATGCTAAGCTCACGGCATGCGGGGTCACTGCCAGGTATAAAAACAACTCTTCTTCTATCACGGATGGGCTCAACAATGGAGCCGTAACGAGGTACGTCTTCAAGTCTTGAAAGGCTCTTTGACACTCGTCCGTCCACTCGAATGCTTTCTTTAGAACCTTGAAAAATGATAAACACTTGTCAGTAGCTTTAGAAACAAACCTGTTGAGGGCAGCAACTCGCCCGGTAAGAGACTGGACTTCTTTGATACTCTGCGAAGGCTTCATATCTGGAATTGCTTTAATCTTTTCCGGGTTTGCCTCGATCCCTCTATGTGAAACCATGAATCCAAGAAATTTTCCTAATGCTACTCCAAAAGCGCACTTACTGGGATTCAACTTCATACTGTACCTCTTGAGTGTATTAAAGGTCTCTTGCAGGTCGTCCAGATGTTTTCCCTTGTCCAGGCTTTTCACCAACATGTCATCCACATAGACTTCTACGTTTCGTCCAATCTGAGGACAGAACATGTGGTTGATTAGTCGTTGGTATGTTGCTCCAGCGTTTTTCAAGCCAAAGGACATTACTTCATAACAGAATAAGCCTTGACTAGTAACAAAGGATGTCTTCTCCTGGTCGGCCTCATCCATCCTTATTTGGTTGTATCCTGAGAAAGCATCTATAAAACTAAGTAATTTGTGGCCTGCGATAGAATCCACCATTGATCGATGCGCGGCAGTGGATAGCTGTCCTTGGGGCAAGCCTTTTTTAGATCAATAAAATTTACACACATCCTCCATTTGTCGTTCGCCTTTTTGACCATTACTACATTGGCCAACCAATCTGGATAGTACACTTCTCGTATAAACTTCGCTGCCATTAACTTCTGAACTTCGTCTTTAATAGCATTATCTCTCTCAGGGGCAAACACCCTTTTCTTTTATCGCACTAGCTTGGAGGAAGGACATATGTTTAGACGGTGGGTGATGACACTAAGGTCTATACCCGACATATCCTTATGACTCCAAGCAAATACATTAGTGTTCTTTTTTAAAAACTGGACGAGGTCCTTCTTAACTTTTCTTCTAGATCTGCCCTAATTCTGGTACAACTTTCAGGGTTGTTCTCATCTAAGAAAATATCTTCTAATACTTTTGTAGGTTCAGCCACAATTCTCCTTTCCTCGATGTTCATCGTCTATACTGGCTCGTCAATGGCAAGCATGGCCAAGTAACACTCCCTTGTTGCCAGTTGGTCTCCTTGCACTTGTCCTACCCTATGCTCCGTAGGGAACTTAACTGACAGGTGGTAGGTGGATGTGACTGCCTTCCAACTATTTAGAGTCGGTTTTCCAATTATGGCATTGTAAGAGGATGAGCAATCTACCACAAGGAAATTTACATCTTTGGTTACCTTCTGTGGATATGCCCCCACCACCACTGGCAACGTAACAGTGCCTACAAGTTATACCTTCATTCCTCCAAAACCTACTAGAGGCGAGTAACTGGACGGAGCTGGTCTCGTCCAACTCTCATTTGTTGAAAAGCTAGAAAGTACGTAATGTCTGCCGAGCTTCCATTGTTTATTAGCACTCTTCTAGTTATGTAGTCAGCAATAACCAAGGTGATGACAATAGCGTCGTCATGAGGGTGGTGAATTCTATCCGCATCCTCATCTGTAAATGTGATTGCCTGCTCGTCTGTGTTTCTCGTCCTGGGAGATCGTCTAGAGAGTTGAATATTTTGTACTACCTTCAGGTATGTCTTTCTTAATTTAGACGACTGGCCTGTTGAATCACCTCCTATAATTACTCTTATTTCTCCAAGTAGAGGTCGCGACAACTCTTCTACTTTCCCTTTCAACTTCTCATCTTTGTGATCTCGTCCAAGGAAATTTCTCAATTACCCTTGTCTGATGAGATTCTCAATTTGCTGTTTTAAATCAAAACATTCATCTGTGTCATGCCCATGGTCTTTATGGAAACAACAATACTTGTTTCTGTTGCACTTGTTAGGATCTCCCTTCAGTTTCTTCGGCCACTTCAAAGAAGGGTCGTCTTTGATTTGCATAAGGACTTGCTCGAGCGGCATGTTGAACGGCGTGTACTGTTGATTTCGCGCTGAAGGACCTGCCTTATTATTGTTTCAGTCTTTCCTATCTTCTGTTCATCCCTTCTTCGAATGAGGACCTTGTTCGAGATAGCGTTGAGTGTTTGCTTCCATTCTTTTCCTGTTCTTGGCAATGATTACATCTTCTGCATTCATGAAGTTTTGGGCCAAATGGATGAGTTCAGCCATAGTCTGGGGCTTTTGTTCGTAAAGCTTATGGATAAATAGGTCAGAATTGATCCCATTATGGAAGGCCGCTAACAATAGCTTATCATCTATCTCGTCCACCACCAAGGCTTCTCTATTGAAACGAGTAATGAAGGACCGCAAGCTCTCATTTTCTCCTTGTTCTATGGTTAGCAGGCTAGACGAGGAACGTTTGTGCCTTTGTTTTCCAATAAAATTATTAACAAATAACTTACTCAATTCTTCAAAGGTACTCACCGAATTTGGGGGTATCTTACTGAACCAAACTTGCGTGGGCCCTTTGAGGGTGATTGGGAAAGCTCTACACATTATCTCATCTGGAACCCCTTGAAGGTGCATGGTAGTCTTGAAGATGGCAATATGGTCAAAAGGGTCACGCGTCCCATCATACAAATCTAAAGAAGGCATCTTGAACTTTGGTGGTAAGGGATGGCCATTGATGGAAGTGGTAAAGGGAGAATCAGTTCTGTGGGCCAAGTCTTCTACAAGGTTTGCCCTTCTCATGTTCTCCCTCATCTCATCCATAACTTTCCTCATCTGGTCCATCTCCCTCTCCAAGTGTGGCACCCTTCTTGGTATAGTACCCCTTGATTGGCTTTCCGGCTTTGCATTTCTTCCATCTCTCTAGCTCTGTCCATGCTCTTCTCCATAGGCCTCATGCGGTTGCGTTTTGAGATTAATCTCCCTTCTCAATTCCTAGTTTTGGTGAGTTAACTCCGCCATGGCAGCGGCCATTGACTGCACGTGTTGGACAAAAGATGGTTGCATGACAGGCGCCAATTGGTGGCCACGATGGGGGCTACTGGAAGCGTCTTTACTCTTTTGAGGGCCTGGACTAGTAGCCCTTGATCTTGTTCGAACCATTTCAACCCTTTGTCAGAGAAAGAAATCGCAGAAATTAACAAATGAAGTTCGAGTGCGACAAATATTCTTCCCACAGACGGCGCCAACTGATGGTTTCTCGGAAATCAGTAGGCTGAAAATCTCGAGCGTTAACGATCCACTGTTGATGAATCCTGAAAAAAGAAATAAGAAAATCAAAGGAGACCGGTGGAGGTTGGCCAAAGATCTTCTGATGGCTAAGTTAGTATTTTTTGTGATTCCAAGTATAATGGAAGTGTCTGAATACCCTTACCTTCTCGTAGAATGCTTATATAGTGTGCATAAAGCAATTATTTCATTTTTGTAACTTCCTCCGTTGTTGCGGAGTCCGGAAAACTTGGAAATAACTCCCGTAATTGCCATGAAAGTTATGTTATTTGGCTTTATTTTCTCTAACTGTTGTTGGTAACGATTCATAGTAATGAACTATAATTTCTCAACCAAGGCGAGCTTGCTTAGGACGTGCTCTCCTAGGAGGAGATTGACCGGGACACTACCAGGACGATCTCGCCCTGGACGAGTATTTTAAGAGGCATGCTCTGGATCAGGACGAGCCTCATGGACGAATCTGAAGTACTGTGGCCCCATCAGTCTTTATTATGCAAAAAACAAATTGCTTTGGTCTTTCATTTCTATATTGTTTTTGTGTACTTTCATTAATTCTTTTGTTTGGAAATTATGTTCCATGTATTTAGTTTGGTTACAGTCTTTGAAATATAGGTCAAGCATTATTTTAATCCTTTAAAATTAGAAGAATCTTTTATTGTCCTTGAAATAGCCATCCAAGGTAAAATATAGGCGAAACTACATTGTTGTTCTTTGAAATTTGCCACGTGAGTGCTTTTGACCCCTAGTGTTTCAAACAAGCGCTATTGGTCTTTGAAATTTAAAAAATGAGCACTATTGATCTTTATGTTAACTACTCTTTTTCTCAATATCTATGTAGCTAACAGAACAATGATATAATGTTTTTTTAAGTGATGTCCAATTTTCTTTAATTAAAAAATTACACCTCTAGAGAGAGGGAGAGAGAGTTGATCCCTAATCCACACAACGTCTCTTCTTCACAAATCGTCTAGCTCAATTGAACATATAATTTCAAATCGTAGTTGAGGATTACACTATTTATGTATAAAATATATATATATATATATATATATATATATATTAAGTTGGTTTGTATTATGTTTAATACCGTGTCAGTTGTAATGTTTGTGTGATAGATGGGACTTTTTTTTTTTTTTTTCTCTTTTTAGAATGATAGATGATGAACTTTAGCTACAATTTCATTACAAATGGTTTTAATGATGGCTTTGCAATCAATAATGCAGGACTTGTGATCTAAAACCTTTGTCCAACAGATTCTATGGCCGGTTTCGAGTTAAAAGACTAAAAGTAACAACTTGAACTTAAAAGTAGAATTGTGAATCGAGTTGTTCAACTGTTACAAACTCACAGGTAAAATTCACCATTGAAAACTGGTTTGTAAGGGGAGGGTGCCTAAGAGCTTATAAACACATGGTTAAGCTTATATTTAATTTGTGTGAGACACTATGATCATAACATGAACTATGCTATGCAATTTGTGAGGCAGAGCCATCGCGTGGGGCGAAGCCTACATGGGTTAGAGCTTAGTTATCTCTCTATTACTCTCCGTCAAGTTAAGCATCATATTCAAACTATTGGATATAATTTAGGAAAACCCATATTAAAATGCATTGTCCATTAAACCAATACATGTGTAATTTTTTAATTAAAAAAAGTTGTCATTGTCACATGAAAAGATGTCACATCATTGTTTAGTTAGTTGTATAAGCATTAAGACTAGCGATTGTTAAAATAGAAGGACCGATAATGCATATTTTTGAAACCTTAGGAATTGATAGCGTCATTTGAAACTCAATGGACAAAAAAACACTCACGTAGCAAAATTTCAAAGATCAATAGTGTAGTTTCAACTAAAATAAATCCTATATATATATATATATATATTTTTTTTTTTTGTGTAAATGTGGGCTATGTTAAGCTGAAAATGGATGAAACCTCTCTCTCTCTCTCTCATATTTTAAAAATAAATTCCATCTTCTCATCAAGGTTTTTTTTTTTTTAAATCATCTCTTGAAAATCAATCATTATTAAACTACTCTTTTTATCTTTTGCCCATAAACTTATGAGAATAACTTAGGTCCGGACGTGGCGTAAAAGACCCCATTTATGCCAACCAATTCAGAAATGCCACGTCAGCCATTAAACTTAAATTTAATACACCTATTACACACAATTAAAACCCACATAAAATCTCCCTCTTTCCTTTTCTTTCTCTTCAACTTCATCTTCACCAAATTTCAAAGAGAATAACTTAGGTCCAGACGTGGCGTAAAAGGCCCCATTTATGCCAACCAATTCGGAAATGCCACGTCAGCCATTAAACTTAAATTTAATACACCTATTACACACAATAACCCACATAAAATCTCCCTCTTTCCTTTTCTTTCTCTTCAACTTCATCTTCACCAAATTTCAAAATCTCTCTTCCATTGTACCTTTCTGTGAGACAACCATGGTTGAATCTCCATGCCACCGAGTCCCACACCACCACCACCGGCGGTGCTTGCCGTTGTGGCCTTCTCTTATCTTAAGGTTCTCTCTGATTTCTCGTTCTCTCTAGCCCAAATCTAGCTATGGCAGAGCTTACACTTGCACCAACTCCACCATCGTTGGCGGTGCTTCTCACCTGCTTCACCACCACTGGTGACAATATTACAACAATTCATTGCTTGGGTTTGGCTTTCATTTTAATTTTAATGTTAATTTTTGAAATGCACAGAGATGTTTGTGAAAATGTCTATTAGAAACTTTGAAGTTATTATAAAAATAGGCGTGGGGTGGTTTGCTAATTTATTGTTGTTTTGGTATGTGGGGTTTCCCCTTTGTATGGGTTCCTTTTATTTGCTTTTGAAATTTTAAAGGTTAGTGATTTATCACAAGCTCATTGATTTTTGTTTGTGTTTTTTTCGTGTCATTCTAAATCTGATGGGAAATTAATATATAGGTATTTTCTTATGGGAAATTTATCATAGATACCATCTTATATTCCTTAATGTCAAATACATTTGATTGGTCTTTTTTACTGTGTTGTTGCAGGTTTCAATATCTTTGCTTAAAGGTTTCAATATCCTTTGAAGAGAAAGAACAAGAAAGATAGAGGTTTTATGTGGATTTTAATTGCATGTAACAGGTGTATTAAATTTAAGTTTGATGGCTGACGTGGCGTTTTCGTATTGGCTGGCATAAAAGGGATCTTTTACGCCAGCTTCGGACCTAAGTTATTCTCTAAACTTATTCCCACGTTGTCTATTTAAGGTAGATAATTTTATTTATTAGTATCATATATAATTCTTAACTTTTAATTTTTCATCCCAAACGAAAGTTTAAAATAAGAAATTTAAAACATAGAATTTTTTTTTTTTTTGAGTAAGTTATAATATAGAAAGTTAACATATATATTAGTTTTTTTTTTTTTTTGGATTAAACATAAGAAAAAAAATATCATTCAAACTTGTTATATTATGTCTTGTATTGTATCAAACTGATTTTGAATTGAAATAACCCTAAAATAAAAGTGTGAAACCCACTCCTCCATTCGCTTATAAGTATAACTCATTACTTTCATCATCAACTTATATGAAATTGTCTTGAATGAATAAATGAAAGAAAGTGAATGTTTTTTTCCCCAAAAAATTAGGGTTTTAAAATATATTGCTATTTATGAATGCAACACTTTCCTTTGCTTGTTAAGACAACAAATACTCCACATTAGAAAAAAAATGTTTTTTTTTTTTTTTTTTTTTTTTTTTTTTTTTTTTTTTTTTAAAGTCTTATGGGGAAACCTTGGTATTTGAAAATTTTAAGTTACAAAAGTCAATCTAGTGAGATTTATCACATCTAAGTCAAAACAAACTAAAAAATCTATAAACCCTTTTTTTTAACTAAACTAAACTTGATGCCTTAAAATATCCTAAACCTAGGTTGGCTTAACAAACCTAAGTGTAGGTTTTACTCACTCGAAATACCTTTCTAGTGAACATCTTTATTTTTTCTTAATTCATCTTATACAAGATGTCTTTAGTGATTTTTTTTTCTTTCTAATTAGATGTTACATCTGTTATGGAATCTAAGTGTGGGTATTTTTCCTTTATATTTATCAAGAACTAACCCCACTAGTTGCTACCCCTAAATTGAGGCAAAATGGCAATAGGAACCAAAGTTCCAAAACAATGTAGATATTGCACTTTCTTGTTTTCTTTTTTAAAAATCTGTTCATAATGCACATATCTCTATAAGTTGAGGGATGATATCAAAATAGGCCACCACTAAAAATCTTGTAACTTACTTAATTAACACTTCCTGGCACTACAAGAAATTTGGATTTAGGTAGCGTTATTTTTAGCTACGTTTTTAAATTCGCATGCTATAAAAGGTATATTGTGACACTGTAACCCAAAACAATAGCAGCGTTTCTTAAAACGCTGCAACAAGTATAGTTTTAGTAACGCATATTTAGTTTATAGTGATGTTTTAAATAGTGAAAAAAAAAAGAAAAAAAAAAACCTCTATAGCGACGTTTTCAAAGCTATATGTTACCTTATCTTTTCAACATTTCACCAATAGTTTCATTTCCAACACTTTTTTCCTTTTTTTTTTTTTTTTTTCCTTACACTTTCTTTTTTCTTTTTCTTTTGTTCACTTCGTTTCCCACTTCTTCTTTTCTTTCTTCACTTCGTGTGTCCCACTTCTTCTTTTCTTTGTTTTCTTTCTTCACTTCGTGACCCACTTTCTCCAACGCCGCCACACCTTTTTTACCTTCATGCCGCCACCCTTAGCCGCCCCTAGCCACCGTCCTCACCACAGCCATAGCAACCCCGACCCATCGTCGTCATCTACTCCCTAGCCACCACCCATTGCCACCGTCATAGCCACCGCGGCCGTCGTCGACCTCCACTATCACCGCCATACTCTTTTCCCTCTTTTTTGTTGTTCAGGTTTCTTTAGAGTGTAAGTCTTTGTTTTTGGCTTATGAGTTTGCTTTGATTTGGTTTTTCTTTAATGGGTCATGAAGCTTTTGTGCTAATTTTTGCTCTATTTCTGGTTTGGTTGGAAAGTTTTTGTTGTTCAAGTTTCTTTAGAGTGCAAGTCTTTGTTTTTGGTTTATGGGTTTGCTTTGATTTGGTTTTTCTTTAATGGGTCATGGAGTTTTGTGCTAATTTTTGCTCTTTTTCTGTTTTAGTTGGAAATTGTTTCAAAAAGCTCTTATTCAGATTTGACTTCTTGAGCAAAAGGACATAAGGATCAAAGACGGAATCATTGTAAGTTTATGTACAAGTTTGTAAATCTTGTATTTTTTTTATAGGGAGCCTAACCCCACCTATACGTATAGCCAAGGGTGGGCGAAGGGAGCCTGACCCCACCCAAGGTCCCTCATTTCCCAATATTTAAAAAGAAATTATATTCCAATTTTTAATTAATATTTCTAGCTTGTTTGTTTTTATCGAAAGTACTTTTTAACTCCCCTAATGTACTCTAGTAAAAAAAAATTCTAAAAATGGTATATTATATCAATATCTCCTAACTATTGTGCATAATTGTATATATTATTTAAAAATAACTCTTTTACCATTATCTATATTTTTAAAGTTATTTTGTGATCAAATCACCAATTCTGATAGTTGGAAATGTTATTTAAGATAGAAAAAACAAATATTGATACTTTTAAGTTAATTCAAAATCAAACATCATAAATCTTTTAAAATCAAGGCATACATAAGATGTGGGTGTGAAAGTCCAACGCTAGGTATTGGGCCTGGGGCCCAATTTGAATATCCTTGTTTGTCCGAAGAGGTAAAAGGAATCAGGGCTGAGTCCGTTTGGTGGAAATGCACTTAAAAAGGAATGATGGGATACGTCCGAAGACTATCCTGTTTGTCCGAAGAGGTCCCCATCATTGGATCATTAGAGAGCTTGATCAAGCAAATATACTGAAGGCCTGAGCGACCTTCCCAACTGATTCCACGGTAGAGAACGAACTCTGGGCATGCCTAGGGATGAGAAGAACATAAAAATATCTTAAAGGAAAAGCTGCTGCCACCGCATTTAATGCACCGCAGCAACTTTCCTGGCCGCATTTATGTGGAGAAGACACCTGAACTGTTCAGCCTCAGCTACTACCACTCACGGCAGATTAAAGCAAATGTCTGATGTGACATATACTCAAGTGAATGCTTGGATGAAGAACAAGTGTACGGTGAAGATGAGGAAGAAAGAGAATATATAAAGGGAATATGTCTCTGAAGAAAAGGAGAAGAAAAAAGAAAAATTGTATTTATTCAGTCTATAAATATGAAGCCTCTTCGGATTTAAGAGGGAGGCACTTAATGATAGTCTGAATATTGTTTTATCTTGACTTGCATGAATAAATCGTTGCTAAATCCATAACCAGCCCAGCTATTTCACCAATTTTCTCTACAAATTTATTGTTCGGGGTTCATTGGGCTCACAACAAGTAAAGCCTGGGCTTAGCTTACTAAATCCGGACCCTACATAAGACATTTAAAAATTTTGAGTGATTGTTTTTTATTTTTATTTTTTTACTTGTTTGAAAAAAAAAAGAGTAAGTTTAAAAAAATATATATATACTAACTCTAATATTAGTCTTGAAAAAATAAGTTGAAATCAAACATGAAAAGAAAAATTATATAACTTACAAAATAATTCTATATTAATCAAATATTTTTTTCAATAAATCAAGTACTTTTTTATTATATTAATAAATATTTTTGTAAATTAAATTTTCTTCAATATTTTATCTCCCAAACCAAAATTTTGGCTCTACCAGTGGAAACCTCACGGTTAATAAGTAGCATTAATACCATATTTTCCTAATTTTAAGTGCATTAAAAAATAATAATCATACTTTTTTTTTTTATAAATTTTATGATGCAAATGATTACTTTTTATCATCAAATTAAAATACTAATAAATTTGTTGTGTAAACAAAAATCGAACCCGAAATCTCTTACACCACAAAAGAAACATATCACTTTATCCAAGCCATTTCTATTGGAATCATTACCATACAATTTTTAATTTTTGGTTGATAGATTCATAATAAAAAATAAAAAATATCTCCTATAAAAAAAAATAAAAAAAATAAAAAATATCTAATAAGGTTGCCACCATTACCACCACCAACAACAAACAACTCTCTCCTCTACACGCCACGTGTCTCGCACCTATTCTGTGACTCACACAAAACAACAAAATAAAAAATAAAAAATTCATGAAACTCCAACACGCCAGTTCTAGAGAGTTTTGACCTCCCAACCCAAAGGTCAAACAAAACACAATCACCTCACTTCACATTAACTGCTCCGTCACGAACCAATAAAACTCATCCACGTGTTATAGTCCACAAAAATATCGACCGCACACGAATATAACCCCTTCTCTCTCTCTCTCTCTCTCACTCATTGCAGCTATAAATAGCGACCCCGATTTTCTATTTCGAAATTCTTCTTTCTCTGACACACACACAGCTCTCCTTTCCTCTTCGCTTTAGGGTTTCTCTCTCTCTGATTTATTTATTTATATTTTTTAATTTTAAATTCAAAAATTTTATATACATATATTTTTTATTTGATTTTTGATGCGAATGTTTTTTTTCTTTTCTTAATTTGCAGGGGGAGCTAAGAAAGAAAATCTGTGTGTGAACAGGTCAGAGTTCTGTTCCTTAAAAAATCTTCCTTTTTTTAATGTTTAATGTTTAATTTTTTTTATTTATAATAAATTTGTTAGTGTAATTGGTTTTGTTTGTGTTATCTGTTGTTTAGGCTGTGTTTGTTTCCTAGGATTTTTTTTTTTTGTTTTTTTTTAATTAAATTTTGGGGTTTGTGTAGGTTGAAATATCTGGAGAATTATGTGGGTTT
Source organism: Quercus glauca (assembly GCA_023736055.1). Lineage (NCBI taxonomy): Eukaryota > Viridiplantae > Streptophyta > Magnoliopsida > Fagales > Fagaceae > Quercus > Quercus glauca. The sequence continues at coordinate 101,095,076 of CM043318.1, forward strand.
TTGAATTTTTTTTTTGTTGTTGGTAATTTGATAGTTGGGGGAGCTGGGATTCGGGCCTCGATGGCTTCGTTTGAAACACTAGAAGGTGCCAGTTGAGCTCGCTTTTATCTTTTTGATGATGTATAGAAAGAGCCACAAGGATTGTTATTACATACATGCTTGAGCTAGCTTTTTTCTTTTATGGGAGCTTCTTTGATGTATAGAAAGAGACACAAGGATTGTTATTACATACCCAGTGTACAAAGCTCTCACTTTTGCGGGGTTTGGGGAGAGAGGATAGAGATAAATTTACGGGTGTATTGATTTCGTTGTAAAATTCGATAAAAATATGATCTTGGGTGAGGATGGAGATAAAAATATTAAAAGAAAAATATGAAAGCTTTATGTCTGAAAGCATGTTGTAATAGTGAATATGCCAAATAAAGAGCTGACAGCACTAACCTTAACTAGATGAGTTGTAATTAAGGTTGTGGCCAAAGATGGGGGAGATCTGAGTTGATGTTAAAGTGAATAAAGCCGAGATTAGTGAAAGGTACCATAGAGTTGATTTAGAGCAATATGCAACTCAAAAAAAAAACAATAATTGATGATGTGTTTAATTTTTGGGAAGTTATCATGTCAAAAGCGGTGATTTTTAGTAGGTGATGGCTGAGTAGTCATTAATTAGAGCTAGGCTAGTCTTATATGGGGATTGAGATGGAAGAGGCATGCTTTTCTTAACCATAATTAATGTTATTTTGCTGAATTATTGTTAACTTGCAGTACGAGAAAGTATTTTAAAGACAATTAAACAAGTTCTGTATGAAAGTTGTCAAGGTTCTTTGGTTTTTTTTTTTTTAATCATTGAAGGTCCTTCTGTCTTCCAGTTTAATCTGAGGTGTTTTCTTTAGTTGACTTGGCATTCGTGGATATTTTATTTTGCATAACTTTGGCCATGTATTAGTGAAGGGTGGTGTGGGTGTTATCTTCTGGATGTCGTTGGTTTTGTATCTTCATGGGTCTTGGCTGGTAGTTTAAGCTAAAGAGATTTCTTCAGTTGAGCCAGGCAGTGGCTTTTGGGTGTTTTTTTTGGTTGAGCTGCTTTACAGGAGTGGCTCTGTGTGTATTCTGTACATTTTATTTTCCAAGTTTTTCCTGTAAAATCTAAATCATGGTCACCTTAAATGCCCCAAATAGCTGCTGCTAGGTAAATCCTTAAAAAAAAAGGGTGTGTATGCATCCACTGGGTTTTGAACCTGTGAACTTGCCCTCCACCCAGGTCCCAGACTGTAGAAGAATTTACCATTTGAGCTAGAGTTTTTTGGTTACCACTAGAAAAGTTCTGTAATCTAAGGCTTAATACTTTCAACCTGTCCAATCAAAACTTTTCCCTTTTTATTCCTATCCCATCTACAGTTGGAGCCTCTCTTCAGTCCTTTCCCCTATATCGATTCTAGGCCCATCCTGTAATCTTTGAAATTATGGGCTATCCTACTTGAATTGAGTTGATGAACATTCTAACCGTGATAAGTCTGCCCTGGCCATAAACACTAATGGGCCAATGAACTCCGACTTAAATGACACATCCTCCTCTCACAAGAATGGGTAGAGGGTGAGATCATGGATTCTCAAAACCTATAAACATCCATAAAAGCATGGAAATTTAGAGGAGGGGAAAAAGGAACATGGTAGACCTCTATTAAGAAGATATACTAGTAGATCCTATATGGGAGATTCATTAATCATTGAGGAAGGTGTATAGAGGAGGCCTGCATTTGATGAGTTTGAATTCCTGTTTAGGAGAAATAAATTCAATATGAAGAGGAGAAGAAATGAAGTAAATGGAAAAATTTAGCCACTTGTGTCTCTCCTTTGATAAGGACGCTAGGGCAATTAGCCCTTCTAAAATTGAGAGAAAGAAAGAAAAGGGGAGGCGCGGGGGTGTGCCGGGGGGAGGAGAACCCTAGAATGCACCTCTTGCTGCGTTGTAGAAGAGGTGGAGAAATAAAGCTTCTTATTTTCTTTTGTGGATTTGGATTTTGCTCCTTATGCCTTCTACTTTTATTGAAAGGTATTTCTTTTATTAGAATTCTGTGTTTAGTATTTCATGTTGGAGATCTGTTTTTGTATTTTTGATTAAAAAATAAAACTGCTGAATATCATATTTACTAGTTGCTGCATTCTTATTTCATTTATAGTGAGATTGCTCTGTCAAACAATAAGATGTCTTGTTCTCTTTGTGTTCTTGTTCTATCCACCTTTTCCTTTTGTTTACATTGGGGTGGTGGGGATGGTGATTGTAGATTTGATCTATCTTCATTTATTGTTGAATCAACATTTATCTCTTGTGATGGATAGAATTTTATTAGTACTTGCTAATGGATTGGAAGTTGATTTTTAATGTTGGTATATTCATACTAAACATGCTTGCCTTGTGCTCCTAGGATTAATTGTTTTTGTCATGAAGGTATCTTGTTTTACTGGTTAATGATTCATATAAATTTCGGATAATGTCTCTAACCAATCATGGAAAGGGGGTAAGTTTGAAAATATTCTGTGCATTGTGCTGCGTGACTGCGTCTCACTAAAACAGATATCCTAGGTAACTAATTTATACTGTTGCATATTCTAAGTTCACATCTTCATGTACCAATGTATATTATTGGGTGACCAAAGATTCCATGTCTCTTTCATTGCATCTTAGGTCTGGATAAGAGTTCGCTAGCCATACATTTCTTGTGTCCTCAGTCTTTTTTTCTAACTCTTATCATGATTGTAGTTCCTGTTGGTAGAAAGGGAAAAGCTTGTGATTTGTTGTATTCTTTACGATTTGGTTTGACCTACTATACTCTAGGAAGCACTGATACGGGTATGGGTACGGGTACCGTACAACAACATGAGAAATTTCTGAAAAATTATAACATAAAACGGCTAATACGACACCGGTACAACACAGATATGATAACCTAATTGAAGTGTCCATGCTTCCTAGACTATACTGTGTTTGCATGTATCTCCTGTCTGTGCATATTCAAATATGCCCTCTGTGTTTGTGTTTGCATATGGGCACATTCATCTTTATGCTGTCCATGTTTGCTCTTGGAGACTGTGAACGTGTCATGGTTGAAAACTTACGGTACTGATGCTGCAGGGAACTTTTAAGAAAATGGATCACAACGAGACAGGATGCCAGGCACCTCCTGAAGCACCTAAGCTTTGTGCCAACAACTGTGGCTTCTTCGGAAGTGCAGCAACCATGAACTTGTGTTCCAAGTGCCACAAGGACTTGGTTTTGAAGCAGGAACAAGCTAAACTTGCAGCATCTTCTGTTGAGAGTATTGTGAGTGGCAGCTCTAGCTCCAACACAAAGGAGCCTGCTGTTGCTGCTGCTGCTGCTGTTGCTGCTGTAGAGCTGCCGGCTGGTTCACTGGAGTCCATGGTCGTATCAACTGAAGCATCCTCTACTTTGTCGTTGAATGTGAAGGGTGAGGAAAAGGTGAAGGAAGGTCCAAATAGGTGCAACACTTGCAGGAAACGTGTTGGTCTGACAGGGTTCAACTGTAGGTGTGGAAATCTTTTCTGTGCCGTTCATCGGTACTCAGATAAGCATGAATGCCCCTATGATTATCGGGCTGCTGGTCAGGATGCTATAGCAAAAGCCAACCCTGTTGTCAAAGCCGAAAAGCTAGATACCAAAATCTAGGGGTGTGTCTCTGGAACAATCTGTGAGGCATCTATTAAGTTAAATCTTGTCTGTTGGTGTCCTGTGTTATAAATGGCTGGAAGCATGTGAGGACATCTTGCCTAAGAAATTACGCCTTATGATCCGACTTGTGTGATGATGTGTACTGCTTGGCTCTGCTATGTGATGCTTGTTTGTGCTGGTTTATTGGAATGTGGTTAGTTTCTAATTTTGTCCATTTGTTTCAAATTCTCTTACTCTGGATGTGATTTATATACATTGTTCTCGCAGAAGTGAAACCACATGTTTATGATTTTCCCCCCCTAAATAAAGGAAGGTGAGAAGGAGCAGTCGGGCTACCCTATTTGGGCGTGATCATGGTAGCTCCTCTTACTGTTGGGGAACTAATGCCTGAGAGGGGCCTTGACAAGGACTGGGAGCCGCAAGTGCTCCCTTGAGTAAGTTGAGCCAGTGCCTGATCTCAGCTCCACCTAGAGCACTAATTTCATGTGGTGGGAGAGGATAGCTTACCCTTTCTTTTTTACTCCCATTGTAAATCCATGGGGCTTGATGGTTACACCACATGGTTTCTCAACCTCTAGACTTCCCATAAAGTTCTCTCAACTTTGCTTCTTATTTCTAATGGAGGGAATTTTTTTTTTTTAGGTACCTTATACATGGTGTGCGTTGACACACAGAAACATATGTACCAAATTAGTGGTATGTATAGTTATTTAGCCAGAAGAAGACATTCCAACCTTTTTTTTCCCCTTCTTTTCACATGGGCTGAGGAGATTGGAGCTGAACTTTTGATTTGGAAATGAATTAAATAACAAGGGGATAATGTGATTTTGATGTTAGAACGGTATTAGATTAGGCAAATAATAATAATAATAATAATCAAAGTCTTAGTCTCAAAATTTTTGGGTTGGTTATGGATGTTAAACAAATGAATTAGGATTGGTCATATGTATGAAGACATTAGATTGGCATAAATCACATTCTGCTTCCTATGTTTTTAGGCGTGATTTGTGTAACTGAGTAAAAATTGGCATGGGGTGTGTTATTGGGGTAAAAGTTTTGAAGAAAATTTGAGTCTTGCAAGCACATTCCGGGAGCTAGTTTTGTTGTGCTGGTCAAACACTTAAAAAAAAAAAAAAAAGTGGGTCACCAAATGACTATGTGATTGGTGCAAGGAAAGCTAGCTTTGTTCAAATCATCCTTCCCTTCTTCTCCGACAAAACTCATTCATTAGAATTTAGAAAAAGGGAAAAAGCTCCTCCGACCAAACTCACTTGTATAATATTTTCCAAAAAAAGGAAAAGATAATGGAAAAAAAGAAGTGTGATTAGTGGTATAAGGAAAAGCTCAAGGCAAAGAAAATATTCTTGTGACAACTATATTCCTTAGGCTAATTTCAAAAAGAAGAGTGATTAGTGCTAGGAAAGCTCATGTCTGGAGATATGTCTCCACAGGCTGCATGTGCTTAAGCAATGCCTAGGTGCTAGAATCTATAAATATATTATGAGTTAAAACAATGCAAAAATGGGGCAGGAGAAAAAAAAAGGTTTCTCTCTCTCTCTCTCTCTCTCTCTCTCTCTCTCTCTAATTTCCTTGAAGAATGACCTTGAAAAACAATCCACAGAAAATTGATTGATTTTAGGACCCCTACCCTAGGGAAGAAAAGGGAAAAATCATTGTATTACTAAAGTTGGTAGGGGGAGATGGTTTCATTTGAATGGGTTTATTCTCACCTCAAAAGAGAATATATGCCTTTTTAAAGTACAATTGTACTTTTTACATAATAAACAAAAATAAATAAAACAAGCTGAAAAGAATAAGCTTATCTGAATAGAGAAGAAAAATCAATATTACTTATTAGGAAGGACAACATTTGGCACAATGTATATTGCCTGCTAGTTAATCTCTTTTATCTAGCATTATTAGTTTATAAAAATGAAAAGAACATGATTTTACCTATGTAAAATATATTAAATCATTGGAATATTGATCTGAAACATTTAAAGCAAATATTTGAAAAAACATGAAGCTGATGCTATATAGAAAAATAGCATATATTAAACATACTTAAAAATAATAATCATATAATATATAATAATAAAAAATCTCTCAAAATCCTAGTATTTAATATCCTCTAAATTTGAGATTGATTTTAAAATCAATTAATCAACTCTTACAACTTAAATTTTACACTATCAATTATTATTAAAATATCAATCCCCCTTTTATTATGATTCGTCTCGTCTTCATTCTTAATTTTGTCTAAAAACAATATATATATATATATATATATATATATGGGTTGGGTTCAAGTTACACCTGGTGTAACTCTAAGTAATATTACACTACCTAATAACTTGTTATTAAATTAATATTTTGAAAATCCAACCGTTGAATTACAAGTTTTATATGTTCTTAACATGCATGTCAATTTTCATATCAATCGGATACTATTTACCATTTGATCTATAAACTCATCTTTTATACATTATTTTAAATTACAAAAATTTGAATTTTAACAATTGATTGATGACATGGTTATTAATCTTTGATCACTTCAAAATTTTGCAAGCATGAAGAATATACGAAGATAATGTAATCTAACGGTGGATTTGTCAATATTCGCATCCAATTAAAAAATATTGGGTGGTGTAACATTACTTAGAGTTACACCAGGTGTAACTTGAACCCAACCCTATATATATATATATATATATATATATATATAAAACCGCAAGTGTGGCAACTGAGTTATGGCTTTAAGAGATGACATTTGCTTATGTCTATCTCTAAACCTCTCGCAGTGGAAATTGAGCTTGATGCCAAACTCGTTGTTAATCTCTTAAGAAAGGAGGATGGCAGCTTGAATGGGAATGATACCATTGTGGCAGATTGTAAGGAAGGACTTTGACAAATCCCTATGGTCAGAATTCAACATTGTTACCGTGAAGCCAATAGATGTATTGATGCTCTTGCCCAATGGGGGATCCAAAACTTCCTGAGTTGATTCCAACAATCAGAAAGAATATTGGTGTTTTGAAAATCTTTGACAAGAATTTAAATTGGACATAGTAAAGGTTTCTTTTTGAACAATATTCATGGCTAAGTTCAATGAAATTTTGAATGAAGGAAAATCAACATTCAAATTTTTGAATGAAGGAAAATTAACATTCAACTTTATAGTTTTGTCACCAGAGCTTTTGCATGGGTTCAAGGAATGTAGGAATATAAGTAAGGTGAGGGACAACCTTAGGATAGTTGCCGATAGTTAGGGAAAATGAGGATAATGGAGGAGAGGGTTGAAAGTTGTAACTAGGAGAATGAAGATAGTGTAAGCATTAACCCATATATATATATATATTCAATTGAAGTTGGGAAAAAAAAATCCCAACATTCTCATTAACCTACTTAGCGTGCGTGCAAACCATCTTGTACCATGTAAGATACTTTAACAAAGTTTTTTTTTTTTTTTTGTTAACTGATTTATCACTCTTATAAATGATTTCTTGTAAATACTAAATTTTTTTTTTTCTTCTTAAATTTGGTTTTTGTTATGTATGGTTCCCAATTTTAAGGGAGTGCAAGTGACTAAAAGGTCACCAAATGTTTAATCTAGATGCTGCTAAGATTTTAATAAATTAAATTAAATATAAGATTTTAATTTTAATATACATTGATAGAAGGAACACATCAAAATATTATAAAGTCAAGTTATGTTAAAATACTCATTCTTCAAACCGGACGAAACCAAGTTTTTAGATTGTTTAAGTAAATCAGGTGGAGCATTGTCTCACTGTCTTCGGTAGAAGGAGACGTAATAACATCGGGAATCTCTCGATTCACTGCTTTATCTAGGGATAAACTTAAATGCAATCCCAAATTTAGATGGCTTAAATAATAGTAACCTTAATATTTCTTCTTTTATAAAATTTTAACTATATATATATATATATATATATATATAATTGGCATGGAAGTAGGCTGCGGTGGTTGAATTGTTCTATACAAAGAAGAAAGGTGACGACTTATACTGACTTTCCAACTTGGGATGTGGGACCCACTAATATTTTTTTTAATGGAAAGGACCCACCTGCACAACTCGTCCTAGGCTTAGGCTGATGAAAGTGAACCCCACATAGTGGCTCACTCATGTGTGGGCCCACCCACAATGTTCATCCGCCACGTACGGCCACGGCAGCATTTAGGAGAATCAGAACCGTTGATCTAATCTAATCCCCACCCCCTGGTTTTGACTTTTAGTAACATCACATCCTAATCCCATAGAGTATGGACCCAGTCAAGTGGTGGACCCTGCACCCACCGTCCAATCCATTATCTCTATCCAGTCTCTTGTTCAGCCGCGTAGATAGTTCCGAGTGAAACAAATTGGGGCCAATCGGCCCAATATCAATGAACCACTTTTTTAATATTATAATTTACAATAACAAATTTTTTTTTTTTAGTTGGTAAGAACCAATTCTATTACTACCATGTGATTAAAGTTTTCAATTTTTTGGTAAATAAAAAACGTTGAAGGAGAGAGAGTGTTGTCTCTTATGTGGTGTTTCCACACATGGGACAGAGTTGTCAGACACATTTTTTATATGGGTGTTTTCACATGTGGGTTAGAGTCGCCAGATACAAGAATGTTTTAAACCTTGAACTTAGGCTTGTCCATCCCACCTATTGGTGAGACTCAAACCCAAACACTTATGGCGAGGAATTTAAGCTCATACCACCCCATTGATAAACTTCGGTAATTGATATTAATGTATGCTTTTGACCTTTTAAATGTATACTTTTAGTCCTTAGATATTGTTATGATGTAATAAAAAGGGACATGGTTTTAGTGTATTAAATTACCTCATATTTAGTTTATGTTAGTTTATGTGGTATTTATCAATCATTTCATTAACAGGTTAGATTATTAAAATCCAATTTTTAAATTTGAGAGAATATAATAAAAATCGCTTGTAAATTACAATTTGATATTGATATATTAATTTGTAAGATCTAATAATAAATTCTATTGAGCTATCAATACTTGAATTACAAGTGATTACATGTTTTATGCATAACATTAGTGTGTTTTTTTTCTTCAACTATGTGTGTGTGTATATATATATATATATCTCACCATTGGTTTGCATTTTACCATTTTATGGCAAGATACATTGTCACATTTATGGCAAATACCATGCTCAAGAAACCAATCCATCTAGAAACCTTAAAATGACTTAAATCTTAAATAAAGGAATGAGAACAACCCTTGAGGTTAAACTCACTTCAGTAATTAATCAATTACTCTATTCAAATACACGATAAAGAGTTCTAGAAACTCACGTTCGGGAAAAAAAAAAAAATCAATTAAATGGGAACAATCTTGCATTTTATCAATTAAACTTATTTGTATTGCTTTCACATTTGTTCATTTATCTATGAAAACGCAAGATTGTTCTTTCATTTAACAATCTTTCTTTCCACTAAGTAAAATCCAACCAATCAAAACAAAATTAAAAATATTGACACGACTCCTAAGATTGATGACATTAAAACTTCAAATCCGTACCTTTTTTTCTTTTTTTTGGGGCTATTTATTAGGTTTTCATAGACAATTTTATTAAATAATTTAGGGCCTGTTTGGTAGGGTATTTCAAATACCCATTTTCAGTTTTTTAAACAATATTACACACTTTTTCATCCACATGTATTTCAAAAAACTACAAATAATACTACTCAAACTCCTTTACCACACGTATTACACACTTTTTCATATACTTTTTCATTCACACGTATTTCAAAATACTACAAACAATACTACTCAAACTCCTCTACTAAACGAGCCTTTAGAGCTCGAGTATTTGAGAATCAAGTTTTAAAAAGTAACTCGAGCTTTTAGACTCAAGTTCCATAATTGAGAAAAAAGTTCTGTTAAGATTTTTTCTAAGTTTATAGATCTCAAATTTCAAAAAATCAAATTCTTTACGTTAAAACTTGTTGCAAATAAAATTACTTAATAAAAATAATTTTTAAATACGCTTGAAATTATCGACGTAAAGCAACATTTTTCTATAGTACTTAGTGTGAGTTTTCAACTTAGAGCAACATAGCACGTGTTAAAGTCGTAAGTCGTTTACTATGGTCAGCTCAAAGGATACGATAAATCACGCGCAAGACATTGAAATGACAGGTTGAAGAGGAAGCAGAGCCACGTGTAAATTACACGTGTACGTCACGGCGAGTAAGAAAGCGACTGGTAAAGAAAACGATAGGGTGGCCGATGATGCGGCCTGGTCTGGTCTGGTCAGATAGGGCGGCTTAAAAGGCCCAGACCGTCAATATTGCCATTTCACTATCACTATGTGTCCTTCTTTGCTACTTCTCATTTCCCATTTTGCCCCTCTTCTCTTCCCACCCAAAATTTATTCCAATTTTTTTTTTTCTGCTTTGCCCATTCATGTCGTACCACACACCCACATTAATAATTAATACACTAACACACGCTTTAAAATAATTTTAATATTAATAATATCTTTCAATGGAATGGAATATACTATTATTTATTGTTTACTATGGAGAGTTTGTAACACAATCTTATTTTACCACTTAACGGTGACAGCATGGTAGTAAGGGTCTCTTGAATTATCATCTTTATGAGTTTGAGGGTTGTGATTCAAGTTGTGGCGCTTCAGTTTAAAATGCCGTGCCCACATAGATAACTCCAAGCAACTTTGGTGGTTCCACGCCATAAAATTTAGTTTTAAATTGGCCAGGAAAATAATACAGCGTCATATTAGCCATTTTTTAGTTATAAAAAAAACACAATCTTATCTTATTTATAAATTAAAAAAAGAAAAAAAGAAAAAGAAAATTATTTTATTAAAATAGCCGAAATTGTACAAACTGCATTAAATTTCCAACTAACGTGTTAAGCTATAACTACTTTAGAGATAACTTGAGGTATAGAGACTCAAACAAACAAATCAGCCAGTTTGTTCGATAAAGACCAGATTGCTAAGTAGTGGACTGCACTATTTACTTCTCTTGGAACCCAATTAAACTGTATACTCTGAGAGAGATTTTTGATTGACTGTAGCATCACAATGTATCTTAATGACTCTTTGCTCTAACCTGGACCATCTTATCTTACATATAGTTGTAAACTTTGTTAACTTTTATTTATATATCTTTTGTTCGATTGGGGACATTCAATTGGTGTATTAAGTGGATTTAAAAGACATGTTGTAAATTTGCAGTGTCAGTTTCATTTACTACAGCCAAAATGAGCATTTGTCCGTTTTGCCTAAAAGATGTAGCAAAATGCCCATGTTCTGAAACTATCTAACAAAATGCCTCTGTTTTGAAACTCGATTTTTAGAAAATTGAGTTTCAGTGAAAAACTCGATTTGATGAAAATTGAGTAATATGAGAAATTTTACATGGAACTCATGTATTTTTTTTTTTTTTTTAAGTTTGATTTCACATAACTCGATTTTCTAAAAATCGAATTTAAAACATGAGCATTTTGCTAGATAGTTTCAGAACATAAATATTTTGCTAGAAAATTTTAACGAAAGGGACAAATACCCATTTTGATCCATTTACTACATTATTGATTTATGAGATATTGGAGTGTCTCATGGTCATGAATATAAAGCTATGCATGCACGTCAGCACACCCACAGTAATGTAAGGTTGTTTTGTTTGCGGGGTAGTTTGTGTTAGCTTTTTGTCACTTTTACCTTATTGCTGGAAAAGTACGGAGATATAGCATGATATACTGATATTACAGATTATATCCAGTTTCAGATGCTTTGCTAACCAAATAGAAAAAGATTAGGTAGGGTGTGATGAAACTTGATAGACATAAAAGGAAAGATCCCATCACTTTATGTACAGCTTAAAGTATTCGGATGTATATAGTATAACCCTAAACAAAAACAAAAACAAAAACAGAAATTAAAAAAAAAAAAAAAAAAGAAAGGGAAAAGATTGAGTTTGTTTATACTTTATAGCAATATGGAGACAACAGGATTCCAAATGCATTTTCTATAGCATAAAACATAAAATATTTCGTATCAAAAAAAAAAAAAAAACATAAAATATTTTGAAACTCACTATCGAAAATAAAATATGTTTAACTTGTTTCTAAATTGGATCGTGCTGAAGATTTCATTGCACTATGCAATGATGAACTTACACATATATATGACCACCAGCAAGCACTAACTCCAACTATAAGATAAGATCGCTTGTGTATTAAGCTGACTAGATTTTTCACCTTTCATGTTGTTTCTGCCCAAGAAATTTTGTCAAGTCTCTCACCTACTTAATAATTTATCATAAATTTTGTTACTTGAGCAATGCATAAATAATATGCAACAAGAAAAAAAAAATATTAATCAACAAGTACGTACGAATCCAAATAAGAAAAAGAAGAAAGAAAGAAATAGAAAAGGTGATTACTCGTAGTTCACATTAATTTTTTTTTTTTTTTTTTTTTTTTGATAGGCGTAGTTCACATTAATTATTCAGCCAGAAAAGAAAAAAAAAGTTGATTACTATATTTACTGCCACATTTACTTTTTCTTTTTCTTTTTTGATTTTTTCAAACGAAAGGTGAGCCTAATATCTTATTAACAAAACGTGACAATAAAAAGAAAAAGAAAAAGAAAAAAAAAGCAACTTCAATTAATCTGATGATGGCTTACCTTTTCTTAATTTTTATTTTAACCACTATATAATTAAAAAGAGTATGTTGTTTATTTTTAAATGAAGACATGATTTGTGAACTAAATGTGTACAAGATCGATCACGCTTTGTTTTAATGATTAAAAGGGAATAATTTTCTATAAATTAAGGTCTCTTCTAATCAATTTCTTAAAAACATAGATTAAGAAATATTCTCAAATGCATATTTTTTTTAAAGACAAAAAAATAATAATAACTTATTAATGGTTCATTAAATCTTTTCTTTCTATTTTGGTACAATTTAGCTTTACATTTTATAATAGATAAAAAAAAAAAAATTTAAGTTCACCTTAAATTTAAGGTGTTAACAAAGCTTTTTGATCGAAATGAAGGAGACACCCTGATTAGAGTAAGCTAGCAGGTCCAGTTCATCTTGAAAAACTATGTCTCAACAGTGGCAATTAACACCTCAGACCCAAATATGAAAGAAAAATCCTATCAAGAATTTTGTATCAATTTAATTTTTAAAAAATAAAACATTAAATACATTTAACTTGTAAAAGTTAGAGGCAATTGTTAGCAAATTCATTTGATTATAATGGAGGATGGGAAGGAAATTATATAATACATTTATAAAAAAAAAAAATAGTACTAAGGTTATATGGAAATAACTTTGTCATATCTATAAGTGATTCATGTCACATTAAACAGTAAATTTTTTGAACTTTGTCAATTGTCATATTTATTGGTAATTCATGTCACATTAAGCAATAATTCTAATGTCTACATAAAATCTAAGAGTGTGTTTGGGAAGTGATTAAACTCATAGCTTATTAGAGTTTTAAACTTATTTTTGCTATTATTTTTGGTATTATCTATGAGTTTCACTGTATTGTTCAGCTAACTTTTAGCTTTTTTCTATATACTTTTAGTAAAAAAATTTCAGTTTCAGCTAAGTAAGCTGTTTTCATACGGACTCTAATAGTAAATTTCCCACATCACATAATAATCCACATATTCCTTTCATTTTTTGTTATACCAAGAAGATCACATATTGATATAGTAGTGACTTTATACTTGTCACATTCGCAATCTTTTGTAGTTGTACTCTGGTTGAATAATATATTATAAACCCGGTTTAAAACACCAATATTACTATTTTCGTGTGTGTTTTAATAAGTATTACTATTTACTCAAAAAAAAAAAAAAGAGTGGGTATCAACAAAATGTATAGCTTGTGGGATGATTTTGCACTCTATTGTAACAGTAGTAAGCATTAAGCTTCACAAGAGAGAGCTGAAATATTGATTTGAACAATACTACTTCTTGAGGCACTAGACAATAACTTGAGGGTAGTACCATATATCTTAAAAGGAAAAATCATAAACATTACAAACATGCTAATAAACATGATAGGTGATACCACAACCACATAATAAAAAAATATAAATGTAGAAATATTTTTTTTATTCCTGATTACACATTAATTTAAAATTTAGGACTTAAATACTAACATTTGTAATCTCACTAACATGACTCAACTCTAAAAACAATGAAAGTAACATTCAATTAGGACTAATTTAATCGATACGATTATGAGTAATATATAGTAATTAGCAAAAAAAGAAGAAGTAAAACAATATGTTCTTCTTTATTAGAAAGATTAGGATTCGAATGCCCTCTATTAGTCTCCTTAATATTGAAATTTTCTTTCAACCTATTTATGTAGCAATTGAAAGAGCTCGTTCATGTGTAGTTATTTAAATAATTCATATAGATAGTCTTATAAATTACTAAGTAATGAGTTCGAAAAGATAACTCCAATCGATTTATGGCCAACATTTGACCTTCTTATAAATTATTTATAGAATTTTATAACAATAGAAAAATAAACAACATTCAAAGAGAGAGGATATAAGTTATTTCTAACCTTAATTTTTAAAAAAGAAAAAAAAATAACAAAAGAGATGATATCTATACTATTTATACGAGAACTTCCTATTTGGACTAAACTTTTATATGATTTAAAAATACTCCTTACACTTAACAAAGACTTAACAAAGAAAAAACTTTAAGATAACCTAGTAAAAATATATTTTCAAGTTCACTTAAAATACCTACAAAATAAAATACTCACCCACTTATCTATGCATTCAAAACAAACTTATTTATTTTTTTTTCAAAAACACTAAAAAAAAAAAAAAAAAAAAACTCATCGCACACGTAAAGAGTATGTATAAGCTGATCTTAATAAGGACAACAAATTAACACGTCAGAACCCAATCTACAAGCAGTACTATCTTCAGGATAAAATTAAAGAAAAAAAATCTAGTTAAATCAAAGGACATTTTAGTAAATTCACACTCACTTCAAAAAAAAAAAAAAAAAAAAAATGTTGGCTACGCGTCTCTATGAGGCCCATATTCCATCACCATTACCGACCTCTCAATCCCTTCAAATCTCCCCTCATTTCTCTCTCTCTTTCTCCCCAAAACTCAAACCCCCAAACCCAAACCTTTCTCTCTCTCTCTAAAAAATAAACTCTATCTCTCTCTGAAACTCTCAAAGCTGGTTCCGATCGTACCGATCCAAAAAACAACCATGGCTCAGAAAACCGGAAAAGAAGAGACCGAGTTCAAGGTACACGAGAAGATCCCTCTTTGTATCAACAACTGCGGTTTCACCGGTAATCCGGCCACCAACAACATGTGCCAAAACTGCTTCAACACCTCGAATTCGCCAACAACAACCACCACCACAACAAACACAAACGCATCATCAACAACAAATTCTTCATCAACAACCATATCAACGATGACCGTTACAACAACGGCGTCTTCTTCTTCGGCGAACAAGTTGTTGAAGGTTCATCATAGATCTAGTGCGAGTTCGTTCAGATCTGGTACTACTACGGAGGTGTCGAGCGAGGACGTTGTTGCGGCGGCGGCGGAGTCGGATCGGGTTAGATCGGAGGGGTTCAGTTTCGGATTCGGATCGGAGGTGAAAAGAGAGGTGAACCGGTGCTTCGGTTGCAAGAGGAAGGTAGGGTTGACCGGATTCCGGTGCCGGTGCGGCGAGCTCTTCTGCGCCGAGCACCGGTACACCGATCGCCACGTGTGCAGCTACGATTACAAAGCCGCCGGTCGCGAAGCGATTGCGAGAGAAAATCCGGTCGTCAAGGCAGCCAAAATTGTCCGAGTCTGAAATTATTAAATAATAAATTATTATTATTATTTTGTAGAAATATTAAAAAAAAAAAAAGGTTGAAAAAGTTTCATAGAGATCGAGATTCGATCGCTACGATCTCTCTCTCAATCCTAGAGTGAGAGAGAAAATCTTAGAAGAAAAAAAAAAAAAAAAAAAAGAGGAGAGAAAAATTGTTGTAGAAGAAAATCAAAATTCTCTCTGATTTTCGTTTTCTCGATCAATCTTTAATTATCTTTTTTTATTATTAATTTTTGTTTTTTTTAATTTTTGCTTTTTTTTTGGGGGGTTGGAAATGAAAATTATTGTGTCTCTGATCTTTGTCTTTTTTTTTTTTTTTTTTTTTAATTTGATAATTTGTATGAGGGTATTATGATAATTTCGCTTGTTTGTAACTGGAAAATTCCGTTGTGGAGGTTAAAAAGTCGGTTGGTCCCACTTGTTTTGTGTCAATGGTTATATCGCGATATTATGGGTTTAAACGAAACGAGTTGTCGTAGTGGAATTTTGCTACGTTGACATGATTGGAACTAAGCTGGTCGAATGGGGAATTGACACGTGTGTGGAGCGAAACTGGGGAACAAATGTAGTAAATATAAATATTAAAAAAAAAAAAAAAAGCTGTAAAGTTGGAGTGATAGGAACGTTTGCGTGTGGTATTGGGGGATGGGGGATCTCGAGGAACGTGTTATTGATTGGACGGTTGTGATTAAGAGATGGTTGGTGCAATATGACGTTGATGATGATGATGATCAGGTTGTCATGGGTGATAGATATAGATGTATTATGGTTGGGGTATAAAACTTTTGTAACTCTTTGAATTTTGAAAGGGTGGTTTGTGAAGCCGCAAATTGCGAGCATGTTTGGCCTTTGAGGGACATGAAATTGAAATTCTATTTGTGTTTTTGATCGAAAAATATGCCCTTAAAAAGAGTTAAAATTATATTGGGTCTGGTTAACGAGTATTCGATATTTGTCACGATCTTTTACGATAATAGAAATGACTTTTTCTAAGGAACTAATGAGTCTCTAACATTACTCTTGTTTGGTGAAGTTGCGTATTGAGTGCATGTTTGACCTTTGAGGGCCGTGAAATTGAAATTCTACTTGCGTTGTCTTTGATTGAAAAATATGCTAGCAAAAAAGGTAAAGTTATATTGGGTTTGGATAACGAGTACCGATGTTTGTTGTGATTTTTTACAACAATAGGAGGACTTTTTCTAAAGAACTAAGTCGTTCTCAATTAAAAAAGGAATGAGTGTGTTTCTAAAATTACTCTTGTTTTTGAGTTTTCGTTATTTGGTGAAGCTGCGAATTGCGAGCATGTTTGACCTTTGAGGGACATGAAATTGAAATGCTATTTGTGTTTTTGGTCGAAAAATATGCTCCCCAAAAAAGGTAAAATTATATTGGGTCCAATTAATGAGTACCACTGTTTGTTGCGATTTTTTACAAAGATAGAAGGACTTTTTCTAAGGAACTAAAAACCATTCTCAATTAAAAGAGGAGGAATGAGTGTCTTCCTAAAATTACTCTTGTTTTTGAGTTTTCGTTATTTGGTGAAGCTGCGAATTGCGAGCATGTTTGACCTTTGAGGGACATGAAATTGAAATGCTATTTGTGTTTTTGGTCGAAATATATGCTCCCCAAAAAAGGTAAAATTATATTGGGTCTAATTAATGAGTACCACTGTTTGTTGCGATTTTTTACAAAGATAGAAGGACTTTTTCTAAGGAACTAAAAACCATTCTCAATTAAAAGAGGAGGAATAAGTGTCTTCCTAATATTACTCTTGTTTTTGAGTTTTTGTTATTTGGTGAAGTTGCGAATTGTGAGCATGTTTGACCTTTGAGAGACATGAAATTGAAATGCTATTTGTGTTGTTTTGATTGAAAAATATGCCTCAAAAGCTAGAATTATATTAGGTCCGGTTAACAAGTGCTAAATTTATGGAAGGATTTTCTTTTTAAGGAATTAAGTCATTCTCAATTAAAAAGAGAATAAGTGTGTCCCTAACATTACTCTTATTTTTTTAGTTTTTGTTATGTGATTGAACTTGTACTTCGGCACCTGTTCACATAAGCCATTAGATGGTCAAAGTCAAGAAGTTATACACGATACTTATAAATTTATAAGGTTTAATTTGAAAGTACCTGTTAGCTGTGATCCAAATTTTTGATTCATTTAGGATTATTATTATTATTATTATTATTATTATACAAGATTGCAAGTTCTAGACGGAAGTTGGCCAATGGGAAATGGGTCCTAACTCCTAAATTCAACTTGCTTGCTCTTATTTTATTTGTTATTAGGCACAAGAATGCGAGTTCTAGACCTAGAGGGAAGTAGGCCAATGGGCAATGGGTCCTAAACACAACTTGCTAGCCCTTATTTGTTTTTAAAGTGACCCATGTTTCTATTAATTTTTTTTTTTTTAAAGTGACCCTTGAGATTGCTGGTGGGGTGATTATTAGTAGAAATGCTGCGTTCATAATATTTTTAAAACAAATTCTAGGTAACAAACTATTATTAGTACGAAAAAAAATAATGCAAATGATAAGTTTAGATTAGAACTAGTAACTATTTATCATTTAAGATATATTGTGAAATTATTATTAGAGGTGACATTAGTCTATTAGTGCATTTGTAATATACGAGGGTGTCACAGTAACTGGGATATCTATATACATTATGGACCACTTCCCTATTGTGACTCTTTGAGCCACTCTTTGCATGCAACGTGTACCCTAAACTCTGTTTTTAAATAAGGAGATTTGGTTCTTTCAAATTTATGCTGGAGATGGCATCTTTTGGTGAGATTCATGCATCAATAATCGATGGTCAATTAATATATTTAAGAAAGTACCGTACATGATAAAGTGAAGAAGAACAAACGTAAGGGAGTATCTTATCTAATATCTTCCATAAAGATTAAGATTATCTAAAGTTTGTAGAGTAACTACCGTAAAATTCTTAAAATTTTAATGATTTATATGATCAAATAAATGGTTTACGTCTTATCATATGATCAAAATTTAGAAAAAATTAAGTAGCATTATTTTGATTTCCACTTAAAATTTTAATCATTTTGACCCTTTTTTTTTTTTTTTTTGAGATAGTTATAACATGTGGTTAATCTTATAGTTTGAATCATTTCCCTCATAAACCTCTAAACACTTGTGCATAAAGATGTGTCAATTAAATTAGGATCATACTAATGAGTACCCTTAGAGTATTGATTAACAATTCAGTTAAAAAAAGTTTTTATAAAAAAAGAAAAAAAAATTAATTTTTTAATAGCTTTTTTCATCTCTCATAAAAGTGATGTCAAAGTTTCCCTAAAATAGATTATTAACCAATATTCTAAGGGTATTCGTTAGTATTTCCTAATAAATTTTAAGGCTCTTAGTATTTCGACTGTTTTATTTTGTATAGTTATTTTGGTTAGAAAAAACAAGAGACTGTTGGAATATATGCATTAAGACACTAATTGGGGTCAAATTCAAGTTGTGTACTCTATGGTGTTTGGAAATGAAAATGTTGTTTTCTATTGGATATGGGAAATCTTTTTATGAGAGGACCATGAAAGCACTATGTCCAGGCGGTGGATTCTTCACCATCAAAATTCCAAAAGGTTGCTAGTTACTATCGAGTTGATCAATAATTCATTTTCTTTGGATGAGTGCTAGCTAGCATCAATTTCGATACTCTGCAACTATTATTTATCTCCAATGAAATTTTTGACTATGCATAGATGTATCTTAGCTTAGGTATTACTATTTTTTTTTTTTTTTTTAATAGCTGAATGTATCTTTTAGGCATCCATTGAAAACAAGTCAAGACACGATTGGTATAGAAGTTCTTTCTTTTTCCCTCTTTTAACAGGTATTATATAGGAAAGTTAACTTTACCAACTGAAATCCAACCATATAATTGGTTGGATTAGGAAAGAATCTATGGCTTTTTTGTGGAAAATGATGATATATATATTACCTGAAACTCTAATTTGCACTCAACAATATACAAGCCAGCTAGGATCCTACAAGAAAGTAGCTTTAGCAGCCTAATACACCTAGAAACTTCTTCCAAAATGAAATGATAATGTGACTTATCTTTGTACCTAATTTAGTGTTGCTAGTACCTTTTTATCAAGGAATTGACCCAAATATGAAATAATTCCATCCAAGCGTATTTATAACGAAAAAGTTAAAAAAAATTTAAGGGCATTAGTTTAGAAAATATTTTTAAAAATTTTTATTAAAAAAATTAATTATTTTGACGGTTTTTTTTATTAGATATTTTTTATTAAAATTGTGTCAAAGTTTTTCTAAAATTATTTATTAATAATTGCTCTAAAGGTACCCATTAACCTATTTATAATGGTCAATTAATCAATTTACACCCTTAAATTTCAAGATTAGTTTGATTTTAAACCCTAAATTTTTAAATTTTGGACCCATAAATAAAGATTAAGATTCATAAACTGTTATTTATTATATTATCATCTTTAATTTTTATAATTAAGAGCCTTGTAGACCAATTATACTGTCTTAAGGAATAAATGCCGTCTGAGGTGGGTTCGAGATTTTCACCTATAAAATTTACACTATCTTCTCAATTTATTAATTAGGAAAAAACAAAAACATATCACTTTTGCACAACATTAGACTCCTTCCATTAAAACCAATCCTTGAGCTTTGACTGGTAGTTATTCTTCTTTGCAACATTTGTAAATAAATTTGGCTTTTGCAATTTTTATTTTTTAATGTTGGTGTCATATAAGACATGGTCTTCCATACAAAGAGACATTGTGATTGCCATGCAACTATTGATAATGACAAAAAAATATTTTTTGGGGACCAGCTAATAATGGTACTTATTAATTTTCTTATAAAAAAGTGAAGCATGCTTGAAGAATAATGAGAATCTACCCACCCGTATAAAATATGGGAACACATTGAATTAATACTATATATAAAAAATACATTTCTCAGTTGCTGTTTGTCAGAAATTATTATTTTGCTCAGTATTATATATGTTGTCTAATGATTTGCTCTACAGAGAACTATTCTTTTTTGGGCAGAGGTTTTAAATTAAATTATTAATTTCTATAAAAGTTTCACCCACAAACTATAAAATGATGGGTTGTTGCTGTCCCACCTAGCTAGATGTAGCCTTTGGCCCTTGCTATATATGCATTTAGAATTTTGAGAAAATTTGGGTCGGTAGCAAGTAAGATAAGTATAAATTTTTTGAATTTTTTAAAAAGATGACTATATTGTTTGGTAGAATATAAATTTAAATTGATAATTAAATTAATATCGGAAGTTATAACCAATGTAGATCAAATGCACACGTGAATTCTTTACATGAGAACAATCAGGGTTCAAATTCCTCTCATTCTCTTTATAGAACTCTACCGAATAATTGTAAGCAAAAAATTAGTACCATATAAGTTTTGCTCCATTAAAAAGTGATTAATGCAGAGTGTATATAGATGAATGTATATGTTTAAAAACAAAAAAAAAACAAAAGCTAGAATCTATTTGGAGCTACATATAGTTCCAAATTGTGGCTACAAAAGGATTCTTTACAATTGTGGTATAATTGGCTTAATGTGGTTGGTATCAGGTGAGTGGATCTTTCATGGAGAAAGAAGTCAAAAAACAAATGTTTAAGCATGTATAACACACCCACAAATAGGTATATATAGGCCAACCTAGTTGCAAAGAGATTCAATATTGGTGTTATATGTCCTCAAGTTGTCACCAGTGATATCAGCGATCCAATATGATTTGATAGATAATTAATGAGTAATTACATCTATCTTTCTTATCACCTTAATGTTTGGAGCAAGTGGAAATTTAATATGTGATTAGAGCTTGGTTTATTTATCTTTATTTTTGGTCTTGGTCAAATCATTGGGCTATTTATCTTTGATTCTGATTTTTGGTAGACTTGGGCGTGAGATGAGTTATTAAGAAATTTCAGTTGATTTTAAAGATCGTTGTAAGTTTATTTGGCTTAAATTTTTAGGTTAGATAATGGAATATTATTAACTATGGTGCTTGATTTCTTTAGAACCTAAATTTATCATTTTGAGAAATTAAAAAAAGATGAAGTAAAAAAGAAAAAATAAGTGAATTCTAAAGTCTTATGATATCCGTGAGATTTTAAGTTTGAAACCTCTTGCCAGTATCTTAGGACCACCCTCAAGAAATTCTTTCATGTAATAACCTGGTGTGTGAGACGGGAGGACTACATATGTCTGAGAGAATAATTAGATACTTAAAGAGGTTTGAATTAAAAAAAGAAAAAAAAAAGAAGAAGATGTTAGATAGTAGAATAGTTGTACTAACTTTGAACCAAATTTAACATTTTGGAAAATTAAAAAAAGAAAAAGAAAAGATGAAGTATTAAAAGAAAAAAAAGTGTCATTTTCGTACTAATAGTAGTTTTACTGTTTGTTTGTTAGTTCTAGTGATGATCGTATGCTTGCTTTGGACTTTTGGTTCCTGTATGGTCCATGACAACAATGGGATCAACTTGTATTTGTCCATGAAAAATCCAAGTAGCCAACTGGTTTGTATAGGAACTTTCTGGTGATAACTTATCTGCTTTCTTGGGTCTTATAACCTTGTTACAGCAAGGTCTTCAAGGACAAAAATTGATCTGATAATCTGATTTAATTGGAACGGAAATAAGGAGTAGAGCATAAAGCCTTTTCTTCTTTAACAGGCTAAACTGAACGTATTTTTTATTTCAAACACGAGTCGAGTTTGAAATCATCACCAAAAAATATTACATGTTTAATTTTGGTTTATATGTTTGTCAAACAAGTTCAAGCTTGTTTATGAACTATTTGATTAACTTATTCTTTTATCATATATTTAGTAAAACCATGACTTAAATTTTTTACTTCATCTGTAAATCATTGAATTTTTAGTTTTACCACAATAGATTAGTTTTATTGTCAATAAACTACTAATCAAAATTTGATATCATATGAACCTATTTACAAACTTACACAATTCAATTTTAAGTTTATAAAATTATATTTTTACACAAGTATACATATAAAAATATAATATTCGAGCTTGTTCACTGAATAAACGAACATAAGTAACTCTTTTCTCAAATCAAACTCAAGTTGTTCATAAACAACTTAATTCAATTATAGCCTTATTTATACAAAATAAGATTTTTATCGACCTCAAACCTAAAATTTTCCTCTTCTTTTTGGTAAATCACTAAAAATTGAACCAAAAAATTCCCGTTATAGTTTTAACTTTTAATGCAAGTTGTTTGACAAACATAATTATTGATGACTACTTCTCCAACTTGTAGAGCAAGTTAAGCCTACCAGATTTAATCTTTCTCATTATGCAGTTGAAAAATCAGGGAAAAAAAAAAAAAAAACCAGAAGCTTCAGCCATTTATACCTTTTTTAAAAGTCAATATGTTGAAAATCTTCAAGTAGCCCAAGTTGTTCACAATTGGAACATAGGCATGCATATATTGCTAACGAACAAGTTGGCTCACTCATAAATTATTATGGTCGGCCGAAAAGGTAAACGATAAGTTTAATGACAAAGAGATTTTAATTTTAATTTTTATTGAAGTCGCATATTGTAATTGGTGCGTAACAAAAATAAAAAATATCAATAGTCAATATTGTACATGAGAACACCATAATAAGTAATAAAAAAATATTGTGAAAATTTGTGTCTTACTAGCATTACCAAAAAAATAAAATGAACTTAGTTTAATGCATTAGTTTGAAGGAAGAGGAACAACATGACAATAAACAAAAGGTAATTCACAAGAGTCAACAAATGTTTCAATGTCAACGAATCAAAACACAAGTGGATGTAAAGGATAAGCTCCTTATCACAATTTATAGTTTGAAGTTTGAACAGGTACAAAACTTACTTAATGGTTCAAGGAAATAAGTGTATAAAATGTATAATTGTAAGGTCAAACTCTTTTATTTATTTATTTATTAGTAATTTATTATTGTAATTACTTACTACAAACGCGAAAGGGAAATTTTAACTCGTATTGAGAAGAATCGGATAATGTTAATATGTCAATAAATTACTAAACATATTACACCTAATTAATTTCTCAAAAAAAAAAAAAAAAATTGTACGTACACCAAAGAAAAGAAAGAGAAGAAAATGAATACTCCTAACTCCTAACTCCTAACAATTTGTATTATGCTTGTAAGGTTCATAGCTTATGAGTATCCAATATGTGTGAAATTTTGATGGAGAAAATTAAATCATATTCAGTTCTAGTCATTTTCACAACAAATGCAAGAGGGAAATTTTAACTTGGATTCTTCTCATTGAAAGAATCGGATAATATTAATATGTCAATAAACCACAAAACTCTTAATCAAATGTCAAACTCACTTGAAAATGAGTAGTCCTAACTCCTAAGTCCTAACAATTTGTATTATGCTTATAAGGTTCATTGCTTATGAGGTATCCAATATGTGTGAAATTTTAATAGAGAAAAGAAAATCATATTCAGTTCTAGTCATTTTCACAAGTAAATTAAATTCCTATGAAAACCACGTTTTTTATAAAATGAAAGTTGTTTGTTGGAATCTTTCTTCCAAGCTTCCAGCCAAACTTAGTCATGAAAAAATGGATCCAAAGTAGCTTT
This sequence comes from Quercus glauca, assembly GCA_023736055.1. Classification (NCBI taxonomy): domain Eukaryota; kingdom Viridiplantae; phylum Streptophyta; class Magnoliopsida; order Fagales; family Fagaceae; genus Quercus; species Quercus glauca. Next base: position 101,119,326 of record CM043318.1, read on the forward strand.
GCCCCACAGGCCACAGCCCTAAGAAAACCTGGTGGCAAAGGGACCCATTGGTTTATTGGCATCATAATCAAGTCAGATACTGGTGGTATTAGCCGTCCAAATCAATATGAAAAAAGCTGCATTGGCCCAATGACATGGAAATTGGAATGGTCACTTTGAGAAATTTTTTATTCCAAGACTTAACCTAAATATAATAGCCTCAAAACCATCCAAAAAATCACCTCTTGAGTCTTGATTCAACCCCCTAATCTCTCCACCTATAATAAAAAAAATAAAAACGTATTTTTAGGTTATTTGATCAATGAAATGACTTAAAGGTATTGAAAATTTGAAACTGATTATGATTTGCTAACAAATTTGGTCAAAGACGAAAACATCTTGTGAATTTGACATATTCTCTTTGATAAGAAATAAATGGAAGTTGAGGTCGCTGTGTAGATTTTTGTTATTGATACATGGATTTTGTTGTCATGTATGAAATTTTGTTAGTGTGTCTTGTAGGGTGTATTTCCAAGAGGGGGGGGGGGGGGGGGGTATTTATTGGGATAGGAGAGGGACAACAGGTTCTCATTCTGCTGAGCACTAGCTGTAGTACTAGTTGTCACCTTTAGAAGCTTCACCATTCTTCTTTTCCAAATTAAGAAATTCTCTCTCTCTCTCTCTCTCTCTCTCTCAGGGTCCGTTCGGTTGGAGGAGTGGAAAAGTGGGAGGATAGAAAATTGTGAGAGGATGGAAAAATGGGAGGATGAAAAATATTTAGTTTTTCCTCTTATGTGTTCGGTTGAAGGGGTGGAAAAGTGAGAGAGTGGAAAACTCTTTTGTTTGGTTGGAGAGAAAAAAAGAAGGATGGAAAATGTAATTTATATAAATTGACTATTATACCCTTGTTACATATTATGTAAGAAATAAATTTATTTGTATCCATTAAATAATATAAAATTTACCACATCATATATATAAATTTATATTATTATTTTTATTATTATAATGTAAAAATTAATGTCATACGGAAAAAAAAAAACCAAAAAATCAACAAGAAAAAAAAAAAACGAAGATTAATGAGGAGTATAATTGGGACAATAGATCAAGTCTCATTGGAAAAAAAAAAAGAAAAAGAGGAGAATGTCACATTGAAAAAAAAAAAAAGCATGTTTGAAAAAAAAAAAAAAAAGGAAAAAAAACATAAGAGCATGTCACGTTGGAAAAAAAAGAGGAAAAAAAAAAAAAACACACAGAACGTCAAGTTGAAAAAAAAAAAAAAAAAAAAAAAAGAGAGAGAAGAGAACCTGGGAAGGGCATTTGTGGAAAAGTGCTACATTAGCACTTTTCTCCCCAAGTTTTCCTCCCAATTTGAGAGGAAAAAAAATGTGGGCCCGGAGAGAAAACTTTTTCTCCAGTTTTCCATCCTTCCTATTTTCCTTTCCCAAACGAACAGTGGAAAACAACATTTTCTACCTTATTTTCCTCTCTTTATTTTCCATCCTCCCTATTTTCACTCCAAACGAACGGGGCCTCAGTCTCAGGAGAGGGATAGTCGGCTCTCATTCTGCTGAGCACTAGCTGTAATGTTAGCTGTTACCTCTAGAAACTTCTCCATACTTCTTCTCCATTAAGAAGAATGGAGAAACTTTTAGAGGTGACAGTTGATATTACAACTGGTGCCCAACAGAATGAGAGCCGATTGTCTCTCTCCTGAGAGAGAATGTCTTAAATTAGAAAAGAAGAATGGAGAAGTTTCTAGAGATAATAGCTGGTATATATAGAGGGAGAGAGAGAGAGAGTTTCTTAATTAGAAAAGAAGAACGGAGAAGTTTTTAGAGGTGACAGCTGTCATATATATATATATATATATATATATATATATGTTTGATTAACCAGTTTTAGTTAATGAAAATTAAAAGAAACAACTCCTAGCAGTTTCGCTGTTACTTTTGTCTGGTGAAGGCCATAACTCGTAGTGCTCAATTGGATCATGAATCAACCCTTACAAGAACGGGTCAATTGCAATTTGTCCACAAAATAGCCAAGTTGCCTATCAGTTGTCTAGTAACTTTTCGGTGATAGATATAATTATCTTGCAAGAGATATGCTAAAATCCAGACCATAATTTGTCAATAGCAACTGGCGAATGTCATTGAGAAGTTATTTCTAATGAACCCTAGAGAGGCTGGGGTAGTGTCGTAGTGATTCTTAATACGTTGTGATATCTACGAGGTCCTAGTTTTTAAACTTCTAAATAGCATCTTAAGGCCACTTTAAGGGGTACTTTCTTGTAATAATCTAGGAATGAATAGTTAGATACTTGAAAAACTTTGAACACTCTCATTTTTCCAAAAAAAAAAAAAAGAAAAAAGAAAGAAAAAAAAAAGTTATCTCATGCATCCCTATTATAGAGTATATTCAATTACTGAATCAAAATAGTACTGACTGTGAATTTCATATATAATGTGAGTATGTGATTGACATGACATGTGAGATCCATATATTGTGAGCATAAAATCCATATGTTGTGAGACACCTACTACATACAACCGATGGAAGATATTTTCAATCAAAATATAGGTTTTTCTTTTTCCTATTTACCCTCTGGACAGATTTTCTTCTCCCTTTATTCTAACAATTTGCTTTCCTTACGTGAGAGAGAGAGAGAGAGAGAGAGAGAGAACTAAGCATCCCACATGTTTCACAAGTTTCTCTTTTCCCCATAGAAATGTCCCCTTCTGTTTTGTCTTTTGGATTATTTGTTTGAATAAAAAGCCACCTTGACTCCATTCTCTGACTCCATTATGAATATTTTATATGAAGTATTGGGAAACATTATTCTAAATAATTAGATGGGTGGTGCTTGATTTTGGCTAGTGCCAAGTTTGTCTTGCAAAGTTAACCATCAAACCAGAATCAATCACATAAACATTTCTCAGTATTCAATTAAAATCTCATACCAAAAAAATCAGAAAATGCATCAAAAATTGCTGAATTATGCAGAGACATATCTTTAATTTTCTGTCAAATAATTTGAAATAGGAGAAAAATTAAGATGACCCATTAAGCACAATTCCAAGTTCATCATAGTTAACTCAAAAACAATTAGGACAGCATACATATATGTCCAAGAATCAGTAGACACTAGACAGTAGTCTTAATGAATAAAGGAACAGTATAGTTGAAGAAGTCCAAGAAATTTCAATAATACATTATTTGAAAAAGAACTTTGCTTTATTTAAGGAAAATTCTTTATAATATTTTAAGTAACAACATATCCAATGAGAGAGTGGGCATCAAAACAGCAATACAAACAATTTTCTATTCAACAAATAGCTGTCAGAAAACCGAAAGTGTCTCATTACCTCATTGGCTTCCCCACCATCAAAAGCAGTCTTTTATGAAATCATTTGGCAAACGAACAATAAATAAATATAAACAAATATATTTCCCAACTAAGAAAAGTCACACCTAGACGGCTTAACTTGCTATCTAAACAACAAACTACTTCATTGATAAGATCTTCCACAGTCTGCCCAACTGTGTATTATTTCTTAAAGAACATCCAACTTGAAAAGATAAATGCACAGCTTTGTAAGCTAAAACACTCCTTTTCTAACCGATTTACTCACTTTCATGCTGCATCTTTGGTGGCTTTGTCAAGTTTGAGACAGTTGTAGGACTAACAATGTATATATCCAATGCATGAAATACATTATCCATACCGAAAACCTAAATTCAAATTCACATGCTTTGAGGAAATATGTATCTTTCCTTTTATCAGAAAGATAAAGCCATAGTGAAATTTTATATCTAAACAATAGTTTAAATGTGGTAGCAAGGAAATAACTTTGAGGTAAAATTATTTAGTACACCTTGTACATTACTCCTTACTATCACATAAAAATAGACCTCACATGTGGATCCCTATGCATGAGTCCCACATTTATGTGAAAGAAAGGCATAGTACAAAAGGTTTGGAATATTTCTTCCAACTATGAGACATTTGGGTGTAGTGGGGAAAAGGAGGTAACTCTACTTTCTTTCCTGTCATTTTCTTTCCATGTGGACAACTACAGTCTGCAGACTAGTGCATTAACATGGGGCAACTCCACTATGAGTTTGTCAATTTCCAGTGGGCCTTCAAACCACCTCTATAGCATATATTCATCAATGCAGTTCAAAAAAAAACAAAGAAAGATAACGATCTTACTACTTTAGTTCAGAGATGACAACATTCAAGTCTGCAAAGTAAGCCTTTAAAATGAGGCTCATCACTAAACTTCTCCCCATTAAGGTTTCTTAGAATTAAACTGGTTAAAGCATAAATTTAGATCACTGATTAAATTACAAAAAGATATATGCCTATGCCCCTTCTGGCTGGATAAAAGGGTTGGCAATCTCATCTGTGCCGTCTGTCGGGGACACAAGCATTACAGCGGTTCCCCTGCAAACCTGCAGCACGATAACTCACCATCAAAGATTGTTTACCTCCAACAAGAAAACAAAATTGAAAGAACAAAAATCATTGAAGATTGTTTAAAGTTTTTGCTCGTGTTTTTCTTCCTCACATATATTCAGGAAAATAATGACTGAAATTATTTCCTTTGTCCACCCAATATTTAAATTCAATGCTCCAACATTGTAATAGGTGCTATTTTTTTTCTTAAATTTGAGTGACCAGTCACTGATCCTGCCTTTTATTTTTCCTCATATAATGCAGTATTAAATAAAAAGCTGCTAGATTGACCTTTTCTCTTTCTTAACGTGCAACATTGAATAGTAAAGTGCTACGGTGAATTTTTCTCTTTCTTAATGACTCAGAATCCATGTTACTGTTACCAGCATTTTCTTTTTGGTACAAACTTCAGAATAAAAAGCAAGCAAGTTGGGAACCCAGTTATATTGAAAACGATAGGGCACTCATCAAATAATTCACAAGAACACAAAAGAATCTTGAAAAGTATTGATGTACATTATTAAAACACGTCCTATTGAATCATATCACTTTAAAGAGATTCCCGGCAATTCAAAGATGTCTTGTCTTGTACCAAGTAATGCCAATGGCAGCTTATTATTACATTATAGAAAATTGTGCCAAAAACTTAAGTTACTTGCAGTCAGTATGCTTTCACAAGAAAGGTGGCTTCAAGCAGTATCAGAAAAATATTTATTGAGCATCATGTTTGGACCCTATAATTCAAGTCTCTATGAAAAAAATATCTTCTATGCAACTAACTTACAGTAAAAAAATTGATGTGACAGTTATGAGGTTGATCTAATGGTATTGGGCAGTTCAAAATCTCACTGTCATTTAACCAATTCAAACTTGTGAGAATAAGTAAAAGGGAAAGCTTTTTCCATATTAAATGGTCTAGTAAATTCAAAAGATGATGATTTTCATCATAAATAAGTTAGAAAGCGTGCCAAGGTGTCTTTTAACAGCAATATTTACAATCCATGCTTTGGGTTACACACTGACATGGTAGATGCTTATATTCATGAACAAATGCATATGCTAGAAGAGAACATACTATTAGGCCCAGGCGCCTGGTTTGATCAGTAGTCTTCAGTGGATCATCAGGATCTGCAGAACAGGGGCAAAATATTCCAAGTTAATTTGTCTAGAAACTTCAAAAAGTTGTATAAATTACAGTGTATCACTACAAGGCTTCTTGGCAAAGATAAGGCAAATATATAAAGGTGCTTGACATTTACAATCGAAAAAAACAACACTACATGATACAAAAGAAGTCCAGAAATGAATTCAAGAAAATACACGTCCAATGTGGGTTGCTTTTAGGCTTTTTGGCTCTCTTATTGACTACTTGACATTGATTACTGTCTAAAACTGTTCAAATTAGAACAGATTGCTATCATTGTTCAACAGCTGCAGGTTAGTACCAACCTTCAGGAAGATACTTGCTAAATGTGGGTGCCTACATGCAAATGAACTAAGTACTGATAACTACTACAATCTTCTGCATTATGGAAATTTCTTCATACAGCTGCAAACAACTGGCACCTAGGCCTTCTAGATCCCTGTTATCTAGCCATCAAATTTGTGAAACTTCTGAATCAGTGAAGTGTCAGATACATGTGACTCTACATCTTCTAATAAAGATAGCCATCAAACTGTTTAAATGGAACTTTACTTTTTACTTTTTAGACGATAACAATTTGAAAGCATGTAACTTAGCATATTACACCTTTAATCACATATAATCATTTGGAGTCAAATTGAGCTAATGAAGGCAAGGCCAAAACTCACTCTCCCTTTTTTAATGGTAAAAGCCCATCTGAACTACAAGGCCTTGACATTTGGAATAGTCAAGCTGCCCAAATACCCGAAAATGATAGGATAGAACATGAAGTCTCACCATGGTGGTTCAACCCATATGGTGTCTCACCACTTGAATCAATGGGATTTGCAAAAATGTCACAATTAAGCAAAGAGGCTCATATATTTTAATTGGCATTCACTACCTGTTAGCCTTCTAAATAAAAACTAAACAGAACACAAAAGGATAGGCCAAAGATCACGTTCCTTGTGTTTTGATAGGTTATAGGCACACAGTAGCCTTTATTTATTTATTTTAATACTGTTTATTTCAATATGCCGTACATATAAAGTAGGACAATCCATGATAGGGCAGTGCAGCATCAAGATTGATAGTGCATCATCCATTTTTGCATGCTTTGGTTAGCTTTTCCAATATTATCTAGAAGAGGAAATTGCATGCTTCTTGTCTCTTTTTTCACCTTTCGTTTAAAGACTTACCTTTTTTGGTTTATGTATTTAATGTTATCCACCACTCAAATATAACAAAAGAATTAAATCAATTGGCTCCAGTAACTCTTGCAAATGTAAAAGATTTCAACCATTGTCTATCCAAAATATGTAAAAGAAGGGTGATACCCTATCAATCCTGACAAGATGGTTCCCTATCATAGTTTATCATTTTTTTGATAAGTCCTATCATAGTTTATCCTTATAAAATAAACTTCTTATTTTAAAACTAGTAAATTGCATACGAACTCAGCCAGCCTAGAACTCATGACCTCACCCTCCACCTTACTCTTACATGGGGAAGAGGTGTCATTTGAAATAGAGTTCATTGTCAAATCAAACTTAAAGTTCTCCCTGTACGCTTACTTTTGTTAGAAACAATGAACATTTCTTTAGGTACTTTCACTTCAACTCTTATGGTGTGTACCTGAACTTCATCACTCTCCACATTGTTATCATCCATCACTGTTCTAGTTGACTCTACAATTTACTCAATGAATATATTCTTTTAAAAGTAAGAGCTAAATAATCTCCATATGGCAATAGCCCCCCGTAACAAATGGACATGGAACTTAACAGGGATCATGTTTAAAGGGACCAAATTAACATAACAAATGGCTCATGTAACTCGACCAAAATGTATTACCATATTTATATATAAAAAATAAAAAATAAAAAATAAATAAAAGGATCTAGATTGCAAAGAATTAAGAACCAGAAGCATAAACAGCAATAGAGAGAGCATACATACCTAAAGTTAAATTAATCTAATGTCATTCTGTTGCTATTAAATCATATGGGAAGAAAAGGAATTTGAAAGTTTCCATCTGTGAATTCATCACAGCTTTTGTTCCTTCCTGTATTCTCTTGACAATTGGATGCAGATTGTACGAACATATCTTAATTTGAGATCATCTTGTGCACTTATCACATGAAGCATAAATCTTACAGTTACATTAAAATGTGACACCCTACAATGGAATTCAGTTCTCTCTTGTGCTGGAGAGAAGCCACCTACATTTTAAATAGTGCTCCATCCAACATGGGAAGGGACAGGAGGAAAAAAAAAAGCCATCATGTCTCATGCAAGTCCCACTTAGGGCCCTTTGAAGTGAAACATGATGTTCCAACATCCAATGTGATGTTATATTTGTTTTTCTTTTGTAATTCGCTCTCTTGGGTTGAGACAACTGGTATCTGAAATTAAAGGACTCATATTGTGCACAATGGATGGTTGATATGACATCGATGATATAGAAGATTAGATCAGGTATCAGATCTGATGCAAGATTATTTAGAATTCAACACCATAATAATAATTATCTTTTGTGCTTTGATTTATAATGATTTTAACAGACAATCATGGCTCAGTCGAAGAGTCAGGGAATAAAGTTAAGGATTTCTGTAAGCATAGTTGAACAAAGGGAACATAAAACTGACAATGATCAGCATGGCAACATCAATGACCTTTAGGTTAACTAGACCTCCTGGTGTTTCCAATGAAGACATAATTCTTACTCCGCCCTCCCCCACTTGAAATGTATCAAAAAAATGATCAGCATGGCAACTTTGATTAGTTTTCCATTCTAAAGAATGATAATATTAGGAAGAGTTAATATTAACATTATCTTTCCCACTAAGCATAGATGAAAATACAACCATGACCAATAGTTTGAACTAATGCATCAAAACCACAGAGCTAAATAGTTACACCCCCCCCACACACACCCAGAGTCATAACAACTGCCTGTAAGCCATGAAGTTACGGCTCAAAAATTTATGGCTTCATCCAAAAAAAGGTTTAATAACTGATCACTGATCAAATACTACCACAACCATTTGATCAGTTTGAACATAAGCATTAAAACCATACACACACACAACCTCATAATCAATTGTCAGTAAGCCATGAAGTAACTACCTCTCAAAAACTCTATGGCTTCATCCAAAACAAGGTTTAGTAACTGATCATATCCTTTTAGAGTCCCTGTCACTGCAACCCAAAAAAATAAAAAGGTTACATAGTCATACTTGATCCGTAATGACAATATTTCATTTAATTATAGACCCAACATAGTTGCTGTTCGATATAAATTGTCAATATTCAGAGCATCGTAAACCCCAGTAAAAGGAATCCAATAAAGAAAAGTTAGATGTAAAAGGAATCCAACAGGGTCCAATCCATCCTTATGACCCCCCAAAAAACTACCCTAAAGAACTAGGATTGATAAGGTCAATTTTAGTCAACATGGTGGCTCTTTCTGCTGTCAATAGTCACTGCCATAATCAAACACAAGATTTACAGCTTCCCATATTCCATAGAGAAAACTTCCATAGTTAAAATCACTCTAGTTTCTGCTTTCAGAAGCCTAAAATTGCTAGTGTTGAAGCTCTCGAAAGCAATAAACATATTTCATATTCCTCATGAAACTAAGTTATGTGGATAGATATCCTATTGGGTTCAAATACTTTCACATTGAATACCTATTTAAACCACATCTCTAAGTTATTAAATTTGGTATGCAACATTTTTTTTATAGGTAATAGAAGTTTTATGGATAAGAAAAATACAATGTGTTTACAAGAAGCTGGTTTTTTGGGTGACGGTTCAACCCATATGAGGTTTTTTGGGTTACGATGTGTCGCGGGTTTGAGTTTGGGAATCAGCTGGAGCTCATTGGCATATGCTATTCAGTTTTATACACATAATTAACTCAAAAAATGAAAGTTATGTAACAATAACCTTGTCTACCACCAGTGAGCTTGACTTGGACACCTTTGTCCACAAACTTTGCCAAGTCCAAAACTGTTTCTTTCCTGCTTCCTGACTATAACAAAATCACACATCAATATATATATATATATGTATATATATATAAGCAACCCCAATATAAAATTCCAACAAATCTAAAACTGAAAAAAAAAAACACAACATAGAGGAGAGAGAAACTTACCATATCTCAAACTTGGGTTTTCTCAACTAACTCTTTTAAGATTATTCTGTGTCAACAAAATAAGACAACCTTTTTCAAACAACCTTAAAAATCAAACCCAAGTGAGGAAAAAAGCAATTCAATAAAAGGGTTATCAAGTAAATACTAAATTTGCATATGGGAGACAAACATACAAGTTGGGTTTTGATGAAGAATTGGGTTTAGTGGCTTTGTACTATAAAAAAAAAAAGTTTGTGTTTGTGTGTGAGTGAAGAGTGCATATATAAAAGAAAATTGTACCTTAAATGAGATTCTGGGAATGAAGAGTTGTAAAGGGAAGGAGCAAAGAGAGAGAGAGAGAGAGAGAGAGAGAGAGAGTGCCCTTGATTTTTTCTGATCCTTTCCCGCTTTTGCTTTGCAGCAAGACGCAAATGTTGAAAGTGAAAGAAACAGAAGTAAGTTTTGGGGGATATATAAGTATGGGCTACAAGCAAAAGCTCTTTTGTTGCTTGGCCCAATAGAGAATGGGATCTGGATTTTTGAGCTCCTAGTTTAAGTGCTAATAAACCCACAAAAAGTCTGACCCAATAAAGAAAGGGGGAAGTGGATAGAGGGAGAGAGGAAGCCAAACATGCTAACTAGGGTTTTGGATTATCTATTATATTATTTTCATTTTTTTATAGAAGAAAAAAAAAGGGTTTGTGGGTAGGATTGTGAATGAGTCAAGTTTTAAGTTTGGCTAAACAACGAAAGTAAAATGTTCAAGCTCAACTCGTGCTTGAACTCGAAAAAAAATCTTAAAACTTGAGCTAGACTTGATTAATGAATTCAGTTGAGTTTGAGCTCAAGATCCAACCCAAGTACATTATCAAACCAAACTCTAGCTATTTATAAACAAACAACATTAATGCGTTTTTATTAAGCCAAACTCAAGCTGTTTATGAATGATTTGGTTTATTTACAGATGTGGTCATTACCCCACCAACACTTAAACCCTCGCATTATTTTATGATGTGGGACCTATGGGACACTAATGGGTATTGTCACTGCTCGAACCCATAACTCCCAAACTCGCACATGTGATAGGTAATCGTCATCTAAAACCTGAAAAAGAAAGACAAAAAAAATTAATGATAGTATCAAATATCAATTTATCCAAAAATATACAAAACTGGGTGTCGATCCTTATATGAAGATAATAAAAAAATTGGAACGACAAACCGTTTAATATCTTCCCCTTTTTACCCAATTACCCCTGATTTTATAACGCACATTGACTTTATTTGTGAACCCACATTGGAGGACATTTCGGTACTTTAACCGAAAGCCCAGGGCTACACCAATAAAACATAGCCCACTATATATATTTCCTCCGTGATGCCCTAGTTTTTCTTCGCAACAGCAGCCGTAAGAGCAAGGCTTTGGAGCTTAGAGAGAGAGAGAGAGAGTCCAAAGCTGCAAAAATGGTGGACAAGGGTAGCAAAGGAAGAAAGGAAGAGGTTGTCACAAGAGAGTACACCATCAACCTCCACAAACGCCTTCATGGATGGTAACACAACCCCCTCTCTCTCTCTATGTATAAGTGTTTGTGTTTCTGTAAGTTTGTGTTACATCATTTTTGTGCTTGTTAATGGGTTAGATCTGATTTAAGTATGATTAGATTTAATGGGTCAAAGCTGTTTTTTTGGTTATTGCCTTGGTGCATTTTGAAACTTTTTTTTTTTTTTTTTCATTTCCTAGTAGAAAACAAGGTTGTTTCTTTTTTGACTCAATTGGGTTTCATTTGGATTGCTGAGAATTAAGTGAATGAAAAAGAGATTGATTTTTGCAAATTGGTGTTGTAGATTTGAGATTAATGTATTGTGATTTGTGAGGTGTAAATATCTTGTGTCAATGATACACAGTCTCTGTTTATTATGATGGGACATGTTTGCACTAGAAACTAGTATATCCTAGGTGTGAAAGAAATTTATATTGTTTAGAGTGTTGCTGGGATGATATGATTTTTGTAGATTGGTGACCTATATCATACATTGAAAAATCATGAATCTTTGAAGGTTTTATCTATTGAAATGGGAAGTATGCATTAACTTCTTAGTGTGATTAGTGTGTTGTTATCTGACTGATTCTCCTTTATCAAGGTTAAACTGTGCACTGAATCATGATACCTGACTTCTTAATGTATTGTGATGTTATATTTTTAGTATAATTGGAGATACTTAGGTATTGTAGAGATACAAAGAAATGTATTGTTATGTGTTGCAAGGAATATTGACATTCCTTTCACCGTCATAAAGGTAGTGATGCTTCTGAATCATGGCAATCATGTGTGTTTGTAGTCTTGGGTCCCTTTCTTTTCATGTTCTGAACTAAAGTATCGTTGGGTTACATATGGATCCGTCGATTAGGCCCCTAGGGTAAATTTTAGAGTGTCTATAAGAGTATGAGTACAATGTGGGTAGCATTTGGAATACTGTTCACTGTTGTCCAAAATTTTTGAATAGCATGTCAAGCCGATCATTGACTAAGTGCTTGTAGGTTCACGTCGCCAATTCTTAGGGAGTGTAAGGAGTTGTTGAATTCCTTTCTTTTCTCCTGAGTATGCACATCTCAAAAAATTGGCTGTCATTTTGGTACAAATGTAGATGGTCAGCTGCCATGTGGCTAAAATTAACCCTAAAGAGCTTAAGCTCCAGTATTACTTCCACTTTGAAACTCTGATCTTATAAAAGATGCCAATCTAGACTCTACAAAGCTTTTTCTGTTTCTTAATATCTTTTATGTTTTACCATCTACTCACTGCTCTCTCTGTCCTTGCTGTTGTTGATTCTTTGATGTATCCTAGTTAGCTAATGCATTGTATTTTGGATACCTCTAAGTAACCTTTCCGCATTTTTCCAATCCCATGTGCAGCACTTTCAAGAAGAAGGCTCCAAAGGCCATAAAGGAAATCAGGAAGTTTGCCCAAAAGGCCATGGGAACAACTGACGTCAGGGTGGATGTTAAGCTTAACAAGCATGTTTGGAGCCGTGGGATTAGGAGTGTGCCAAGGAGAGTTCGTGTCCGCATTGCCCGTAAGAGAAATGACGAAGAAGACGCGAAGGAGGAATTCTTCTCACTAGTCACTGTTGCAGAGATCCCTCCAGAGGGCTTAAAGGGATTGGGCACCAAGGTCATTGAGGAAGAAGATTAAACTAGCCTACTTCCCTAGATCATAGTTAGGTTGCTCCAATTTTGGCTACACTTGTTTCAGAGATTTTTTTTTGTTTGGCTTTGGATTTTCTTGGGACTATCTCCAGTGGAGAGAAGCATCGTGGAATTTTATTTGACCTACTTATTCAACCTGTTCAAGTTATCAGTCTTTCAATGAGAACTTATAAATTGTGTTATGATGTGAAACATAGTTTATGTTATATTCCCATGGCCTCTGCTTCTGAATTTGTAGCCAAATGCAAATGCTGTATTACTGTTATGTGTTGAAGATAATGGAGTTAAAATGTTAGTCCATCATATTATACCATTAGGCTGCCGTTTGTAGCCTGTAGTATGTAACTGATGTTTCCATCTCACAATAGTCTCATGTTGTCATATAGCCCTGTGGGACTTACAATTTGTGACAAGGGTATACATGTATTGCATGAGATAACAATTTGTGACAAGGGTATACATGTATTGCATGAGATATCTTGCACGCATAAGAGGTGGTTGTGGTTCCTTTCTTTTGTTCCCTGTTTCATCAGCCACTTTAAAGGATATAACCAGCCTCTTGTCATTGTGGCTAGGCTAGGGGTGCTTTGAGCTCCTATCTATAAACCCAAGAATTGGGGTGCTCAGATGTTAGATGTATACATATAATAGTCGATTCCGTGAAAATGCGCTTTTTTTTTTTTTTTTTTTTTTTTTGTTGTTGATTTTTGATTTTTTGTTTTTTGTTTTTTGTTTTCTTGAGAATCAAGACTGTAATTTTAATCAAGTAAAAACTAGCTTGCATCTGCAAACAAAATACACTCAATATCTAGAGGAAGTGACTCCATCCGTACAATATAATCCTACACTAAAGCTCTAAACTGTGGATTGTAGACCCTTGATCATCAAGGACTCTTCTGTTGTAACCCAAAAGACATGGTGAGGAAGACCAACTACCAACTTTGTGGAACATTGGAAGTCACCAAAACTATTGAAGCAGTGTTCCCTCACATCAATGGTGTATTTTACTAGGGGTGTATTTTAATGAAGGGAATGCCGTTAGCTCATTCTACTTTCATAGATAAAATTTGAAGTTTGCTTTCGTTAAGGCATTTTTCTCTCTCATTTTCCTTTTTATTTTTTTTTTCGTTTGCGTATTCCATTTCTGCTGTTTTAGTTTGTGTCAAAATCTTATTGGATAAGTTTGGTTCTGTATTTGTGTTGGGTGACCTGTGCAGAAAGCATCGGTTACTTTGGTGAGTTTTGGTTTTCTTACACCCATTTTCACATGGGTTAGTTTAGTTTATATCTAATAAAGAATCAATTCATAATTCTAAAGTTTTTAATTAGATAGACTAAACTGGTATTTTAGTCTTTTTTATTATTAATTGATTAAATTCTGAACTTGAGCTAAAACAAATTGGTACATTCGAAGTATTTGTGGAGAATTACGTAGTCTCATAGAAAAGCCTGTGAGTTGATCCAATCTCTTGGGTTAGAATATCAAATAAGAGTTATATTCATTCTAAAATAGCCATTGGTCCAATAAAGCCTACTTTCAAGTTTGAAACTAAGGTCCAATCATCAATCCTGCAGATCAAGAAATTGTAGTTTCCACCTGGTTGGTTGAAATGAATTCACCAAAAAGTCATGAAGATAGACCAATTATGCAGCATTGAGGAACTTATATAATTCTAATAGCAGAGAGAGGAATAGGAAGGAGAGAATTTTGGGAATAGAAAATTCTAATAAGAGGTGGTTTATTGCTGAGGTCTCAAACTTAAGCTGACTTTAGTAAGGGAAGGTGTAACTGTAGTTAAATTGCACAATAGTAATAAACAAATAAAAAGAGCAGTATTTAATCATATGAGTTTAATGAGCGTGTACCATGACAAATAGCTCGACAAAGGTAACTACTGGTGCAGTCCACTTTACCGGCTAAGATTTCTGTCATTGCTTTTCTCATCAATAATGCAGGTTCAGCATTCATCATCTTTTGTGGACTCGATCATACATTATCTTATATTTTTTTAATCTGCAATTATGCTTTGTATAGAGTGGATATTTGATGTACAGTAGCTCAATCTCAGGCAATATCTGATCACAGGGAGGAGACAAAAATTCAGATGAAATAAACGTTGGAGTAAGAAGATAAGCTACATGGCAGAGGGGGTAGTATCCCCTCTTATCGACAAGCTGATTTCCTTGTTAAGCGGAGAAGCAACACTGCTACAGGGCATCCATGAAGAAGTAGCTGACATCAAAGATGAACTGGAGAGCATTCAGTCCTTTCTCAAGGATGCAGATGCAAAGGCCGCAGCAGAGGAGGACATCAGCGAGGGTGTCAAAACTTGGGTGAAACAAGTAAGAGAAGTAGCTTCCCGCATAGATATTTTCATGGACGAGGACTTGCTTCACGTGGCTCGACATCATCATCCTCATCCGCGTCATGGATTCAGTAGTTTCCTCCAAAAATCTGTTCGCTTGATTACCATGTCAATACCTCACCACAAAATAGCCGTTAAAGTTCAAAAGATCAAAGCATTGCTCCAGAAAATCAAGGAAAGAAGTGAAAAATATGGCTTCCAATCCACTGGTGTAGGATCAAGCAGTGGTGCTCGGAATGTTAGGTGGCATGACCCTCGAAAGGATTCTCTTTATCTTGATGATAGGGACGTTGTAGGAATTGAATCTCCTAGAGATAAACTGATTGGCTGGTTGGTAGAAGGACTGTCTCATCGTACAGTGGTTTCGGTGGTGGGTATGGGGGGACTAGGCAAGACCACTCTTGTGAAGAAAGTCTACGACCACCAAATGGTGAGAGGATACTTTGACTGCCATGCTTGGATCCCAGTGTCTCAATCTTACAATATTGAGGATCTACTTAGAAGCATAATAAAGCAATTTCGCGATTCTAGAAAGGAGCCTCCTCTATTGGGAATTGACGAAATGGAAGAAGAGTCGTTGGTCAATAAATTGAGAGATTACTTATGGCAAAAGAGGTATGTGGTTGTATTTGATGATGTATGGAAAATTGACTTTTGGGAGGGTATAAAACATGCCTTACTCGATAGTCATATGGGTGGTAGAATTTTGATCACAACACGTAATAGGGAGGTTGCTAGTTTTTGTAAAAAATCATCACATGTTCATGTTTACGAGTTGCAAGCACTACCTTTCAATAAGGCATGGGAGCTTTTCTGCAAGAGAGCTTTCCAATTTGGTTTTGGAGGACAATGTCCCCAAGCATTGAAGAATTTGTCTGTAGACATTGTCAAGAAGTGTGAAGGATTACCACTTGCAATTGTTGCTATTGGTGGCCTTTTGTCAACTAAAGACAAAACTATCATTGAATGGCAAAACTTGCATGATAGCCTTGGCATTGAGTTTGAAAGAAATCCCCATCTTGCAAGTGTCAACAAGATTCTATCTCTAAGTTATGAAGACCTGCCTTACAACCTTAAATCTTGCTTCTTATACCTTGGTATGTATCCAGAGGACTACTTTATTAATAGCGCAAGATTGATTCGGCAATGGATAGCTGAAGGTTTTGTAAAAGAAACTGAGGGTAAAACACTAGAACAAGTTTCACGAGAATACTTGATAGAATTAATCCACAGAAACTTGGTTCAAGTTTCTAAGGTTGACTCTGATGGAAAAGTTAGACGGTGCCGACTTCATGATCTCTTGCGTGAGATCATCCTCCAAAAGATGAAGGATTTGAGTTTTTGTCATAATTTCTCAAAGCACAAGTCTAGCTTTGAAGGACTAACTCGACGCATATCAGTAGACGGAGTTTCATATACTGTACTAAAGAGATTTGAGTACACTCACATTCATTCTCTTTTATTGTTCAATCTTGATGAATTGCCAATGTTCTATATGAATACTTTTTGTGCTAATTTCAAGCTTTTGAAAGTAATGGATTTTGAAGATGCTCCATTGGATTGCTTTCCTGAAGATGTGGGAAATTTATTTCACTTAAGATATTTAAGTTTGAGAAATACCAAAGTAAAAATGCTTCCAAAATCCATAGGAAAGTTGCAAAATCTGGAGACTCTAGATCTAAAGCATTCCCTAGTGTTTGATATACCAGTTGAGATTAACATGCTTCGTAAGTTGCGCCATCTTATAGCCTACCATCACGACAACCGAATAGACTTCAGTTTGGCTTGGGAAAAAGGGGTAAAGATACAAAAAGGGGTTGGGTGTTTAAAGGACTTGCAAAAGTTATGTAATGTGGAGTTGAATTATGGAGGGGTTGATCTAATTGAAGAGTTGGGAAAGTTGAGACAATTGAGGAAGCTAGGCATAAAAAATGTATCAAAGGAAGCCATGAAAGCTTTGTGTGCCTCTATTGAAAAGATGAACCACCTTCAATCACTATATATAGCCTCAATAAGGGAAGATGAGATAATTGATTTACAATCCATTTCATCTCCACCTCAATGTCTCCAACGCCTCTACATACAAGGGCGTTTAGAGAAGTTACCAGATTGGATTCCAAAGCTTCAGCATCTAGCTAAATTAATGATTTTTTGGTCAAGGTTGAATGAGGACCCATTGGAAGTCATTCAAAATCTACCTAGCTTATGGGAGCTCAGAATCTCACACCAAGCATACAATGGAGAGCAACTGCACTTTAAGGTAGGAGGGTTTCCAAAACTCAGGGAGCTACGCCTTGACTGTTTAAATGTAGTGAATTCATTGCTGATAGATGAAGGAGCATTGCCTCTTCTTGAAGATCTTGTCATGGGGCTCAGTCCACTACTAAAAGAGGTGCCTTCTGGAATCCAACATCTGAGAAACCTCAAAGTATTGGGAATTGTGGACTTGCCTAAAGAATTAGAAGAAAGTTTGGATCCTGAACAAGGGTCACATTACTGGATTGTTGAGCATGTTCCAGCCATTTATCTCCACCACAAGGTGCGCGAAGGATATTATGGCTATGACACCCACATTCTCCGTTCCAAGCATTTGATGCTGTCAAGAGTGGAAACAACCAACAAGAATGATGATCATAACGAGAATGACAGCAACAGTATCAATGTTTTAGTTGAGAAAGGTTAGTGCTAAAAAAATGGCTGTAGATTTGGTGGTAAATATTTTTTTCTCTCTGGTGAATAATATCGTGGGAGTTGTGTTGTAGATTTGTAGAGGTAGTGATGCTTTTGAATCATGAAAATATTGTTTGTTTGTAATCTTGGGTGCTTTGCTTTTCATGTTCAGAACTAAGTATCGCTGGGTTACATATAAATCCTTGATTAGGCCCCTAGGGTGAATTTTATTGAGTCTATACGTACACTAGGGGTAGCATTTGGAAGGCTGTTAGTTTTTGTCTAAATTTTTGAATATCATGTTAAGAGCCAGAGACGTAAGGTCTAATGTTAATAGCTTGCAAACTTTTAGTTTCTCTCATTTGTGTCGAAATGGCAACAAGGTTGCCCTTGCCTTGGCTAGGAAAGCTTGGTTGTCTTCCCCTCTGTTTGTGTGGATGGATTCTTTGCCACCAGACATCCATAATGTTGTTGTAAACGATTTTAGATCATGATTTGATTGAAAGTATTTCAGACTGATTCTATTAATATAAAATAAAATAAAATGTTAAAGAGCCAGAGAACTAGAAACTCCTTGTCAAGCCAATCCTTGACAAAGTGCTTCTAGGTGCACCTCACCTCTTTTTAAAGCGTGGGAGTTGTCAAACTCTTAATTTTTCTCTTGAATAGATACACATCACCAAAAGTTGGATGTCATTTTTGGTACGCATGTAGATTACTCCTTGTCAAGCCAATCCTTAAGCTCTTTTATTATTATCTTCATTGAGAAAATATAATCTTAAAATAGATGCCACTCTACAAGGCTTCATTTGTTCCTGATTTTTTGATGTATCCCAGTTAGCTAATGGATTGTTGTTTGGACAACTCTAAGTTACCTTTCCATTTTGCCAATCCAATGTGCAGCACCTTCAAGAAGAAGGCTCCAAAGGCCATAAAGGAAATCAGGAAGTTTGCCCAAAAGGCCATGGGAACAACTGATGTCAAAGTGGATGTTAATTGTTAAGCTTAACAAGCTTGTCTGGAGCCATGGGATTTAGAGTGTGCCAAGGAGAGTTCGAGTCCGCATTGCGCGTAACAGAAATGATGAAGAAGATGCAAAGGAGGAGTTTTTCTCATTAGTCACTGTTGCAGAGATCGCTCCAGAGGGCTTAAAGGGGTTGGGCACCATTGTATTTATGTTATAGAGTTCTTATTTCTACAAAATTTGGGTTACTGTTGTTTCTTAATACCTCAAGGAGCTTCCTATAAATTTCTCTTTAGAATTTTATGAATCATAATGCAATATTAATTAAATTATTATTTAGTTAACCTTATTTCATATCTCTATTTTAGATTCTTTCTTTTATATGTGTGAGCTGTGCATATGTGAAAGAGAGAAACATAAAAGGAAAAATTATGTATAATTTCCTAGATATTGTACCTTGCGTTTTTTCAACTAAATACAGTGATGTAATTATATTAACTAATTCAATAAAAACAATATTATCTTTAAATAATTTATATCTTTTGATCAATATAACCACATAATTAAATTCAATCTGGAAATATAATATACCTAACAAACGGCAACTTTTGCTTACAAGAAAGTTTGAGGATACAATTTTAACTTGTGTCATAATTATGACATGGTTGACTCTTATTCTACTATTAATCAAGAAAAAAATGGTAATTTATCTATAAGTGATTACGGTGTGACGTGTTGATTAGTCGGCAAGTTGTGACCAATGTTGTCGTCCTCTAAGAATTGTTTGACCTTTACAATATTAACAACACATGTTAAATTCATTTCAAACAACCCCGCTTTAAGAAAAAGACCGCACACCCTTGTATACTCTCTCGCCAGTGGACTTCGAAAGTGTTTGCATATATATAAGGCTAAACACATTGTCATAGCCGCAAACCCGCAACAAAACAAACCCCAGCAGCGAAACAGCTTCATAGCTCCAATGGTGCTCTCTCTCTCTCTCCATATATATAATATGTGTATGAAATGTGTTGAGCCTTGATGTATATCTTATGTTAAAGTTTGATTTCTTACAATTTTTGTATCCCAATGAGGAAAAGTTTAGTAATCTGAAAATGGTGCATGGAATTTATACCATAAAAAAGAAAGAAACATGGGGCTCCCTTTTGGAAGCTTGTTGCAGAGGTTGAGGAACCATGGTTTCATGCCCTGCAAGGTAGATACTAGGCATTCTGAGGGATCTTTTGATTTTACACATGTTTCCTGATCTGGGTTTTCTTTTTTATCAATCTCTAGAAAATTTTGAACTAGTTTTGCCTTGAAAATTTTACATGGGTATGGGGATGTTAAATAATTATTACTCTCCTTTTTTTTTTTTTTTTTTTATTTGTCCCTTTTTTTTAATAAAGGCTGATTTGGAGGAGAAATCCAACCAATGCATGGTGATTGAAATGATTTTCTATATATAATTTTTAATTATATAAACTAGTGATATTTACTTCTTTTAGTGTCTGTTTGAGTTACAATTGCAATTTAAAAATACATTTATTTTAATTAGTAAATTTTGTGAAAAATGTTGTTGTGAAAAACTATATATAACAAAAAAAAGGGGAAAAACACCCCCAGGTATGTGACCATTGTCATGTATTTAGCTCACACAACTGGGTTTTAGCAAGCCATTTGGCTTGGGGTTGGGGATACTATGTTTTGTGCAAGTGTTTGTTGAGTTCAACATTAAGCGTATACTAGGTTGATTTGGGCTATATAAGCAATTATGAGGAATCTTAATTGTAACTAGACTAGTTATAACACTAGATGTGATTAAAGCTTTCCTCAAGTCATGACAGGAGGAATGATCATTTTGTTGGCAAGGGTTGGATAGTGCCACTGAGTCATAAAGTTCTTAGCAAAATTGCACGAGATTTAAATCTGGTTTTATATACTTTGCTTTGCTGGCTTTGTTAATTGGTTATTAAATTCTATCTTTGAAGTAGGCTATGTTCGAACTTAGAACCAAATATAGTTTGGTACTACAATTGTATCTGTATTTCCTTGTACTGTTTATACCTAACTTTTGTTCGACTATTGCAATTTGACATAAAATTATATAGAGCACATTTTTCTCAAGTTTATTTATCTATTCATTTATTTTGAGTTATGGTCCCAAGGAGACTGAGAAGGCAAAGTTTGAACTAGTGACCTTTACTTCATGGTCTAGTTCTACTCTTCAGGGCATTTTTTCCTCTCTCAATTGTCTTAGAGGTTGAATCACTAGATGGAATTGCGTTTTTCTTAGTTTACGTATCTTTAAATTGGACTGATAATGTTGTTATTAATAGTGTTATTACTCAATAGTCAATATTCATAATGTAAGTCATAGACTAGCTTCTCAAGTACGGTAGATTAATTTGGAAGTCCAGGACAGGCTTAGTTTATATATTAGTCTATTGAACTATGTGATGGATAACAGTTTCCAAACAAGGGTGCTGAAACAAACTCCTACAAGGGTTTATAACTATTGGATAAGAAATAGCTATTATGAGCCTTTTCCCTGTGTATAGTTCATAGCTAGGTGGAATTTTGATTTTTGAAGCATTGAGAACAATGGAAAACTTTTGTTTTTGCTTTATGGCAATATTGGCAGTCTGATAGTCTTATGGTGAAACTCTCTTGATGAATGTGTCAATGAACTTTGGCTCAATCCTCTTACTACAAAGATGGTGAGGTCATGGCCTCAAAAGAATCAAAGCTTACTGGTGTGTGTGTGAGTAAATTACAACCCCCCACCCCCTCAAAAAATAAAGGAAGAAAAGAAAGAATAAGTTGTTTGTGGTAATAGCTAACATAGTAATAACTGATTAAATTCAAAATTATCAATTTGTACTTTTGGTTCCTGATTTGTGCCCCCATAGTACATCCCCATTGTACTCGGGCTTGGCACTTTTTCTATTATTAATAATATTTTTCATTACTTATCAAAAAAAAATTCAAAATTATCAATTTAATTTTTGTTGAAGTCCGAACACCAAAGTCCTATGTTGATGATATCTTATCTAACTAGGCTGCTGTACTTTTTTTTTTTTTTTTAAGCTAGAGATGGAAGGACACCTTCAAAACTCTCCTAAACAAGGGTATCCTGCTTACAGAGAGGATGAAAACATTGAAAAGTGCGTCTTGGGCCTTGGAACTATGCTGGTTGCTACAATTGAGGAAGCAAAAGATAGGATTTCTCAAATAGAACATATATTCTGCAGCCAGATCTTCCCTACTTTCCAATTGAAATCTGAAAACCTGCAGAACTTTTTTCCTGAGGGCAAGAAAGCCAGGGAAGATGCGTGTAAAGAAAAGGAAAATTATCTCATACTCTCAGTAGAAAGATTTCAATGCGAAAAGCAACAAGCCCTTGAAGAGAACCAGTCTCTCAAGCTTGAATGGGGTACTTGCCAAAATTAAATGTCAACTACTTGAGATTGATGAGTGAATGGAATTGCAGAATAGGTTTGTGCAATTGGTTCCTGAAAGCAACTCTGTTATTGTAAATTAGGGAAAACAACTTCTAGAGTATGAAGAAAAGACAAAAGAGCTTCTTGCTGAAGTGATTGGCCTTGAGAGAAAAGTAAATGAGCTCCAAGATGAGCTTAGAAGAAGGACGAAAAAGTAGTAGAGGGGAAGAAGTTGGTGCAAACATTAGCCAAAGATAATGAATGGCTTAACTCTAAATTTTCAGTTGATTATCAGCTGTTGAGAGATAATAAAAACGAGAAGAATATACTTATGGCCGAATTGGAACATTTCAAAGATAAAGCTGGTAGACTCCAAGAGGAGCTTCAGAAAAAGACTCACGAGGTTGAGGAAGGAAGACAATTACAAGCGCAATTGCAGCAACAGATTGTTTGGAATGACACTGAAATGTCAAAGAACAATCAGTGTTTGAAGGAGTATGAGGAAGAAAATAGCCTGCTGATGGACAAAATAATTGGTTTAAAATTGAAAAATAATGAATTGATGGTAAATCATGGAGGTAAAAGTGGTGAGGTGGCAGAAGGAAAGGATTCAATAACTTCACCTGGTAAGACTCTATTGCTTTTATTCTTTATTGTTTTTCTTTTAAACTTTATCTTTTATCTCTATAATTGTAAATCATAAGTAGCTGCATTAAGTTTGGTGAAGTTTCTTATAATCTTCTGGCACTTCCGGTCTGATTTAAAAGTGGATTATGTACTGGGTTGTCACTTCACATAAGTTCCGGATTTGTTTGAATTTGTGAATTTTGCTAATTTGTGATTTTGGTTAGTTCAGCTCAGACCCACAATTGGCTATATTAGAATTGCATTCAAATGATTAAATTAATTCTTTTGTAAAAGCTTAAGTTTGTGGACAACTGGGTAGTTTATCATGGTATATCATGATAGATGTTGTGTCACTTTCATTGTTTCTAAACTATTATCTATTGCCTGGTATTGTAGATCATGGAAACAAAGTTTCAGACACTTCTGAGGCTCCTTGTGACACAGCTGAAGTGAATAACATCTGTTTTAATGGAAGCTTGGAGGATGTGAAAGAAGCAAACTTAATTCAAGCCCCAAGATCTGACTCTCTTACTTCTAGTTTCCTCACTGCATCAAATTCTCCCTCCAATGTAAAATTTGCTACATTTTCTGGCACAAAGCGAGCTGCACCCTGTTCGAGAGATACATCGTCCTGTCAATGCCTTGTGGAAAAAGTTGACGAGCTCAAAGATGACCTTAGAGGAAAGAAACAAAAAGTAGCAGATGGAAAGGTGTTTGCACAAAATTTAGTCAAAAAGATTGATTGGCTTCTCTCAGAAACTTCAGATAATCTACATCTATTGAGAGAGAATATAAAAGACAAGGAATTACTTATGTCCAAATTGGAATGCTTGGAAGATAAAGTTGGTAGAATCCAACAGGAGCTTCAGAAGAAGAGTCATGAGGTTGATTAGGGAAGCAAATTACAAAACCAATTACTTACACAGGTTTTGTCTAACACTGAAATGTCAAAGTACAAAGAGAAGTTGGAGGAGTGTGAGAGGTGCTTCATGTGGAAACTATAATTAGTTTAGACGGGAAAAGTAATGAGTTGCAAGTAACTCATGGAGAAAGGAGTGAGGTATAAACCTGTTAGCTTGGATGAATTTCATTATTAGACATATTGACTTGATTTTGTGACCTATAATGTTATGGCATGGTAATCAACTGCAAATCTGAACTTTTAACTATTCCCCAGGACACCAGCCATGGTGCTTGCTGCTTAGAAGATCATTATCAAATGATGTAAATTTTGATAGGCAGTGTACTATTTTCAGAATGAAAGTTTGAGCTTTGTGTTATGGTTGAATGTAGAGTGACAACCATGAAATCGGTACTTGTTAAATTTTCAGGATGAAATTGTGAAATTTTCAGGATGAAATTGTGATTTTCTATAAATAACAAAAATCAAATTTCAATATCAAATTGTATTTCGGTTTTTTTTTTGGTTTGGGGGGGGGGGGGTCATTTTTTTGGTTTGGGGGGGGGGGGGTCATCAAGGATTGCAGTTCCAGTAAACATAAAGCGGGAGTGAGCTTTAAGGGTATTTAAAACTTTTTATCAAAATTTACCATGTTTTGGCAATTTTACTAATCTTAATTTTGGATGAGTAATGCTACCGACATAAACTTTTTTACCACATCTTTACAAAATTTAAATGTAGCAATTATTACTAGTTCTCGTTTGTAAAATTAAAAAAAAAAAAAAAAAAAAAAAAAAAAAAAAGTCTGTAACTTTAGCCTTTTTCATTTTGGACAGAGGGAGAGTAAAAAAAAAAAGGAAGAGGTAGATTGTCGTAATACATTGAAAATTGGTACATTTTGGCCGTCTTTCCGTCTTGCTTCTCTCCATCTACATAGCCTAAAAAAGTTTCATCTTGCCTTCACAATTGAAAAACACTTTAAGAGTAAAAACAATTTATAGTTTCTCTTAAAGAGGCTATTTGGTTTGAGATAAAAAGAGGTGTTTTATGTATTAATTTTCAGTTTCTATGAGACCTACCACCAAAAAAAAAAAAAGTTTTGTTTGCAAATTTGTTTTCAATTTTCATTTTCAATATCCTAAAAAGTAGACTGCCGTTTGCCCGTTTATCCTCAAAAATATCCTAAAAAGTAGACTTGAATGCTAAAAATGGGCCTATTTGGTCATCAATTTCAAACTCACATTTTCACATTTTAAACAACATTATACACTTTTTCACTCACTTGTATTTAAAAAAACTACCAACAACAATTCTCAAACTACTCTACCAAATACCCCCATGTTTAGGGTGTTTTTAGAGTAAGTGAAAATGAATATAATGACATTTTCGTTATATTGTTGAAAATGGCTAGGACCCACCAAAAAGGAGTTTAAGTGAAAAAAGTTATTTTTTCTAAAATAAAGAACAAGTGCCAAACTAGAGAAGGGTGTATTTTGTACTCAAATTTTGTATTCAAAATAGGTTTAGCACCAAATACGCTCTAAATTCTTTAATGCACTTTTCCAACTTTAAATTGAAACAATGAACATAAAAATCTTGTAATTTTTCCCATAATTTTTTTTAATGAATTTGATTATTAAAATGGTTTAGTTTATCAAATACAGCAAATATTAAGGGTCTGTTTGGATACCGCTTATTACTGAAAACTGAAAACTTATTGCTGAAAATACGGTAGCAAAATAATTTTTAAACTATAAATAATGTCGTGGGACCAGTCTAGACTCTACAAAGCTTTTTCTGTTTCTTAAAATCTTTTATGTTTTACCATCTACTCACTGCTCTCTCTGTCCTTGCTGTTGTTGATTCTTTGATGTATCCTAGTTAGCTAATGCATTGTATTTTGGACACCTCTAAGTAACCTTTCCACATTTTTCCAATCCCATGTGCAGCACTTTCAAGAAGAAGGCTCCAAAGGCCATAAAGGAAATCAGGAAGTTTGCCCAAAAGGCCATGGGAACAACTGACGTCAGGGTGGATGGTAAGCTTAACAAGCATGTCTGGAGCCGTGGGATTAGGAGTATGCCAAGGAGAGTTCATGTCCGCATTGCCCGTAAGAAAAATGACGAAGAAGACGCAAAGGAGGAATTCTTCTCACTAGTCACTGTTGCAGAGATCCCTCCAGAGGGCTTAAAGGGATTGGGCACCAAGGTCATTGAGGAAGAAGATCATAGTTAGGTTGCTCCAATTTTGGCTACACTTGTTTCAGAGATTTTTTTTTTTTTTTTTTTTTTTTTTTTTTTTTGGCTTTGGATTTTCTTGGGACCATCTCCAGTGGAGAGAAAAGCATTATGGAATTTTATTTGATCTACTTAGTCACCCTGTTCAAGTTTCAGTATTTCAATGAGAACTTATAAATTGTGTTATGATGTGAAACATAGTTTATGTTATATTCCCATGGCCTATGCTTCTAAATTTGTAGCCAAATGCAAATGCTCTATTACTGTGATGTGTTGAAGATAATGGAGTCTAGGACTGATTATGTTTGTTAAAAGGGGTAATTGTAGTTAATCCACTTGTGGTTTGGTTGATTTTGACTAAGCCACATGTGTTTTGAAAATTATCACTTAACCTACCTGTGGTGATCTCTGTTAGATAACTGTTACCCACCTCGCCCATTGTTGTTAAAAATGGGGATAAATGTATCTTTTTCATTATATTTTATGTGTCTCTCCTCTTTTCTCTCCTTCTTCTTCTTCTTCTTCTTCTTCACATAAAACATAAAATAAAAATATCAGAAAGCAAGTCAAGATAAAATTTGTTTTGTCATTTTTCATATACATAATTAGCACAAAGTTTTACAAAAGAGGGTAGACTAAGCAATTTTTCAAACCATAAAGTAATTTTACAAATTTGAGTTAATTATCTCTGTTACAAAATGAGGTGCTCATTTTTTGGGTTGAATTAGCTAAAATCAAAACCCATAAATGTATATGAAATGATGCGTTTAACATTCTTACCCAATGGTTTCTAAAAAAAAAAAAAGTTCTTACCCAATGCCCATTGCAATTACTAAACAAGGCCGGCTTAATACATTGTGGGGCTTAAGGCGAAAATGTTACGTGGGACCTTTTCTCATATTGTAATATTTAATTAATAAATTTTTATTTAACTTTTTATGTAATTTTTATTTAAATAAAATTTTCCTACTTTTTCTTTTTTTTTTTGATAACACACAAACATACAATAACATTCCAACTCCAAAACTGCCAGTAGCAATTTGAGTTGCGGAGCTGATTTTTCCTACTTTTTAAGATATAAAGTTATTAAAAAAAATTTGGCGAAACTACACTGTTGGTCCCTCAAATTTACTCTGTGTGCACAATTAGTCCCTTAAGTTTTCGAAATGAGCCATATAAGTCCTTATGTTAACTTTTATTAGTAATGTTGCTTATGTGTCTAACGGAATAATAACATGTCTTTTTTTTTTAATGACGTGGTATTTTTTTATTAAAAAATTACAAAAATGTATTTACAAGTAAAAAAAAAAAAAATTGACCCGTTCTAATTCAAGTAAAACCCACGATAGCAATATTGAACCGTTCCAAGCCGGCCATTATCTTTCAAAGCAAAGACAAAGAGCTCGATATCGATCATGGAGGAGAAGAAGAGATGAGAACGACTACAATGTTTGCAACAACCGAACGATACAATTGTTTTTGGTGGCCGGAGACAGAGGAGTTTTCGACGTGGCAGGGTGTTTGGATCTCACTTCGACTTTTGGCAAAGCCGCGGAGCAGAGGTGTGGTGGTGGCGGTGGCGTGGTGGCAATGATTGGATTCTATGGATAGGAATATGGTTCTTGTGTTGTTATGCTTTTCAGAGACTTTTTGAAGATTGTTGGAGTGTCAAAAGGCATATGTATGCGTAAGAGAGAACGCAGGGGTTAATATATGGAGGCTGGGACACAAAGAAAATGAAGAGAATAAAAGTTGCAGAGAGAAAGAATGTGTTACGTCAGAGGCTATATGTGTCCGTGGCAAAGATTAATAGAAGCTCTTGGTGTCTTTGAGAAGTTGAGAAGTCAGGGTCTCAGGGATAACGATTGTTGAGTTTGATAGGTTCTTTTGAATGGTATAGGAATATGTTAATTTTTATTATTGTTTAAATATCTGATTAGCTAAGCTGTGTAGATTTAGTTGTTTTGGCAATTTCTACCAATGGTATTGGGGCCATTTTTGCATATAAACTTTAGTAATACCTTGTCTTGTTCTAATTGTATTTAGACGAAGAAAGTGTAATTATAGAATTGATTGGAACGGGTTAGATTTCTTTTACGTGTAAATTTATTTGTTTAATT
Organism: Quercus glauca; assembly: GCA_023736055.1. Taxonomy (NCBI): domain Eukaryota; kingdom Viridiplantae; phylum Streptophyta; class Magnoliopsida; order Fagales; family Fagaceae; genus Quercus; species Quercus glauca. Next base: position 101,147,566 of record CM043318.1, read on the forward strand.
TTTTAATAAAAAAAAATGCTATGTCATTAAAAAAAAATAACAGATCAATATTCCATTAGCCATGTAAGCAACATTACTAATGGAAGTTAACAGAAGGATTTATATGGCTCATTTTAAAAACTTAAGAGACCAATTGCGCTCATTTGAAATTTGAGATACCAATTGCACACACAGGGTAAACTTGAAACCAACAGTGTAGTTTCGCCAAAAAATTTTGTATTCAAGTTTCCTTAATATTTTCTTCAATATAAAATCTACTTAATTTTTTGTGGCACAATTGATTAGTTATACATTTTTTTTTATTCGCAGAATTAATTTTTTTTAGTTAACAATTAGAATATTATAATATGAAACCGAAAAAATATATATATAAATATATACATAGAAACAAAGAAGAAATTGAACGTAAAATTTTATTTTAAAAGAAATAATTTGACTAAAATAATAATAAAATTAAAATTAAAAAAAATAAATAAAAATAAAAAATAAAATAAAAAAACCTAAGAGATAAGTACGTAGTGTTGAGTAGTTGGAGATTACTATGCTATCACATGTTCCCAGGACCCTATCCCAACCCAATTTGTAAATCAGTAAAATTTGACAAGTCTATGCTTTGTAAAAAAGTTAAAACTTCACACTGAAGCAAGTATCAAACAACCAAGTAAACACTTTGAGAAAGTGAAACGAAGTAGCAAGAACCAAACAATGACATAAGTAAGCAAGAATAAGAAATTTTATAGTATGCAAAACCTGAAAGAGGGCAACAAGGCGAAAATAGCCAAATATCACATTTTGACAAAATTTGTGATAAACTAGTACTGTTTCGAAAATATTTAGCAATTTATCACTTTTTTAGTACTTGAATTCCACAAAATCGAGTTCTAAATAGTATTCGAGTTCAGTGAACTCAAGTTTCTAGTAAGTCGCTAGCATGGCATTGCTTACCTAGAATTTGTGTAATTAAAAAAATAATGTGGTACTCGATATTACTGAAATCGAGTACTTCTTTATAGTACTCGAGTTTTATACAGTAGAGTATCTTATTTTTCTTTTTCTTTTTCTTTTTTCCCTTTTTCTACTTTTCATACAATCGAGTTCTTTTCTATCTCTTTGTCTCACGTAAAGGCACTTTTTTTTTTTTTTAAATCTCCCGTTGGAACTCACTCTTGCAAGTCAAAGAAACTTGTCAAGTCAAAGAAAATGGCAAGCATTTATGGCCAAAGAAAAGAAGCATGAATTTGGTTTGCATGTTAGGTGTTGTTCCTGGCCATCTTCTTTGACAATTCATGAAGAACATTTAATGCAAACTCTTGCATTTCTTCATGCATGAAACTTCTTGAATATCATGCATTTTCCTGACATGGGCATGCAAGCCATTTAATGGTTTGTTGGCTAATGTAAAGCCATTAAGTTTGACTATTCAAGCCATTCCAATAGAAACAAAAAGTAGAAAAAGGGAAAAAAGAAAAAGAAAAAAAAGTACTCAACTTCACTAAGCTCGAGTAATATAAAGACATATTCAATTTTAGTAATATCGAGTACCATATTATTTTTTTTTAATTACACAAATTTCAGGTCAACTTCACTACGTTGGCGACTCATTAAAAATGAAAATATGTGAAAAAATACGTGTAGGTAAAATTGTATATAAAAATACGTATAATATTGTTTAAAAATTAAAAATATGTGTTTGAGTGATGTACCAAACGGGACCTTATTCTTCAGAGAACAATCACAAAATAAAATTAATTAAATACAAAAATTGAGGATAAAAGGTATCCACCGGTTTGCTGGATTCTATCTTCTCAGGTTCTCTCTCTAAAACTCTATCCCTGTCTCTTTTTGCTGAGTTCTCTTTAAAAAAACACCCAGATTTGCAAGTAAACACAATCTGAAAAAAAAAGAAAAAAAAGAAAAAAAAAAAACCAGCAATCTAGCAAATCCAACACCACAGCCAACTCACTGAACCATCAAATCATAGCCTCACCAAACTACCACCTCTAACACCACCACCACCGTTGTTAGCCACCACCCAAAACCCCAGACCGGAAAGCAAAAACAAAGAAACAAGGAAATCGAAATCGTGAGAAGAGGAAGCATTCAACTCACGAGATCGGAGCAACGGCGAGCAACCTGATTGTCTAGATCTAATCTTGTGTTAATCAGCCCCAAAAAAATAGTGTAACAAAGTTTTTCTTAAGAGGTGTTTGATGCGTTTTCTTTTATGTTTTATTTTTTATTTTTTATTATTATTATTAAAATGTGTTTTTTCTAACAGGTGGGTAACGATTATCTAACAGAGATCAAGCCAAACCACAGGTGAGTTTACTGCAATTTCTCCTTGTTAAAATGTTAATCCATCTTATTATAGCATTAGGCTGCCGTTTGTAGCCTGTATTATGTAACTGATGTTTCCATCTCACATTGTGTCATATAGCCCTGTGGGACTTACAATTTGTGACAAGGGTATACACATGTATTGCATGACTTGAGATACCTTGCGCGCATAAGAGGTGGTTGTGGTTCCTTTCTTTTGTTCCCTGTTTCATCAGCCACTTTAAAGGATATAACCAGCCTTTAGTTATTGTGGCTAGGCTAGGATATAACAGCTCAGATGTTAGATGTATACATAATAGTCGATTCCATGAAAATGTGCTTCCTTTTTTTTTTTTTTTTCATTGAGAATCAAGACTGTAATTTTAATCAAGTAGAAACTAGCATGCATCTGCAAACAAAATACACTCAATATCTAGAGGAAGTGACTACATCCGTACAATATAATCCTACACTAAAGCTTTAAACCATGGATTGTAGACCCTCATTCATCAAGGACCCTTTTGCTATAACCCAAAAGACATGGTGAGGAAGACCAACTACCAACTTTGTGGAACATTAGAAGTCACCAAAACTATTGAAGCAATGTTCCCTCCTCGCATCAATGGTGTATTTTACTAGGGGTGTATTTTAATGAAGGGAATGCCGTTAGCTTTGCTCATTCTACTTTTATAGATAAAATTTGAAGTTTGCTTTCGTTAAGGCATTTTTCTCTCTCATTTTCCTTTTTTTTTTTTTTTTTTTTGGTTTACATTTTCCATTTCTGCTGTTTTAGTTTTGTGCCAAAATCTTAGCTTGGATAAGTTTGGTTCTGTACTTATGTTTGGTGACCTGTGCAGATAGCATCAGTTGCTTTTGTGAGTTTTGGTTTTCTTACACCCATTTTCACATGGGTTAGCTTAGTTTATATCTAATAAAGAATCAATTCATAATTCTAAAGTTTTAAATTAGATAGAGTAAACTTGCATTTTAGTCTTTTTTATTATTAATTGATTAAATTCTGGACTTGAGCTAAAACAAATTGGTACATTTGAAGTTTTTGTGGAGAATTACGTAGTCTCGTAGAAAAGCCTGTGAGTTGATCCAATCTCTTGGGTTAGAATATCAAATTAGAGTTATATTCATTCTAAAATAGCCATTAGTCAAATAAAGCTTACTTTCAAGTTTGAAACTACGGTCCAATGATCTCAATCCTGCATATCAAGAAATTGTAGTTTCCACCGGGTTGGTTGAAATGAATTCACCAAAAAGTCATGAAGATAGACCAATTATGCAGCATTGAGGAACTTAGATAATTCTAATAGCAGAGAGAGGAATAGGAAGGAGAGAGAATTTTGGGAATAGAAAATTCTAATAAGGGGTGGTTTATTGCCGAGATAGTGAGGTCTCAAAGGGTCCGTTTGGATACAGCTGAAAATTGAAAACTGAAACTGAAAACTGAATAACACTGTAGCAAAATAATTTTTAAATGTGTGAATAATATCGTGGGACCCATTTTTAATGAAAAAGTTGATAAAAAATAAAATTTGTGGGTCCATAAACAGTACATAATATGCACTGTTCACAAAAAAGTCAAAAAAGCCAGCTGAAAAAGCTAAAAAGTAAAAAAAAATAATAATAATAAAAAGAAAGAAAAACGCAAACGCGTTTGGGACACTTAGTGCCAGTTTGGATAACGCGTTTACTGCGTTTTTACGTTTGCATTTTGGGCATGGGACCCACGCTACAGTAACGCAGTAAACGCGTTACGTTTTGCTTCCCTTTTTTTTTTGTTTTTTTTTGCTGCTGCACAACCTTTTTGGGAGACAACGGCTACTGTTTATAAACAGTAGCCATTGTTTTTGACTTTTAAACTCTCTTTATCAGTTCTGTGGGCCCATGAACAGTAAATGGGACCCACAAATTTCACTTTTTATCAACTTTTTCATTGAAAATGGGTCCTGCTGCACTATTCATACATTTAAAAATTATTTTGCTACAGTATTTTCAGCAACTTTCATCAATTTTCAACAACAATAAGCTCTATCCAAACAAACCCTTAAGCTGACTTTAGCAAGGGAAGGTGTAACTGCAGTTAAATTGCACAAAAGTAATAAAGAAATAAAAAGAGCAATATTTAATCATTTGAGTTTAATGCGCGTGTACCATGACAAGTAGCTCAACAAAGGTAACTACTGGTGTAGTCCACCTTACCGGCTAAGACTTTGTCATTGCTTTTCTCATCAATAATGCAGGTTCATCATTCATCATCTTTTGTGGACTCGTTCATACGTTATCTGATATTTTTTAATCTGCAATTATTCTTTGTATAGAGTGGATATCTGATCTACAGGAGCTCAACCTCAGGTCCTCAGGCAGTGACGGAGCAATTCTTGGACCTCCCCAGATTTTCAAAAAAAAAATTTAGTATATATATAATATATTATTTGTAACAATTTGTTCCAATAAAATTACACTTTGCCCCTTAATAATATTATTGATATTTTTAAATGCTATAACCGGAAACAAAAATTAAGCCCAAACAAAACCAAAATAAAAAATAAAAGCCGGTTCTAATTAGAACCACATATAAGTGATTCTATTATCATAATAACTATTATTATGCGTTTAGCCCCCCAAAAAAATTGAAAGGAGATATAATAAATATGGTAGAAACGTAATAGAGTAACAGAATACTTTTATTATCGTAAAAAGTTTTTATGCCGACAATTCCTGTCGCAATGATTGTCATAATAATATTGTTTATGAATAGTTATTTATTATTTTTATATTTATCTATATCACTTTTTATTTATTAATTACCTAGTCTAGGAGTAGGAAAACCAATTTATCTCACACATATAATAAAAGGGAAAAAAGAGAGGGATTTCTAAGCCATTGAACCAAAAAAAGAAGAAGAAGAAGGAAAACCTAACTTACGGCTGAACACAGTGAGGAATTCGGCAGAAGAAGCAGTCAGGGACGCTGGAGCTGGGAGCTTGGGGCTGGGACGGAGAGACCTGAGAGTCTGAGACTCAAATACAGAACATACTGGAGAGAAAGAGACAAAAGAAAGGTAAAAATATGATCCAAGACTTGTCTTTAGCATTCTTTTATAAATGAAAAGGTTGCATTTGACAAGTGACAAACACAACACCAGACGCAACAATCAACACTTATTGCATTTGATGTTTTGTATTTTTTTTTTTTTTTTTTTTTTTAAAGTTTTGTCTTTAGCAATAGTGAATAGGCTGTGATGTTTTGTGATTTTTTTTTTTTTAGTTTTGTCTTCAGTGTTTTTGTCTATTAGTTAGTGTCTTTTAAAACATTAAAGTTGGATAAATAATTAAAGGGTCATGCTAATGAGTGCCCTAAGGGCACTCTTTAAGAATCTATTTTAAAAAAGTTTTGACATCACTTTTATGGGAAATGAAAAAAGATGTCAAAACATTAATTGCTTTTTTTTCTTTTTTTATAAAAACTTTCTTTAAATAGATTCTTAGAGAGTGCCCTAAGGACACTCGTTAGCATTTCCCATAATTAAATAGATTATTTGTAACTTTGAAATTTACTGGTTAATTGTTGAATGTTTGTGTGCATAGAATTTGTCTATTGTGTGTAATGATTGTAGATTATTGACCATATAATAATATAATAATTTCAAATTATATTTTATTCGTAGATTATAAAAGAGTCAATTACGATATTTGATTTTTTTTAAAGAAAGGTTTCAAATGATTTAGAAGCTAATACTAGTGGTACAACATTGCCAACCACTAATGTTGAGGAAAATCTTGATGTTCCAATTGAGTATAATCTCGACGTCCCAATTGTTTATACTTCTGCCCCCCTAACTCCAAGTTCTGACTCCGTCCCTAACCTCAGGCAATATTTGATCACAGGGAGGAGCCAAAAATTTAGATGAAATAAATGTTGGAGTAAGAAGAGAAGCTACATGGCAGAGGGGGTAGTATCCTCTCTTATCGAAAAGATAATTTCCTTGTTAAGCGGAGAAGCAACACTGCTACAGGACATCCACGAAGAAGTAGCTGACATCAAAGATGAACTGGAGAGCATTCAGTCCTTTCTCAAGGATGCAGATGCAAGGGCTGCAATAGAGGAGGATATCAGCGAGGGTGTCAAAACTTGGGTGAAACAAGTAAGAGAAGTAGCTTTCCGCATAGATGTTTTCATGGACGAGTACTTGCTTCACGCGGCTCAACATCACCATCCTCATCCGCGTCATGGATTTAGTAGTTTCCTCCAAAAATCTGCTCGCTTGATTACCATGTTAATACCTCACCATGAAATAGCCGTTAAAGTTAAAAAGATCAAAGCATTGCTCCAGAAAATCAAGGAAAGAAGTGAAAAATATGGCTTCCAATCCACTGGCCTAGGATCAAGCAGTAGTGCTCAGAATGTTAGGTGGCATGACCCTCGAAAGGATTCTCTTTATCTTGATGATAGGGATGTTGTAGGAATTGAATCTCCTAGGGATGAATTGATTGGCTGGTTGGTAGAAGGACTGTCTCATCGTACAGTGGCTTCGGTGGTGGGAATGGGGGGACTAGGCAAGACCACCCTTGTGAAGAAAGTCTATGACCACCAAATGGTGAGAGGATACTTTGACTGTCATGCTTGGATCCCAGTGTCTCAATCTTACAATATTGAGGATCTACTTAGAAGCATAATAAAGCAATTTCGCAATTCCAGAAAGGAGCCTCCTCTATTAGGAATTGACGCAATGGAAGAAGAGTCGTTGGTCAATAAATTGAGAGATTACTTATGGCAAAAGAGGTATGTGGTTGTATTTGATGATGTATGGAAAATTGACTTTTGGGAGGGTATAAAACATGCCTTACCCGATAGTCATATGGGTGGTAGAATTTTGATCACAACACGTAATAGGGAGGTTGCTAGTTTTTGTAAAAAATCATCACCTGTTCATGTTTACGAGTTGCAAGCACTACCTTTCAATAAGGCATGGGAGCTTTTCTGCAAGAGAGCTTTCCAATTTGATTTTGGAGGACAGTGTCCCCAAGCATTGAAGAATTTGTCTATTGACATTGTCAAGAAGTGTGAAGGATTACCACTTGCAATTGTTGCTATCGGTGGCCTTTTGTCAACCAAAGACAAAACTGTCATTGAATGGCAAAACTTGCATGATAGCATTGGCTTTGAGTTTGGAAGAAATCCCCATCTTGCAGGTGTCAACAAGATTCTATCTCTAAGTTATGAAGACTTGCCTTACAACCTTAAATCTTGCTTTTTATACCTTGGTATGTATCCAGAGGACTACCTTATTAATAGTGCAAGATTGATTCGGCAATGGATAGCTGAAGGTTTTGTAAAAGAAACTAAGGGTAAAACACTAGAACAAGTTTCACAAGAATACTTGATAGAATTAATCCACAGAAACTTGGTTCAAGTATCTAATGTTGACTCTGATAGAAAAGTTAGACAGTGCCGAGTCCATGATCTCTTGCGTGAGATCATCCTCCAAAAGATGAAGGATTTGAGTTTTTGTTATAATTTATCAAAACACGAGTCTAGCTTTGAAGGACTAACTCGACGCATTTCAGTAGACAGAGTTTCATATGCTGTACTTAAGGGATTTGAGGACACTCACATTCATTCTCTTTTATTGTTCAATCTTGATGAATTGCCGAAGTTCTATATGAATACTTTTTGTGCCAATTTCAAGCTTTTGAAAGTAATGGATTTTGAAGATGCTCCATTGGATTGCATTCCTGAAGATGTGGGAAATTTATTTCACTTAAGATATTTAAGTTTGAGAAATACCAAAGTAAAAATGCTTCCAAAATCCATAGGAAAGTTGCAAAATCTAGAGACTCTAGATCTAAAGCATTCCCTAGTGTTTGATATACCAGTTGAGATTAACATGCTTCGTAAGTTGCGCCATCTTATAGCCTACCATCGCAACAACCGAATAGATTTCAGTTTGGCTTGTGAAAAAGGGGTAAAGATACAAAAAGGGGTTAGGTGTTTAAAGAACTTGCAAAAGTTATATACTGTGGAGTTGAATCATGGAGGGGTTGATCTAATTGAAGAGTTGGGAAAGTTGAGACAATTGAGGAAGCTAGGCATAAAAAATGTATCGAAGGAAACCATGAAGGTTTTGTGTGCCTCTATTGAAAAGATGAACCACCTTCAATCACTAGATATAGCCTCAATAAGGGAAGATGAGATAATTGATTTACAATCCATTTCATCTCCACCTCAATGTCTCCAACGCCTCTACATAAAAGGGCGTTTAGAGAAGTTACCAGATTGGATTTCAAAGCTTCAACATCTAGATAAATTAATGATTTTTTGGTCAAGGTTGAATGAGGACCCATTGGAAGTCATTCAAAATCTACCTAGCTTAAGGGAGCTCATAATCTCACACCAAGCATACAATGGAGAGCAATTGCACTTTAAGGTAGGAGGGTTTCCAAAACTCAGGGAGCTACAGCTTGGCTATTTATATGCAGTGCATTCATTGTTGATAGATGAAGGAGCATTGCCTCTTCTTGAAGATCTTGTCATGGGGCTCAGTCCACTACTAAAAGAGGTGCCTTCTGGAATCCAACATCTGAGAAACCTCAAAGTATTGGGAATTGTGGACTTGCCTAAAGAATTAGAAGAAAGTTTGGATCCTGAACAAGGGTCACATTACTGGATTGTTGAGCATGTTCCAACCATTTATCTCCACCACAAGGTGCGCACAGGATATTACGGCTATGACACCCACATTCTCCGTTCCAAGCATTTGATGCTGTCAAGAGTGCAAACAACCAACAAGAATGATAATCATAACGAGAATGACAACAACAATATCAATGTTTTGGTTGAGAAAGGTTAGTGCTAAAAAAATGGCTGTAGATTTGTTGGTAAATATTTTTTTCTCTCTGGTGAATAATATCATGGGAGTTGTGTTGTAGATTTGTAGAGGTAGTGATGCTTTTGAATCATGAAAATATCATGTTTGTAATCTTGGGTGCCTTGCCTTTCATGTTCAGAACTAAGTATCGTTGGGTTACATATAAATCCTTGATTAGGCCCCTAGGGTGAATTTTATAGAGTCTATACATACACTAGGGGTAGCATTTGGAAGGCTGTTAGTTTTTGTCTAAATTTTTGAATACCAAGTTAAGAGTCGGAGATGTAAGGTCTAATGTTAATAGCTTGCAAACTTTTAGCTTCTCTCATGTGCATCAAAATGGCAATGAGGTTGCCCTTGCCTTGGCTAGGAGAGCTTGGTTGTCTTCCCCTTTGTTTGTGTGGATGGAGTCTTTGCCACTAGACATCCATAATGTTGTTGTAAACAATTTTAGATCATGATTTGATTGAAAGTATTTCAAAATGATTCTATTAAAAAAAAATGTTAAGAGCCAGAGAACTAGTAACTCCTTGTCAAGCCAATCCTTGACAAAGTACTTCTAGGTGCACCTCACATCTTTTTAAATTGTGGGAGTTGTCAAATTCTTAATTTTTCTCGAGTATATACACTTCACCAAAATTTTGTCATTTTTGGTAGACGTGTAGATAACTCCTTGTCAAGCCAATCCTTAAGCTCTTTTATTATTAGCTTCATTGAGAAACTATAATCTTAAAATAGATGCCACTCTACAAGGCTTCATTTGTTCTTGATTCTTTGATGTATCCCAGTTAGCTAATGGATTCTTGTTTGGACAACTCTAAGTAATCTTTCAATTTTGCCAATCCAATGTGCAGCACTTTCAAGAAGATGGCTCCAAAGGCCATAAAGGAAATTAGAAAGTTTGCCCAAAAGGCCATGAGAACAACTGATGTCAGAGTGGATGTTGATTGTTAAACTTAACAAATAACAAGCATGTCTGTAGCCATTGGATTCAGAGTGTGCCAAGGAGAGTTTGTGTCCGCATTATGTGCAACAGAAATGATGAAGAAGATGCAAAGGAGGAGTTTTTCTCACTAGTCACTATTGCAGAGATCCCTCCAGAGGGCTTAAAGAGGTTGGGCACCATTGTATTTATGTTACAGAGTTGTTATTTCTACAAAATTTTGGGTTACTGTTGTTTCTTAATACCTCAAGGAGCTTCCTATAAATTTCTCTTTAGAATTTTATGAATCATCATGCAATATCAATTAAAATATTTTTTAAGTAACCTCCTTTCATATCTCTATTTTAGATTCTTTCTTAGGTAAAATACTATTTTGATTTCTAAACTTTAAAAAGTTATTTTTTTCATTCCTAAATTTTGTAAATAGTTTTTTTAATAGTTTAGGTTTAGAGGCAAAAATAAGGATGAAAAAAAATATATATTTTTTCAATAGTTTAGGGATGAAAAATGAACTTCATAAGTTTAAGAATGAAAAAAAAAAAAAAAAACTTTTGGTAAAATTTGGAGATCAAAATAGTATTTTACTCTTCTTGCTTTTTATATGTGTGAGCTGTACATATGCGAAATATAAAAGAAAAAATTATGTATAATATCCTAGATATGGTACCTTGAGTTTTTTCAACTAAATACAATCTTGTAATTATATTAACTAATTCAATAAAAACAATATTATCTTTGAATAATTTATATCTTTGATCAATATAACCACTTAATCAAAATCAATCTGGAAATACAATACCTACCAAAGGACAACTTTTGCTTACGAGAAAGTTCAAGGGACACAATTTTAATTTGTGTCATAATTATGACATGGTTGACTCTTATTCTGCGATTAATCAGAAAAAAAATGGTGATTTATCTGTAAGTGATTGTCGTGTAATGTGTCGACTAGTTTAGTAAGTTGTAGCAAATGTTGTTGTCCTGCAACAAGTTGTGACATGTTAAATTCATTTCAAACACCCCTGCTTTAAGAAAAAAAACCGCACGCCCTCGTATACTCTCTCCTCGCTAGTCCCTAGTGGACTTCGTGACTCACGAGTGTATGCATATCATCATATATATAAGGCTAAACACACTAACAGAGCTTGGGACGGCGGCGAGAGTTGGACCGGTGGTGAGAGGTTGGGTAGTTGGCCAAAGGTGAGATTGAGAGTGAGTGAGATTGAGATTTGTGAGAGAGTGAGTGAGATTGTGATTTGTGAGTGAGAGAGTGAGATTGTGTGAGTGAGAGTGGTACAGATGAGAGGCGGGCTAAGTTGAAATGAAATGAAGAAGAGAAATGTTAAGGTTTATAACAATATATATATATATATATATATATATATATATATGAGGGTATTTTAGTAGTTATATTTATAACTGGGTCGGGTTGGGTCCGGGTTCGGGCTGGGCTTTCATAAAAACCCAGACCTGACTCGAACTCGATTAGGGGTTTTTTTTTAAGATCCAAACTCGACCCTATTCCTTATCGGACCGGGTAAAATCCGGCCCATTAGGGTCGGGACGGGACAGGACGGGTACTCGCGGGTCGGGTAGAAATTGCCATCCCGAAGCGAAACACTTCATAACACTCACGAGACATAGCTCCAATGGTAGTACTCTCTCTCTCTCTCTCTCCATATATATATATATATATATATTATGTGTATGAAATGTGTTGAGCCTTGATGTATATCTTATGTTAAAGTTTGATGTTTTACAATTTTTGTATCCCAATGAGGAAAAATTTAGTAATCTGAAATTGGTGCATGGAATTTGTACCACAAAAAAGAAAAAAACATGGGGCTCCCTTTTGCAAGCTTATTGTAGAGGTTGAGGAACCATGGTTCCATGCGCTGCCAGGTAGATACTAGGCATTCTGAGGGATCTTTTGATTTTACACATGTTTCCTGATCTGGGTTTTCTTTTTTATCAATCTCTAGAAGATTTTGAACTAGTTTTGCCTTGAAATTTTTACATGGGTATAGGTATGTTAAATAATTATTACTCTCTTTTTTTTTTCTTTTTTTTTTTTACTTGTTCATTTTTTTTAATAAAAGTTTTTCCTCTAAACTGATTAGAATTCCAACCACTGAATGGTGATTGAAATTTGAAATGAGCATCTATATATAATTTTTTATTATATAAAATAGTGATATTTACTTTTTTAGTGTCTGTTTGAGTTGCAATTGCAATTTCAAATACAGTTATTTTAATTAATAAAGTTTGTGAAAAATGTTGGTGTGAAAAACTATATATAAAAAAAAAATATGGGGGGGGGGGAAAAACACTCCATGAGTAGCCTGCCTCCTTTTTCCCTGGTTTTAAAATTTTAATTTTCTTATAAAAGAGTAAAGCCAAATTGCTGTTTTGTCCCTAAATCATAGGGCCAAACGAGCCCATGATTTAACGAGTAATGTCAAGGAATGGTTGACATGGTTTTTATGTGGTTTGCACAAGTGGAATATAATGGAAAGCTATTCAGAGTTTAAGTGGTTTTAGGAATATTTCAGAACCATATTGAATTAGTTTTGTGGTTTGCCAAATACACTAATTTGGAGGGAGTAGGCCATTGGAAGGCTTTCTGGTATGTGTGCCAAAATGCTGTTTTAACTTGGTAGAATAAGATGATCCATAATCTTCTCCCTGTTTATAAAGTACATTAGGTGCTAAGCAAATAGCTAATCTTAAATACCATGTTACATTTTGCAATCTGGAAACACAATTGGAGCATTAGGTGATACATGTTGCTTCTGCAATCAAAGCTGGTGCGCGTTAAGGTAGATTTAGGTGCTCCAATGGAATTTGAAGGGGCTCAAATGTATTTTGCATTGTCTATGAATTCTGTAGTAACAAAAGGCACTGGTATTGGAATCATCTTTTGGATTCATGAAATGCAGTTACTAAAAAATTGGATTTATGAAATGCAGCTTATAGTTTTTCAGCTCTATACCTCTATTCTGTCCTCAAGCAATGTGGGTACTATTTTTTGTTGGTGCATTTAAAATCTATAATTACAGTGGCAGGGAAAAGGAAAAACTTCCATGGAGACATTCCGGGAACAGAAAACACAAAATGTTCAAAGAGCTTCAATTATTATCATGTATGTTTCCAGCAACATGAAACAATGATGATAAGCTCTAATACCGTTTAACTGTGGTAGAAAATAAGATAATAACAGGGACAAAAAATAATATTTTTAGAAAAGATAAAGCAAAATTTGATTATGAACCCTCCTATATTATTTGGTTTAGTACCAGACATCTGTATATATATTAAAGACGGTAGTTAGATAAGTTGTTTATGTGTTTTATATATTTTTGTTGGCTTCATTAATTGCTTATTTGAATTCTATTTTGTGCTTTGGTCCAGCTCGGGTCATGTAGTTGCCTAGTTGGAATTGGGTTTAACTTGGTCTATATGTAGGGTTAACTTGGATTGATAGTGTTGGTATGACGAGTGCATTGATGATAAGATTAGTTTAGAAGTTTAGGTGAGGCTTTAACTTATATGTCTTTTAAACTATTTGTTTGAAATCAATTTGTAATCGAAGGCAAGATAAAAGCTTAAATGGGTTCATAAGTAAATGGTAAGAAATAATTATATAACAAGCTTCATTCCCATGTTATGCTTCATAGCTTGTTGAATGCATGTGATTGATCCCTATTGGTCTGGTTGAGCATTAATAGCCGAATCTGAAGTTTTGGGCCTGAGACTTTGTTGTTGTACTTGTAGTTGTAGTATATACTTCATAGCTTGATAGAATTTTGTAGCACTTGGAAAAATGGAAATTAAAATAAAAGGTGGTTATAAAAGTTGTTCATAAGGTTTTGCACATTTTGTTGGCTTTGGTTTTTGCTTATTGAATGCGGTCTTGACCTATGGCTTAATTCAGTTCAGTAGTTATCTTTTTGGAATTGGGTTTTCTTTGGTCTATGTGTAGTTAACTTGGACTGATAATGTTGGTTTAAAGAGTAGATTTACTAAATAATAATAATGCAAAAGAAGGATGTACTGGGTGATCTTATATATTTATTAGCATTTTATTTGTCACTCTAAGAACTAAGAATCAATGCAAGTTTTTGCTTTGCGAAGATAGTAAATGGTGCATTATGGTAATTTAGAGTTGGTTTGTCCCAACTGGATGGTAGAGAATCATTGACCTAACTGATCAAGGATGAAATTTAGCTAATGAGATTGATTTTTGTAGACTGACTTTTAGACCAAGCTTTCAAGCAGCAAAATACCTTAAACTGAATCTTAATAATCTTTTAACTATCAGTAGACTAAATGGAGATAGGAACTTAGGATTGCTTGTTTGATACCATGACTTGTTCTGATATTATTTTAAATCACAGTTAATTTAGTCATTTAACTATTAGTAGATTATGGATAGGATTTGAATTTGGGTCCTCAAGTTATAAAGCTATGCTTGGTTGTTGAGGAAAAGAAAAAGAAAAGTTTTGAGTTTTTTTGGTTGAACTTGGAATTTTATTTGATCTACTTATTCACCCTGTTCAAGTCATCTGTGTTTCATTGAGACCTTATAAATCATGTTATGGTGTGAAGCATCTTTTAGGTTATATTCCCATGGCCTTTGCATCTGAATTTGTAACCAAATGCAAATGCTGTATTACTGTGATGAGTCGAAGATAATGAAGTCTAGGACTGGTTTTATTTGTTAAAATGTTAATCCATCATATTACAGCGTTAGGCTGCCATTTGTAGCCTATAGTACGCAACCAATGTCTCCATCTGATGTCGCGGAAGCCTAAAGAAAGCACACACGATGCTCTCTTGATGGAACAGAAACTAAACTGTTAGTTTCTGGTAGTAAACCTCGAATCCACGAGGGGTTTCCCTGAATCCACAAGGAGAATAAAACTGGAATCCACCAGAAGAAAAATTGACAAAATGTCTAAGTTTATTGATAATAGTCTATCCTGCCTCTGACGGCTACAAAACATATAAATACTAAGGAAAACGTCTAAAACCCTAATTCGCACTAATTACGCGATTAGGGGACAAAATTACCGAATTTTACCAAAAATAGCAAAATTGAGTTAAATGCAGAATCACAACCTACTGACCCTAAGGGTCGTCCCAAAACAGACGGGACCTTATTCTGACTTTTAAACTAAAAGTTATTAAGGAAAAACGAATAATACTATAAATAGCAAAAACATTGTTTTCGGGGCCTTAATGAAGGAATTCGCCTAAATTTTGGCGACGTTCATGGCATGATTCTGGATCAGAACGCCGTTTCCCTTCAACCTGCCAAATTTCATGCAATTCCGACACTGTTACCCCGATAGCCCCCTACTGGCACCCCCCTTTGATCCTACGTTGTGACTTTCTACGCCCCTGCTGCTCTAGGAAAGCATGTGCTGTCTGTTCTACATCACCATCTCACAATAGTCTCCCAGTATGTTATATAGTCCTGTGAGACCTACAATTTGTGAGAAGGATATACATGTATTGCATGAGATACCTTGCACACATTAAGAGATTGTGGTTCTTTCTTTTGTTCCCTTAATTCATTGCGGCTAGGGTTGCTTTAAACTGCTATCTATAAACCCAGGAATGGTTCACCACCTATCAGCTCAGTGTATGCATTACTAGACACTTTGGTCATGGTAAAGTAAGCAATTCAATGCATAAGTGAGTTGTTAACAATTTGTAAGCTTGGGTAGAACATATAAGATTTTATATACTGTTTTCCAATTAAAATTTGGTTTTCGTAAAAAAAAAAAAAAAACCTTGGGGTTTATAGCTTACCAAATCATCATCAAATGGAGATATAGGTCTATGACTTCGGAGTAATTATCCGGAGTAATGCTTACTTATGGAACATGATAGTGGATTCTATTAAAATACACCTTTTTTTTGGGGGGAGAATTAAGACTAGTCTGCATTTACAAACGAGTCCGACTCCATCCATACGGTATAATCCTCTACTTCTGAAGCCTTACTAATATTAGCTAAGATATAAGCAAAGGCACTCCCTTTCCGATGAATATGTTGGAAGTTAGTATGCAGGAATACTCCATTTTTGCTAATGTACTCATATCCGATATGTATCGTACTGGCATCATACCAGATACTTATAACATACGTACTAATATGTCTCTAATATGACTTGGATGCTATTCTAACCCAATTCCTGATAGTGAGAAATAGCCCAAACTAGTAAGAGCTTTTTATTTATAGTTTTTATATATTGGTTTCTATGTTGAACGCTTACCTTTTTTCTTTTTCTTTTTTTAGCAAAAAGGTATGTAAATGTTGAACACTTATCTTGTTATATTTTATTTACACTTTTAGATCTTGATTTGTATTCTAAACATCATTTAATGGCTATGAATTCACTTTATTATCTATTATTGCTTTTAAATTAATATATGCTTAACAATATATAAAAAATAAAAATAAAATATATTTAATAAGTAATTAATACAAAATCGTACCCTAGGTTTTTCAAGAAATGTAGTAACTTCATACCCGTATCACATTCGTACTTGTATTTGTACCCATGCATCCTAGGTTGGAAGACTGATTCCCTCAAAATACCCCATTGATGTGAGGAAAGAGGGAAACATTGCTTCAATAGTTTTGGTGAGTTCCAATGTTCCACAACATTGGCGGGCAAGGTCTGAAACTAATAAGTTGGGCCTCCTCTCCATGTCTTTTAGTTTTGGGCCAACAAAAGTGTCCCAGATGATGATCAAGGGTCTACAATCAACAGCACTTGAAAGCGTTACAGTACACTCTACCGTAGGGTAAACTAAAATCCCTCCAGAAATAAATAAAATAAAAAATCTTCCGACCACGCTAGTCATGAAAATGAAGGGCCCGTTTGTTACCGTTGTTTAAACAACAGTTTTCAGTATTTAAATAACATTACATGTATTTTCACACATTTTTTTACCCACATGTATTTCAAAAAAATACAAACAATATTATTAGAAATCTCTTACCAAACGAGCTCGAAATCACAGAAACTCCTTTCTTAAACCCTCATCCAAACAATATTTTCATCTTCAAATTTTTAGATGAAAATTGAAGTTCGCTTTCAATAAGGTATTCATCTCACTCATTTTGATTTTTGTTTTTTTTTCTTGGTTTGCATTTTCCATTTCCGTTATTTCTATTTCTCTTCCGTTTTCAAATTTAGGTTGTTATAGGGTTGTTTTGCTCGTTAAGCTAATTTTGCAAACATATTAGTTATGTAATTAAAATTGAAACAACATTCGGTATTTGAGTATCTGAAGTTCCACTAGAAACTTAAAAAAAAAAAAAAAAAAAACCATATTAGGTTTTGGTCACATGACTAATATGTTTCGATTTTGGTCACATGATTAATGTTTGCAAAATTATCATAATGGGCCAAAAAAAAAAAAAAAAAAAAATCCCTTGTTCTATTGCTCAGCTTGTTCTAAATGTTTTTTTTTTAAGATGAGCGTGTTGTGCAAGCCTCACATTAGATATTTATTAGGTCGATTTGGGCTATATAGGAAATTAAGAAAAGTCATAATTGTAATTTTACTAGTTTTTTTAGGAAAATAATCATTGTTTTATTGTATAAGTCATATGATGTTGAGTATATGACTTATACAATTGGATTTGGGAAGTGACAAATGGTGTATGAGTCAAGTTAGCAAGCCATGGGGCTTAGAGATACTATTTGTTGCACGTGTGTCTAGATCGACAAGGTCGATATGGACTGTATTAGTGATTATGAGAAATCTTAAATGTTACTTTACCAATCTTTTTGGAATCTAAGTATAACGCTAGATTTGGTTAGCGCTTTTCTCAGTAAATGCCTTCCATTAGCAAGTTATAGGTTTGAGTCCGTGAATCAATCTCTTAAAACAAAATGAGTTTGTTTTATCTTTAGTACTTTTTTAACTAGAATTTCCTTTTAATTTATGTCACAATTATGACATGGTCGACTCTCATTCTACTATTAGTTGAGAAAAAATGGTGGTTTATCTGTAACTGATTGTCATGTGACGTGTCCAGACCAGTAGTTCTAGTTGGGCAAGTTGTGACAAATGAAGTTGTCCTGTAAGAACTGTTTGACCTTTACAATAGTAACAACACATGTTAAATTCATTTCAAACGCACCTGCTTTAAGAAAAAAAAGACACCCTCGCATCCTCTCTCCCCAGAGGACTTCGCGAGTGTACGCATATCAGCATATATATAAGGCTAAACACACTGTCAGAGCCGCAACAAAACTAACCCCAGGAGCGAAACACTTCATAACACTCACGAGTCATAGCTCCAATGGTACTCTCTCTCTCTATCTCTCTCTCCATATATATAATATGTGTATGAAGTGTGTTGAGCCTTGATGCATATCTTATGCTAAAGTTTGATTTTTTACAATTTTTGTATCCCAATGAGGAAAAGTTTAGTAATCTGAAAATGGTGCATGGAATTTATACCACAAAAAATAAAAAAACATGGGGCTCCCTTTCGCAAGCTTATTGTAGAGGTTGAGGAACCATGGTTCCATGCGCTGCCAGGTAGATACTAGGCATTCTGAGGGATCTTTTGATTTTACACATGTTTCTTAATCTGGGTTTTCTTTTTTATCAATCTCTAGAAGATTTTGAACTAGTTTTGCCTTGAAAATTTTACATGGGTATAGGGATGTTAAGTAATTATTACTCTCCTTTTTATTTTTAGTTTTTATTTATTTGTCCTTTTTTTTAATAAAGGTTTTTCCTCTAAACTGATTTGGAGGAGAAATCCAACCAATGCATGGTGATTGAAATGAGTTTCTATATATAATTTTTAATTATATAAAATAGTGATATTTACTTCTTTTAGTGTCTGTTTGAGTTACAATTGCAATTTAAAATTTCTCAATACAACAATCATTATCCATATGCTTATAGCATTCCTAACAAAACACCCCCAGGTATGTGACCATTGTCATGTATTTAGCTCACACAACTGGGTTTTAGTAACCCATTTGGCTTGGGGTTGGGGATACTATGTTTTGCGCAAGTGTGTGTTGAGTTCAACATTAAGCATATACTAGGTTGATTTGGGCTATATACGAGGAATCTTAATTGTAACTAGACTAGGTATAACACTAGATGTGATTAGAGCTTTCCTCAAGTCATGACAGGAGGAATGGTCATTTTGTTGGAAAGGGTTGGATAGTGCCATTGAGTCATAAAGTTCTTAGCAAAATTGCATGAGATTTAAATCTGGTTTTATATACTTTGTTTTGCTGGCCTTGTTAATTGGTTATTAAATTCTATCTTTGAAGTAGGCTATGTTCGAACTTAGAACCAAATATAGTTTGGTACTACAACTGTATCTGTATTTCCTTGTACTGTTTATACCTAACTTTTGTACAACTATTGGCAATTCGACATAAAATTATATAGAGCATATTTTTCTCAATTTTATTTATCTATTCATTTATTTTGAGTTATGGTCCCAAGGAGAGTGAGAAGGCAAAGTTTGAACTAGTGACCTTTACTTCATGGTCTTTAGTTCTACTCTTTGGGGTATTTTTTCCTCTCTCAATTGTCTTAGAGGTTGAATCACTAGTTGGAATCAGGTTTTTCTTAGTTTACATACCTTTAAATTGGACTGATAATGTTGTTATTAAGAGTGTCATTACTCAATATTCATAATGTAAGTCATAGACTAGCTTCTCAAGTACGGTAATTGAGTTAGTTAGATTAATTTGGAAGTCCAGGACAGGCTTAGTTTATATATTAGTCTATTGAACTATGTGATGGATAACAGTTTCCAAACAAGGGTGCTGAAACAAACTCCTAAATGGGTTTATAACTATCGGATAAGAAATAGCTATTACAAGGCTTTTCCCTGGGTATATTCATAGCTAGGTGGAATTTTGATTTTTGAAGTATTGAGAACAATGGAAAACTTTCGTTCTTGCTTTATGGCAATATCAGCAGTCTGATACTCTTGTGGTGAAACTCTCTTGAAGAATTTGTCAATGAACTTTGGCTCAATCCTCTCACTACAAGAATACGAAGATGGTGAGGTCATGGCCTCAAAAGAATCAAAGCTTACTGGTGTGTGTAAATTACAACCCCCCCCTCCCCCTCTCAAAAAATAGAGGAAGAAAAGAAAGAATAAGTTGTTTGTAGTAATAGCTGACATAGTAATAACTGATTAAATTCAAAATTATCAATTTAATTTTTATTGAAGTCCGAACACCAAAGTCCTATATTGATGATATCTTATCTAACTAGGCGGCTGTACTTTTTTCTTTTTTTTTAAAGCTAGAGATGGAAGGACACCTTCAAAACTCTCCTAAACAAGGGTATCCTGCTTACAGAGAGGTTGAAAACATTGAAAAGTGCGTCTTGGGCTTTGGAACTACACTGGTTGCTACAACTGAGGAAGCAAAAGATAGGATTTCTCAAATAGAACATTCTGCAGCCAGATCTTGCCTACTTTCCAATTGAAATCTGAAAACCTGCAGAACTTTTTTCCTGAGGGCAAGAAAGCCAGGGAAGATGTGTGTAAAGAAAAGGAAAATGATCTCATACTCCCAATAGAAAGACTTCAACGCAAAAAGCAGCAAGCCCTTGAAGAGAACCAGTCTCTCAAGCTTGAATGGGGTACCTGCCAAAATTAAATGTCAACTACTTGAGATTGATGAGCAAATGGAATTGCAGAATAGGTTTGTGCAATTGGTTCCCAAAGGCAACTCTGCTATTGTAGATAAGGGGAAACAACTTCTAGAGTATGAAGAAAAGACAGAGCTTCTTGCCGAAGTGAATGGCCTTGAGAGAAAAGTCAATAAGCTCCAAGATGAGCTTAGAAGAAAGGACAAAAAAGTAGTAGAGGGGAAGAAGTTTGTGCAAACATTAGCCAAAGATAATGAATGGCTTAACTGTAAATTTTCAGTTGATTATCAGCTGTTGAGAGACAATAAAAAGGAGAAGAATATACTTGTGGTCGAATTGGAACATTTCAAAGATAAAGCTGGTAGACTCCAAGAGGAGCTTCAGAAAAAGACTCATGAGATTGAGGAAGGAAGACAATTATGAGCCCAATTGCAGCAACAGATTGTTTGGAATGACACTGAAATGTCAAAGAACAAACAGCATTTGAAGGAGTATGAGGAAGAGAATAACCTGCTGATGTACAAAATAATTAGTTAAAATTGAAAAATAATGAATTGATGGTAAATCATGGAGGTAAAAGTGATGAGGTGGCAGAAGGAAGGGATTCAATAACTTAACCTGGTAAGACTCTATTGCTTTTATTCTTTATTGTTTTTCTTTTAAACTTTATCTTTTATCTCTATAATTGTAAATCATAAGTAGCTGCATTAAGTTTGGTGAAGTTTCTTATAATCTTCTGGCACTTCCGGTCTGATTTAGAAGTGGATTATGTACTGGGTTGTCACTACACATAAGTTCCGGATTTGTTTGAATTGGTGAATTTTGCTATTTGTGATTGTGGTTAGTTCAGCTCAGACCCACGATTGGCTATGCATTCAAATGATTAAATTAATTCTTTTGTAACCGCTTAAGTTTATGGACAACTGGGTAGTTTATCATGGTATATCATAATAGATGTTGTGTCGCTTTCATTGTTTCTAAACTATTATTATCTATTGCCTGGTATCGTAGATCATGGAAACAAAGTTTCAGACACTTCTGAGGCTCCTTGTGACACAGCTGAAGTGAATAACATCTGTTTTAATGGAAGCTTGGAGGATGTGAAAGAAGCCAACTTAATTCAAGCCCCAAGATCTGACTCTCCTACTTCTAGTTTCCTCACTGCATCAAATTCTCCCTCCAATGTAAAATTTGCTACATTTTCTGGCACAAAGCGAGCTGCACCCTGTTCGAGAGATACATGGTCCCGTCAATGCCTTGTGGAAAAAGTTGACAAGCTCGAAGATGAGCTTAGAGGAAAGAAACAAAAATTAGCAGATGGAAAGGTGTTTGCACAAAATTTAGTCAAAAAGATTGATTGGATTCTCTCAGAAACTTCAGATAATCTACATCTATTGAGAGAGAATATAAAAGACAAGGAATTACTTATGTCCAAATTGGAATGCTTGGAAGATAAAGTTGGTAGAATCCAACAGGAGCTTCAGAAGAAGAGTCATGAGGTTGGGGAGGGAAGCAAATTACAAAACCAATTACTTAAACAGGTTTTGGCTAACACTGAAATGTCAAAGTACAAAGAGAAGTTGGAGGAGTGTGAGAGGTGCTTCATGTGGAAACTATAATTAGTTTAGGAGGGAAAAGTAATGAGTTGCAAGTAAATCATGGAGAAAGGAGTGAGGTATAAACCTGTTAGCTTGGATGAATTTCATTATTAGACATATTGACTTGATTTTGTGACCTATAATGTTATGGCATAGTAATCAACTGCAAATCTGAACTTTTAACTATTCCCCAGGACCCCAGCCATGGTGCTTGCTGCTTAGAAGATCATTATCAAATGATGTAAGTTTTGAAAGGCAGTGTACTATTTTCAGAATTAAAGTTTGAGCTTTGTGTTATGGTTGAATGTAGAGTGACAACCATGAAATCGGTACTTGTTAAATTTTCAGGATGAAAGTGTGATTTTCTATAAATAACAAAAATCAAATTTCAAAATCAAGTTGTATTTCAGTTTTTTTTTTTTTTTTTTTTTTTTTGGGGTGGGGGGTGGGGGGGTATAGGTTTGGGGGGTTCATCAAGGATTGACATAGAGCGAGAGTGAGCTTTAAGGGTATTTAGAACTTTTTATCAAAATTTAACATGTTTTGGCAATTAAATTTGGGTTATACTTAGGTAGTCCCGGAGCAGTGCTCCGGGCTCTCACAAAGTGGGTGGGCCCCATGGTGGGACCCACGTGTGGGGCCCACTCACTTTGTGAGAGCCCGGAGCACTGCTCCGGGACTATTTAAGTTTTTCCCATTAAATTTGGATGAGTAATGCTACCGACACAAACTTTTTTACCACATATTTACAAAATTTAAATGTAGCAATTTTTACTGGTTCTCATTTGTAAAATTAAAAAAGAAAAAAAAAAAAGAAAAAAAGAAAAAAGGAAGGGATAGATTGTCGTAATACATTGAAAATTGGTACATTTTGGCTGACTTTCCATCTTGCTTCTCTCCATCTACATAACCTAAAAAAGTTTCATCTTGCCTTTACAATTGAAAAACACTTTAAAAGTAAAAACAATTTATAGTTTCTCTTAAAGAGGCTATTTGGTTTGAGAAAAAAAGAGGTGTTTTATGTATTAATTTTCAGTTTCTATGAGACCCACCACCAAAAAAAAAAAAAAGGTTTGGTTTGCAAATTTGTTTTCAATTTTCATTTTCAATATCCTAAAAAGTAGACTTGAATGCTAAAAATGAATACATGTTTAGGGTGTTTTTAGAGTCGGTGAAAATGAATATAATGACATTTTCTTTATATTGTTGAAAACGGCTAGGACTTACCAAAGAAGAGTTTAAGTGAAAAAAGTTCTTTTTCCTAAAATAAAGAACAAGTGCCAAACCAGAGAAGGGTGTATTTTGTACTCAAATTTTGTATTCAAAACAGGTTTAGAACCAAATATGCTCTAAATTCTTTTGTGCACTTTTCCAACTTTAAATTGAAATAATGAACATAAAAATCTTGTAATTTTTCCCATAATTTTTTTTAATGAATTTGATTATTAAAATGGTTTAGTTTATCAAATACAGCAAATACTAAGGATTTGTTTGGATATCGCTTATTACTGAAAACTGAAAATTATTGTTGAAAACACTACAGTAAAATAATTTTTAAATTATGAATAGTGTCGTGGGACCGGTCTGGACTTTACAAAGCTAACTGTTTCTTAAAATCTTTTATGTTTTACCATCTACTCACTGCTCTCTCTACACTTGCTGTTGTTGATCCTTTGATGTATCCTAGTTAGCTAATGCATTGTATTTTGGACACCTCTAAGTAACCTTTCCACATTTTTCCAATCTCATGTGCAGCACTTCCAAGAAGAAGGCTCCAAAGGCCATAAAGGAAATCAGGAAGTTTGCCCAAAAGGCCATGGGAACAACTGACGTCAGGGTGGATGTTAAGCTTAACAAGCATGTCTGGAGCCGTGGGATTAGGAGTGTGCCAAGGAGAGTTCGTGTCCGCATTGCCCGTAAGAGAAATGACGAAGAAGACGCGAGAAAGGAATTCTTCTCACTTGTCACTGTTTCCCTCCAGAGGGTTTAAAGGGATTGGGCACCAAGGTCATTAAGGAAGAAGATTAAACTAGCCTACTTCCCTAGATCATAGTTAGGTTGCTCCAATTTTGGCTACACTTGTTTTAGAGATTTTTTTTTTTGTTTGGCTTTGGATTTTCTTGGGACCATCTCCAGTGGAGAGAAAAGCATTATGGAATTTTATTTGATCTACTTTTTCACCCTGTTCAAGTTATCAGTCTTTCAATGAGAACTTATAAATTGTGTTATGATGGGAAACATAGTTTATGTTATATTCCCATGGCCTTTGCTTCT
This sequence comes from Quercus glauca, assembly GCA_023736055.1. Classification (NCBI taxonomy): domain Eukaryota; kingdom Viridiplantae; phylum Streptophyta; class Magnoliopsida; order Fagales; family Fagaceae; genus Quercus; species Quercus glauca. The sequence goes on from CM043318.1 coordinate 101,172,244, forward strand.
AAATTTGTAGCCAAATGCAAATGCTGTATTACTGTGATGTGTTGAAGATAATGGAGTCTAGGACTGATTATGTTTGTTAAAAAGGGATAATTGCAGTTTGACTAAGCCACCTGTGTTTTGAAAATTGTCACTTACCCTACCTATGGTGAGCTCTATTAGATAACCGTTACCCACCTTGCCCATTGCCTATTAAAAATAAGGATAAGCGTGTCTTTTTAATTATATTTTGTCCCTCTCCTCTTTTCTTTCCTTCTTCTTCTTCTTCTTCTTCTTCACATAAAAGATAAAAGAAAAATATCAAAAAGCAAGTCAAGATAAAATTTGTTTCATCATTTTTCATATACATAATTAGCACAAAGTTTTAAGAAAGAGGGTAGACAAAACAATTTTTCAAACTATAAAGCAATTTTACAAATTTGAGTTAATAATCTCTATTACAAAATGGGGTGCTTATTTTTTGGGTTGAATGAGATAAAATCAAAACCCAGAAATGTATATGGAATGATGCTGTAAGGACCAAAAAAGAGAGTTAAGGCCTAAGCCCACTTAGAATAGTGAGATAGTCCCCTCAAACTTGGCCCAAATCAATGAAATTTGTAAGAGATGGGAAAGAATAACAATAATGAGCTCTGCCCGAGGACACTAATGTTCAAGGATCAGACTTATGTTCAAGAAATGAATAAGCATCAAGCTTTACACGAAGGCTCCCGAAGAAGCAGAGTTCGTATAGAAAATAACACTATTCCCTTTTCTTCTCCAATACCCTTTTTTCCCCCTTTTCCGGTTTCCTTTTCTTATATAGCCCCCTTCCATCACATCTACACCATTCATTTCTACCTAATCCCCCTCCTTTTCCAACACTTGTTACCTTTCACATCTGAGAAGATGGTGGCAGAAACCTGCTTAGCTGTGGCCTATACTGCTTAGGTCACCTCCTCATTAATGCGGCTGATGAAGCTGTTAGCCCTAATTAATGCGGATGCAATAGGCTACTCTAGGCCTAAAGCTTCCCTATCGCCCACTGTCATCCACTCTCTTCAGATCCTAATTTCCTCTCCTCGGGCAGCTACTTCCCTTGGGCCCGTGACTTATAGTACCTTCACGTCATTATTGCGACCCCTCAACTTCCTCCTCGGTCCTCGAGCCAATATTACGACCCAGCTCCATCCTTGGTCCTCGGGTACCCATAGATGCATTTAACGTTCTTACCCAACGGTTTCTTAAAAAAATAAATAAATAAATAAATCTTACCCAATGGCCATTGCAATTGCCAAACAAGGCCGGCTTAATACATTATGGGGCCTAAGGCGAAAATGTTATGCGAGGCCTTTTCTCATATTGTAATATTTAATTAATAAATTTGTATTTAACTTTTTATGTCAGTTTTTATTTAAATATATTTTTCCTACTTTTTATTTTATTTTTTGATAAAACACAAACATACAACAATACACCAACTCCAAAATTGCTAGTGGCAGTTAGAGTCGCAAAGCTGATTTTTCCTACTATTTAAAATACAAAGTTATTGAAAAAAAAAATTTGTATTCAAGTTTCCTTAATATTTTCTTCGATATAACTAATCCACTTTTTTTTTTTTTTGGCATAATTGATTAGTTGTACATTTTTTTTTATTCGCAGAATTAATTTTTTTTAGTTAACAATTAGAATATTATAATAAGAAACCAAAAAAAAAAAAAAATATATATATATATATATACACATGGAAACAAAGAAGAAATTGAATGTAAAATTTTATTTAAAAAATAAATTTTTTTTTACTAATATAATAATAAAAATTTTAAAAAAAACCTAAGAGATAAGTACGTAGTGTTGAGTGGTTGGAGATTACTATGCTACCACATGTCCCTAGGACCCTAGCCCAACCTAATTTGCAAATCAATAAAATTTGACACACTTATACTTTGTTAGAAGGTTAAAGCTTCACATGTTGTTGGGGGGGGGGGGGGGGGGGGTTCCTCACATGCATTACGCCTCATCCGCTGGCTCTCTTAAGGTGCTAAGGTGAGGTCTGTGGCACCTCGGACACAGTAGTTATGGCTCAATCCAACATTCCCTTGTAGGGGGTGCCCCTATTAGGTCATGCCTTGGGGGTAAGTCACATATGGTCGTCTCTGCCCCCCTTTCATTCATAAAAAAAAAGAAGAAGGTTAAAGCTTCACACTGAAGCAAGTATCAAACAACCAAGTAAACACTCTGAGAAAGTAAAACAAAGTAGCAAGAACCAAACAATGACATAAGTAAGCAAGAATAAGACATTTTAGAGTAGTGCAAAACCTGAAAGAAGGCAAAGCTCAACGAAGAGGAGGGTCCAATGCGCTGCTAAGAAACATATGAAAAAGTCACTTTCCAACAATTCATTAAAAATATTTGAGGTTTAAGATTAATTTTTATTTTTATTTTTTGTCTTTTGATATATGTTGTTTTGTTGGGAGAAAGGGAGAGAGTGATTTTTCAGATTCTAGGTGTGGGAGATTAATGACTCACATAGAGAATTGAACACTTTATTGGCACATTCAATGTTTTTTTTTTTTTTTTTTTCTAATTTTTTTATATAAAAATTAATAAAACTTTTGATATATTGGTTAATATTTGGGGCTTAATTAATACTCTCAACGATAAAGAAATATTTCTATTACTTAAATTTGTTGGCTTTCTTTTACTTTTATTGGTTAATATTTATGGTCTAATTAGGCCTGTTCATGTTTCTACCGGCACCAAAGAAACTGGTCTGATTGCACCGATCCGCCCCGCTCAGGGCTCCGTCGAAAGGTTTTTGGCACGACGGTCAGCTGTATCTCTTCAGTACTTACATCGGACCGGTGCAGCTGTCGGCGCTGAGATGTGCATACCGACGAGACTCGAACCAACCTGAGTATGTTATATATATATATATATATATATATATATATATATATATATGAATTAAGAATGATAGGAGTATATTATTGATTGAAGAAACATTACAGTAATGACCTGGCTTAATCAAACCAGCTGGGGGTAACTACCAACATCCCAATGTGGTGTCCCAAAGAGCAATATATAAGGGTTCGTTTGATACGTGTGTTTAAACAACAGTTTTTATTTTTTTTTAAACTACACATTGATGAAAAAAAAATGTATATAAATACATATAATATTGTTTAAAAATTAAAAATACATATTTGAATTCACGTACGAAAGGGCCTAAACTTTTTTTCAAAAAATAAAACCGAGAATGAAACTATAACCCAAGAAGCCAACGACCTCACTGACGCCTACTCTGTACTGACGCCTACTCTGTACGAAAGGGCATTATTGTAGAGGTTGAGGAACCATGGTTCCATGCGCTGCCAGGTAGATACTAGGCATTCTGAGGGATCTTTTGATTTTACACATGTTTCCTGATCTGGGTTTTCTTTTTTATCAATCTCTAGAAGATTTTGAACTAGTTTTGCCTTGAAATTTTTACATGGGTATAGGTATGTTAAATAATTATTACTCTCTTTTTATTTATTTATTTACTTGTTCATTTTTTTTTAATAAAGGTTTTTCCTCTAAACTGATTAGAATTCCAACCACTGAATGGTGAAATTTGAAATGAGTATCTATATAGAAATTTTTATTATATAAAATAATGATATTTACTTTTTTAGTGTCTGTTTGAGTTACAATTGCAATTTCAAAATACAGTTATTTTAATTTGTAAAGTTTGTGAAAAATGTTGGTGTGAAAAACTATATATAACAAAAAAATAAGGGGGGAAAAACACCCCATGGGCAGCCTGCCTCCTTTTTCCCTGGTTTTAAAATTGTAATTTTCTTATAAAAGAGTAAAGCCAAATTGCTGTTTTGTCCCTAAATCATAGGGCCAAACGAGCCTATGATTTAATGAGTAAAGTCAAGGAATGGTTGACATGGTTACTATGTGGTTTGCACAAGTGGAAAATAAAGCCTACTTTCAAGTTTGAAACTAAGGTCCAATGATCTCAATCCCGCAGATCAAGAAATTGTAGTTTCCACCTGGGTGGTTGAAATGAACTCACCAAAAAGTCATGAAAATAGGCCAATTATGCAGCATTGAGGAACTTAGATAATTCTAATAGCAGAGAGAGGAATAGGAAGGAGAGAGAGTTTTGGGAATAGAAAATTCTAAAAAGAGGTGGTTTATTGCTGACTTTAGTAAGGGAAGGTGTAACCGTAGTTAAATTGCACAATAGCAATAAACAAATAAAAAGAGCAATATTTAATCATATGAGTTTAATGAGCGTGTACCATGACAAATAGCTCGACAAAGGTAACTACTGGTGTAGTCCACCTTACCGGCTAAGACGTCTGTCATTGCTTTTCTCATCAATAATGCAGGTTCATCATTTATCATTTTCTGAGGACTCGTTCATACATTATCTTATATTTTTAATCTGCAATTATTCTTTGTATAGAGTGGATATTTGATCTACAGGAGCTCAACCTCAGGCAATATTTGATCACAGGGAGGAGCCAAAAATTCAGATGAAACAAACGTTGGAGTAAGAAGATAAGCTACATGGCAGAGGGGGTAGTATCCCCTCTTATCGACAAGCTGATTTCCTTGTTAAGCGGAGAAGCAACACTGCTACAGGACATCCATGAAGAAGTAGCTGACATCAAAGATGAACTGGAGAGCATTCGGTCCTTTCTCAAGGATGCAGATGCAAGGGCCGCAGCAGAGGGTGTCAAAACTTGGGTAAACAAGTAAGAGAAGTAGCTTTCCAAATAGATGTTTTCATGGACGAGTACTTGCTTCACGAGGCTCAACATCATCATCCTCATCCGCGTCATGGATTCAATAGTTTCCTTCAAAAATCTGCTCACTTGATTACCATGTTAATACCTCACCATCAAATAGCCGTTAAAGTTCAAAAGATCAAAGCATTGCTCCAGAAAATCAAGGAAAGAAGTGAAAAATATGGCTTCCAATCCACTGGCCTAGGATCAAGCAGTAGTGCTTGGAATGTTAGGTGGCAGGACCCTCGAAAGGATTCTCTTTATCTTGATGATAGGGATGTTGTAAGAATTGAATCACCTAGAGATGAATTGATTGGCTGGTTGGTAGAAGGATTGTCTCATCGTACAGTGGTTTCAGTGGTGGGAATAGGGGGACTAGGCAAGACCACTCTTGTGAAGAAAGTCTATGACCACCAAATGGTGAGAGGATACTTTGACTGTCATGCTTGGATCCCAATGTCTCAATCTTACAATATCGAGGATCTACTTAGAAGCATAATAAAGCAATTTCGTGATTCCAAATAGGAGCCTCCTCCATTAGGAATTGACGCAATGGAAGAAGAGTCTTTGGTCATTAAATTGAGAAATTACTTATGGCAAAAGAGGTATGTGGTTGTATTTGAAGATGTATGAAAAATTGACTTTTGGGAGGGTATAAAACATGCCTCACTAGATAGTCATATGGGTGGTAGAATTTTGATCACAACACATAATAGGGAGGTTGCTAGTTTTTGTAAAAAATCATCACCTGTTCATGTTTACGAGTTGCAAGCACTACCTTTCAATAAGGCATGGGAGCTTTTCTGCAAGAGAGCTTTCCAATTTGATTTTGGAGGACAGTGTCCCCAAGCATTGAAGAATTTGTCTGTTGACATTGTCAAGAAGTGTGAAGGATTACCACTTGCAATTGTTGCTATTGGTGGCCTTTTGTCAACCAAAGACAAAACTGTCATTGAATGGCAAAACTTGCATGATAGCCTTAGCTTTGAGTTTGGAAGAAATCCCAATCTTGCAGGTGTCAACAAGATTCTATCTCTAAGTTATGAAGACCTGCCTTACAAACTTAAATCTTGCTTTTTATACCTTGGTATGTATCCAGAGGACTACCCTATTAATAGTGCAAGATTGATTCGGCAATGGATAGCTGAAGGTTTTGTAAAAGAAACTGAGGGTAAAACACTAGAACAAGTTTCACAAGAATACTTGATAGAATTAATCCACAGAAACTTGGTTCAAGTATCTAATGTTGACTCTGATAGAAAAGTTAGACAGTGCCGAGTCCACAATCTCTTGCGTGAGATCATCCTCCAAAAGATGAAGGATTTGAATTTTTGTTATAATTTCTCAAAACACGAGCCTAGCTTTGAACGACTAACTCGACGCATATCAATAGATGGAGTTTCATATGCTGTACTTAAGGGATTTGAGGACACTCACATTCATTCTCTTTTATTGTTCAATCTTGATGAATTGCCGAAGTTCTATATGAATACTTTTTGTGCTAATTTCAAGCTTTTGAAAGTAATGGATTTTGAAGATGCCCCACTGGATTGCGTTCCTGAAGATGTGAGAAATTTATTTCACTTAAGATATTTAAGTTTGAGGAATACCAAGGTAATAATGCTTCCAAAATCCATAGGAAAGTTGCAAAATCTAGAGGCTCTAGATCTAAAGCAGTCCTTAGTGTTTGATATACCGGTTGAGATTAACATGCTTCATAAGTTGCGCCATCTTATAGCCTACCATCGCAACAATCGAATAGATTTCAGTTTGGCTTGTGAAAAAGGGTTAAAGATACAAAAAGGCGTTGGGTGTTTAAAGGACTTGCAAAAGTTATGTACTGTGGAGTTGAATCATGGAGGGGTTGATCTAATTGAAGAGTTGGGAAAGTTGAGACAATTGAGGAAGCTAGGCATAAAAAATGTATCAAAGGAAACCATGAAAGCTTTGTGTGCCTCTATTGAAAAGATAAACCACCTTCAATCACTAGATATAGCCTCAATAAGTGAAGATGAGATAATTGATTTACAATCCATTTCATCTCCACCTCAATGTCTCCAATGCCTCTACATAAAAGGGCGTTTAGAGAAGTTGCCAGATTGGATTCCAAAGCTTCAGCATCTAGTTAAATTAAAGATTTTTTGGTCAAGGTTGAATGAGGACCCATTGGAAGTCATTCAAAATCTACCTAGCTTATGGGAGCTTAGAATCTCACACCAAGCATACAATGGAGAGCAATTGCACTTTAAGGTAGGAGGGTTTCCAAAACTCATGGAGCTACGCCTTGACTGTTTAAATGCGGTGCATTCATTGTTGATAGATGAAGGAGCATTGCCTCTTCTTGAAGATCTTGTCGGGGCTTAGTCCGCAACTAAAAGAGGTGCCTTCTGGAATCCAACATCTAAGAAACCTCAAAGTATTGAAAATTATGGACTTGCCTAAAGAATTAAAAGAAAGTTTGGATCCTGAACAAGGGTCACATTACTAGATTGTTGAGCATGTTCCAGCCATTTATCTCCACGACAAGGTGCGCACAGGATATTATGGCTATGACACCCACATTCTCCGTTCCAAGCATTTGATGCTGTCAAGAGTGCAAACAACCAACTAGAATGATGATCATAACGAGAATGACAGCAACAGTATCAATGTTTTAGTTGAGAAAGGTTAGTGCTAAAAATATGGCTTTAGATTTGGTGGTAAATATTTTTTTCTCTCTGGTGAATAATATCGTGAGAGTTGTGTTGTAGATTTGTAGACGTAGTGATGCTTTTGAATCATGAAAATATTGTGTGTTTGTAATCTTGGGTGCTTTGCCTTTCATGTTCAGAACTAAGTATCGTTGGGTTACATATAAATCCTTGATTAGGCCCCTAGGGTGAATTTTATAGAGTCTATACGTACACTAGGGGTAGCATTTGGAAGGCTGTTAGTTTTTGTCTAAATTATTGAATACCATGTTAAGAGCCAGAGATGTGAGGTCTAATGTTAATAGCTTGCAAACTTTTAGTTTCTCTCATGTGTGTCGAAATGGCAACAAGGTTACCCTTGCCTTGGCTAGGAGGGCTTGGTTGTCTTCCCCTCTGTTTGTGCAGATGGATTCTTTGCCACTAGACATCCATAATGTTGTTGTAAACGATTTTAGATCATGATTTGATTGATAGTATTTCAGACTGATTCTATTAAAATAAAATAAAATAAATTGTTAAAGAGCTAGAGAACTAGAAATCCCTTGTCAAGCCAATCCTTGACAAAGTGCTTCTAGGTGCACCTCACCTCTTTTTAAAGTGTGGGAGTTGTCAAATTCTTAATTTTTCTAGAGTAGATACACATCCCCAAAAGTTTGTCATTTTTGGTACGCACGTAGATAACTCCTTGTCAAGCCAATCCTTAAGCTCTTTTATTATTAACTTCATTGAGAAACTATAATCTCAAATTAGGCTTTATTTGTTCCTGATTCTTTGATGTATCCCAGTTAGCTAATGGATTGTTGTTTAGACAACTCTAAGTAACCTTTCAATTTTGCCAACCTAATGTGCAGCACTTTCACTTTCAAGAAGATGGCTCCAAAGGCCATATAGGAAATCAAGAAGTTTGCCCAAAAGGCCATGGGAACAACTGATGTCAGAGTGGATGTTAATTGTTAAGCTTAACAAGCATGTCTAGAGCCATGGGATTCAGAGTGTGCCAAGGAGAGTTCGTGTCCGCATTACACGTAACAAAAATGATGAAGAAGATGCAAAGGAGTTTTTCTCACTATTCACTGTTGTAGAGATCCCTCTAGAGGGCTTAAAGGGGTTGGGCACCATTGTATTTATGTTACAGAGTTGTTATTTCTACAAAATTTTGGGTTACTGTTTGTTTCGTAATACTTCAAGGAGCTTCCTATAAATTTCTCTTTAGAATTTTATGAATCATCATGCAATATCAATTAAATTATTATTTAGTTAACCTTATTTCGGGACTGTTTGGATTCACTTATTTTGCTAAAACTAAAAACTTTTTGTTGATAGTACTATAGATAAAAGTAGAAATTAGCTGAAATAGTATAGTAAGACCTATGAATAGTATAAAAATTGTAGCGAGACCCATAAATAGCAGTAAAAATAAGCTAAATAGTAAAATAAACTGATTTTTTAATTTGTGCTAAACGCATACTTCATATCTCTGTTTTAGATTCTTTCTTTTATATGTGTGAGCTGTGCATATGTGAAAAAGAGAAATATAAAAGAAAAAATTATGTATAATTTCTTAGATATTGTACAGTGAGTTTTTTCAACTAAATACAATCATGTAATTATATTAACTAATTCAATAAAAGCAATATTATCTTTGAATAATTTATATCTTTGATCAAGATAACCACGTAATCAAAATCAATCTGGAAATACAATACCTACCAAATAACAACTTTGGCTTATGAGAAAGTTTAAGGACACAATTTCAATTTATGTCACAATTATGACATAGTTAACTCTTGTTATGCCATTCCTCGATAAAAAGTAGCGGTCTATGAAAGTTTAAGGACACAAGTTCAATTTTTCTCAAAAAAAAAGGACACAAGTTCAATTTGTGTCACAATTATGACACGGTGGACTCTCATTCACTGATTGTCGTGTGACATGTTGAGCAGTTCAGCAAGTTGGGACAAATGTTGTAGTCTACCTTTACAATAGTAACAACACATGCTAAATTCATTTCAAACACACCTGCTTAAGAAAAAAAACCGCACAACCTTTTTTTTTTTGGTAGAAAGACGATTTCATTAACAGCTAAAAGGGAACAACAAGATCATTGCAGATTCTATTAAAGAATCTGCCATTACAATCCTCATCCAAAAAACACCTAATATCCTCTGGTGGGCTATCAAGACTAACAAAACTTAAAACCTGCACAGCCCCTAGCCTAGCTAGCATATCTGCACAGCGATTAACTTGACGGTAGCAGTGCTTGACTTGGACTTGCTGGAACAGAGCCATCAGCTGTCTGCAGTCATCCAAGATTGGAGAAATTATGTTATTCTCATAGTTTGAGTTTTGAAAAATATCAACTATTGCTTTGGCATCAAGCTCAACAATGAGGGAGGGAATATTGAGATTATAGCATAAAGAAAGACCATCTCTAAGGCCCCATAGCTCTGCCACAAGGCTGGTAGTTGTCCCAATTCTTCTTGCAAAACCAGCCAGCCAGTTGCCGTGCTCATCCCTCAGCAGCCCCCCACATCCTGCCAGCCCCGGATTTCCATCAGCAGACCCGTCCGTATTAAGTTTTACCCAACCCAGTGGAGGCTTCTCCCATCGCACCCTCTTGATAACATGGCGTGTCAGCCCCCTTGGAGTTGCAACACAGTAAACATATTCCATTGCTTGCTTTAAAATCTCAGACGCCAATCTTGGGTTTTGGTTTTTCCTATTGAAGACAAAACCATTCCTACTCTTCCAAATGCTCCAAATAGCAATGGGGAAAACAACTTTCCAAGGAGGATTCCCATCAATGTGATTGGTGTTTGTCCTACCATTCATATCTAGCCAATCAAGTAGATTAGACATCCAAAAGCCGTGATTACTCAGCTGCACCCCAAGCTGTCTCCACACCGATTGGACCCAAGAGCAATCCCTGAGCGCATGCAAAATAGATTCAGCTTCCCTTCTACGTATGGGACACAACACATCTTCCACCACATCTCTCCTTGCAAGGCACTCCATCACTCCAATGCTATTGTGTGCGCATTGCCACAGGAAAGTTTTAATGCGAGGTAAGGTTGGAGCTTTCCAAAGCCATCTCGCTGTAAAAAGAGAGGTTGGATCAGCCCCCATTGCGACTTTGTAGGCACTTTTAAGCTCAAAACAGCCCTTCGGATTCTCAGCCCAAGCAAGCTTATCACGGCCTCTGCTAGTAGTGGAGAAAGGAATAGCCTGGAGCTTACCCTTGATGTCTGTAGGAAGGTCAAAAGGCATACGACTCCAATCCAGCCCCGATTCAACCAAAACATCCTTTATTTCCCAATTAGCTGCATCCCGGGTTAGAGGGCCCTGAATAAGCTGCCTGAGAGGGCCGTCCTTCAACCACTTGTCATAAAAAACCGCACAACCTCGTATACTGTCTCTCTCCCCAGTGGACTTCGCGAGTGTTTGCATATATATAAGGCTAAACACACTGTCATAGCTGCAACAAAACAAAACCCCAGCTAACACTCACGAGACATAGCTCCAATGGTACTCTCCCATTCTCTCTCTCTCTCTCTCTCTCTCTCTCTCTCTCTCTCTCTCCATATATATAATATATGTATGAAATGTGTTGTGCCCTGATGTATATCTTATGCTAAAGTTTGATTTCTTACAATTTTTGTATCCCAATGAGGAAAAGTTTAGTAATCTGAAAATGGTGCATGGAATTTATACCACAAAAAGGAAAAAAACATGGGGCTCCCTTTTGCAAGCTTGTTGCAGAGGTTGAGGAATCATGGTTTCATGCCCTGCCAGGTAGACACTAGGCATTCTGAGGGATCTTTTGATTTTACACATGTTTCCTGATCTGGGTTTTCTTTTTATCAATCTCTAGAAAATTTTGAATAAGTTTTGCCTTGAAATTTTTACAGGGGTATAGGTATGTTAAATAATTATTACTCTCTTTTTTTTTTCTTTCTTTTTTTATTTACTTGTTCATTTTTTTTAATAAAGGTTTTTCCTCTAAAGAGTCTAAACTGATTTGGAGGAGAATTCCAACCACTGAATGGTGATTGAAATGAGTATCTGTATATAATTTTTAATTATATAAAATAGTGATATTTACTTCTTTTTAGTGTCTGTTTGAGTTACAATTGCAATTAAAAAATACAGTTATTTTAATTAGTAAAATTAGTGAAAAATGTTATGAAAAACTATATATAACCAAAAAGAGGGAAAAACAACCCCATGAGCAGCCTGCCTCCTTTTTCCCTGGTTTTAAAAATGTAATTTTCTTATAAAAGAGTAAAGCCAAATTGCTGTTTTGTCCGTCGAAATCATAGGGCCAAACGGGCCTATGATTTAATGTGCAATGTGTTTGAGGAATGGTTGACTTGGTTACCATGTGGTTTACACAAGTGGAATATAATGGAAACCTATTCAGAGTAAGTGGTTTTAGGAGTATTTCAGAACCATATTGAACTAGTTTTGTGGTTTGCCAAATACACTAATTTGGAGGGAGTATGCCATTGGAAGGCTTTCTGGTCTGTGTGCCAAAATGCTGTTTTAGCTTGGTAGAACCAGATGATCCATAAGCTTCTAATCCTCTCCCTGTTTATAATGTACATTAGATAATAGCTAATCTCAAATATCATGTTACATGTATGAGCATATATGTTTTAACACCCTGAAGGAACTTGTTTTGCAACCTGGAGACACAATTGGAGCATTAGGCAATATGTGTTGCTTCTGCAATCAAAGCCAGTGCGTGTCCAATGGATTTTTCAAATGTATTTTGCATTGTCTATGAATTTCGTAGTAACAAAAGGCACTGGTATTGGAATCAGTTTTTGGATACAAGAAATGCAACTTAATAGTTTTTGAGCTCTATACCTCTATTCTGTCCTCAAGCAATGTGGGTTGACTGGATTCTATTTTTTGTTGGTGCATTTGAAATCTATAGTTTCAGTGGCATGATACATTCTTCAAGCTAAATGACCGTGGCCAGCAGAATATTGTCATAAATTTCTTGCAGTAGTTCCCATTAAGCAATGGGAAACACAATACACAAAATGTTCAAAGAGCTTCAATTCTGTATGCTCCCATCCACATGAGACAATGATGATAAGCTCTAACACTGTTTAACTGTGGTAGAAAATAAGATAATAACATAGACAAAAAATAATATTTTTAGAAAATATCAAGCAAAATTTGATTATGAACCCTCCTATATTATTTGGTTTAGTACCAGACATTTGTATATATATAAGTAGTTATATAAGTTTTTTTTTTTTTTTTTTTTTTTTTTTATGTGGTTTTATATATGTTTGTTGGCTTTGTTAATTGCTTATTTGAATTATATTTTGAGCTTTGGTCCAGCTCAGGTCACTTCCTTGTTGGAATTGAGTTTAACTTGGTCTATGTAGGGTTAACTTGGACTGATAGTGTTGGTATGAAGAGTAGCTATTACAAGCCTATTCCCCATCTGTAGTTCATAGCTAGGTGGAATTTGATTTTTGAAGCATTGAAAACAATGGAAAGCTTTTGTTTTTGCTTTATGGCAATATTGGCAGTCTGATAGTCTTATGGTGAAACTCTCTTGAAGAATTTGTGGCTCAGTCCTCTTACTACAAGAATATGAAGATGGTGAGGTCATGGCCTCAAAAGAATCAAAGCTTACTGGTGTGTGTGTGTGTGTGGTAATAGCTGACATAGTAATAATTGATTAAATTCAAAATTATTAATTTAATTTTTATTGAAGTCCAAAAACCAAAGTCCTATGTTGATGATATCTTATCTAACTAGGCTGCTGTACTTTTTTTTTTTTTTTTAAAGCTAGAGATGGGAGGACACCTTCAAAACTCTCCTAATCAAGGGTATCGTGCTTACAGAGAGGATGAAAACATTGAAAAGTGTGTCTTGGGCCTTGGAACTACACTGGTTGTTACAATTGAGGAAGCAAAAGATAGGAAATCTCAAATAGAACATATATTCTGCAGCCAGATCTTCCCTACTTTCCAATTGAAATCTGAAAACCTGCAGAACTTTTTTCCTGAGGGCAAGAAAGCCAGGGAAGATGAGTGTAAAGGAAGGGAAAATGATCTTATACTCCCAATAGAAAGACTTCAACGCGAAAAGCAGCAAGCCCTTGAAGAGAACCAGTCTCTCAAGCTTGAATGGGGTACTTGCCAAAATTAAATGTCAACTGCTTGAGATTGATGAGCGAATGGAATTGCAGAATAGGTTTGTAGGTTTGTGCAATTGGTTCCTGAAAGCAACTCTGCTATTGTAAATAAGGGAAAATAACTTCTAGAGTATGAAAAAGGACAAAAAAGCTTCTTGCCGAAGTGAATGGCCACGAGCAAAAAGTAAATGAGCTCCAAGATGAGCTTAGAAGAAGGACAAAAAAGTAGTAGAGGGGAAGAAGTTGGTGCAAACATTAGCCAAAGATAATGAATGGCTTAACTCTAAATTTTCAGTTGATTATCAGCTGTTGAGAGATAATAAAAACGAGAAGAATATACTTATGGCCGAATTGGAACATTTCAAAGATAAAGCTGGTAGACTCCAAGAGGAGCTTCAGAAAAAGACTCATGAGGTTGAGGAAGGAAGACAATTACAATCGCAATTGCAGCAACAGATTGTTTGGAATGACACTGAAATGTCAAAGAACAAACAGTGTTTGAAGGAGTATGAGGAAGATAATAACCTGCTGATGGACAAAATAATTGGTTTAAAATTGAAAAATAATGAATTGATGGTAAATCATGGAGGAAAAGTGGTGAGGTGGCAGAAGGAAGGGATTCAATAACTTCACCTGGTAAGACTATTGCTTTTCTTCTTTATTGTTTTTCTTTTAAACTTTATCTCTATAATTGTAAATCATAAGTAGCTGCATTAAGTTTGGTTAAGTTTCTTATAATCTTCTGGCACTTCCAGTCTGATTTAAAAGTGGATTATGGTTAGTTCAGCTCAGACCCACAATTGGCTATATTAGAATTGCATTCAAATGATTAAATTAATTCTTTTGTAACAGCTTAAGTTTGTGGACAACTGGGTAGTTTATCATGGTATATCATAATAGATGTTGTGTCGCTTTCATTGTTTCTAAACTATTATCTATTGCCTGGTATTGTAGATCATGGAAACGAAGTTTCAGACGCTTCTGAGGCTCCTTGTGACACAGCTGAAGTGAATAACATCTGTTTTAATGGAAGCTTGGAGGATGTGAAAGAAGCCAACTTAATTCAAGCCCCAAGCTCTGACTCTCCTACTTCTAGTTTCCTCATTGAATCAAATTCTCCCTCCAATGTAAAATTTGGCACATTTTCTGGCACAAAGCGGGCTGCACCCTGTTCGAGAGATACATGGTTCCGTCAAGGCCTTGTGGAAAAAGTTGACGAGCTCGAAGATGAGCTTACAGGAAAGAAACAAAAAGTAGCAGATGGAAAGGTGTTTGCACAAAATTTAGTCGAAAAGATTGATTGGCTTCTCTCAAAAACTTTAGATAATCTACATCTATTGAGAGAGAATATAGAAGACAAGGAATTACTTATGTCCAAATTGGAATGCTTGGAAGATAAAGTTGGTAGACTCCAACAGGAGCTTCAGAAGAAGAGTCATGAGGTTGAGGAGGGAAGCAAATTACAAAACCAATTACTTAAACAGGTTTTGGCTAACACTGAAATGTCAAAGTACAAAGAGAAGTTGGAGGAGTGTGAGAGGTGCTTCATGTGGAAACTATAATTAGTTTAGAAGGGAAAAGTAATGAGTTGCAAGTAAATCATGGAGAAAGGAGTGAGGTATAAACCTGTTAGCTTGGATGAATTTCATTATTAGACATATTGACTTGATTTTGTGACCTATATTGTTATGACATAGTACTTAACTGCAAATCTGAACTTTTAACTATTCCCCAGGACCCCAGCCATGGTGCTTGCTGCTTAGAAGATTATTATCAAATGATGTAAATTTTGATAGGCAGTGTACTATTTTCAGAATGAAAGTTTGAGCTTTGTGTTATGGTTGAATGTAGAGTGACAACCATGAAATCGGTACTTGTTAAATTTTCAGGATTAAATTGTGATTTTCTATAAATAACAAATATCAAATTTCAAAATCAAATTGTATTTCGGTTTTTTTTTTGGAAGGGGGGGGGGGGGGGGGTGGGGGGAGTGTTAGGGGGGGTCATCAAGGATTGCAGTTCCAATAAACATAGAGTGGGAGTGAGTTTTAAGGGTATTTAAAACTTTTTATCAGAATTTACCATGTTTTGGCAATTTTACCAACCTTAATTTTGGATGAGTAATGCTACGGATACAAACTTTTTTACCACATCTTTACAAATTATAAATGTAGCAATTTTTACTAGTTCTCAATTGTAAAATTAAAAAAAAAAAAAAAATGTTTGTAACTTTAGCCTTTTCCATTTTGGATAGAGGGAGAGTAAAAAAAAAAAAAAAAAAAGGAAGGGATAGATTGTCGGAATACATTGAAAATTGGTACATTTTTGGCCGTCTTGCTTCTCTCCATCTACATAACCTAAAAAAGTTTCATCTTGCCTTTACAATTGAAAAACACTTTAAAAGTAAAAACACTATAATCTATTTGGTTTGAGAAAAAAAAAGGTGTTTTATGCAATAATTTTCAGTTTCTATGAGACCAACCACAACCAAAAAAAAAAAAAAAAAAGAGAGAGAGAAAAGAAAAGAAAAGAAAAGAAAAGGTAAGTTTGGTTTGCAAATTTATATTCAATTTTCATTTTTAATATCCTAAAAAGTAGACTGCCGTTTATCCTCAAAAATATCCTAAAAAGTAGATTTGAATGCTAAAAATGAATACATGTTTGAGGTGTTTTTAGAGTTAGTGAAAATACCACCACACACCCTTGGTGCGGTGGTCACTTCACAAGTATAAATGCTTGTGGGGTGTGGGGAGCAAGGGTCGAGGTTCAAGTTTCTAGAAGGGAGATTCACACACATATATACTTAGATTAGGTTAGAGTAGAAATTCTATCTTGTATAAAAAAAATAGAGTCAGTGAAAATAAATACAATGACATTTTCGTTATATTGTTGAAAACGGCTAAGACTCACTAGAGAAGAGTTAAGGGAAAAAAGTTCTTTTTCCTAAAATAAAGAACAAGTGCCAAACTCGAGAATGATGTATTTTGTACTCAAATTTTGTATTCAAAACAGGTTTAGAACCAAATATGCTCTAAATTCTTTAGTGCACTTTTCCAACTTTAAATTGAAATAATGAACAAAAAAAATCTTGTAATTTTTCCCATAATTGTTTTTTAATGAATTTGATTATTAAAACTGTCTAATTTATCAAATACACCAAATACTAAACCTCTATTCCAACCGAAATTACAAAGAGTTCTAACATATTTTATCCTAACATTTTTAGAAGAGTCAGAGTTCAAATCCATAATCTTTTGGGCCTAGAATAAGATAAAGTGGGCCACACACCAACCCACAAGCGTACACGGTTACCGCGGTGAATCAAATCCCTCTTTTGTAACAAATCTTCCCGCCATTCCCAAAAACACTTCCGATCAGTTTTCTAAGAAAACACCTCCCACTCTTAATCCCCGCATCCAAACACACCCCCAAAACCCTAGCAACCAACCAAGAGAGAGAGAGAGCTTGGAAAATTGAAAGTTTTGCTTTCAATGAGGTATTTCTCTCACTCATTTTCCTTTTTTTTTTTTTTTTTTATTTATTTTATATTTTTTTATTTTTATAACTTTCTGTTTGGATCTCGGTAAAATGAGACGGAAAATGAGAACCAAGATAACCTAATATTTATTTATTTTGGTTTGAATTGTGCTGGTTGATTTTATTATTTTCGGTTACTTTGCCATAACATCATTTTATCACAATGATGAATGAAAGTTTGTGTGATCTTGTTACGTTTATTCTACAATGCCTTTGTTTTTAGTCTCTCAGCTTGTTTTAGTTATCTTGTTTGGTTCAGTACACCAGAAATTTGGAAAAAATTAACAAGAAATTATTTTTAAAAAAAGTAGTTATATGGGTCTGTTTGGTTAGGCAATTTGAGAGCTTAAAAGTGCGTTTTTAAAACCCAAAATTCCATTTCGCACACCGTTTTTGCAACAGCTTATACAAGCGCATCGTATAAGTTGTTAATGTGGTTTTACATTTTTTTTTTTTTTTTTGGGGGTGGGCTTTGTTAATTGCTTATGTGAAATATATTTTGAGCTTTGGCTGAGCTCGGTTCATGTAGTTTAATTGTGGGAAGTGGGTTTAACTTGGTCTATGTGGAGGGGTTAACTTGGAAGAGTAGATTTGGTTTCTATGTCTATTCAACTATTTGATTGAAAATCAAATTCTAATCGGGGGCACAAAGACGCACGCTTAAATGGGTTCACAAGTATTTGATTCTTTTTCATGTTTTGCTTCGTAGCTAGGTGAATACATGTGGCTGATCCCAATTAGTCTGGTTGTGCATTTGAAACCGAATCTAAAGTTTTTGGGCTAAAGCTTTATTGTTGTTGTTGTATAGTTTATAGCTAGGTAGATTTTTGAAGCATTGGTAAACATAATAATGTAAAAGGAAGGATGTACTGAGGTGATCTTATATATTTATTAGCATTTTACTTGTCATTCTAAGAGCTAAGAATCAATGCAAGTTTTTGCTTTGTGAGGATAGTAAATGGTGCATTATGGTAATTTAGAGTTGGTTTGTCCCAACTGGATAGAGGAGAATCATCGACCTAAATGATGATGAAAATTGAGCTGATGAGATTGATTTGGTAGTCTTGGTCTGGCTTTAGCATATATGTCTATTGAACTATATGATTAAAGTCCATTTCTAATTGAGGGCATGGGGATAAACTTTCAAATGGGTTCACAAGTATCTGATAAGAAATAATTATATAACAAGATTTTTATTTCTTGTGTATGCTTCATAGCTAGGTAGAATTCTGAAGTGTTGGGGACAACGGAAAAATTTTGTTTTTTTGCCGTACTAGAAATCTGATAGCCTCTTAGTGAAAATCTCTCTTAGAGAATCAGTTGTTTGCGGTAATTCCTGGCATATTAATAACTTGTTATATTTGAAACTACCTATTGCTTATTGTTTTCTTGAAGTCCAATACTGATGATAGGGTAATCTCGCTTGGGTACTGTTCTGTGTTTTCCAGAGATGGCAGGGCACCTTCCAAACTCTCCTAAACTAGGATATCCTGTTGACAGTAGTGATGAAAAGTACGTCTCTGACCTTAGTACCATTCTGGTTGCTACTATTCAAGAAGCAAAAGACAGGATTTCTCAGATAGAATATATATTCTGCAGCCAGCTCTACCCTAATTTCCAATCAAAGTCTAAAAGCCTGCAGAAAGTTTATTTTGAGGCCAGGAAAGCTGCAGAAGATGTGTGGAAAGAAAAGGAAAATTATCTCTTAAACCAAATAGAAAGACTTCAACTTGAAAAGCAACAAGCCCTAGAAGAGAACCAGTCTCTCAAGGTAGAGATGGAAAAACCATCAAAGGAGCAGGAAGAGAAGACAAATGAGTTACTTGCCAAAATTAAATGTCAAAAACTTGAGATTGATCAACTAGGATTGAAGCTGAAGAATAAGTCTAAGGAAGTTGATGAGGGAATGGAATTGCATAATAGATTAATCCAATTGGTTCAAGAAAAAACCTCTGATAATTTAAACATGGGAAAGCAACTTAAAGAGTATGAAGAAAAGACAAATGAGCTTCTTGCCAAAGTGAATGGCCTTGAGAAAAAAGTTGATGAGCTCCAAGATGAGCTTAGAATAAAGCAAGAAAAAGTAGTAGAGGGAAAGGAGTTGACAAAAAATTTGGTTGAAAAGATTGAAAGGCTTACCTCTGAAATTTCAGATGATCAACAGCTATTGAGAGAGAATAAAAAAGAGAAGAAATTACTTATGGGCAAATTGGAACATTTGGAAGACAATGCTGGTAGATTCCAGAAGGAGCTTCAGAAAATGACTCGTGAGGTTGATGAGGGAAGAAATTTACAAAACGAATTACTTCAACAGATCGATTCAACTAATACTGAAATATCAAAGAACAAACAGCAGTTGGAGGAGTGTGAGAAAGAGAAGAAGCTGCTTGTGGACAAAATAATTGTTTTAGAAGGGAAAATTAATGAGTTACAGGTAAATCATGGAGGGAGAAGCAGTGAGGTGGCAGAAGGAAACGATTCATATGAAAAATTACTTCAACTGATTGACACAAAAGCCTCTGAGTTACAAGCTGAGAAGAAGAAAATAAGGCATTTTGTTGATCTTCACAAAAAGCTGAAATCTCAATACGACTACCTCAGGTCAAAGTATGTTCCTACTATCGATAATATGCTCCCCCAAAGTGATTCTCTAAGGCATAATCAGAATATATTGACTTCACCTGGTAAGCCTACTGCATTTATTATGCATTTTCTCTTTATGTAATTCTAAACCATTAGCTGCATATGTATGAATCAAAAAAAGTTTCATGATGATCTGCTGGTAGTTAGTCTTTAGTTTAGAAGTGGGTTATTTACTACGTTGCCACTTCACATGAGGTCCAAACTTGTTTGAATTCACTGCTTTTTGAATTTCACATTGTAGTTGGTTCAACTTAGAATCACAATGGGCTAGATATCTTTTACATATTGCATCCTCTGTTATTCTTTCTAAAGAATTATCTTTTGCCTGGTATTTTAGATCTTGGAAAGAAAATTGCAGACACTCCTGTGACTCCCAGTGACAAAAATAAAGTGAAGAATGACATCTGTTTCAGTGGAAGCTCAGAGGATGAGAAAAGCACCAAATTAATTCAAGCTTCAAGTTCTGACTCTCCTCCTTCAGGTTTCCCCATTACATCAAAATGTCCCTCCAATGTAAAATCAGCCCCGGTAGCTGGTACAAAGCGGCCTGCATCTTCTTGGAGTGAAACAAGGTCCCGTCAGTGCCAAGGTCGGCTTGATCCTCATGATGATTTTCTTGATACTCCTCTTGAGAACATCAGAGGAAACTTGAACAAGACGCTGAAAGAACAAGAAAATGATCCTCCAGTCCCTATTTAGAAAGACATGAATTTTGACAGTTCAGATGATGAAACACAGGATATGAATGCTGATCGCAGAGTACAAAAGCAGCAGATGCCTCTGAATCATGAAAATATTGTGTGTTTGTAATCTTGGGTGCCTTGCCTTTCATGTTCAGAACTAAGTATCGTTGGGTTACATATAAATCCTTGATTAGGCCCCTAGGGTGAATTTTATAGTCTATACGTACACTAGGGGTAGCATTTGGAAGGCTGTTAGTTTTTGTCTAAATTTTTGAATACCATGTTAAGAGCCGGAGATGTAAGGTCTAATGTTAATAGCTTGCAAACTTTTAGTTTCTCTCATGTGCATCAAAATGGCAACAATGTTGCCCTTGTCTTGGTTAGGAGAGCTTGGTTGTCTTCCCCTTTGTTTGTGTGAATGGAGTCTTTGCCACCAGACATCCATAATGTCGTTGTAAACAATTTTAGATCATGATTTGATTGAAAGTATTTCAGAATGATTCTATTAAAAAAAAATGTTAAGAGCCAGAGAACTAGTAACTCCTTGTCAAGCCAATCCTTGACAAAGTGCTTCTAGGTGCACCTCACCTCTTTTTAAATTGTGGGAGTTGTAAAATTCTTAATTTTTCTCTTGAGTAGATACACATCACCAAAATTTTGTCATTTTTGGTAGACATGTAGATAACTCCTTGTCAAGCCAATCCTTAAGCTCTTTTATTATTAGCTTCATCGAGAAACTATAATCTTAAAATAGATGCCACTCTACAAGGCTTCATTTGTTCCTGATTCTTTGATGTATCGCAGTTAGCTAATGGATTGTTGTTTAGACAACTCTAAGTAGCCTTTCAATTGTGCCAATCCAATGTGCAGCACTTTCAAGAAGAAGGCTCCAAAGGCCACGAAGGAAGTCAGGAAGTTTGCCCAAAAGGCCATGAGAACAACTGATGTCAGAGTGGATGTTAACTGTTAAGCTTAACAAGCATGTCTGGAGCCATGGGATTCAGAGTGTGCAAGGAGAGTTTGTGTCCGCATTGCGCGTAACAGAAATGATGAAGAAGATGCAAAGGAGGAGTTTTTCTACGCTAGTCACTGTTGCAGAGATCCCTCCAGAGGGCTTAAAGGGTTTGGGCACCATTGTATTTATGTTACAGAGTTGTTATTTCTGCAAAATTTGGGTTACTGTTGTTTCTTAATACCTCAAGGAGCTTCCTATAAATTTCTCTTTAGAATTTTATAAAATCATCATGCAATATCAATTAAATTATTATTTAGTTAACCTTGCTTCATATCTCTATTTTAGATTCTTTCTTTTATATGTGTGAGCTGTACATATGTGAAAAAGAGAAATATAAAAGAAAAAATTATGTCTAATTTCTTAGATATTGTGCCTTGAGTTTTTTCAACTATAAATACAATCATGTAATTATATTAACTAACTCAATAAAAACAATATTATCTTTAAATAATTTATATCTTTTGATCAATATAACCACATAATCAAATTCAATCTGAAAATATAATACCTAAAGACAGCAACTTTTGCTTGGGAGAAAGTTTAAGGATACAATTTTAATTTGTGTCACAATTATGACATGGTTGACTCTCATTTTGTCATTAGTCAAGAAAAAAAAGGTGGTCTATGAAATTTCAAGTTTAATTTGAGTCACAATTATGACATGGTTGACTCTTATTTTGTTATTAGTTGATAAAAAATAGTGGTCTATCTATAACGTGTTGACTAATTTGACAAATTATGAAAAATGTTGCCGTCCTATGATAACTGTTTGACATTTACAATTGTAAGAGCATTCATCACAAGGAAGCTAAAATTTTAGCTATTTCATATTTGGCACCATAAAAAATTACTTTATTTATTTTATCTATATACATGTTGCAGTAATGAATCTATTTTAGTTTTGAACACAATAAAATAATATAAACATCACAATGAAATAATATATACACTACAATAAAATAATATATCAAACCCAATAAAAATTAATTTCCCTATAACCCATAGATCATCCACAACCCATAGCAACCATCAGAACCACCATGATCACCCACTAGTTCACATCACCCACAGCACCATCAAAACCCAGAACCACCATGATCCACCACCAACAACCAATCAAAAATTAAAAAAATCCACTATGATCAACCCAACCAAAAACCCAAATCAAACTTAGACGAATCGGCGGCATGGGTTTGAGGCGGATGGCGGCGTGGGCCTGAGGCTGATCAGCGGCTTGGGACGACTAGTGGGCTGGTGACGTTGAGCTTCGCTGGCTTGAGAGATGAGTGCTTGAGCTTGAGTTTCAGATGAGAGTTTGAGAGTGACACAGAGAGAGCACAATGAGAATAAACGAAAGTAAAAAAAAAAAAATCAATCAATATTATTTTAATCCGGCTGGAATAAAATATATATATATATATATATATTTTAAGCTCTCACTATAGTGCACATCTACGTACACGGTAAGAATGAAGCCAAAAAAACATAGGTATATCTTCACTGCGGTGTGGCTGTTTTTGGTGGAGCTAAATAACTATATAGTTATTTAGCTCAATGTTAAATTCTTTTTTTTTTCTTTTTTTTTGGGGTTAAAGTTAAATTCATTTCAAACACGCCTGCTTTTTAGTCTTCAAAAAAAAAAAAAAAAAAAGGCGCCTGCTTTAAGAAAAAAACCGCACACCCGTCGTATACTCTCTCCCCAGTGGACTTCGCGAGTGTTTGCACATATATAAGGCTAAACACACTGTCATAGCCGCAACAAAACAAACCCCAGCAGCAAAATAACACTCACGAGACATAGCTCCAATGGTACTCTCCCTCTCTCTCACTCTCTCTCTCCATATATATATATATATATATATATATATATATTATGTGTATGGAATGTGTTGAGCCTTGATGTATATCTTATGCTAAAGTTTGATTTTTTACAATTTTTGTATCCCAATGAGGAAAAGTTTAGTAATCTGAAAATGGTGAATGGAATTTATACCACAAAAAAGAAAAAAACATGGGGCTCCCTTTTGCAAGCTTATTGTAGAGGTTGAGGAACCATGGTTGATGGTTCCATGCCCTGCCAGGTAGATACTAGGCATTCAGAGGGATCTTTTGATTTTACACATGTTTCCTGATCTGGGTTTTCTTTTTTATCAATTTCTAGAAGATTTTGAACTAGTTTTGCCTTGAAATTTTTACATGGGTATACGTATGTTAAATAATTATTACTTCCTTTTTATTTTTATTTTTTATTTATTTGTCCTTTTTTTTAATAAAGGTTTTTCCTCTAAACTGATTTGGAGGAGAAATCCAACCAATGCATGGTGATTGAAATGAGTTTCTATATATAATTTTTAATTATATAAAATAGTGATATTTACTTCTTTTAGTGTCTGTTTGAGTTACAATTGCAATTTAAAAATACAGTTATTTTAATTAGTAAAATTTGTGAAAAATGTTGTTGTGAAAAACTACATATAACAAAAAAAAGGGGGAAAAACTCCCCCAGGTATGTGACCATTGTCATGTATTTAGCTCACACAACTGGGTTTTAGTAACCCATTTCGCTTGGGGTTGGGGATACTATGTTTTGTGCAAGTGTGTGTTGAGTTCAACATTAAGCATATACTAGGTTGATTTGGGCTATATATGAGGAATCTTAATTGTAACTAGACTAGGTATAACACTAGATGTGATTAGAGCTTTCCTCAAGTCATGACAGGAGGAATGGTCATTTTGTTGGAAAGGGTTGGATAGTGCCACTGAGTCATAAAGTTCTTAGCAAAATTGCACGAGATTTAAATCTGCTTTTATATACTTTGTTTTGCTGGCCTTGTTAATTGGTTATTAAATTCTATCTTTGAAGTAGGCTATGTTGGAACTTAGAACCAAATATAGTAGGCTCCAAAGGCCATAAAGGAAATCAGGAAGTTTGCCTAAAAGGCCATGGGAACAACTGATGTCAGGGTGGATGTTATGCTTAACAAGCATGTATGGAGCCGTGGGATTAGGGTGTGCCAAGGAGAGTTCGTGTCCGCATTGCTTGTAAGAGAAATGACGAAGAAGATGCAAAGGAGGAATTCTTCTCACTAGTCACTGTTGCAGAGATCCCTCCAGAGGGCTTAAAGGGATTGGGCACCAAGGTCATTGAGGAAGAAGATTAAACTAGCCTACTTCCCTAGATCATAGTTAGGTTGCTCCGATTTTGGCTACACTTGTTTCAGAGATTTTTTTTGGCTTTGGATTTTCTTGGGACTATCTCCAGTGGAGAGAAAAGCATTATGGAATTTTATTTGATCTACTTATTCACCCTGTTCAAGTTATCAGTCTTCAAATGAGAACTTATAAATTGTGTTATGATGTGAAACATAGTTTATGTTATATTCCCATGACCTTTGTTTCTGAATTTTTAGCCAAATGCAATGCTGTATTACTGTGATGTGTTGAAGATAATGAAGTCTAGGACTGATTATGTTTGTTAAAAGGATTCCTAGTGGGGAGGGTGAGGATATCTTGATTTGGCAGCTGAATCGCAATGGTGTCTTTGATGTGCGATCCTTTTATATTGCTCTATTGAAAGCCCCTTTTGTTTCTTTCCCTTGGCAGAGCATTTGGTGTGTAAAGGTACCTAAAAGGGTATCTTTCTTTTTATGGACTGCTGCTAGGGGTGGAATTCTCACAATAGACAACCTTGTTAAGAAGAAGAAACTGCCCCTTATTAACTGGTGTTGTTTATGTAGGTGTGATGAGGAGACTGTGGATCATCTTCTGATCCATTGTCGGTTTGCATCTGCTATGTGGACTGAAGTCCTTAATTTGTTTGGGGTTCAGTGGGTGATGCCAGATACTATTGTTTCTCTTCTTTTTGCTTGGAGAAATTGGTTGGGAACTTATTCTTCTCAGGTTTGGAATTTGGTTCCAGCATGCCTTATGTGGTTAGTTTGGAAGGAACGCAATGCCCGAGCTTTTGAGAACATTGAGAGTTCTATAGATAGGTTGAAGACCTTGTTTGCTAGGACCTTATTTGAGTGGTCTCGTATTTGGGGGCTTACGCATTGTAGTTCCTTGTCTGATTTCCTTATCTCTATTAGTCTTTACTTATAATTTGACTATATTTGTTTCAAGGGCTGTAAGTTTACAATCGTAAACTTATTGTTCTTTTCATCAATAAAACTCTTATTATCTATCAAAAAAAAAAGATTATGTTTGTTAAAAGGCGTAATTGCGGTTTGACTAAGTCACTTGTTTTTGAAAATTGCCACTTAACTTACTTGTGGTGGCCTTTGTTAGATAACCGTTACCCACCTCATCTATTACCTATTAAAAATTAGGGATAAGTGTGTCTTTTTCATTATATCTTATGTCTCTCTCCTCTTTTCTCTCATTCTTCTTCTTCTTCACATAAAACATGAAAGAAAAATATCAAAAAGAAAATCAAGTTAAAATTTGTTTCATCATTTTTCCATATACATAATTAGCACAAAGTTTTACGAAAGAGGGTAGACGAAGCAATTTTTCAAACCATAAAGTAATTTTACAAATTTGAGTTAATAATCTCCATTGCAAAATGGGGTGCTCATTTTTTGGGTTGAATGAGCTAAAATCAAAACCCAAAAATGTATATGGAATGATGCGTTTAACGTTCTTACCTAATGGTTTCTCAAAAAAAAAAAAAAAAATTCTTACCCAATGCCCATTGCAATTGCTAACCGGGCTGGCTTAATACATTGTGGGGCCTAAGGCGAAAATGTTATGTGGGGCCTTTTCTCATATTGTAATATTTAATTAATAAATTTTTATTTAACTTTTTATGTCAATTTTTATTTAAATATATTTTTCCTACTTTTTTTTTTTTTTGATAACACACAAACATACAATAACACGCCAACTCTAAAACTGCTAGCGGCAGTTAGAGTTGCGGAGCTGATTTTCCCTACTTTTTGAGATACAAAGTTATTGAAAAAAAAATTTGTATTCAAGTTTCCTTAATATTTTCTTCGATATAACTAATCCACTTTATTTTTTTTTTTGGCATAATTGATTAGTTATACTTTTTTTTATTCGCATAATTAATTTTTTTAGTTAACAATTAGAATATTATAATAAGAAACCGAAAAAATATATATATATATATATACACACATAGAAACAAAGAAGAAATTGAACGTAAAATTTTATTTAAAAAATAATAGAAACAAAGAAGAAATTGAACGTAAAATTTTATTTAAAAAATAAATTTTATTTTACTAAAATAATAATAAAATTAAAATAAATAAATAAATAAAAAAAAAAACCTAAGAGATAAGTACGTAGTGTTGAGTGGTTGGAGATTACTATGCTACCACATGTCTCGAGGACCCTAGCCCAACCCAATTTGTAAATCAGTAAAATTGGACACGCTTATGCTTTGTCAGAAGGTTAAAGCTTCACAGTAAAGCAAGTATCAAACAACCAAGTAAACACTCTGAGAAAGTAAAACAAAGTAGCAAGAACCAAACAATGACATAAGTAAGCAAGAATAAGACATTTCAGAGTAGTGCAAAACCTGAAAGCGGGCAACGCTCAACAAAGAGGAGGGTCCAAAGCGCTGCTAAGAAACGTATAAAAAAGTCACTTTCCAACAATTCATTAAAAATATTTGAGGTTTAAGATTGGTTTTTATTTTTATTTTTATTTTTTGTCTTTTGATATATGTTTTGTTTTGTTGGGAGAGAGGGAGAGTGATTTCTCAGATTCTAGGTGTGGGAGATTAATGACTTACATAGAGAATCGAACACTTTACTTGCACATTCAATGTTTTTTTTTTTTTTTTTCTAAATTTTTATATAAAAATTAATAAAACTTTCTATATATTGGTTAATATTTGGGGCTTAATTAATACTCTCAACGGTAAAAAAGTATTTCTATTACTTAAATTTGGGGGCTTTCTTTTACTTTTATTGGTTAATATTTGAGATCTAATTAGGCCTATTCATGTTTCTACCGGCACCGAAGAAACTGGTCTGATTGTGCCAATCTGCCTCGCTCAGGGCTCTGTCGAAGGTTTCTGGCATGACGGTCAGCTGTATTTTTTCAGTACCTATGTCGGACCGGTGCAGCCGTCCGCGCTGAGATGTGCACACCAACGAGTGTCAAACCGACCCGAGTATGTTATATATATATATATATTTGAATTAAGAATGACAAGAATATATTATTGACTGAAGAAACATTACAATAATGACCTGGCTTAATCAAACCAGCTGGGGGTAACTATCAACATCCTAATGTGGTGTCCCAAAGAGCAATACATAAAGGCTTCTTTGATACGTTTGTTTAAACAATAATTTTTAATTTTTTTTTAAAATACGTGTAAATAAAAAAGTGTGTAGAAATATGTGTAATATTATTTAAAAATTAAAAATATATTTTTAAACTCGCGTATTAAACGGTGGCTAAGCTTTTTTCGAAAAAAAAACATAGAATGAAACTATCACCCAAGAAGCCAACGACCTCACTGACGCCTATTCTGTGACGACCCACATCACCTTTGTGCTGCATTTACACTGTGTTTGGTTGGGTGGATTTTAGGAAGGATGGAAAACGTAAGAAGGAAAATTGAGTGGAAAACTGAGTTTTTCTCCGTTTGGGAATGGGAAGAAAACAGGGAGAGTGGAAAATCCGGGAGAAAATTTTCTCTCCCGGGTCCACAATTTTTTTCCTCCCAAATCGGGAGGAAAAGCTTGAAGAGAAAATGCTCTCCCGGCCCTTTTACCATACTACCCTCTGAGATCAAGTACAAAAAAAAAAAAAAAAAAAAAAAAAACAGAGAGCTCGCCGGTGAAGCACAAAATTGATGGAGCTCTCAATTAAAATACAAACTCAAATCAAAATTTTAAACTACTCAAATTAGAACAAAAAAAAAAAAAAAAAAGCAAAGCAAAGCTGACCCATCTAGCCTCGGTGGGAAGAGGACATGCAGTGATGCTTCTTGAATGCTCTGGAGTAGATGTAGTGCTAGAGAATAAAAGAAAAAGGAAAAGTGAAGATTGAAGATATATAGAGCTACAGAGTCCAGACGAAATGCTAGAGAAGAAAAGGAGAAGAAAAGAAAAATGAAAAGTGAAGATAAGAGGAAAGCTCCAGACACGTGAAGATAGAAAGAAGAAAAGAAGAGTGAAGATAGAGACAAAAGGGAAAGTGTGGAGGAGAAAAAAAGATGAAAAAAAAAAAAAAAAAAAGAAAAGAAAAGGAACGTGCGGATGAAAAAAAAAAAAAAAAAAAAAGATAAGGAAAAAACAAAATAAATGATAAGAAATTGAGAAATGTTACTATAATATTTTTACAATAATTTTTAAGTAGTGTATTGTTACTAAATAATATGGAAGAAAAAAAATATTTAAGTGATGTGTTTAAATTAAAATTAATAATAACTTACAACATATAATTTATTGGAAAAGTATTGCGAAAAATATTGTAGACGTAGTATTTCTCATTTAAAAATATAATTATTAATAAATTTTATATTATTTAATAAGAACAAATAAATATATTTCTTACTTATTATGTAACAAGGGTATAATAGTCAATTTATATAAACTACATTTTCTATCCTCTCACTTTTTTTTTTTAACCAAACAAAAGAGTTTTCCATCTTTCCACTTATCCATCCCTCCAACCAAACACATACGAGGGAAAACTAAATATTTTTTATCCTCCCATTTTTCCATCCTCCCACTAATTTTCCATCCTTCCACTTTTCCACTCCTCCATCCAAACGGACCCTTAACCTTTGATATTCCTCCAACAGAGCAACAGCACCCTCAAAAATAAGCTTTGGGCGAGTCTGAACATGGTCAAAATAAAACTTATTCCATATAGGATTCACATCAGGTGTTGGTGCAATACTTAATCAATGGCTGAGATTAAAAGTTGAAAAAGTAATTTTTAATCTCAGTTATTAAATAAAATATATTAAAAGAATTAAAAAATTAAAATTAAAAAATTAAAAAAATTATGAAGGAAGTAGAGGTATTGTATCTGACGTGAATTCTTGCATGTATTCCAGATTGCCCATGTTCAAGTTGCCCATTATTCCATGTTTATATATATATATATATATATATATATATATATATTATAAGGTTAACGTGTGTCAGGGGGACTTTGGAAATTGGAGTAGTCTGAAATATCAATCAGGTCTTGTCTCTTAAGTCTTGGTCTTGCCGCTTGAGTTTTCCCCCAAAAAAAAAATGAGTATTTGGTTAATGGATACCATTTGAGTCACTGGGTGAGTTTGTAAGATAATTTCTTTTTGCTTTTTTGATCTCAGCCACGCACGTCTTGTCTGAGACTGAGTTGTCTCCTACTCTCCTTTTCTCCTCTTTAGAGCTTAGACTTCACACTTCAGCTCTCAGAGACTCAGACTATGACTCACTCAGCAACCTTCGTTTTTCTTCCAAACCAGTGTTTCCCTCTCAATCCCAGGCTCCCACCTAACCATTTTTCTTTTTTCTTTTTGCTCTCAGCCACATAATGTAGTTCTGTCTTTGGTAACTCTAACCCCTAATTTTTTTTATTTTTTTTTATTTTGAAGTCGCTGAATGTTTTTTGTTGATTCTAAAAAAAAATTTTCGGTTAATTTCTTGTAATTTCAGGGGTAAATTTGAGAGAGTCAGCTTCAGCCTAGTATAGACCAAATCTCAAAGGCATAAAGAGTTCCTGGGTATTTTCTCATACTATTTATACTTGTTTTGAGTTCACTAATGTTTGATTTTTTGCTTTGCCGTTTGATTTTGTTTTAAGGGTTGTTTTGAGTTCACTAATGTTTGATATTATTATGCTAGAAATATTAATATTAATGTTGCTGCCATGCTAGAATTCTCTTGTTACATATGGCGTTGGCAAACTCATGTCAATGGGGTGAGATGACGTTGGGTGTTTTATTTTTTATTTTTTATTTCCTAAGCATAAATTTAGGAATTAGTGAACACGAGGCACATTTATTAAAATGTGTTTTTTCTAACGAGGTGGGTAAGGATTATCTAACAGAGATCACCGCAGGTGGGTTAAGGGATAATTTTCAAAACACAAGTGGTTTAGTCAAAACCGGCCAAACCACAGGTGGGTGTACTGCAATTTCCCCTTGTTAAAATGTTAATCCATCATATCATAGCATTAGGCTGCCGTTTGTAGCCTGTAGTATGTAACTGATGTTTCCATCTCACAATAATATCACATTGTGTCATATAGCCCTGTGGGACTTACAATTTGTGACAAGGGTATACACATGTATTGCGTGAGATACCTTGCACGTGTAAGAGGTGGTTGTGGTTCCTTTCTTTTGTTCCCTGTTTCATCAGCCACTTTAAAGGATATAACCAGCCTTTAGTCATTGTGGCTAGGCTAGGGGTGCTTTGAACTCCTATCTATAAACCCAAGAATTGTGTACCACCTAACAGCTCAGATGTTAGATGTATACATAATAGTTGATTCCATGAAAATGTGCTTCCTTTTTTTTTTTTTTTTTCCTTGAGAATCAAGACTGTAATTTTAATCAAGTAAAAACTAGCATGCATCTTCAAACAAAATACACTCAATATCTAGAGGAAGTGACTCCATCCATACAATATAATCCCACACTAAAGCTTTAAACCATGGATTGTAGACCCTCGATCATCAAGGACCCTTCTGCTATAACCCAAAAGACATGGTGAGGAAGACCAACTACCAACTTTGTGGAACATTGGAAGTCACCAAAAACTATTGAAGCAATGTTCCCTCCTCACATCAATGGTGTAATTTACTAGGGGTTTATTTTAATGTAGGGAATGCCGTTAGCTTTGCTCATTCTGCTTTTATACATAAAATTTGAAGTTTTCTTTCATTAAGGCATTTTTCTCTCTCATTTTCCTTTTTATTAATTTTTTTTTTTTGATTTGCATTTTCCATTTCTGCTGTTTTAGTTTTGTGCCAAAATCTTAGCTTGTATAAGTTTGGTTCTGTATTTGTGTTGGGTGACCTGTGCAGAAAGCATCAGTTACTTTGGTGAGTTTTGGTTTTCTTACACCCATTTTCACATGGGTTAGTTTAGTTTATATCTAATAAAGAATCAATTCATAATTCTAAAGTTTTTAATTAGATAGACTAAACATGTATTTTAGTCTTTTTTATTATTAATTGGTTAAATTCTGAACTTGAACTAAAACAAATTGGTACATTTGAAGTTTTTGTGGAGAATTATGTAGTCTCGTAGAAAAGCCGTGAGTTGATGGAATCTCTTGGGTTAGAATATCGAATTAGAGTTATATTCATTCTAAAATAGCCATTAGTCAAATAAAGTCTACTTTCAAGTTTGAAACTAAGGTCCAATGACCTCAATCCTGCAGATCAAGAAATTGTAGTTTCCACCTGGTTGGTAGAAATGAACTCACCAAAAAGTCATGAAAATAGGCCAATTATGCAGCATTGAGGAACTTAGATAATTCTAATAGCAGAGAGAGGAATAGGAAGGAGAGAGAATTTTGGAAATAGAAAATTCTAATAAGAGGTGGTTTATTGCTGAGGTAGTGAGGTCTCAAACTTAAGCTGACTTCAGTAAGGGAAGGTGTAACCGTAGTAAAATTGCACAATAGTAATAAACAAATAAAAAGAGCAATATTTAATCATATGAGTTTAATGAGCGTGTACCATGACAAATAGCTCGACAAAGGTAACTACTGGTGTAGTCCACCTTACCGGCTAAGACTTCTGTCATTGCTTTTCTCATCAATAATGCAGGTTCATCATTTATCATCTTCTGTGGACTCGTTCATACATTATTTTATATTTTTTAATCTGCAATTATTCTTTGTAGAGTGGATATTTGATCTACTGGAGCTCAACCTTAGGCAATATTTGATCACAGGGAGGAGCCAAAAATTCAAATGAAATAAACGTTGGAGTAAGAAGATAAGCTACATGGCAGAGGGGGTAGTATCCCCTCTTATCAACAAGCTGATTTCCTTGTTAAGCGGAGAAGCAACACTGCTACAGGATATCCATGAAGAAGTAGCTGACATCAAAGATGAACTGGAGAGCATTCAGTCCTTTCTCAAGGATGCAGATGCAAGGGCCGCAGTAGAGGAGGACATCAGTGAGGGTGTCAAAACTTGGGTGAAACAAGTAAGAGAAGTAGCTTTCCACATAGATGTTTTCATGGACGAGTACTTGCTTCACATGGCTCAACATCATCATCCTCATCCGCGTCATGGATTCAGTAGTTTCCTCCAAAAATCTGCGCGCTTGATTACCATGTTAATACCTCACCACGAAATAGCCGTTAAAGTTCAAAAGATCAAAGCATTGCTCCAGAAAATCAAGGAAAGAAGTGAAAAATATGGCTTCCAATCCACTGGCCTAGGATCAAGTAGTAGTGCTCAGAATGTTAGGTGGCATGACCCTCGAAAGGATTCTCTTTATCTTGATGATAGGGACGTTGTAGGAATTGAATCTCCCAGAGATGAATTGATTGGCTGGTTGGTAAAAGGATTGTCTCATCGTACAGTGGTTTCGGTGGTGGGAATGGGGGGACTAGGCAAGACCACTCTTGTGAAGAAAGTCTACGACCACCAAATGGTGAGAGGATACTTTGACTGTCATGCTTGGATCCCAGTGTCTCAATCTTACAATATCGAGGATCTACTTAGAAGCATAATAAAGCAATTTCGCAATTCCAGAAAGGAGCCTCCTCTATTGGGAATTGACGCAATGGAAGAAGAGTCATTGGTCAATAAATTGAGAGATTACTTATGGCAAAAGAGGTATGTGGTTGTATTTGATGATGTATGGAAAATTGACTTTTGGGAGGGTATAAAACATGCCTTACTCGATAGTCATATGGGTGGTAGAATTTTGATCACAACACGTAATAGGGAGGTTGCTAGGTTTTGTAAAAAATCATCACCTGTTCATGTTTATGAGTTGCAAGCACTACCTTTCAATAAGGCATGGGAGCTTTTCTGCAAGAGAGCTTTCCAGTTTGATTTTGGAGGACAGTGTCCCCAAGCATTGAAAAATTTGTCTGTTGACATTGTCAAGAAGTGTGAAGGATTACCACTTGCAATTGTTGCTATTGGTGGCCTTTTGTCAACCAAAGACAAAACTGTCATTGAATGGCAAAACTTACATGATAGCCTTGGCTTTGAGTTTGGAAGAAATCCCCATCTTACAGGTGTCAACAAGATTCTATCTCTAAGTTATGAAGACCTGCCTTACAACCTTAAATCTTGCTTTTTATACCTTGGTATGTATCCAGAGGACTACCTTATTAATAGGACAAGATTGATTCGGCAATGGATAGCTGAAGGTTTTGTAAAAGAAACTAAGGGTAAAACACTAGAACAAGTTTCACAAGAATACTTGATAGAATTAATCCACAGAAACTTGGTTCAAGTATCTAAGGCTGACTTTGATGGAAAAGTTAGACAGTGCCGACTCCATGATCTTTTACGTGAGATCATCCTCCAAAAGATGAAGGATTTGAGTTTTTGTTATAATTTCTCAAAACACGAGTCTAGCTTTGAAATACTAACTCGACGCATGTCAGTAGACGGAGTTTCATATGTTGTACTTAAGGGATTTGAGGACACTCACATTCATTCTCTTTTATTGTTCAATCTTGATGAATTGCCGAAGTTCTTTATGAATTCTTTTTGTGCTAATTTCAAGCTTTTGAAAGTAATGGATTTTGAAGATGCTCCACTAGACTGCATTCCTGAAGATGTGGGAAATTTATTTCATTTAAGATATTTAAGTTTGAGAAATACCAAAGTAAAAATGCTTCCAAAATCCATAGGAAAGTTGCAAAATCTAGAGACTCTAGATCTAAAGCAGTCCCTAGTGTTTGATATACCAGTTGAGATTAACATGCTACATAAGTTGCGCCATCTTATAGCCTACCATCGCAACAACCGAATAGATTTCAGTTTGTATTGGGAAAAAGGGGTAAAGATACAAGAAGGGGTCGGGTGTTTAAAGGACTTGCAAAAGTTACGTACTGTGGAGTTGAATCATGGAGGGGTTGATCTAATTGAAGAGTTGGGAAAGTTGAGACAATTGAGGAAGCTAGGCATAAAAAATGTATCAAAGGAAACCAAGAAGGCTTTGTGTGCCTCTATTGAAAAGATGAACCACCTTCAATCACTAGATATAGCCTCAATAAGGGAAGATGAGATAATTGATTTACAATCCATTTCATCTCCGCCTCAATGTCTCCAACGCCTCTACATAATGGGGCGTTTAGAGAAGTTACCAGATTGGATTCCAAAGCTTCAACATCTAGCTAAATTAATGATTTGTTGGTCAAGGTTGAATGAGGACCCACTGGAAGTCATTCAAAATCTACCTAGCTTATGGAATCTCATAATCTCACACCAAGCATACAATGGAAAGCAATTGCACTTTAAGGTAGGAGGGTTTCCAAAACTCAAGGAGCTACGCCTTGACTGTTTAAATGCAGTGCATTCATTGTTGATAGATGAAGAAGCATTACCTCTTCTTGAAGATCTTGTCATTGGGCTTAGTCCGCTACTAAAAGAGGTGCCTTTTGGAATCCAACATCTGAGAAACCTCAAAGTATTGGGAATTGTGGATTTGCCTAAAGAATTAGAAGAAAGTTTGGATCCCGAGCATGGGTCACATTACTGGATTGTTGAGCATGTTCCAGCCATTTATCTCCACCACAATTTGCACACAGGAATTTGTGGCTATGACACGCGCATTCTTCGTTCCAAGCAGACGGACCTAGGTGGGGGCTTAAGGGGGCCCGGGCCCCCCCTAGGCCCAAGAAAAAAAATTTAGCAGGTTAAATTTTTCCCCAAAAAAAAAAAAAAAAAAAAAAAGGCTTGGGCTCGCTTTAGTTTTTAGCTCTGGCCCCCCTCCCAAAAATCCTGAATTCCAAGCCCAGCCGGCCAGCCCAAGAGGCAAAGAGCCCATGACCCATGTAAAAAAAAAAAAAAAAAAAAAAAAAAAACTCAGCAGTAAACCTAACGGAGAAAGTGAAAGACGAAGGAAAAATAAAAAGAAAGGAAACAGAGAGATAGTGAGGTGAGACAGAGGGATAGAGAGGCGAGACAGAGAGATAGAGACTGCCCACGCCCACGCCGATGCGGGACGGCGAGAGTCTACCCAGACCTAGTACGGCAGTACTCACGCCAACGCCGCCATCATCACACTCACGCAAGAGAGCGAGAGTCTGAGCTGTTGCCGCCGCCCACGCGAGCCCCATCTTGCCGCCGCTGCCGATTGCTCGAGCCTTCACAGGTATTTAATTTGTGATCCTTTCCTAGTTTCCTTCAAAACATAAAAAATAAATAAAATGTTTGTGCTTGCTTGTGGAGTGTTTGTGTTTTTATTGATGATTGATGATGAGTGATGAATTGATTACTGATGTTGGTGATTGTGATTCTGTGAATTGAATTTGTGTTGCGGCCTGTGGTGCTTTTTTTTTTTTGGGGGGGGGGGGGCTTTTTGGCTCTTTGTCACTCTGTGTGTTTGTGACTCTCTCTCTCTTGTATTATATAGATAAGAGAGATAGAGAGAGTAGAGTTTGTAGAGATTACTTTGACTGTTTGTTTGTTCTTTCATCTTTGTTGACTTGTGGTTGGGCATAATAGGGACAAGTGACACTGTGACAGAAAAAAAGAGTAGAGTTAAGAAAAGCTTTTGTTAGTAGTGCAGAATAACTTTGTAGTGTCGGTAGTTCGATAGTGTCGTAGTGGGATTGGGTTAGTGGGTTAATGTCAGAAAGATGGAGACAACACAAAGACAAAGATAAATAAAGGCAGACCAAAGACAAAAAGAAAAAAACAAATCATATAATATAGAAAATTGTCATACAAATTTAATATATATGATTCTTATTTTATTTGTAGATCATGAAACAATCAACTATAATGCTTGATTTTTTTCAAAAGAAAATATTCAAATTCTTCCGAAATCAACGTGGGATTGCCAACAACTGATGTTGCTATTCCAATTCTAGAAAATGTGGATGTTCCAATTCTAAAAAATATGTATTCCCCAATTCCAGAAAATGTCGATGTTCCAATCTCTCAAACACAATTTCAAAGAGTTGATCTTGATTCTTTGGATTATGATCTCGGAACATGCAAACAAATATGGGAGTATCATGTTAATTAACGCGATGAAGTTCGAACGGGCTTACATTACAAAAGGTCCGCACCAACCTCCTCTAAAGACATACAAAAAAAGTGGAAAGCACAATCGTAGCTTTCAAGCTTTTTAGTTTGAATATAATAAAACATGGCTTAAATATTCTCTCCTATGACAGATGTAGCTTATTGTCTACCCTGTTTTGTCTTTCATAATCCAAATGGGGTTATGAGACAAAATACATTCACTGTTGGTGGATTTAGAAATTGGAAAAAAATTGGGGGCAAAGATTGTTATTTTCAAGGTCATATAGGAAAAGATCCTAACTCAGTTCATAGAGTTGCAGAAGAAATGTGTAAGGATTTGATGAACCAGTCTCAGCATTTACAAAGGGTTGTTGATCATTTCACTACTGAACAAATTGCAAATAATCGGTTGCAATTGAAGGCCTCAGTTTTTATTGTCCAATATCTTGCCTTTCAAGCTGTAGCTTTTAGAGGTTGAGGTGAAAGTTTTAGTTCATTAAATCGTGGGAACTTTCTTGAATCATTGGGTATTGTGACTTTTTGGAATAAGAAGGTTGCTGAAATAATAGAAAAAGCTCCCAAAAATGCAACCTACGCATCACCTAGGATTCAAAAGAAAATTCTACATGTTTTCTCAGCCAAAGTAAAGAAGGCCATTTGGGAAGAAATTGGCGATGCAAAGTTTTGCTTAATGGTTGATGAAGCTCGTGATGAGTCCATTGAAGAGCAAATGGCTATGGTTTTTAGATAAGTTGATGCAGAAGGCTTTGTGAAAGAACGTTTTTTTGGGCTTATTCATGTTGTTGGCATTGCGGCTTTGACTCTAAAGAAGGGGATATATTCTTTGTTATCTCAACATTGCTTAGATATACAAAATATTCGAGGGCAAGGATATGATGGAGCAAGCAATATGCGAGGTATGTGGAATGGATTATAAGCTTTGATTTTGAATGATTGCCCATATGCTTACAACATCCATTGTTTTGCATATTGCTTACAATTGGCATTAGTAAAAATATCAAAACAAGTTGTCCCCATTAGTCACTTTTTTCTTCAATTGCTTTTTCTGATCAAAATTGTAATGCTTCATGCAAGTGCAATGAGTAATTGAAAGTTGCCAATGCTAATGAAATAGCACGTTTGATTGATTTTGAAGAGCTTGAGACTGGAAGTAGACTTAATCAAATTAGCACTTTACAACGACCTGTAGAAACATGTTGGAGTTCACATTTTAGATCAGTTTCCAGCTTATTAAGGATGTTTACTTCAATTGTTGAAGTTTTATAAAATATAATTGATGATGCAATTGATAGAGAACAAGCAGAGTCAGCTTATGATGGTTTAACTTCATTTGAATTTGTCTTCATCTTGCATCTTGAGAAGGAAACTATGGAGATCATTGATAAACTTTGTCAAGCTTTGCAAAGCCAATTTCAAGACATTGTAAATGCCATGCATTTAGTTTCATCTACTAAAACACTTATCCAAAAATTTAGAGATGATCGATGGGATGGCTTACTCACCATTGTGATATCATTTTGTGAGAAGCATTGCATTGATGTCCTAGATATGAATACTTGTTATGTTGCGAGGCAAGGTCGAGCTCGTAATCAGTAAGATAACGTTACAATTGAGTATCATTATCGAGTAAATATTTTTTATGCTGCAATAAATTCTCAACTACAAGAACTAAATTATCGGTTTAATGATGATGCAATGGAGTTACTTAGGCTTAGCTTAGCTTTAGAACCTCGAGAAGCATTAAAATCTTTCAGAAGTAGTGATCTTTGTTTGTTGGTAAGGAATTTCTATTCACAAGATTTCACAGATTATGACAAACAA
This sequence comes from Quercus glauca, assembly GCA_023736055.1. NCBI lineage: Eukaryota > Viridiplantae > Streptophyta > Magnoliopsida > Fagales > Fagaceae > Quercus > Quercus glauca. The sequence goes on from CM043318.1 coordinate 101,210,732, forward strand.
GTGTTGGAGAAGGAGTTTTATCATTTTGAGCATAATGTAGTCCAGGATCCAGAGTTCAAAAAATTGAAAAGTTTATTTGAGTTGTGTCAATGGTTAGTGAGAACTAGAAATTTAAAACACTACAAACTTGTTTATAGAATGATGAGACTTGTACTTACTCTTCCAGTTTCTACTGCTATTATACAGCGAGCATTTTCAGCTATAAAAGTTGTCAAAACTAACCTTTGAAACAAAATGAAAAATGATTTTTTGACGGACTTTTTGATGTTATACATTGAAGATGATATAACTTCGGCATTTAGTTTGGATTCAATCGTAGATGATTTTGAAGATTTGAAAGAGCGTCGAGTTTCATTTTCATAGATGATTGTATTAGAAAACAATAGTGTTTCGTGTCTTTTGTTTTTGTTGGTAGATGATTGTATCATAAAATATTAAGAAACAATGATTTTTGGGTATTTGTCTTGGTTGATAGTTTATTAATACTATATGGATGTGTATTTGAAATTTTTTTGGTGCTTATTTTCGACCCCCCAACTTGAAATCCTAGGTCTGTAAGCATTGGATGCTGTCAAGAGTGCAAACAACCAACTAGAATGATGATCATAACGAGAATGATAGCAACAATATCAATGTTTTAGTTGAGAAAGGTAAGTGCTAAAAAATGGCTTTAGATTTGGAGGTTAATATTTTTTTTCTCTCTGATGAATAATATCATGGGAGTTGTGTTGTAGATTTGTAGAGGTAGTGATGCTTTTGAATCATGAAAATATTGTGTGTTTGTAATCTTGGGTGCCTTGCCTTTCATGTTCAGAACTAAGTATCGTTGGGTTACATATAAATCCTTGATTAGGCCCCTAGGGTGAATTTTATAGAGTCTATACGTACACTAGAGGTAGCATTTGGAAGGCTGTTAGTTTTTGTCTAAATTTTTGAATACCATGTTAAGAGCTGGAGATGTAAGGTCTAATGTTAATAGCTTGCAAACTTTTAGTTTCTCTCATGTGCGTCAAAATGGCAACAAGGTTGCCCTTGCCTTGGCTAGGAGAGCTTGGTTGTCTTCCCCTTTGTTTGTGTGGATGGAGTCTTTGCCACTAGACATCCATAATGTCATTGTAAACAATTTTAGATCATGATTTGATTGAAAGTATTTCAGAATGATTCTATTAAAAAAAAATGTTAAGAGCAAGAGAACTAGTAACTCCTTGTCAAGCCAATCCTTGACAAAGTGCTTCTAGGTGCACCTCACCTCTTTTTAAATTGTGGGAGTTGTCAAATTCTTAGTTTTTCTCGAGTAGATACACATCACCAAAATTTTGTCATTTTTGGTAGACATGTAGATAACTCCTTGTCAAGCCAATCCTTAAGCTCTTTTATTATTAGCTTCATTGAGAAACTATAATCTTAAAATAGATGCCACTCTACAAGGCTTCATTTGTTCCTGATTCTTTGATGTATCCCAGTTAGCTAATGGATTGTTGTTCGGACAATTCTAAGTAACCTTTCAATTTTGCCAATCCAATGTGCAACACTTTCAAGAGGAAGGCTCCAAAGGCCACAAAGGAAATCAGGAAGTTTGCCCAAAAGGCCATGGGAACAACTGATGTTAGAGTGGATGTTAATTGTGAAGCTTAACAAGCATGTCTGGAGCCATGGGATTCAGAGTGTGCCAAGAAGAGTTCGTGTCGGCATTGTGCGTAAGAGAAATGATGAAGAAGATGCAAAGGAGGAGTTTTTCTCACTAGTCACTGTTGCAGAGATCCCTTCAGAGGGCTTAAAGGGGTTGGGCACCATTGTATTTATGGTACAGAGTTATTATTTCTACAAAATTTGGGTTACTGTTGTTTCTTAATACCTCAAGGAGCTTCCTATAAATTTCTCTTTAGAATTTTATGAATCATCATGCAATATCAATTAAAATATTATTTAGGTAACTTCCTTTTATATCTCTATTTTAGATTCTTTCTTGGGTAAAATACTATTTTGATTACTAAACTTTAAAATTTTATTTTTTCATTCCTAAATTTTGTAAATAATTTAGACTTAGAGGCAAAAATAAGGATGAAAAAAGATTTATGTATCTTCAATAGTTTAGGGATGAAAAACAAACTTTTAGTAAAGTTTAAAAACGTAAATAAAACATTTTCAATAGTTTAGGAACAAAAAATGAACTTCATAAGTTTAAGAATGAAAAAAAAAAAACTTTTGGTAAAATTTGGAGATCAAAATAGTATTTTACTCTTTTTTCTTATATATGTGTGAGCTGTACATATGCGAAAAAGAGAAATATAAAAGAAAATTTATGTATAATTTCTTAGATATGGTACCTTGAGTTTTTTCAACTAAACACATTCCTGTAATTATATTAACTAATTCAATAAAAACAATATTATCTTTGAATAATTTATATCTTTGATCAATATAACCACTTAATCAAAATCAATCTGGAAATACAATACCTACCAAATGACAACTTTTGCTTACAAGAGAGAGGTTAAGGACACAATTTTAATTTGTGTCATAATTATGACATTGTTGACTCTTATTCTGCTATTAATCAAGAAAAAAATGGTGATTTATCTATAAGTGATTGTCGTGTAATGTGTCGACTAGTTTAGCAAGTTGTGGCAAACTTTCTTGTCCTGTAAGAAGTGTTTGACCTTTACAATAGTAATAACACATGTTAAATTCATTTCAAACACCCCTGCTTTAAGAAAAAAAACCGCACACCCTCTTATACTCTCCCCACTAGTCCGCAGTGGACTTCGCGAGTGTATGCATATCAGCATATATAAGGCTAAACACGCTGTCATAGCCGCAACAAAACAAACCCCAGCAGCGAAACGGCTTCATAACACTTACGAGACATAGCTCCAATGGTACTCTCTCTCTCTCTCTCCATATATATAATATGTGTATGGAATGTGTTGAGCCTTGATGTATATCTTGTGCTAAAGTTTGATTTTTTACAATTTTTGTATCCCAATGAGGAAAAGTTTAGTAATCTGAAAGTGGTGCATGGAATTTATACCACAAAAAAAGAAAAAAAAAACATGGGGTTCCCTTTTGCAAGCTTATTGTAGAGGTTGAGGAACCATGGTTCCATGCCCTGCCTGGTGAATACTAGGCATTCTGAGGGATCTTTTGATTTTACACATGTTTCCTGATCTGGGTTTTCTTTTTTATCAATCTCTAGAAGATTTTGAACTAGTTTTGCCTTGAAATTTTTACATGGGTATAGGTATGTTAAATAATTATTACTCTCTCTCTTTTTCTTTTTTTCTTTTTACTTGTTCATTTTTTGTAATAAAGGTTTTTCTTTTAGGACAAAACTTAAGTACAGTACTTTAGGTGCTCTTTCTTAAGTTTCTCTCTTAAGATTCAGCCATATGTCTACTTAACTAAAAAATACACTTCATTTTTATGAAAAAAAATCCACTTGGCAGAATCTTAAAAGGGGAATCTAAGAAACAGCGTCTAAGTACTGTACCTAAGTCTTGTTCTTTCCTCTAAACTGATTTGGAGGAGAAATCCAACCAATGCATGGTGATTGAAATGAGTTTCTATATATAATTTTTAATTATATAAAATAGCGATATTTACTTCTTTTAGTGTCTGTTTGAGTTACAATTGCAATTTAAAAATACAGTTATTTTAATTAGTAAAATTTGTGAAAAATGTTGTGAAAAACTATATATAACAAAAAAAAAAGGGGGGGGGGGGGGGGGGGGGAAACACCCCCAGGTATGTGACCATTGTCATGTATTTAGCTCACACAACTGGGTTTTAGTAGCCCATTTGGCTTGGGGTTGGGGATACTATGTTTTGTGCAAGTGTGTGTTGAGTTCAATATTAAGCATATACTAGGTTGATTTGGGCTATATACGAGGAATCTTAATTGTAGCTAGACTAGGTATAACACTAGATGTGATTAGAGCTTTCCTCAAGTCATGACTGGAGGAATGGTCATTTTGTTGGAAAGGGTTGGATAGTGCCACTGAGTCATAAAGTTCTTAGCAAAATTGCACGAGATTTAAATCTGGTTTTATATACTTTGTTTTGCTGGCCTTGTTAATTGGTTATTAAATTCTATCTTTGAAGTAGGCTATGTTCGAACTTAGAACCAAATATAGTTTGGTACTACAATTGTATCTGTATTTCCTTGTACTGTTTATACCTAACTTTTGTACAACTATTGGCAATTCAACATAAAATTATATAGAGCATATTTTTTTATTTATCTATTCATTTATTTTGAGTTATGGTCCCAAGGAGAGTGAGAAGGCAAAGTTTGAACTAGTGACCTTCACTTCATGGTCTTTAGTTCTACTGTTCGGGGTATTTTTTCCTCTCTCAATTGTCTTAGAGGTTGAATCACTAGTTGGAATCAGGTTTTTCTTAGTTTACATACCTTTAAATTAGACTGATAATGTTGTTATTAAGAGTCTCCTTACTCAATATTCATAATGTAAGTCATAGACTAGCTTCTCAAGTACGGTAATTGAGTTAGTTAGATTAATTTGGAAGTCCAGGACAGGCTTAGTTTATATATTAGTCTATTGAACTATGTGATGGATAACAGTTTCCAAACAAGGGTGCTGAAACAAACTCCTAAATGGGTTTATAACTGTCGGATGAGAAATAGCTATTACAAGGCTTTTCCCTGGGTATAGTTCATAGCTAGGTGGAATTTTGATTTTTGAAGCATTGAGAACAATGGAAAACTTTTGTTTTTGCTTTATGGCAATATCGGCAGTCTGATAGTCTTGTGGTGAAACTCTCTTGAAGAAGTTGTCAATGAACTTTGGCTCAATCCTCTCACTACAAGAATATGAAGATGGTGAGGTCATGGCCTCGAAAGAATCAAAGCTTACTGGTGTGTGTAAATTACAAACCCCCCCTTCAAAAAATAAAGGAAGAAAAGAAAGAATAAGTTGTTTGTGGTAATAGCTGACATAGTAATAACTGATTAAATTCAAAATTATCAATTTAATTTTTGTTGAAGTCTGAACACCAAAGTCCTATGTTGATGATATCTTATCTAACTAGGCGGCTGTACTTTTTTCTTTTTTCTTTTTTAAAGCTAGAGACGGAAGGACACCTTCAAAACTCTCCTAAACAAGGGTATCCTGATTACACAGAGGATGAAAACATTGAAAAGTGTGTCTTGGGCCTTGGAACTACACTGGTTGCTACAATTGAGGAAGCAAAAGATAGGATTTCTCAAATAGAACATTCTGCAGCCAGATCTTCCCTACTTTCCAATTGAAATCCGAAAACCTGCAGAACTTTTTTCCTGAGGGCAAGAAATCCAGGGAAGATGCATGTAAAGAAAAGGAAAAGGATCTCATACTCCCAATAGAAAGACTTCAACACAAAAAGCGACAAGCCCTTGAAGGGAACCAGTCTCTCAAGCTTGAATGGGGTCCTTGCCAGAATTAAATGTCAACTACTTGAGATTGATGAGCGAATGGAATTGCAGAATAGGTTTGTGCAATTGGTTCCCAAAAGCAACTCTGCTATTGTAAATAAGGGAAAACAACTTCTAGAGTGTGAAGAAAAGACAAAAGAGCTTCTTGCCGAAGTGATTGGCCTTGAGAGCAAAGTCAATGAGCTCCAAGATGAGCTTAGAAGAAAGGACGAAAAAGTAGTAGAGGGGAAGAAGTTGGTGCAAACATTAGCCAAAGATGATGAATGGCTTAACTCTAAATTTTCAGTTGATTATCAGCTATTGAGAGATAATAAAAAGGAGAAGAATATACTTATGGTCGAATTGGAATATTTCAAAGATAAAGCTGGTAAGACTCCAAGAGGAGCTTCAGAAAAAAGACTCATGAGGTAGAGGAAGGAAGACAATTATGAGCCCAATTGCAGCAACAGATTGTTTGGAATGACACTGAAATGTCAATGAACAAACAGTATTTGAAGGAGTATGAGGAAGAGAATAACCTGCTGATGGACAAAATAATTGGTTTAAAATTGAAAAATAATGAATTGATGGTAAGTTGTGGAGGTAAAAGTGGTGAGGTGGCAGAAGGAAGGGATTCAATAACTTCACCTGGTAAGACTCTATTGCTTTTCTTCTTTATTGTTTTTCTATTAAACTTTATCTTTTATCTCTATAATTGTAAATCATAAGTAGCTGCATTAAGTTTGGTGAAGTTTCTTATAATCTTCCGGCACTTCCGGCCCGATTTAGAAGTGGATTATGTACTGGGTTGTCACTTCACATAAGTTCCGGATTTGTTTGAATTTGTGAATTTTGCTAATTTGTGATTGTGGTTAGTTCAGCTCAGATCCACAATTGGCTATATTAGAATAGCATTCAAATGATTAAATTAATTCTTTTGTAACAGCTTAAGTTTATGGACAACTGGGTAGTTTATCATGGTATATCATAATAGATGTTGTGTTGCTTTCATTGTTTCTAAACTATTATCTATTGCCTGGTATTGTAGATCATGGAAACAAAGTTTCAGACACTTCTGAGGCTCCTTGTGACACAGCTGAAGTGAATAACATCTGCTTTAATTGAAGCTTGGAGGATGTGAAAGGAGCCAACTTAATTCAAGCCCCAAGCTCCGACTCTCCTACTTTAGTTTCCTCATTGAATCAAATTCTCCCTTTAATGTAAAATTTGGCACATTTTCTGGCACAAAGCGGGCTGCATCCTGTTGGAGAGATACATGGTCCCATCAATGCCTTGTGGAAAAAGTTGATGAGCTCGAAGATGAGCTTAAAGGAAAGAAAGAAAAAGTAGCAGATGGAAAGGAGTTGGCACAAAATTTAGTCAAAAAGATTGATTGGCTTCTCTCAGAAACTTCAGATAATCTACATCTATTGAGAGAGAATATAGAAGACAAGGAATTACTTATGTTCAAATTGGAATGCTTGGAAGATAAAGTTGTAGACTCCAACAGTTGTTTCAGTAGAAGAGTCATGAGGTTGAGGAGGGAAGCAAATTACAAAACCAATTACTTAAACAGGTTGATTTGGCTAACACTGAATTGTCTAAGTACAAAGAGAAGTTGGAGGAGTATGAGAGGTGCTTCATGTGGAAACTATAGTTAGTTTAGAAGGGAAAAGTAATGAGTTGCAAGTAAATCATGGAGAAAGGAGTGAGGTATAAACCTGTTAGCTTGGATGAATTTCATTATTAGACACATTGAGTTGATTTTGTGACCTATAATGTTATGGCTGTGGCAAAGTAATTAATTGCAAATCTGAACTTTTAAGTATTTTCCAGGACCCCAACCATGGTGCTTGCTACTTAGAAAATCATTATCAAATGATGTGAATTTTGATAGGCAGTGTACTATTTTCAGAATGAAAGTTTGAGCTTTGTGTTATGGTTGAATGTAGAGTGACAACCATGAAATCGGTACTTGTTAAATTTTCAGGATGAAATTGTGATTTTTTATAAATAACAAAAATCAAAAATCAAAATCAAATTGTATTTCAGTTTTTATTTTTGGGGGGGTCATCAAGGATTGCAGTTCCAGTAAACATAGAGCGGGAGTGAGCTTTAAAGGTATTTGAAACTATTTATCAAAATTTACCATGTTTTGGCAATTTTACTAGCCTTAATTTTTGGATGAGTAATGCTACTGACATAAACTCTTTTACCACATCTTTACAAACTATAAATGTAGCAATTTTTACTAGTTCTCATTTGTAAAATTAAAAAAAAAAAAAAAGTATGTAACTTTAGCCTTTTCCATTTTGGATAGAGGGAGAGTAAAAAAAAAAAAAAAAAAGAGGTATTTTATGCATTAATTTTTAGTTTTTATTAGACCCACCACAAAAAAAAAAAAGGGGGGGGGGTTTGGTTTGCAAATTTGTATTCAATTTTCATTTTCAATATCGTAAAAAGTAGATTGCCGTTTATCTTAAAAAATATCCTAAAAAGTAGACTTAAATGCTAAAAATGAATACATGTTTGTTTGGGGTGTTTTTAGAGTCAGTGAAAATGAATACAATGACATTTTCGTTATATTGTTGAAAACAACTAGGACCCACCAAAGAAGAGTTTAAGTGAAAAAAGTGCTTTTTTTCTAAAATAAAGGACAAGTGCCAAACCAGAGAATGGTGTATTTTGGACTCAAATTTTATATTTAAAATAGATTTTGAACCAAATACACTCTAAATTCTTTAGTGCACTTTTCAAACTTTAAATTGAAATAATGAACATAAAAATCTTGTAATTTTTCCCATAAAATTTTTTAATGAATTTGATTATTAAAACAGTCTAATTTATCAAATACATCAAATACTAAACCTCTATTCCGACCGAAATTACAAAGAGTTCTAACATATTTTATTCTAACTTATTTTTAGAAGAATATTTCTCCCATCAATCTCAAAACGGGCTCATGGTGGCCCAAACATCTATGTCCCATATCTTTTGGGCCTAGAATAAGATAAAAGTGGGCCACACACCAATCCACAAGCGTACACTGTTACCGCAGTGAATCAAATCCCTCTTTGGTCACAAATCTTCCGCGGCAAGCTTTTTTTTTCATACAAAACAATATCCCGCCATTCCCAAAAACACTTCCCGATCAGTTTTCTCAGAAAACACCTCCCACTCTTAATCCCCGCATCCAAACACACCCCCAAAACCCTAGCCACCAACCAAGAGAGAAAGAGAGCTTGGAAAATTGAAAGTTTTACTTTCAATGAGGTATTTCTCTCACTCTTTTTCCTCTTTTTTTTTTTTTTTTTTTTTTTTTTTTTTTAACTTTCTGTTTGGTTCTCGGTAAAATGAGACGGAAAATGAGAACCAAGAAAACCTAATATTTATTTATTTATTTTGGTTTGAATTGTACTGGTTGATGTTATTATTTTCGGTTCAATTCTGATTCGTATTGATTTTTCAAATATACTTTGCCATAACATCATTTTATCACAATGATGAACGAAAGTTTGTGTGATCTTGTTACGTTTATTCTACAATGCCTTTGTTTTTAGTCTCTCAGCTTGTTTTAGTTATCTTGTTTGGTTCAGTACACCAGAAATTTGAAAAAAATTAACAAGAAATTATTTTAAAAAAAAGTAGTTATATGGGTCTGTTTGGTTAGGCGATTTGAGAGCTTAAAAGTGCGTTTTTAAAACCCAAAATTCCATTTCGCACACCGTTTTTGCATCAGCTTATACAAATGCATCCTATAAGTTGTCAATGTGGTTTTACATTTTTTTTTTTTTGGTTAATTGCTTATGTGAAATATATTTTGAGCTTTGGCTGAGCTCGGTTCATGTAGTTTAATTGTGGGAAGTGGGTTTAACTTGGTCTATGTGGAGGGGTTAACTTGGAATAGTAGATTTGGTTTCGATGTCTATTCAACTATTTGATTGAAAATCAATTTCTAATCGAGGGCACAAAGACGCACACATAAATGGGTTCACAAGTATTTGATTCTTTTCCATGTTTTGCTTCGTAGCTAGGTGAATACATGTGGCTGATCCCAATTAGTCTGGTTGTGCATTCGAAACCGAATCTAAAGTTTTTGGACTAAAGCTTTGTTGTCGTTGTTGTTGTATAGTTTATAGCTAGGTAGATTTTTGAAGCATTGGTAAAAATAATAATGTAAAAGGAAGGATGTACTGAGGTGATCTTATATGTTTATTAGCATTTTACTTGTCATTCTAAGAGCTAAGAATCAATGCAAGTTTTTGCTTTGCGGGGATATGGTAAATGGTGTATGATGGTAATGGTTTGTCCCAATTGGATATAAGAGAATCATTGACTTAATTGATCAAGGATGAAAATTGAGCTAATGAAATTGATTTGGTAGTCTGGGTCTGGCTTTAACTTATATGTCTATTGAACTATATGATTAAAGTCCATTTCTAATTGAGGGCATGGGGATAAACTTTCAAATGGGTTCACAAGTATCTGATAAGAAATAATTATATAACAAGATTTTTATTTTATTTTATTTTATTTCTTGTGTATGCTTCATAGCTAGGTAGAATTCTGAAGTGTTGGGGACGACGGAAAAATTTTGTTTTTTAGCCGTACTGGAAATCTGATAGCCTCTCAGTGAAAATCTCTCTTAGAGAATCAGTTGTTTGCAGTAATTTCTGGCATATTAATAACTTGTTATATTTGAAACTGCCTATTGCTTATTGTTTTTTTGAAGTCCAATACTGATGATATGGTAAATCTTGTTTGGGTACTGTTCTGTGTTTTCCAGAGATGGCGGGGCACCTCCCAAACTCTCCTAAACTAGGATATCCTGTTGACAGTGGTGATGAAAAGTATGTCTCTGGCCTTAGTACCATTCTGGTTGCTACTGTTCAAGAAGCAAAAGACAGGATTTCTCAGATAGAATATATATTCTGCAGCCAGCTCTACCCTAATTTCCAATCAAAGTCTAAAAGCCTGCAGAAAGTTTATTTTGAGGCCAGGAAAGCTGCGGAAGATGTGTGGAAAGAGAAGGAAAATGATCTCTTAATCCAAATAGAAAGACTTCAACTTGAAAAGAAACAAGCCCTAGAAGAGAACCACTCTCTCAAGCTAGAGATGGAAAAACCATCAAAGGAGCAGGAAGAGAAGACAAACAAGTTACTTGCCAATATTAAATGTCAAAAACTTGAGATTGATCAACTAGGATTGAAGCTGAAGAATAAGTCTAAGGAAGTTGATGAGGGAATGGAATTGCATAATAGATTAATCCAATTGGTTCAAGAAAAAACCTCTGATAATTTAAACATGGGAAAACAACTTAAAGAGTATGAAGAAAAGACAAATGAGCTTCTTGCCAAAGTGAATGGCCTTGAGAAAAAAGTTGATGAGCTCCAAGATGAGCTTAGAATAAAGCAAGAAAAAGTAGTAGAGGGAAAGGAGTTGACAAAAAATTTGGTTGAAAAGATTGAAAGGCTTACCTCTGAAATTTCAGATGATCAACAGCTATTGAGAGAGAATAAAAAAGAGAAGAAATTACTTATGGGCAAATTAGAACATTCAGAAGACAATGCTGGTAGATTCCAGAAGGAGCTTCAGAAAATGACTCGTGAGGTTGATGAGGGAAGAAATTTACAAAACAAATTACTTCAACAGATTGATTCAACTAATACTGAAATATCAAAGAACAAACAGCAGTTGGAGGAGTGTGAGAAAGAGAAGAAGCTGCTTGTGGACAAAATAATTGTTTTAGAAGGGAAAATTAATGAGTTACAGGTAAATCATGGAGGGAGAAGCAGTGGGGTGGCAGAAGGAAACGATTCATATGAAAAATTACTTCAACTGATTGACACAAAAGCCTCTGAGTTAGAAGCTGAGAAGAAGAAAACAAGGCATGTTGTTGATCGTTACAAAAAGCTGAAATCTCAATATGACTACCTCAGGTCAAAGCGTGGTCTTACTACCGATAATATGCTCCCCCAAAGTGATTCTCTAAGGCATAATCAGAATATATTGACTTCACCTGGTAAGCCTACTGTTTTATTATGCATTTTCTCTTTATGTAATTCTAAACCAGTAGCTGCATATGTATGAATCAAAAAAAGTTTCATGATGATCTGCTGGTAGTTAGTCTTTAGTTTAGAAGTGGGTTATTTACTACGTTGTCACTTCACATGAGGTCCAAACTTGTTTGAATTCGCTGCTTTTTGAATTTCATATTGTGGTTGGTTCAAGTTAGAATCACAATGGGCTAGATATCTTTTACATATTGCATCCTCTGTTATTCTTTCTAAAGAATTATCTTTTGCCTGGTATTTAGATCTTGGAAAGAAAATTGCAGACACTCCTGTGACTCCCAGTGACAAAAATAAAGTGAAGAATGACATCTGTTTCAGTGGAAGCTCAGAGGATGAGAAAAGCGCCAAATTAATTCAAACTTCAAGTTCTGACTCTCCTCCTTCAGGTTTCCCTATTACAACAAAATGTCCCTCCAATGTAAAATCAGCCCTGGTAGCTGGTACAAAGCGGCCTGCATCTTCTTGGAGAGAAACAAGGTCCCGTCAGTGCCAAGGTGGGCCTGATCCTCATGATGATTTTCTTGATACTCCTCTTGAGAACATCAGAGGAAACTTGAACAAGACGTTGAAAGAACAAGAAAATGATCCTCCAGTCCCTATTCAGAAAGACATGAATTTTGACAGTTCAGATGATGAAACACAGGATATGAATGCTGATCGCAGAGTACAAAAGCAGCAGATGCCAGTTCCAGTGGCTGGCAAGAAAGATTTCAAGTATGTTGAACCGGTAAGAAAGAAAGCTGATCGGGAAAACTTGAAAGGAATTGAATGCAAGCAGTGTAAGAAGTTCTATGATGCGGTTCTACCCAATGATGGGAGCAGGGACACCAATGGTAATCAGCAGAATTTACGCTGTGAACATCATGATGGTGTTTCTAGGCATCGATATAGGTATGCTCCTCCTTTGACCCCTGAAGGATTTTGGAACATTGGATTTGAATCTGAAATGTCATAGTATTATTGAGCTCAAAATTCTTATCTTTGTTTGAGCTGTTCATTTGATTTCTACTTCCAGTTTTGCAACTTTGTGGTCCTAAGTAAATTAAAAGAGCAAACAGTTTCAAGAAAGCTAAAATAATTCTTCAATTACATGATATTTCCCCCAAGGGTTTACCCCATGTGCGAACCCTAAAATTTTATATATATATATATATATATATAATATTTATGATTTTAAATTCTATTGTATATCCACCCATGTACCCAATTTCCTTCTCTATTCTTTTATAAAAAATTTACTTATCAGGAAAGGAAATTTATTATATATCTAGTATTCAAGAACAAATATCCGTAGACTTTGCTTGATTCTGTTGTCTGGTAGTGACACTTGTCTGTACAATATTTGAGGTTTAAAATTTTAGAATGTTGTTCAATGTCCTAGGAAAAAATTGGTAGTATTTTGTAGGATTCCTTTTGTGCTCAAAACCTTTTGATTAAAAAAAATTCCACTGCAATATCGATACTGAGTCACTCATAGCATTACTATACCTTCCCTTTTCATTGCGGGTTGGTTATTCATCACTCCTTGTAATTAATCATCAGGTAAATATTGAAAATGTTGTGGATTCCAAGTTATTCTATCTGTTCTCAGCCTTGTTAGAATCATTTATGTGATTGATTAAATGGACACCAGATATTAAAACTCAAAATAGTTGCAAGTTTTCCCTGCTATTGATTGCATATCATTGATAGCTATCTATATTTCTCATTTTCATAATTGTACTTCATATTGTGTTATCTTTGATTGTTTATATCAATCACTACTCAAAGTACCATTCTCTTATAAACTTCTATATCTCCTTTTGATTTATATATGAAATTGATTCTTGAAGTTTGTGCCAAAACCTACCATGCTAGATATCTTAGTTTTCTGTGTATTTCTTCTTTTGCTTTCCTTTTAGGCAATCATAGCATGTCTTATTTAGAGAATCTGAACTCTTGGTGTTTATGCCCTTATGGTCTAGGATTCTCCAATCTCATTATTCCACAATTCAGTTTGATTAATTTCTGATCCTTTTAATCCGTTTGCCCATTAATCAGCATTAGGTTTGAAACTGAACTCATATATTTTTAGCTTACTTCAATCACTTTGAAGCTTCAAAGTTGCTGTAACTTTAGACTTTTTCATAATTCTCTTCATTTGCTATATAGTTATGCAGCAGTTGACATGCATTTGATTCCAACACCTGGTACAAATTGGTAATTAGAATTTGAAAATAATGACATCTTTTAGTCATCCTAATTCTTTCATTATTGTGTTCTTTGTTCACAGATGCACTGATCTAATCAATTTATTGTTTCAAATTTTCAACATATATATATATATGTGTGTGTGTGTGTGTGTGTGTGTGTGTGTGTCTGTGTGTATGTATGCATGCATGGGAATTTTGGTTAAAAACAACTTTAGCAAATTATTGGAGAAATAGAATATTGATTCAAGCAATCTACATAAAATGAAGGGATCGGTAGTAGACTAGTAGTATAATATGCAACTAGCAGTAACAATATGGCTCCCCTCCTTTGGTCACAAAGTGATACTTGTGTCATTGATAAACTTGGGAGAAATGGAGATGATGTGAAATTCTCTGTTTTTCTACTTCAAGTGAATAAAATCAAGTATACTAACAAAAAAAATACTTCCCACTACTATACCTAAAAAATCGATTCAACATTCCTGTCCTGCTTACCCCATAGGAAATGATAGTACCAAAATCCCAATATATATAAAATGGCAAGGGTGATATTCTTCTACACCATTTCTCTCTACCTTGTGAATTGGTAGTAGTTGGTATGATTATGTCACAGTTTGAATGAGTAGAACCGGCACCTAGACTGGATACACACCCACCCACATGATTGCAGGGGCCCATACAATCACAGTGTTTGTGGGTAATCTTTCACACTGACATCCTTAATAGAAATAAGTTTATATGGTGGTAAAGGATGCTTAGTGTAAGCTAACATGGTACTAGTAGTACTCTTTGATTCGGTTATTAAATTAAAAGTTACATCCTATGTCTACTATTTTTTCTTGAAGGGTAAAATTCTGAAATTCTCTATGTAGAGTTAACCTATTTATAAAATTGTACAGTTGGAAATGAGAACCTGGCTAGATCGATGTCTATGAGAAACAAATATATATCAGGGTTTTGCTAGCTTATTTGTTTGAAGTTGAGATTTAAGTCACTGCCTTACTTGAAAAACAGCTAGCTTAAATTTTTTTTTAAATCCGGCAACAAATAAGCTAGTTATTTTTTGAGATAGTTACAACATGTTGTTAACCCCATAATTCGAACCCTTCTCCCTTAGACCCTTAAGCACTTTGTATGTGAAGAAGTGCCAATTAAATTACAAGACTTTTAAAATAAACAAATATTTTAATAGGCCAATGAATGCTAAGTTTATTGAAATTGCCAAAAACTGATTATAAAATTGACATATCAAGAAATGTTCAGATATTATATTGGCATTGGATTGCAGGATTGGGAAGGCATCTCTATTGCCATATTTATGGAGGGTCATTGAGAGGGTTCACCATGTGATGTTTGTTTTTTTATGCTTGTTGGATCTAAGTTCCCATCAGTTTCTATTTGGGGTTTACTGTGGAATCCAGACTAGCTCTTGGGCCTCTTGGCCTTTTAGGTTGAGTAGGAGTTAGCTAATGGTAGAGTAAACTTTACTATTCTTTTGCTAGAGTGAGTTACTGAGTTGACGTATAGATATGTCAGTGAAGTGGGGCTGCATTTTTTACATTTTTCTTTAACTAGAGGAAGTGGACCATGTGACCGACATTTATTTCTGTAAGAAGGGATCATAATTCGTCAGAAACATGCATAGCTGTTTGGGACTTTGACCTCTGCTTTATTATTTGCAAGTATCAATGATAAAAATTAATGCTAGGAGTTTCTCAAAAAAAAAAAAAAAAATTAATGCTAGGAAAATCAATACACACAGCTCAACTTGTTCCCGTTGTACACTAAAATTCATTAAATGCATTAATATAACATTGCATACTTTTCTTGGCTCTTTACCAACCTCTTTTTTTGTTTTTAAAGATTTTTTTGGTTGAAGTATTTAAAATAGAAGAATTCCATCAAATATAAGTTTAATTTTTAACCCATTTAAAATGACATTGTGATTTTTAAGACAGCTAAAACATCCTCTTTATCATTTACCAAAAGTAAAAAATAAAAAAAAATAAAACATCCTCTTTATGACAATGGGATTCTTATTCAGTACAAGAATTAATAATAAAAAACTACTAGATGATGTTATTTGCATAAATTGCAACACTTTATTGGTTAGAAAGACTAAGAAGACCACTTCAGCAATTTTCCCATCATCTAATAATTTCTCGAAGCATAGAACTTAAAGCATTTATTGGTCTTATATTAACATAATGGAAACCGGACAGGAAAAGAGAAGCATAAAAACCTTTTGCAATTAGATCAAACAGTATTCCATGCAGCACAAAGACAATGTACCTAACCTTCCCAACAACTTCCAATTTTCACTAAAGTTGCATATAAGATAACTTATATTAGACAACTTCTTTAACTATTTATTTTATTTTTTTTACTATTTATGGACTTATTATACTTTTTAACATTATTCATAAGTTTTACTGTACTATTTTAATTAATTTTTAATTTTATTTACAATATTTTTAACAAAAATTTTTTAATTTTAGCTAAATAAGTTGTTGTGCTTATGCTTTTCAGCTTTTCTTTTCATGTGAATGAAACTTTCTCCCTCAACGTAATAATTTGATCTTTTGCCCAAATTAAATAATGTAATACACCTTCAAAGGCATAACCCAAGATCTCTCTTTGATTGCTGCTTCATCTAGCTCGTGCAGTTTGATTAAAAAAACAAATTAAAATTTTGAAATTGTGTATCCCAATGCAAACTATAACTTGGAATCTTTTCTGCCAATGTCACACTGATTTTCATGTGCATGCAACTGCCTTATCTTTTTTCTTGTCATCTCAACGAGACCAAAAAAAAAAAAAAACCTTACAACATAGCTTTTAAAAAGTACCTTATATTAAACATTAACAAAAACAAAAACACTTATCAGTAATCACAGTTATAAAACACATATTAAACAATAACCCGATATTGCTTGTGAAGCTGAATCCGATATATCGGCCGGAAAAATTAACAAGTCTTCAATGGATTTCCACACAAGCAATCATTGTTCATAAACGACTCCGCTTCAAGGTGATCAAACGGTGACCCAGCAGGAATAGACCCACAAAGATGGTTGTGACTCAGATCCAAGTGCCCGATATATTTCGCCGACGATAACGAACCAGGTATCGGACCCTTCAAGTTATTATACGACAAATCAAGCGCCATGAAATACGAGTTGGACCCGAAAACGTCCGGTATTTTGCCTTGAAGACCGTTTCGGCTCAAATTCAAGATACCCATTCGGGTATTGCTTAGCAAACCGGCCGGTATTTGACCCGAAACCGAGTTGCAATCCAAATTGAGACTCGAAAGAACCGGCATTTTCCCGAGTTGTTCCGGTATCGGACCCGAAATCCGGTTCTCGGACAAATCCAAGTCGGCAAGCCTGTACATTTGGCAGATGGAAGTGGGTATTGAACCGGTGATTTGGTTTCTGCTCAACAATGCCCGACTCAGCATCCCGAGTTTTCCGAAACCTTCCGGTATCTCGCCCGATATTTGATTGTTTCGGAGATCAAGGTGCATCAAGCTGGACATACCAACAATGGACGCCGGAATCTCGCCGGAGATAGCATTATCGGCGATGTTAAGAACAGTGAGCCGCTTGAGATTTCCGATATCGGCCGGAATTTCGCCGGTCAACTTGTTTCCGATAAGGTCTAGGATTCGGAGAGAGGAGAGAGAGGTGAGACACTTGGGTATCTCACCCGATATTCCTTTCCAGTCAGCGACTATAAGGTTGGTGAGACGGTCGAGCTTGCAAATTTCGGGCGAAATCGAACCCGTCATGTACCCGGTACGACCCGATTTTTCGAAAATCGGGTCCTCCGATTCGCCGCGGAGGTTGATATCGGCGACTCGTTTTGTTGTCGGGTCACAGTTAACGCCGTACCATTTGGAAGAGCAACAGTCGTTGCCAGTCCAGGTGTTGAAGATGCCCAAGTAAGGTTCGGTCAGGGCGGCTTTGAAGGCTAGCAGTGCTGCCCGGTCTGACGGCGGGCAGGAGTTAACGGTGGAGATAACGGTGAGAGTTAGAGTGAGTGATACTATGAAGAAGGAGAAGAAGAAACCCATGAGTGTTTGGAAGGTAAGGTTTGGTTTGGTTGTTTTTTTAAGAATGTGAAAATGGAGTTTGAGGATGTTTTGTGTTATGTACTATGTAATATGATATCAGTGTCTGTCTGTGTTTTTGTATGTGAGAGAGAGAGAGAGAGAGAGAGAGGGAATGGGAGATGTTGAAGATGGGTTGGTTTAAATACATGATTTTGGACAAAACAGCCCTTTGGTGTGGGGGGTGAAATTACAGTTCTAGGGGTTGATTTGATTGGTTCATTGCACACTTGCATATTATTGGTATAATTATTAAAAATTACTGTTCCACAAATAATAAATTTGGGTTCGAACTCTGGCTACATCAGCAACTAATTGGTGTTTTATTTTGAAGATGAACAACAATTATCATAAAATGAACACTAAAAATATAAGAAAGGATTCAGATTTGCATTAGATTTCCTAAGTTAGTGTAATGTTCTTTAATCAATAAATAAGTCCTAAGAGCCAGATTTGAGAGTAACATAATCATAATACTTGTACATAAGTTTTTTTTAGTATAGAAGACTTACAAACTAACATGATAATGAATGTGATTGGTGTTATACTAATAACATAATAAATCAATTTTTGGTGTTTTAAAAGTTGACATACCAATTTGTGAGGTTTATTTAATAAAATTTATGATAAATGTTCCAAAAAAGTGATAATTGCTGTACACTGATCAATGTTTAAGAGATTAAATTGGTCTTATAATTTGGAGAGTTTAGGACATTGAACTTCATGAATCATGGATGCATGTACCTAAATGCAAAAAACATTTGGTTATAAAAACTTCCATGCCAGCAAATAAATCCAACATTCACATAAGGCCAAATGTAATTCTTAAGAGCAGAAGATAAAATTTAAGTGGTTCCCTCAATAACCTTTTCCCTTCATTGATTTTTACCAACATATATGCAAAGAACTTGTCTAAAATTTTAAAACAACATTTACAAACTTTAACGTCAGATTCGTTTTGTTAACATCATCTTCTATTCCAGGTGCACCAAAGTCCTTACTATGATTTCACAACTATTCTAAGTTTCTGTTTCTATGATTAGAAAAGCATTTCTATTCCTAATTCCCTTTTCAGTGTTTATTACAGTACTTGAAAACCTATAATTATCCCTACTAAGCTTTCTAATTCCCAAGGGAAAAATATTTTCCATGACCCATGAAATTAAATGCCTTCTATTCTATTGGTCCATTAAGAGTGTGAGACTTTTTGATAAAATTTCCAGCTCATGGGCATGTCCTACGCGTGTCCTGTCTAAGATTTTAGGCAAAGATTGTGAACATCATTAAGATCAGACGAAATGAAATGTCTTTGCCTTGTTCCTTGTAGGTCGGCTCTCACTAAATTCACTGACCACTGGCTTAGTTGAGAGGCCTGGGGTCCATTTTTCTAAAGTAAAATGATGCACTGAAAACTTTAATGGGAATTATCATCTCTGCATTTCCTGCTTTTTCTACCTTTTAGTTATATTGATTTTCCATATCATAAAGTGTCATTCTTTGTCTTTGTCCTTTGCATAAAATTCCCAAACAAAGTGATGAAGTTGGTGCTTGCAAAAGTTAAAACAAAAAGGATTGATAGTACCAAGAGTTATTCCTTATTTTTTGAAGAAAAAAAAATATTCTCCGATGAAAACACACAAAAATGCCATTTGACCTAAAGGTCATTGAATGTTTAGTTGCAATCTTAAAAATGAATCAGAAAATAGTTTTTTTTTTTTTGGTTTGATTTGTACAACAAATAATTAAATATTTTTTGTAATTCCAAATAATTGTACGAATAAAAACTTTCATTCACAAAAACATACTCCAAATAGGAAGTCATTTTTTATTCTTTGGGTCATTTGAGAGTCTCAAATGAAAAAACAAACCCAAATTCAAAATCTACATAAAAAAGTATGGAGACAGTGACTGGTTTAAGTTAAAATGTTATTTAGGAAAAATTAACAGGAAAACGTTTTCCTTCTAAACAACTTTGTTTCCTTTTATTCAATTTTTTTTTTCTCATTCTTGAGTTTTGAATTCTTTCATTGAATGAAACTAGAATAAATGAAGAAAAATGCTAGGTTTTCCCCCCTTTCTTTTAG
Organism: Quercus glauca; assembly: GCA_023736055.1. Classification (NCBI taxonomy): domain Eukaryota; kingdom Viridiplantae; phylum Streptophyta; class Magnoliopsida; order Fagales; family Fagaceae; genus Quercus; species Quercus glauca. The sequence goes on from CM043318.1 coordinate 101,230,606, forward strand.
AGAAGCTTATAGTTTTTTTAATTTAAGAGTTTTTTGGTCAATTAATTTTTTGACATTATCCCGTTTATTTTTTTGGCAGAACCCAGGCTCAATTTGGACACTCTAAAATTTGTTCTCCAATAATTACAAGTCGGTCCAATTATTAAGAATATTATTCCATCCTTTGGCCAAACGAATTAAAAAGAACCACTAAATTGGCTTCAAATTTTGGAACTTTATTCCAAACTTAAGCATTGGCTTGTATATTTAGATAGTGATCTACATTTAAATTTGATCTGGTGATATTTTATCAATGATATCATAATGCCACACTTGTCAGGGAAAAAAGGATTGATAGTACCAAAGGTGACTATATTTGCACATGATATGTGTTACATAATTTTTCAATGTCAACTACTTGTGGTTCTATGTCCTTGATATGACTATGGATCTGAGAAAATTTGTGTGATGATGATAATTTGAACTTAAATAGTTTCCTCAGACAAGTTGATTAGATATCCACAAAAGCTGGCTTGAAGATTTAACCCTCTCAATGTTTTCTTGTATTTTCTTTATAGTGGAGGAAAAAAAAAAGTTTCTCACACAGACAAGCCATATTTATGTACACATGCAATGAGTTCAATGTTGGTCCAACTTAAATCAGTGGATGGTGACCATGACCAATGGGCTGTCAGTAGGCCTAGCCTTGGTTGGCTTGAACTTTTGAGTGGGGTTCAGAAATCACAAGTGGGCTAGCTTACCTAATCTATTGGGCGACCACTTTTCTTTATTCTTCCTTACATTCTTTGCTATTTATTTTTGGGAGATTCTCAATTTCATTATCCTATTAAAAATGAAATTCTGCGCCTAAAGTTTTAACAATTAACAATAAATGTAATGTAATGACATAAAAATCAAAATTTATTTCATAATCGTTGACATTATTTGTCATAATCAATATGTACATAAATATGGTATCAGAAAGAATCCCCATTAGCAATAGTGTTGTAACTTGTAACTCAATTGGTTGGCACCTTTTGGTGTTCTCAATATAAATATCTAGATCCACACACCCAATTATCAAATTATCAAAAAAAAAATTCATGTAAAAGTGATGTGCTGCAATCAAAACTTACATTCTTAATGAGGTGTAAAAAATACTTGCAAAGATTTTTATGTCCCTAAGTAACATTATTCATTTGGAAATGAATCATATAGTCACTAAGGTAATAGAATTATAGAAGAAAAAGAATGCCTAATCTAAGAGCTTTTATTAGAAAGGCCTTCACTTTCACTCTCATGGAAAAAGAAAAGAAAAGAAAAGATAAAATGTAAGCCTTTTCTTGTTCTAAGTTCCAACTCTCTTCGGCCATGCCTTCCCTTTGTCACTTTCATATTACATTAACATTTCCTACCTAATTAAGTGGACAAAGTGAAACTAATTATCCACAAATTGACCTTGTTTGATTGAAAACTCAAAATACAAAACTTTTTAGAAATAGTTTTGTCTCTATGTTCATGTTGTAGTGGGAGCAAGAATGCAAGATGGACGGTGACCCTACAATAGGATACTTGCAGGCTTGCCCATGTGATAATGTCATAATGATAACAAACTCAAAAGCAAGAGAAATATGATTAAGCCATGAATTGAGTTTGCACTTGATTCTTTCTTTCACAAGATTATTTTATGTATCTTCTATATCTTTGTCCAAATTTCTTAATAAGGAACAATTGAGCATATAGGATAGCCCATGTGGTAACACATATGAGTGAAAGTAGGTCAGAATCACTTATTCTAAAAAGAACAAGATATGTTTTTTCTCTTTAATCTGCTTCCATATGATTCATCATGATGATTTAATTCTCATTCAAAATATTTCCTCATGAATAATCTGCCAACCATAGTATAAAAAATATATTTTATATATAGCTTTTTTTTAGAGATAGTTTCAACTTATGGTATCTGTTTCTAATGATTACATTTTATTTTTAGACTTAAGACACCAATTGGTTTTTTGGCGTAGGCGGGAATTGAACCCCAATTTCTTATTCGACGACAAGAGATTTTATTAGTTGAGCTAACCGAAACCTACTATTTTATATATAGGATCTTTGTTGGTTTGGTGCCTCTACCTCATTAGTGTTGAGGGTCATTTTCGTAAAGTCAGCCCAACCCAGCATAAGAGACAATAATAGCGGCAGGAACAGAATAAAACTATTAGCCCAAGCGGCAGGAATAGCAAAACACAGGCCCATAACACGAGCAAATGGGTCTTGAGGAAGCAAATGGGCCTAAAGGGCCCGGAAAGAGAGAAATGGCACCCATGGGCAATGTATGGTATGGAAAAGTGAAAATGGGCCGCGGCAGGCCCAAAGCGATGTAAAGAAAGTAGGGGTTAATGGCAAGCCCATGAACCCCAAGGATGAGAATGAGGAGATTGGGCCGAGGAAGCCCAATCAAGTTAGTAAATAAAAGCCCATGGGAATACAAAGTCAGTAAATGGGCCGAGGAAGCCCAAGGGCCACAGGCCCAAAGAGGAAAGAAAGGGACAATGGAGCCCATAAAGCAAGAACACCAGCAGACTTCCATGAGTCACTGGGGGAAGAAGTGAAACGGCAGGTCTGAAATGGGCCTTGCAGGAACATGTTGCCATGGTAGGAAAGGCCAAGCAATGAAAATAAGACATAAAGCATAAGGCCAGAAATGGGCCGAGGGGAATGTACTAAGAAAAGCCCAGTCCAAAGGGAAATAGTGGAAGTGCAAACGGTCCGCATAAAAGAAGAGTGGCAGACGAATACAAACAAGGCGCCATGAGCCGCAGGCCGGCTTCGAAACACACATAACAGGGAGCATGCGCAAAGCCCAGGTACCACCAGCCTGTACCCAGCCAATATGGGTCGTGGTGGGGCCATGGGTCTGTAGTAAGAGGTAAGGGGGGGTGTGGTTTGGTGGTGGGGAGGGGGGAAAAGATTTATTTTGCGTTCCCTGTCCAAACCCTTTTTGGAGGTACGTCCTGCTGGGATGACAGACCATCCAAAAGGGGTAAGATTGGAGAAGGAACGCTGAGTGCATGCCATAGGAAGAGAGAGAGAGCATTTAAGGCCACGGCAGAGCAGTGCCACGGCGGACAGAGACAAAACGAACATGTCTTTGTCTGGCGAGGGCGAGCTATGCGCAGAGGGTGGTCGGCAAGCATGCCCAGACCAGACAAAGGCCGTTAGAGGGTAAAATGGTAAAAGAATGCTTGCGGCAGGCCCTATAAAAGGAGCCTCGCCGTGCCCTGTGCAGAGGACCGAAAAACAGAGGAAGGAAAAATACATAGAAAGAAAAAACTAAGAGGAAAAGGAAAAGAAAGGAAAAAGATAAGAAAATCGTTTGTGAGGATAATAGGCATGCACCAATAGATCTTTTCTTTCCTCTCCCCCTCAAAATCACGTTCTCTAAAGGATAACAAAGCGGTAAAAAAGATAACAATAATTTTCTTCATACCTCAACCATTTAGGTCCGATTCCCTCAAAGCTATCAATCCCCACGGCAGGATATTCACCTGGGAGGTTGATTTCATTGAGAGGAAGCGTTCTTCCTCTTTGGACGGTCACCATTACAGATTAGATTTTGGCTTGACGTTTATCTTTGATTAAACCTTCATTGTTTAATCCATTGCTTTCTTTTCTTTTAAAAACTATTATTATTATTATTATTATTACTATTACTGTGACATTCGGCCATCATTATCATTGAAAGATATAACATTCTGTTTGCTTACTTTGTTATCATTGTATCTGCCTGCTGTAATTTCGTTATAATAACTCTGCTTGCCATAAAGGGTGTTCCTGGCAGACAAGGTTAAGTTTGTGCCAAGCCAGCCCAAAGTGAGTTGCAGTTGGGCTGGTCTCAACTTCCCTACTCAGAAACACATCAGGGCCCATTACTTGCAGAGGGCAGCCCAGCCCAAACAACAAAAAAGGCCCCTACAATTAGAAACCATAATTTAAATGGGTGCCCTTTCTATGCCATTATGTTATTTGCCTATAGAACTAATATTGTCAATACTATTATAAAATTATTTGAGTGCATCTTTGCACCATTTATTCAGTATGGAAACAATTTGCAATTCAGACTGTAGTAACAGTGGTCTTGAAAGGAAGCTTAATGATATTAAATTACTTGTTAACTAGCCTAGTGTCTCAAAAATTAAATATTACACTCCCTGACATATTTGGATTCAATTTTCTCTATGATAGGGGCATGGTTTTAAAAACCGGACCGGGGGCAAAACCAGATTTGCTTTTGGTTCCTGGTTTTTTTTTTTTTTTTTTTTTTTTTTTTTTTTTTTTTTTATGGACTAGACGAGCCTCTGGTTCCCGGTTCAACTGGTCGGACTGACTGGTCTGGTCTAGTTTTTAAAACCATGGTTAGGGGTACTATTAATTTTACTACAAAAAATCCTTTACTTTTAAATAGAAAACAAAATGCAATATTGAAATTGAGATTGTAATTTATTTATTAAGTTTATGGTGTTACACCATTCAAATAAGTTGTTTAGTTTGCAAGATTTCTATAATAAAATCAATATATAATACCTTAGCATTTTGCCATTAGTTCTCTTGAGTTCAAATTGAACTCTCCCTTATCATAAATATTTTTAAAAAGAATGTGGAGTACGTGGCATGAAAATGTACTTAGATTTATGGATAACATTTTCGTACTATACTGCAAACATATAGTGACAATTCAGAAATTTTGTCAACAACCATATGATCCATATATTACTCCACAAAAAACAAATGAGTTGTATGATTAATATATGAATAGTGTTTTGAATTTGGCTCCATGTTTGTTTGAAAAATAACTTTGGGCCGTGAGGGATAGCCTTGCTCTCTATGTACATCTCCAAATCCAGGCAATTGCAATCGAATTAAATGCTAACTCTGTTGTTGGATTGCTAAACAACAATGATGATTCACTTGCTGACTATGCACCCATGGTTGATGATTGCAAGAACTTAATGAATCAAATTCTCAGGTGAAGCTGAATCACTGCTATAGAGAAGTCAATGTCTGTGCCGATGTGCTTGCAAAAATAGCTGTCCACCTTTAACAAGATTTTGTTATTTAGGACACCTCTTGTTGAATTGTCTTTACTTTTGTTTTATGACCTTATTGTTCTTGGTTGTAATCGTTTATGTTTCTATGGCAACATAACTCTTGTGGTTTATTTATCAAATTTCCCTATTACCAAAATAATAATAACAATAATTTTGTTTGCTAAATTCATGGTTTATAATAAAATTTTCCCAAGATTCGTAGTTATAATTATCATAGCTAGTATTGTCCCCAATGCTATTGTCATAGCCAAAAGTGTTACTATTCTTTTATTAGCTTCTTGAAAATAATTTTGAAGAAAAATATGGGCCTTTGTTCTCTAGAATTTTCACTTAAAAAAAAAAAAATTGTCAAGGTGATATGTTGTAGTTATTAATATAGGGAAATGCTAACGAGTGCCCTTAGGGCACTCTTTAAGAATCCATTTAAAGAAAGTTTTTATGGAAAAAGAAAAAAAAGTAATTAATGTTTTGACAACTTTTTTCATTTCCCATAAAAGTGATGTTAAAACTTTCTTAAAATGAATTCTTAAAGAGTGCCCTAAGGGCACTCGTTAGCATGACCCATTAATATATAATAAAAATGATATCAATCATGAGTCCGATAAAAATAATAGTGTACGTGAACCACAACTTATCATATTAATAAATTATATAAATAAATAAAAAAATAAAAAAAAAGGGTCATTAACATTTAAGTAATGATGATCCTTTAAGAAGAAAATATGGGACTTCTGTTATCTACATCGAAACATCATTCAAATGTCCTCACGTTGATGGGTCAAAACGACAAAACCTCTCATGCGCTCAGTGTCCTTGTTTTCCCTTCTTTCTTTTTTTTTTTTCTATCATTATTAATTTATTTGGTGGCGAGGGGACAAAGGCATAAGATTTATTTTTGTATAAAATAGACTTGTTCTAAAAAATTTAATTACTAATAATTAAATAGTTGAAACTTTACATGTCGGTGGGCTCAATTAGTAGTTAGGTCACTTAGGTGTACAACGAATATCAACAAATCTTTGCAAGTTTTAATACAAGATTGACAATAGTTTAGCTTTGCAGACACATGAAGGGTTTTTATTAGTATTATTTTTTATCAAACAATTATTCTAGTAGATCACACAATATAGTAGATAATTGTCTTCTTGTTGTAGATATTTTTTAATTTGATATATTAAACTGAAAACCTTATCTTATAAAAAGAGAAAGGTAACCCTTAGCTAAATAGGCAATTGGGGTTGTCTTGAAAGGTCACTCTCTCAAGCCTCAAGCAATGTCACTACAACTCAGAAAAGGTCAATAGTGTATGCTGAGTCAAAAGACAAATAATTAGTGCACGATATTCTTTCTCAGCTTTTCACATTTTACTAAGATGTCAAGATCACTCATGCAACATCACTTTTTTTAGTTTACCAAAAAAAAAAAAAAAAAAACATCACTTTTTAAATAATCCGTTACCACAAATATTATCTTTATTGTATACCAATCACAATATATCACCTCGACTTATCGCTCATTTTTTGATAACTTGAGAGTTAGGAGTGAAGGGATTTGAATCCTGAATGTCTCTAGTAAAAACATTAAAATACAGAGCTCTTGATTGCCTTAATGCTCTTTTAATATGTTTTTGTGTGTGTTTTCTGTTTTGGTTCTAGTAAGAGATGAATGAGGTCATGCATGAATCTAAACTGGCATAATAACTCTTTTTGGGCCAAACAACTTGGGTCCCCAACTCAGTAAAGCTGGTTGTTTAGGACTGTTGGAAATAGATGGAAGGTCAAACCATATAACAACCCATTAACAGGCATTTGATTAATGGAATGACATCCTTCACCCTCTTTCTGTAGGCTAGCAAACACTCAATTCCATTCCCTATTTCCCAATCATCTTTTTAATGAGTTAACTGTCAACAACAAAAGACCCTCATTCTGCAAGATATCTTTCAGGATTTTAAATGTCATACAATCACAATAAAACTCAAAAGGATCAAATAGTCCTATAATAATCTTGTCCTGTCTATGAATGAATGAACACTGCAGTCTATAGTCTATACTTCTTCCAAAAATGCGATCTCCATTGGATGAAGTTCAAGTTTCCGATAAACTATGAAGCCTGCTACCATTGAATTAAGCAAATATATCCTCAGTAATAAATGATTGAGATTGTTCTGTATCCACACAATTTTCAGATGGGATTTGAAGTTGTTCATAGTTTAGCTGTCTGGAAGCTTCATACAAGGCGATGCCAACACTTACAGAGAGATTTAGACATCTAACGTAGGTTTCAACCATTGGAATCCGAATAGTACCCCCGCCAAAGGTTTCACTTTTGCAGTCCAGCAGAGCTTCAGGAGGTAGGCCACTAGTTTCTGAGCCAAATATGAGATAATCACCTCTTCTGTATGAAAAGTCCTGCAAAAATAGAATTGATGATGTTCAAATCTAAAGACATTCCATTTAATACGAAGCTGAATGATGTAACCCGAGTTACTAAACTGTATCATGCAAATTTCCAATAAGAAAAAAGAAATCTAAACTAAAAACCCACATAATGATTAGATCATTAAAATGTCCCCTGAACATATTATATACTTTAACGGTGTGCCATTTTGAAAGATAATGAAGTAACATGAATTGTCTCGCAAATTCTGCAAGAGTACTAAATATAGAGGAGTGACTCATGCATCATCGAAATTATGAGGAACGAAAGTACGGATTATAAATTCATAGTAAATAATTTTCACGTGATTGATTAAGAAAATCATATAGAGAATGACATGATAATAGAGAGAAAGGTCAAGGTCTGTACTAGTTTCACTACATTTCAGAAAACTACATGATAATACAAAGGAAGTGTCCTCATGATGATACCACATCTCAACCCATTTCTCCAAAGTTTAGAAGCCAGCTATGAAAGACATGTCAATCTCCATGCATTAACTCCTAAACTTGGGCCACCAATGGCTTCTACAGGCAATTGTTTCTGTACTATTGGCTGTTGATGCCCTAAGCAAGTGGGAAACCCTTTTATAGACAGCTGTCTTTGGCACCAAGGTTGATAGAAAAAATGCAAGCTATAAGTCTATAACCTCAGGGTCCTCAACTTGCCTTAGTTACTTAAGATTTCTAGTTTCTTCCTTGAATGAGCTCCAAGTTTCTTGGCATTTTGTATCTCTCACTCTCACTATTGCATTGATTAAATATCAACATGTAACATGCATTATAGTTATGGTTTTTTCAAACTTATAATTGTAATTTACACAACCCCCTATTCATTTACATTGCATGCCTTTTTCATTTATGACTGTACCTTTTATGTTTGATAGGCAAATCCAACTCATGCTATAGTGGGCTGAACCCCATGAACTAAACTTCCACCACTTTTTTATGAAGAAGGAATGCTATTTGGTCCAACAACCATTGGCATTTATATTTCTATTCGGTTGCATTAAACCTAAGATCCATAACCTCAATGTCAGTGAACCAGTGATCAACACATACAAATAGTTCAGAGTTCAAGTCAGGTTTCTATGAGAAAATCAACATGCCATTCAGGGACTCTAACTGAGGTATTCAAGCTTTCACATCATAAATAAATCTTAGAATAATGGAGTGACACAATGCACATTACAAACACATATAGGCATAGAGCAAAATAGAAAAAGGAAAGTTGGCAACTTACTGAATGAATTGCTGTTCCTCTTTTGGTGAACGCAAGCAACCTCTTTTCCCCATCCTGTATCATAAAGCAGAAAGCTAGAGAAAGGTTGCTGAATCTCATTTTAGGAAATTAAAAATAAAAATAGAACCTGTTGCCTGAAATAGTCTTGAAACTCCATCCATGAGTCATGAACTTTAACAACCACATATCTAATGTTGAGAGATAGTTGTTGAAAACAAGTAAGTATTAGGACTTGATGATATAAAATATTACGTAAAGCTGCCGTAAAAAAAAAAAAAAAAAAAACTGTTCTGCAACAAGCCATGAGTGAATCCTGTCAATCAAACAAGTTCAAACTATTGAATCTCAAGTTGGCATGAAAGGCAAGAGTGCAAGGCAAGCACATCCTTCCTAGAAAAAGTAACTTTCAAGGTTGTAAAAAAATTAGCTTAGTACTATTTTATAACCTCAAGGCAGAAAAAAATGGTTATGCTTTTGGTTCGCATACCAAATATCAGTTGTTTAAAATGCTACAAGTAAATTTTTATATGTGACAGAAAGATTAGATCAACTAAAGAAAATTCATAGAAGAAACAACAAATAGAACAGATACTTTTGGATACGGCCAATAATCCAACCCTGCACGCTTTAGCTTCGCATCATCCACCTGAAATCCTAATGGCTGAAGAAGAAAAGAAGCATGTTCAACAAGAGTCGGTAGCAACTTTTATTATGAAGGGGCAGTATAAAACAATTTAATCTTCCTGCTTATACAAACAAAAATAATAATGGAACTCAAACTGGCAGTATCTACCCCAACTAGGTGTAGTCCAACAGCTGATGCAGCACATGTTCTGGCAATACAACCTGTGTTTCCAGGAATCTGCCAATGACAATAGAAATCTCAGTACCAGCCTTGAGAAAATGAGGTTGTCTGCAGCCCAAAAGAAAACATTGAGAAATTATGATTTTGGAGTCACCAAAGTCTGGAATACCCAAAATATTGTTCTCCACGATTTGGAGAAATTAATGAGAAGAAGGAAAAGTGACACACCATGGTCTTTCAAACTTTAATTATCTAACAAAAAAATTTAAGTAGCATGGTACTATATATTAAACTCCCATGTACAGATACACTTGTTAACTCACTTGGGAGTAATTAACAAACTCAACATGGCACCACCTATAGACGTGAAATCACTAACCATCTTTGACACAACGGATACAAATTAACGCATAGTAAATACTGAGAATTCAAACTAAGAACTAGGCATTCCTATCAATACACCTTCATTTTCGCTCTAACAATTTTACAACAACAAATATCAAGTCATCAGCCACCAATAGCATCCAATGCAGCTAAAAAACTTGAACCTGATTTTCACATTTAAAGTACTGCTTATACAGTTATACTATCAATGATTAGTTTACTACAATCACAGTCTTCAAATCCTGTTCAATTGATAACATTTTTTTTTTATTTAAAAAAAATCCTGGTTAAAATATTGTTCTTGACTTCACACCCATTCTTAAACTTGCCTAAAGATTATTCTGCAAAAATCCTTTTTTCTTCTCCCACAGCCTACACTTGAGTGAAACAAAGATAAGTACAAGATGATTCATTAATAATTTGGAACATTTAGTGCTACTAGAACTTATATTTGGCACCTCATGTGAAACTATTATTACCAGTTTACCACTTAAAGAACTGTACTTCACTATCCAAAACATTTGCAATTTCCTGTACTCCCTATAAATTTGATACTTTTTTACGTTTGAATACATAATACACTAATAAATATACAATAATACTACAATTTTTTTTTAATAATAAAAACAGTTGTCTGTCTACTCAATTCACCCATAAAAGCACAACATAACCTGAATATGCCCAAACTTCTGCAGAGGAAAACTGCATCATGGGTACCCAATAAGATCGCATAATAAAAGGGTCATACAAACTATGTTCTCAACTAAAACAGAATAAATACAAACCTCTTATTTGACAATTAGATACTTTTAGTGCTACTATAACTAATACTATCCTTCAATAAGTATTGTCACAACCTTAGGATTTGCTAGCTAAGCGTTTGTTCTATATGCCTAAAAGGCTTAAAGGACTACCGTTGGAACACCCCGTAATTACTTATATAGCCTAGATTGACCCATTATATGTTTGATGCAGGACTCAATACACACACGCACAACATAGACTCATACAATACAATTCAATTCAAGGTATCACAAATACATTATATATAAATAACATAAAAGTAAAGATGTAGCTTTTTAAGACTTTTTTTTTTTTTTTTTGATGAATCAGAAATACTATTGATCAAAAGAAATACAGTACAGAATCCAGAGTCAAATGACTCAATACAAAGCAGTGTGAATAGTTCTCAGACTGCAAAACAAATGAACCAAAACAAAACTTCTAAAATATCACAAACTCTAGCAAACACTGCCAGCAATTACAAAATCTGGCAAGACAAACCAGCACACACGGCAGCTAATAGACTAATCTTCTGAGCAGCGAGCACATTTTACTCATCTCTTCAAGGCTTAAAAACTTTTATAACCACGGCATCCCTTAAAACACATTAATGCACTATTTTCCTCTTCTCACAGTAAATTTTTTATACTGCCTTTTGTTAACGAATGTACTTTTCATACTTTACTAAACCATGTTCTTATACATTTTTCAGACTGTAAATTCAAATTATGCACAAATATGAAGAAAAGCGCACACACAACCACAATGAAATTTGTGTGTAAACTAAGGAATTATTGACAAGTACTTTAAAGCTCAAAAATTGAATATTTATAACTCCTTTTAACATGTGCCCATTGGCAACTCCTTCTGGGTACCTGAGGTGAAACCAATACAACTTGAAGAAGCTTTCTTGTTGAAACCTGGCTCACTGCCTCACCAGCCCCACAAGGCAAAGAACTCCCATTTCCTCTCTCCGCTGCACCATCATAACAACACATATAGTACACCACCCAATTTAATCAACAACAGTATATACAAATATACATACATATAAACATACATGGGTGCACATATATACAGAAAAAATGAGAGAGAGAGAGAGAGATTACAGAGAGAGCAGAAGGTAGGGGAGGAGAGAGAGAGGTTGAAGTGCTTGTGCTTGAGTTTGAGTTTGAAGTGGGCAAAGTGGGAAGAGCGAAAGGGGAGAGCTCTGGAGAGAAAATGAAAAGGGGTTATATGATTTAGCGGTTTTAGGAGATTTGCTGTGTCCATGTTTAGCTATAGCTAGCTTTGTTTGAGTTCCTTTGTTCCTCTACTTCTTGCTGCTCTCATTCTATTATCCTTGTGTTCTTCTTGTGTTATTTTTAGTTCATTAAAGTCTTAAGTCCTAAAGAGCATCCACATCCCAATCTTAAATCTCATCCTATTTTACCACCTCAAAAATCTACTTTTTCAATTATACAATACCATTTACAATACACCCAGCATCCCAAAATTCTATATCTTATCCCATTTTATTTAAATAATCTATTTTATTCCTTTTTTTTTTACTATTCCCCTTTTTCTGTTCCTCTTCCTCTCTCTCCCTCATTACCGGTTTCAACCCAGCCACACACACACACACGCACACAGGGCAACCCCACCTCCACGGCTCCACCATCATCAATCACCACACCACCACCAAACCAACCAATCCGTACCGATCAACCACCACGCCACCACCGCACCGATAAACCACCACGCCGAACCCAAACCCACACCGCCACACTCGATCAACCACCACGCCGAACCCAAACCCACACCGCCACACTCGATCAACCAATCCGCACCGATCAACCACCACACCACCACCACACTCAATCAACCACCACGCCGAACCCAAACCCACACCACCACGCCGAACCCAAACCCACAACGCCACACTCGATCAACCAATCCGCACCGATCAACCACCACACCACCACCACACTCAATCAACCACCACGCCGAACCCAAACCCACAACGCCACACTCGATCAACCAATCCGCACCGATCAACCACCACACCACTACCACACTCAATCAACCACCACGCCGAACCCAAACCCACACCACCACGCTGAACCCAAACCCACAACGCCACACTCGATCAACCAATCCGCACCGATCAACCACCACACTCGATCGCAGCCATCAGCCAACCGATCTGCACCGTGAAAGAGAGAAGGAAGTGAGCGGACAAAGTACAAAAGCTATGGGTTTTGGGTCTGAAGAGAGAAGGATGAGAGAAGAGTAAACGAGAGGGAGCTCCGATCTAGAAGCCTCGCCACCACGCCGATCTATAAACCCGATCCGGCGTGAGCCCCGATCTGGCTTGGTGAATCGGCGCGGGCTCCGATCTGGCACAGACAAAAGAGAGAAGATTGACAATGGCGAGAGAGAGAGCGGATGAGAAAGAGAGAAGGAAGAGAGAGAAAAGAAAGAGATAAAATGAGAGAGGAGAGAGAAATTACCCGGTAAAAAAGGATTAAAAAATTATTATTTTTTATACAATTTTGCTACAGTACCATCTTACATTTGAGATGGTACTGTAGCAAAATCTCAAATTTTTTTTGGCATATGAGATATAGCCTTCCAGCTGCTGGGTGTATTTTGGGTTTGTATGCCAAAAATGCTTTGCATTTGGCATATAGCCACCCAAATGCGGATGCTAAGTCCTTCGTATCAAAAAAAAAAAAAGTCCTAAGTCCTATAATGTTTTTTTTTTGGTTAGTCCTCAATTTTATTTTATTTTTAATAAGATAGACAAATAGCTTTATTTATATGGTTTTTTTTTTTTTTTTTTTTTTGAGGAAGGGGGCTTTATCACAAATATTTAGCTTCTTTCCATTGAAAATATTTTTCATCCAATAAGAAATTTATCATCAAGCTTTATAGGGTTTTTGTTAAATCTAACCTACAAACTCCACTTATTCTATTTTAATTAATCCACCATTCATGTAAACCTACATTAGCCTTTCTACTCATCTTTATTTCATTATTATTAATATTATATGTTTCTTATTTCTTTATTCATTACACATTTACACTTCAAGACACAAAATCCAGATTACAAAAATTTGATTTCCCTGTCAAACCTGCATCAACCTAGAAAAAAAAGTCCACTTTCCAATCCACCCACATTAACCTTAGCGGTCCCGAAAGAGTTCCTTGTGGAGCATAGGGTTTTGGTTGTGAAGAGGCAAGAGAGTGTTGTAAAACATGAGTTTTTGCATATGAGGTGGCATCTAGCATTAGCAAACTTGACAAGTGACATTAACACACATGAACAAGGACAGTAAGTTCACTCTCTTCAAAAAAAAAAAAAAGGACAGTAAGTTCACTAGTGTGAGGGTCTTAAGAGAGTTGATTGATAGTTATCGGTGGTTGTATATGCTTTTGTGTGGTGGTTGAAGGTGTTTCTACTTTGGGGGTGGATTGATGGTGGTCTATGATGAAGGTGCGGTGGTTTTGTCGTTGATGGTTCTCAACAATGAGCTCGAAAACCCTCTTAATTTGACATGTCTCAAGTTGGGAAAAATATACCCTGTTATGGGTATATGAGTCATCTCCCTCATAGTTGGTGGGTCCCACTCAACTGTGAGGGTGAGGACTCATATACCAATACGAGGGTATACTTCCTCCTCAACTTGATCTTAGTTTTCCAAGAGAGAGTGAAAATCAAAACCTTTTACCCTTTGAATTGAATAAAATTATAATAAAATGCTAGCCAACTATTTTAAAAGAGGAAAATGCACAACAACTATTATTATTATTTTTTATAATCAGCAAGGTAATTATTAATGTAAACTTTAACTACTCAATCACATTTGTAATTAATGATGATTTTGAAATAAAAAAGACATTAAAAAATGTTCATAACTTACTAATGTGATAAGTTGTGTGTGTGTATATGTATACATATATATATATATATATATATTAATGAAATGTGATAAATTGAAATCAAAGATTTATTATTTTCCTTGGGTTCACTATTAACACAAATTTTATTATACACTAATCAAAATATACTACCTCAATATATATAAAAAAATTATAAAAATGTATTGTATCACTCATTCATTAGACTTCTTTAATTTGCAGAAAAAAAAAAAAAAGAAGAAAAGAAAAGAAATGCAATACGCTTAAAGTGCTTTATTTTTTGTTATTTTTTTTAGGATAATTTACATTAAATCTTTACTAGCCTTATCATATGCGCTTTGTGCGTGCGATGAGGTTTTTTTTGGGTTTAGTGGTCCTATTTTATAGCAAAAAAAAAGTCTATGTCTTTATTTTTTATATATAATTTATAAGTGGATAAAGCAATTTAAAAATTAACATGAGAGTGATCTTATTTTTTAGGCAATGTTTTAGTGGGAGTTAGAGTTGTATTTTTACCAAATTGCCCTTTAATTTTGTCACTATTTAAACATAGGTGTGTAGGTCATTTTTGAACAAAAAAAATGAAGATTTCAAGTAAAAAAAGCCCCCGTAAATAATAGTATAAAAAACAGGAAAAACCACTTAAATAATACTGTAGTATAAAAGATTTATTATTTTCCATGAGTTCACTATTAACACAAATTTTATTATACACTAATCAAAATATACTACCTCAATATATATCAAAAAATTATAAAAGATATATTGTATCTTTTTTTTGGTGAAACACGATTCATTAAAACCAACTAAAGGGAAACAACAGGAACATGACACAACCTATTAACAATCACCCCATTGAGATCTTCCACAAACACATCCAACAAGTCCACAGGCGGACTAAGAAAAGAAGAAAAAACACTATCTAAATTAAAACTCATTCTAGCAAGGCTATCCACACATCTATTTGCTTGACGAAAGCAATGCTTAACACGAACCTGAGAAATGCGGGAAGCTAACAACCTGCAGTCGTCCAAAATAGGAGAAATAATATTATTCACATAGTTTGGCTTGTTCAAAATGTCCACAATAGCTTTGGCATCCAGCTCAATCTCAAGAGAAGAAACATTAAGATTGCAGCACAAGATAAGACCCTCCTTAAGACCCCATAATTCTGCAGCAAAGCTACTGGTGATGCCGATGCACTTGCTGAAGCCAACAATCCACTGCCCTGAATCATCTCTTATCACACCCCCATACCCTGCCAAACCGAGATTCCCAATGGCCGAACCATCAGTGTTCAGCTTCATCCAGCCTTGAGGCGGCCTCTCCCAATGAATTCCCTTCAGCACTTTACGAGTTTGCAGCCTTGGGGAAGCAACGCAATGATAATACTCCAAAGCTTGCTTCACAATCTCCATAGCAAGTCTCGGATTCCTGTTCTTCTTGTTGAAAACCATATTGTTCCTGCTCTTCCAAACATTCCATATAGCTATCGGAAATACAACTTTCCAAGGGAGGTGGGTAGCACAAAGATTGCTCATCATCCTACCATTAAATGACAGCCAACTCTAGAGGTCACTTCTCCAAAATTCATGGTTCAAAGAGGAGATTCCTAGCTGATTCCATACACATTTCAGCTCATTGCAGTCCCTTAACGCATGTAGAATGGTTTCAGTTCCTTCCTGGCAAATTGGACACACAATATCTTGAGTTATACCCCTTCTCTCCAGACAAACTTTAACTCCAATACTATTATGAGCACATCTCTAAAGGAAAGTTTTAATTTTTGGTAGTGTTTCCGCTTTCCAAATCCAACTTGCCGGAAAAGTAGTAATTGTATTGAACCCCATTGCAAGTCTATAAGCACTTTTCAAATCAAAAGTGCCTTGAGGAGAATCAGCCCAAATCAACTTATCAGCTCCTCTATTCAAAATTGTCATCGGAATGGCTTGAATCATCCTTTTAATTTCAAGAGGGATCTCAAAAGGAATTTCCCCCCAATCCCAACCCGTGTCTACCATAATATCCTTAACTTCAAGAGAGCTAGCTTCTCGGGTAATAGGACCATGAATAAGCTCTCTAAGTGAACCCCCATTTGTCCACTTACTATGCCACACATTTAGAACACTATCCCTCCCCACCAGCCACCTGCTCCCCTTGTTGAAAGTATCTCTACCTCTCTTCATTGCTGACCATATGGAAGAACAAGGGAGCTTATTAGCATTGGTAGCCAACCTCCTCCTAGGATTACAATATTTCATCCTCAACACCTTAGCCCAAGGAGCCTCTGATTCAGTTTGGAATCTCCAATTCAACTTAGCCAAAAGAGCAACATTTCTACCCTTAGCTGAATGCAAACCAAGACCCCCTTCCTCCTTTGACTTTGTCACCTTATCCCATCCAATCCAATGAACTTTCTTGGCTGAATCTGAAGAACCCCAAAGGAAATTTCGATTAACTCTATCTACTCCATCCAAAATCCTACCTGGAAGATAAGCACACTGCATGACATATAACGGAATGGCCGCCGAGGAAGCTTGAATGAGAATTGACCGCCCAGCCAAAGATAACATATTATCCTTCCACCCAGAGAGTTTTTGCTTAACTCTATCTAGAATAAAATTGTAATCTTGCGAAGAGGAGCCCGGCTGTTTTAGGGGGAACCCAAGGTACTTTCCCAATAACAGGGTGGAAGCAAAACCAAGGATATCACAAAGCGATTCCCTAGTATCTCTATCCACATTTGAAGAAAAATAAACTCTCGACTTTGCTTCACTCACTGTTTGTCCAGATATGCTACAAAAATCGTCCAACATGTCTCTTATAGCTGAATAGTTAATCCAATCAGCTTTAGCAAAGAAAATGAGATCATCCGCAAAGAAGAGGTGAGAAAATCCCAGACCACTTTGAGAAGCTTTGATTGGTTGCCACATCTTCATATTACATTTCTCTTCTATAAGTTGTCCAAGAAAATCTATGCAAATAATGAAGAGGTAAGGAGACAATGGGTCACCCTGCCTTATTCCCCTAGAGGGGAAAATCGGGTCTAGAACATCTCCATTAAATAAAATGGATGTAGAGACAGTTGTAACACAGCTCATTATAATACCTATAAGATCACTAGGAAGATTAATTCTTATGAGCATATCCCGGATAAAACTCCATTCCAACTTGTCATAAGCCTTCTCCAAATCTATCTTCAAAGCCATATACCCCATTCTCCCTTTCTTTTTCCCTAAGGAGTGAATAATCTCTTGAGCAATGATGACGTTGTCCAACCCTTTTCTACTCAGCACAAAGGCCGTTTGCATAGGAGATATGAGCTTATCCAAGTAAGGCCTCAATCTAGCCACAATAATCTTGGTCACCACTTTGTACACCATGTTGCACAGACTTATAGGCCTATAATTGCCTAAAGTCTCCGGCCCTTGAATCTTCGGAATCAAGGAAATAAGGGTTCTATTCAAAAATTTCGGGACTTTCCTACTAACAAACACCTTTTTGACCTCTTTAATCACTGAGTCCCCTACCACCGGCCAAAAATTTTGGAAAAACCCCGCATGTAATCCATCCGGGCCCAGAGCTTTAAAGGGTTTCAAGGACCACAAGGCTGCCTTAATTTCTTCCTCATTAACCCCCCCACTTATGTTATCTCTCTCCACCTCAGATAGTCTAGCTTGCCATTGAGAGGTTATAGGGTCAACCCTAGCCACAACCACATGAGATGTTGAATAGATTCCATTGAAACCACTTCTGATAAATTCTTTAATGTCCCCTTCCTCATAAATCCAATCCCCTACTACATTTTTTATAGCAATAATTTGATTTCTCTTCCTTCTCACCAAGGTCGAGACATGGTAAAAAGCCGTATTCCGGTCCCCCTGGATCATCCAATTCACCCGAGACTTTAAAGCCTAAAGCTCCTCCTCTTGATTAAGCACCAAGTCAAGCTCCCTTAAAAGCTCTTCTTCTAAATTTAGAAGGAACCTACATGGTTTGGTAGCAATGGCTTTCTTAATACCATTAATCCTAGCCATTAGGTTCTTTTTTTTTTAAAAGATGTTTCCAAAATGATTTTTATTCCAATCCACTGCTTTCTTAGTGAAACTATCAATGGCATCCACAAGGTAATTTGTGCCTACCCACGCCTGAGAGACAATGTCGGGGAAAGTAGCATCCAACAACCAACAAGACTGAAATCTAAAGAGTTTTTTCTTCTCACCCCTAACACCCGGCTGCATCTCTAATAACACAGGACAGTGATCCGAATGGCATTGATTAAGATGAGTAACTCTAGCCTCCGGATACAACAAACACCAGCTGGAATTGACAAAGTACCTGTCTATCATCTCTTGAATTAAGGCCTAAACTTCCCTTCTGTTTGTCCAAGTGAATCGGGGTCCTGCAAACCCAATATCAATCATACTACATTTATCCAAACACTCTTTGAACAACAAAGACCTATTTACACTCACCACTCTCCCCCCAAATTTATCACCATCAACCAAGGGTTCATTGAAATCCCCCGCTATTACCTAGGGCATGTTATGAAGGTCTGCTACATTAATAAGATTATTCCACAGTATATGCCTCTCAGCACTTCTAGGGCTAGCATACACAGAAGATATATTGTATCACTCATTCACTAGACTTCTTTAATTTGCAAAAAAAAAAAAGCTTAAAATTTTTTTTTTAAAGGATAATTTACTTTAAATATTTATAACCGTCAAAAAAGGCATATATAAATATAAAACCGTGAATCTACACCGCGCTTTTACCGACCCTATAAATAAGCCAGTCGTGCTTTATCGTCCTCTAGCTTCTAAAAAAAATTCCATTCCCAAAATCCGAAATTAGGGCAAACGAGAAAATTTTCGCAAATTGAATCCGATCGGTTAGCGATCAGAGATCGAATCGATTTTCAACGCGAACATCTTCGGATTAAAGTAAGTCAATATCGATCGAAATCGTTTCGTTTTTGTGTTTGTTGTGGCACTTTGATTTGGTTTTCATTGGAGGTATTTGTGTTTCTTAGGGTTTGGATTTTGGGCTTCGATTTGCATGAACTTTTATTGATTACAAGCTTTTCAGGGATTTTGAATATTGGGTTATGAAAAATTAATGAAATTAATCAGTGTTTGTGGTTAGTGATTGGGTATTACTAAATTTGACGAGTTGTTATTGGGTTTTGGGGTTGATAGGTTTTGTGTTTGAATGATTGAAATGCCTGGAATTCTATTCAGCTGAATCTGGTGCAGAAATTGTATGAAAGTTTTGTTGTTTAGGGTATTCAAACAAATTTGAAGCATAAAAAGATTAAATTTTAATACGACTGAATGGTGTATTTTTGAATGAAAGTAAAAGCTTTTCTTTTTCCTAGATTTAGGGATTTTTTTTTGAGATGTTGGAGATATTTGTTCTATATTTAGACCTAAAATTGCACAGAATAGGAAATATATAGTTTTGGATAAATGGAATATGGGGTTTATCTCCAGCTGAGTGGGATAAACCCCAACGCAAAATGAACCTTCTACTGGGGTTTTGCAATGGTCCATAATGTGAAATTTTCCCTGTATTGCTTGGGCATTAGTTTTGGATAAGTTGGACAGTATTAGAACTGCGTTTTTATACTATCTGACTATTCATTAGTTGGGGTTGAGGGAATTTGAACCCTGGACATCTCTTTTGGAAATACCAGGATGTGTCAGTTGAGCTACACCTACAAGGCTCTTGGCTTTATGCAATCTGCTTATTGTGGACATTAGATGCCAATAGAAGGAAAGGGAGTAGTACATAATGTGCATTGTAGTCGCCATCTCTTTTCCCCTTTTTTACAGTTGCTATGCATGAGTCAGCTTCAATCTGAGTATTATATTATGGTAGTTTGTAACTTGGAAGTTGGTTTTGTTTCTTCTTTATAGGTTATATGGGACAATTTTATTGTAGTTAACTAGTTATGATTTGTATTTTATGGAAAATTGCTTAGTACATAGGCTATCAGAACCTCTTTATTGCTTTTAACTTTCACATATAACATGCAACTATGTCTTTTTTTTTGGTTGAATTTTTTGGATTGTTAATTTAAATCTTGTATTTAAAAAAGAAAAAGAAAAAAGAAATGCAGTCCATTGCTCTCAATGTTGTGATTTTGGTGTTCGTGGGTGATCAATTTTTATTTTTGGTTAACCATACATTGCACCTTTTCATTTGAATTATTTATTTATTTTTCCTGGTGGCATATTATTAGTTGATTAAGAACTGTTTCACGTTCAAAAATTAGAAAGACTGGAGCTAAAGTTCCAGTTCATTTTCTAAATAGCTTGGAAGCTTGTTTGTCGAACAGTTTACCTGCTGTACACATCCTAGGCATACTTGGTTCTTTGCCAATGGACAAAGGAGTACCTCCTAGTCTCTTTGTTAATGATGGTTCATTCATGGAGAGGTTCAAACAACTTCAACAAGAGAAGGAAAAGGAGAAGAGTGCCAAACTAGAGGAGTCTAAACCGATCAAAATTAAATCAGGGTCATTGACAGCTAATTCTGCCATTAATAGAACAAGTGTGGATAAAACCAATGATACACAGAAGAAACCCCAAGCTTCTTCAGGTGGAAAACTTGCTTTCAGCTTGAAACAAAGGTCAAAGATTGTGGTGCCTCCTGTTAAGCTAGCAGATGAGGATGAAGATGAAACAGATGCTGGTAAAGTTTCAGCTGACGCACCAACGAAACGACTAAAGTTAGATCACTCAGATGCTTCCGAACATTCATCAAGACAAGTGGATGTTGGTAATTACTGAATACATAATAATTATTTGATTTTGTTGGGTTGCTATAGAAGTTCTGCAGATCTTTTGGTATTTTGATTTACTGAGGAACAGAATTAGGAAAATATTGCCACTATTTGTTGTTAGCTTTTTTTGTTTCAATAGCCTTTTTTATAGTTCTAGAATTGCACATGTTTTTTAAACTTCATTTTATGAAGGGATGATGCAAATCTTTTCTGTATCATTCCATAGCATGAGTACAAAATAGATCCATCTGCTAAATTCATTTTTTCTTTCTTCTTCTTCTTCTTCTTCTTTTTTTGGATAAGTCTAACTTCAATATTTCTACAGTCTTAATTTTTAAGTATTGATTTGTCTAAGTAGCTGCCATGTGAATTTATCTTATCTTTTCTTTCTCTTTCCCTTTTATTAGTTTGTTATTTGTTTTGATAAGTTGTTGGCTTTGTTATGGAACTTACTTTTTTTTCCTGAACTTTCAAGTGGCCATCTTTTTCATGATGTTAACAGTGCATCTTGATTTTTCCATTTGTCATATGATATAAAGCTAAGACGGATGGAAAAGCATTCTCTGTACCATTTTCTTTTTACTTTTGGTTGTCATTTCTCAACTACTGTGATTACATTGTATTTTCGTCTGACATTGGTACTCCTCTCCAGTAGAAGGTTCATTTTGTGTTGTTTACCAATTTTAAGGCACTTTATGGTCCATTCATGGTTCTTGATGAAATTACAGTTTGATAAGCAGTGGCCACCTTACAAAATTTTAGAAAGAGCGAAAGTAGGGAAATGGAAGAGAATTGATTTGTTTGTATTTTTATGACTTTTTTTGGGGGTGGGGGAGGGGTAAAGTAGGGGGAGTTGGAGGAAGAATAAGTAGGGTTTATTGCTGAGGTGTTTGTATGTCCTAGTTGTACCTAATTTGTTTTGGAGTGGGCCTGGGATGGTAATATGTAGAACTCATATTTGATTCTCTTCATGCTCTTTTGAACTCCTAGGAAATGTTTTAGGTAGAGGCTAACTAGAGTTTGCTCCTTCCCTTTCCTCTGCCAATCGAAGTAGTTTCTTTTCTATTTTTGGTTAACCATCTTCAAAATTGTAGGTCTTGTGCATAGCCTTTTCAAAACTGTTTGATCCTTTGGTCTTTTACATTTATAGTTATTCCTGTAAATGAGCTTCATCCTTTTACATTTATAGTTATTTTTGTAAAGTTTGATAAGCAGTGGCCACCTTACAAAATTTTAGAAAGAGTGCAAGTAGGGAAATGGAAGAGAATAGATTTTGTTTGTATTTTTATAACTTTTTTTGGGGGTGGGGGAGGGGTAAAGTAGGGGAAATTGGAGGAAGAATAAGTAGGTTTGTTGCTGAGGTGTTTGTATTTCCTAGTTGTACCTAATTTGTTTTGGAGTGGGCCTGGGATTATAATATGTTGAACTCATATTTGATTCTCTTCATGCTCTTTTGAATTCCTAGGAAATGTTTTAGGTAGAGGCAAACTAAAGTTTACTCCTTCCCTTTCCTCCGCCAATCAAAGTAGTTTCTTTTCTCTTTTTGGTTAACCATCTTCAAAACTGTAGGTCTTGTGCATAGCCTTTTCAAAAAATTTTGATTCTTTGGTCTCTTACATTTATAGTTATTCTTGCAAATAAGCTTCATCCTTTTCATTGGGTACACTTTTATCGAGGAAATGATATGGGTGTATGTCTCTACTCTTGAAGTGGTATGGATGAAGAGGACAAAACATTCTTGAATATTTCTTGTCTCATGACTGCAGCTTATACCTTAAATACCTATCAACATTGGTGGAAAGAGATGTTCAATGAAAGATTTGGAATATGTGGCAAGCCTGCTACAAGAGTAATTTGCATAACCTTGTTCATGCTCTCGGTATTAATCAGTTTATAAGTGATATGCAGCACCACCTTCTCCAAGTGATCCTACAGTGAAGAAAGTTGCTGACAAATTAGCAAGTTTTGTGGCTAAACATGGAAGGCAATTTGAGCATGTTACACGTCAAAAGAATCCTGGAGATACCCCTTTTAAGTGAGTTCCTTAATGACAATTGAAGCTTATTATGGGTTATTTATTAGTTTATGCTCTCTGTTGTCTCTGTTGAGGTCCTTTGCATGGCTGTTTTCCCATTTCTATTAGGTCATATTATATAATTTTGTCATTTATACAGGGGGTTATTTAATTTTCAACTTTTTGGTGTTGGCAATGCTCCCTCCCCACAGATACATTATGAAATTTCTAATGCGTGGTGTTATATATTCTTCTGCAGATTTCTATTTGATGAAAGTTGCGCAGATTACAAATATTATGAATATCAGCTTGCTGAAGAGGAAAAGGCTCTTTCACAGACAAGTGATTCCCAATCATCTCACAGTGGTTAGTAGTTGAATCTTGACAAAATGGTTTTGGTGGTTCTTGGGTATGGAATTTTCTGCTAGGTTGCATTTGGATTTGATGATTAAAATCAGGAGTTTTGAATAAAAATTGCTAGCATAGATAGCTTGAAATAAATTTAATAATACATGGGGTTTGAGTCTTGGAGATTTTGCTAAAACAAAAATTTATTGACTTGTATGTTTTTGGGCCTTTTGCACATTGTACAATCAAAGTAGTAGTAGTGGTCCATCAGTACAATTCCTAGCGTCTAGATTTCATAAGCACTTTTTATTTGGTTTTCTATAGACATATGGGTTATGATCCTAAGGGAAGAATCATTTATTTATTTGTTTGTCTACTTGTCGTGGTATTGCTACATTCCTCCCTCAATATTTATTTATAATTTAGTGTTGTTATAATATCATTTTTTTTTTACTGCCTTCCAGCCTAAGTTGTAATTTTGGTGCTTGAGTGTGTAGGTGGTACAAGTACTTCAGCTTCTAAATCCAACAGTGGTTCTCAAAGGTCTTCTCATCAGCATTCGAACTATCAAACCCCTGCATCCGCTTTATATGCAGCCACTGAGGATCCAAGAGTTCAATCAGCATCAGCAGGAAGATATGGTAATGATATATAAATATTTCCTCTTGGCTTTTCATGGGAAATGCATTCAACTTCTACTTTCAGTTTTTCTTCCAACATTTTCAGTTGGTGCTGTGCTTAATTAGGGTCAAGCTCTTCTATATATGGCTGATTTTAGCTACTGATCTCATTCTTAGTTGCAGTTGGCATGAATTTGTTTTTTACTTTGATCAAAGGATACATTATTACAAAGAATAGTTGCATAAGGAAATATCCTAGAAATATTTTTAATAGGAGAACATAGATATCCTATATTTAGCGTCAAGAGTGGGGATTTGGAAAAACTGAAGGTGCAGCAATGGGTATTATAGGCTCAAAAGGTTTATATATTAACACAGTATGAGTGTGATTGGCTATAATGATTCTTAATTGATTCAACCAAAGAGGAGCCCTACAAGGTCATCGTGATGACCATTCCATCTTTTCCTTACTGTATGTTTGGAACGGAGGGAGAGCCACCGCCCCTCCCCTCTCCTCTCCACTCCTCCCCCCCTCATGTCCCTCTATCCAAACATAGGGTTATTGTTTTCTCAAAGGATCTCCTGTGTTTATTCTCTCTTGCACATACCCTATGACTGGATTCTGAAAGACTTCCCACAGTTCCCATTGAAAATGAAGTGACTTGCTCCATTACTTCTTGGAAAAGCCTAAGATATGTTTTCTGTTTCAGAAGAAGAATTCAATGGTGATTTGCAAAAATGAAAAAAGGACTAATAGAACCAGATTATTTTATGAAATATTGGAGGATAATCCCTAGTTTTGTTTTTAATACACAGGTAAGAACTTTGTTATAATGGACGAGGAGCATATTTTTTGGTGTTCCGTTGAGAGTGAAGATTTTATCTGAGTGTTTTGGAATGTGTTAGAATGCTTAATTCAAATTTTTAAACAGGATATCATGTGTGTCGGCAGTACCTTACAGATTTATACTTGGTATTTTGCTTGTTTATTATCATGTTATGTTTGGATGCCTCCCAAATTATGAAGTATAAGTGCTTTTGATTGATTGATATTGAATACTTGTTTGATATACATGTGTTTATGATTGCATGTTTTTTTGTTTGTAGGTGAAGCTAGTGCACCAACAGGTGCAGATCCCATAGCAATGATGGAGTTTTACATGAAGAAGGCTGCACAGGAAGAGAAATTTAAACAACCTAAACAATCAAAAGATGAAATGCCACCACCAGCTTCTCTTCAAGGTCCCGATTTGCTCAGTAAGAGCAAATTTTCTTTGGTTTCCTTGAAGGCGTTTTTATTTGAGCCTTCATTGACCAACTACAACCCTGTTTGTGTTTTTTATTATTATTTTGTGCTCACCATGAACATCTTTGTCCTCTTTCCAATTGTTGGTCACAGCGGCTTCTTCTAAAAAAGGGCATCACATGGGTGATTACATCCCACAAGAAGAGCTTGAGAAATTCTTGGCTGCTTGTAATGATGCAGCTGCACAGAAAGCTGCCAAAGAGGCTGCAGAAAGAGCAAAAATCCAGGCTGATAATGTGGGGCATAGACTTTTGTCTAAAATGGGTTGGAAAGAAGGTCTCTCTCTCTCTCTATCGCACACACACCACATGTAGAGGCGTGCAGAAACATTTTCACATAGAGACAAATAAACATACATGTCTTAAAATCTGATTCACGATCCAAATTTTTTTTTCCAAGCTGCTGTGTATTTGGTGAGAAACTTAGTTGCCTTTATGTGAATTTCAGGTGAAGGTCTGGGGAGCTCCAAAAGTGGTATTGCAGATCCAATCATGGCAGGTAATGTCAAGATAGACAACTTGGGGGTGGGTGCTCACAATCCTGGGGATGTGACTCCTGAGGATGATATATATGAGCAGTACAAGAAGCGGATGATGCTTGGTTATCGTTACAGGCCTAACCCTCTGGTATTACCTTGAATTTTTTTAATCCTAGTGTTGAATGTGTTTATTAAATAGATCTCCTATGGTTATATTTACAAATGAGTTCTTATGTGTTTCCTTTTGTTCTCTTCTTTCAGAACAATCCTCGGAAAGCATACTATTGAGCAGCTATACTATGGAAGCCTACATGACAAGATTGTCTTAAAGAAATAATTTGAAGTTAAATGCTTAAAAGTATATTCGAGAAGCAAAAAATGGATTTGGTTTCATGTGGCAGGTCATATTGAGTGGATTTTACTTTTTGTGAATTGTGAATTTCAGTGTTTGATGGATTGTAGTCTATACCCTTTCTTTTCAAATTCTTCCTTTTTGAGTATAGTAGTGTTCCTATTCACAGTTTCACACTTCAGTGACTCTTTTTTTAATGAATGATATGGGCATAAGCCTTGATGTGTGTTCAAAGAAGTAACCTTTACAAACTTGTCTTGTTTTGACATAATTTATTGGAACAACAATGTTGTGGAATAATGGAAAGTTAAATGTAACAGGTGCTTGATAATTTGATATTGTTTTAACATAACATCGGGTAGCAAAAGGTCTCTTGGCTGTGCAACCTGGCTTTCGAGCTGTTTGATCTTTGATCATAGTGATCTTCCTTATCAACCAACTTTTAATGGGTTTTAAGTATGGAAATCATTAAACTTAGTCAGAGTAAATACGTTATCTTAATCAAGTTTGAATCCCTTAAGATATCTATTTAATAAACACCTGAACTATCATATGTTTCAAGTTTCATATTATACTTAGGTTAGGCCTTTTTGTAAGTGGTAGTGTTGTAAGTCTTCTCTTCTCACTCATTCCTTCCCCATCCTTTATGTCTTCTGTTTATATTATTTAAAAAAAAAAAAAAAGTTTCATATTATACTTGACTCTTAGCTTTTAGATTAGCCTTTTATTTTTTGGGTTAGTTTGTTAGCCTAGTTATTTGTCCTGCCTGTATTTTTAGTGTAATTTTTAAGTACACTTGGAGTATGGAGGAATGATTCTCATTCTTCTCATATTTAGAGCCCGTTTGAATTGAGGGGGAAAGGAGGGGAGAGTGGAGGGAAGTAGAGTAGAGTTGACTCAAAGTAGGCTAATTTTGAGCTAAATTTATTCTGTTTTACTCCCTTCCTTTCTTGTCAATTCAAATAGGCCATAAGCACGGAGAATGGTGCTCTCTCTTTTCACATTTATAGTGGAGTCTACTGTGAAAGTGAAAGGAGGGAGCGCAATTTTTCTATATTCCGAAAATACCTTAAAATTTTTCATTTTTTTAGATACAATTATAATTTTGTTTACTTTAGGTAAATACACTTGTACACTAATTGAGACTCGCACTAATGGCAAAATAAAGCATCAAAATTCAAAAGTGTTTCTTGGCATCTTGAAAGAAAATAACTGGTCTCTTTATGACGTTCTGCTTCGTTGTAGAAGCAGAGAGATGGAAGACAGTTGGAAAGTAAACAAAGGTGGTGTCATGACAAATGTCATCAATAGTGAAGGACCATCAAAGATCTGTAGAGACTGGAAGCTAGGTCACTAGCATCTCACTAGCATCTCTGGCTACCTAAAGTTCTATGAATATATTCTGATCTTGTAATGATATTGCACAATAGGGGTATGTAACTTTGGTTTCTTTAAGATATCAGAAAGAGAAAAAAAAAGAAAAAAGGACTCGAATGGAAAAAAGCTGACCAGGAAAGTGTTGTGGATTAACCGTCGAGTCAATTTCTTCAATGGTTGAATCTGATTGAAAGGTTGAGGTCCAGTATTCAATTTGGCAAGGGTCCTCACTTTCATCTTTGGAAAAAGCTTTTGTTGTCAATGCCAAACAAATATGGTACTTGGTGGCACTGGCACAATGGGACTATAGTGTGTGAAAAATATAATAATACAATTTATTTGGCTACTTTTGAGGACCATTAGCAAGGCTCATGAATTGGTCTGACAAGCATCTCACAAAAGGATTTTTAAAATAACCGAATGTAAAAAGCTTGTTAATATTTACTTATTTATAAATAAGTCAAATTTTAGCTTTACTGTAGACTTGTTTATTAAACAAGTTGAGCCCAAAAATAATAAAAAAGTTGTTTACAAACAGGCTTGTGAACAAAGGGCTTAATGCAAAACAAGCCTAGCTTAGGCTTGTTTCTAAGCTTGAAAATAAGCTTGATATGGGCATGAAAAAATAGACTTATAGATAATACATGTGTCTAACTTAGGACTGCTCACCCTAACTGCCACCTTTACGTTTTGTTTCACTGACTCTTCGCTCTTAGACATCTTAGTCTACACATTAATCTTCTTTAAGAAACTTTGTGTCTTCTCTCTTTCAGTCTTAGTTTAGTTTCTTCCTCTCAAAGAACATACGTCTCTCTCTCTCTCTCCTTATTTGCTTGAAGCCCCTTTCTATAATCTCATCTCATTTGTTTCAAGCCGTTCACAATTCACAGTCTTCATCTATTGCCGGCAATAGAAGGTAAATCTCTTGCTTGAAATTTCTTCTTTTTTTTTTTTTTTTTTTTTTTTTTCTTTTTATAATTTCTTGAATTAGCCGCCATCCAAGTTTTTCTTAAAATCTCTAATTATTTGAAATTTAAAAAATATAAGCAAGAGACATGCAATTGAAAAAGTGATCGATAATTGTGTAGACTCTTTTTCTCTCTTTTTCTGTGCGTAAGTTCTATGTACCATGTTTTTGGAAAAATATGGATTATGTTTAAGTTTAAGCTCAAGGACTTGATATTAAGCTTGAGTTTGTTTTTGATAATGAAGTTGAGCTTTGCTAAGCCCAAAATTTTGGAATTTTTTTACTAGTTTGAATTTGAACATTGTTTGTAGATTTTGGTTCGATTTTGATACGATTGGAGAGTATAATAAGTTAGGTATGACTCCCATGAGTGGAGACTACAATACATTTTACCTAATAATTTCAATAGATCTAGAGGATAGTGTTAAAAAAAAAATGACAAAAATCGAAATGTTTTCTCAGCATCCTATTGGGGTTTCCAATTATGGAAGTAAAGCAAAAGTGGTGGGATCCAACTAGTGAATCCTTATCATTGTCATATATTTGGACATGACAGGAGTCTTGGTACATATGCCTCAATATTCGACTCCATTCGATTATAGGCATTCCCTTCTTTCTCTTTCTTAGCCAAAAATGTATTTTAATGCATTTTCAGTCTCATAGCCAATAGAGGCATAAAATCTAAACTAACTTTGAGCAAACAACAGTAGCAAAGGTACTTTCACGTGTCTGTGTTTCCTTCCACACAAACAACCATAGCTCCTTGGAGGCCTTTTGTCTTCTCTCTCTCTCTCTCTCATATTTAATTCTTTATTTTGAGATGCTCTCTATGTATGTGGTTATTGACAATTAGATTAAACTCAATTCAATTCAATTAAATTAAATTCATTTACATCTTAATTGAGTCTTAATTTAACTCAACCCATCAAAAATTCAATTTGACTCTATCGAATCTTATTCTAATTATACTCATGACGAGGAGAGTTTCACACACATATACATTTAGATTAAGTTAGAGTAAAATTTCAATCTTGTATAAAAAAAAAAGTAAAATGAATTTGAAGTTTTATAGAAATAAATAATGAATTTTGTTAACGGATACCTTAAGAGTATTTGTTGTTGATTCTAAAAAAAAAAGAGTATTTATTGTTATATCATTTTAAGAAAGTTTTTATGGAAAAAGAAAAAAAAGTATTTGATATTTTGATATATATATATATATATTTTCCTTAATAAAATTGGTATTAAAACTTTCATAAAAATAGTTCATTAACTAATACTCAAAGAGCACCCATTAGCTAGATCCATAAATAATATAAAAAAATTGAAGTTATTATCATGTTCCAAGTAATATTATCTTTTTCCCCTAAAAAAAAGTAATATTATCTTACTAGGGTATGCAAAGAATCCTAGATATTTTGTTCAAAGAAAAAAAAAGTAATAACACAATCCTAGGGGTACCAACTATCATGAATGGATTTTGGGTCTCAGACAATATTGGTGATGCTTGATATCATCAAATCAGGCTCATTGTGGCCAGGAAAAAAAATGCATATCTCTGAAACTTGGATTTTTTTATTTAATAAACATTGATTTATATGGCAAAGAATTAAGAATACAACAAACTTGGTAATCAGAATTCAGAACAGCTTCTGACATCTATCAAAAAAGACAACATGTCATAAAAAGTAAAAAAAGAAAAAGATGATGAAACGGCTGTGGATCTCCTATAGGATATATCCCGTGAATATAAAAGGAAAAAAAAAAGTTGCAAGTAGTTGATAATAACTCATCATCATGTATGTGCATTTATTGAGAAACATAAATTCCTTTTGTGAAACAGATGAGGAAAAAAAAAAAAAAAAAAAAAAAATCTCACACACTATCTTTTTTGCTGTAGAATATTTTTCTATCTTGGGAGACAGAACTTGGTCAATTCATAGGCAACAGCATATTTGCATATAGAATAGCCAGTCCTTTTGCATTTATTTGTTCATTATTTTGGCTGAGGAATTTGGAATAGCTACTTAAAAATAATTGGCTATGTCATAGATTCCACTCCAATCCATCCCTAATAAGATTCAGATTTCAGATAGCATATTAAGTCTTTGGCTGTGGTTAGAGATAACGATTGACCCAAAACTTAAGCCATTAGATTTGGGATTTCTTCTAAAAAAAAGAAGAAGAAAAGAAAAGGGATTCGGATCTAATTATATTCTATTAACCAATCTAACCACTCATTTTTGTCGTTAGTATTTAATGTTGGACTTTATTACTTAGTTAACCATACAGCTCATATGTGAATATTGTAACAGTTTAGATATATAAAAATACATTTGTTAGAACTGTTGGGTTGTGATAAGTTATGAATGAGAAACAATAAAGTGGTACTAGTAGTGGGTTCATATGAAAATTAATAACAACTTATCGCCTCACTAGGGTACGGATAAATTGTAAAAAAATGTTGGGTATCTCGCATTATTAATTTGCTTTGCGGCTATGGATTAAATTGGTCATTATTCTTATCCACCAGCTTTATGCCTAACCTCCTATCTCTACTATTGGGAATCAATGCACCCACATAGGACATTATCAAACATAGAAACCTATTATTTTACAATTATTAAGTTAATCTTTTTTAGGAGTTAAATATTGGGAAATTAAATCATATATGTACCTAAAAGTGTGGTAAAAAATCCAAATGGTCGCTAATCAAGGAGTTTGCTAGGAGATTGGCCTACATAGTTTTGATTTAAAAGTAAAATAATTTGTAAATTATTACTTCTTAACCCCAATTTACAGTTGTAATTTGTGAGATTGTTTTATTGGGGGCTTTGGCACTTTGCCTACCAAAATGCCATCCAATGATGTCTTTGATACATGCTACCCAACATCTCTTCGCTTTTCTGAGGAGGGTACAGCTAATATTATTAGACAAATCAAATCAAGAATTCAAGATGCATAGTAATATTTGCACCTTTTATTTGAGGGAATAAGTATCATTTGCATAAAATCGTTTGTCCAAATATGAGTCTTTGAGATTGAAAATGTGCTTATCCCATTACAAAAAAGAAAAAAGAGTAATGTTTTTGTCATAAACTATTTTACAACATTTTTATAATTTGTTGCTCTGATAAATTTCATATTGATTTTTATTTGGACCCACCAATAACATCATTTTTTTTTTTATTTACCAATAATCACTAATCTTATTAGCAATTTGTAAAAGCTTTTGTAAAAAAAATTGTATCTATAGCATTTTTCAAGAAAAAAAAATGCTTATAAGATATATGAGACCAATTATTCCTTTCTTTGTGGAATATTCTTTCATTTTATCAAAATAGTAGATTCTTACCCCCAAAAAAAAATTTTAAATGGTAGATTCGTAAGCAATCTATCTTCTTTTAAGAACAAAAACTTTATTGGATTCTTTAATAGTTTATGTGTGAGAGAGAGAGAGAATAATTAAGAAAATGCCACACTTTTTATCATGAAAACCTAACCTCATCCATTTAGAAAGCTCATAAAAAATAAAGTGCACGCCGAGATTACTCCAATAGATGGGTTGGTATTATTAGGTGGGTGTTGGTGAGACCTAAATATCTGTTTAAAAGTACCTAGCATTAGATGATATGTTCATCACATTGGTCACTGGTTATTTTAATTTTTTTCTCTCAAAATGATTGTAATCTTAAGTTAGATTACCTCTGCGATTGTCTGGTTTTGTTTAATTTGTAAATGTATAGAAAATTATCACACTTTGATGGAAAGTAAAGGACATTAGTAGTTGGTGTAGTTAGTGGAAAAAAGACGGCGAAATTATATAAAAGTGATGTTGGGATATTATAAATTTTATTATATAGATTTTACAGATATGTTTATTTTTAAGAACAAGACAAAAATAATTATAAAAAATTTATTTATATTTGTTATATATTGATGTGACATTATTAACATTTATTGTTACGTTAGTTTGTAATTTTCTTTTATATTGAAATTGGCAATAATTTTATCAATTTTTAATGAATCAATATTCATGAGAACGTTTTTATTATTTTTATTTTCTTTACATGATTAGATTTATATGTTTAAAATACATTTTAAGGGATGTTTTTCTCTCCTCTTTCTTTCTTTTAATATATATTTTTTTCCATCCTAGGAGCAAATAGCTTGATGACTAGAAGTTTAATTTGTGAGTTCTTAGTTTACTTACATAAATTTATCTAGACAGATGCTTGATTCTGGATTTTTTGTATACATTTTGAACACAATTCTTGTGCATATATATCTCTGCAACTTAGGCTGAAGAGGTATAATATTTAAACTTTGATCTTTATGTGTGCTCAAATTAACCTAAACTTGAAGCGACTTTTCTGAGTTTGATCTAATAACTATGTTTATATGTCAATGAAAAAAAGGATATAATAATCTATAGCTTAAATTAATCCATCTGCCAACTATTTGTGCTTGCTTGATTTCAAGTTTAACTAATCATTTTTTGTCTCTCTACTGTCAAACGTTGAAGCACACATATATACTTCCATCAACAAGCGATGGAGTGTGTATTAGCCCACCTTATGGCAATGACCTTAGTCTTTCTTGGTCATCTCCCACAATAGATGAAATTCATATTTTATGCCATTGGTAGAGCGGCCGACTCCATCTTGAAGACACAATACAAGTACAGCTAAAAGGTAGGATCGAATTATGAGTGTTCCATCTCCACTTAGTCTACCTTTTGGGGTGAGAAAAACTTGCACAAGCTAGGAGTACGTGATGTGGACCGCGGTGGAGATATTTTTTTCATTTCAATGAGGTGATTATGAGTGATGTGGACTGAGGTAACGATATTTTTCTATTCCTAATGAGGTGGTTATGGTACTAATGAGAGATAGACGAAAGAGAAGGGGGGGGGGGGGGGGGGAGGGAAGATGGTAAAAATATTGAGAAAGAGAGTGAAATGAGTGTTTAAGGAATGAATGATAATAGAATATGTATAATTTAAATTATAAATAAGATGCGCATAAAAAAAAGTTCAATTATACATATATAATATAATATAAATATCTATTGAAATATATATATATATATATGCGAAAATGGGCTTTTGTCTGCAAAATACCTCTGTTCTGAAACTATCTAACAAAATACCATTGCTTTGAAACTCAATTTAAATTATAAATAAGATGCGTATAAAAAAAAGTTCAATTATACATATATAATATAATATAAATATCTATTGAAATATATATATATATATATATATATATATATGCAAAAATATGCTTTTGTCCGCAAAATACCTCTATTCTGAAACTATTTAGCAAAATACCATTGCTTTGAAACTCGATTTTTAGAGAATCGAGTTATAGGTAATCAAACTTAAAAAAAAGAAAAAATTTATGGAACTCGAGTTCCATGTGAATTTTTTCAAATAACTCGATTTTCATCAAATCAAGTTTTACATTGAAACTCGATTTTCTAAAAATCGAGTTTCAAAATAGAGTCATTTTGTTAGTTTCTAAATAGAGGCATTTTGCTATATCTTTTGGGCAAAATGGACAAATGCCCATTTTGGCCTATACACACACACACACACACACTTCAACAAGGCAAAATTTGTCATTGTTTTGTCCCATCTTTGAGACAGGAAAAATTCATTAGGGATGGAGTGAGATAGGATGAGAGTTTTTTTAGCAACTTCTTTGTTAGATTAAATGATAAATTCACAATTTCTTAAGAATTAAAGCTTTTGGACAATTAGTAATTTATTCGGTACCAAATTTAAAAAAGTTTCAAGCTCACAAAATAAGGACAATTTAAACCTATGCTTGAAAGAAGAGTGTCGAATTAAATTATTAAATTTAAAATTTTGAAACAATTTATGTTTATAGAATAATTGGTAATTTATCATGTTTAATATAAAGCTACACACAACTTAAGTTAAGTTGTGTGTAGCTTTATATTAAACATGATAAATTACCAATTATTCTATAAACATAAACTGTTTGAAAATGTTACTTAACCTGTTTTTAGGCAGCTTGAAATTCGTCGAAGACTGAAAAAGAAAGTACGTAATAAATTTTTTCTTAAGTTGACGGTGGTGATCACAGACATAGTGGGAAAGGACAGTGACACCTCTAGATGCTTCAAGTTTTTGATTGAAGCATCAAAATTGATTCTAAAATACTACGAATTGCAAAGTCAAAGCATCTCATTGTCCTATAATATATGCAATTAATCCGATGGAACAGTTTGATTTTGATCTTTTCCTTACGTACAGGGAACATTTCTAATAAGATGACCCATTGACAAATGATTTGTAACCCAATAGACAGGTCATCTCACTTATGAGAACGTAGCATAATTTAAGAATCTCAAAAATACTCGCAAAAAGTTGTCTTAGTCTGATATTTAATAGGGTTACCGAGTTGTATTAGTTCAATTGATAGAAATTTTTTGTCGTCAAATAAGAGATTTGGAATTTGAACTCTGCTTACACCAAAAACCAATCATTGCCTTGGGCTAGTGATGAAGATTAATTAAACATCATGCAACGTTACTAGGTTGAATCACAATGCATGACTAAATAAGGTTTAAAGTCACTACAACGCACATTTTATAATGGTCATTTTACAAATATAAGTACTGCTTGTGGTATGGAGTGGGATGGAGTTGGGGGGGGGGGGGGGGGAGGGGGGTCACAAGGGCCGGGGTCCAATTCTCTAAGAAGAAGCTTCACTCATATATACTTAAATTAGACTAGAGTATAATCAGGGACGGAACTACATACAGACAGAGGGGGGCTGTGCCCCCCCCCCCCCCCCCAAATTTTTTTAAAATATTAAATAGTAGGTATATATTTAAGATTTTAGAAAATAAACCCAAGAAAAATTATATTTGCCCCCCTCGATTTCGAATCCTAGTTCCGTCCCTGAGTATAATTCTATCTCTGATAAAAAATTAAAAAAAAAGGTTTAAAGTCAAATGAATTAAATCTACAAGGCTTTATTTATTTTTTTGACTGGGTTCTACGAAACTTTCTTTTTTGGCAAGTAAATTGTAAGAACTTCATAAGGGGAACCGGGCTAATTAAGAAAAATTCTGCTAATCTTGGCAAAAATCCTAGATATAAAAAGAGAGAAGTTGAAATAACATAGAAAGCAGCAAAAATTATTAATGCCTTTGTAAAAATAGTAAATATTTTTTTGATGGAATTTTTTTAGTAAATATGAAAACCATGATATACCAAAGATGACTGCTATTTGCCACTAATCTTTTGTACATTTTGTTCTTTAATACAGTAGTTAATACAACTCAACTTAGCAAATTAATAATTTAGCCTTTTAATTTATTTTTATAAATAACATATGATCTGAAACATAGGACCAAACCCACAATTTATTTTGGTGTACATGGGATTCAAACATAGGTTCCTTATTCAATGATAATATATTTTATCTAGTTAAGAAGTTGAAACCCACAATTTATTGCTCTATGTTGAGTATTTTTTGTTGCCTTTCCATGTGTCAAATTGTCAATGTTTAATTGTTTGGCTTTCAAATCCTTGTTCAAGTCGGCAAAGTCGAATCCACTACTCTCACGTCACAAAGAAAATGAAAAAGGCTAGTGGTGCATCTTAGGATAATGCTTGAGTCAACAAACTTGTAAAAATGAAGGAAGAGCTGATTTCAAAGCAAATATAGCGACATATAAATTTCAAATCAGAAAAGTGGATACCCCAAACCTATTTGCAAGGTTTCAAATCAGAAGAAATACACATTGGCTTGGTCCATCTTAATTTTTGGTTTATTTATTTATTTATTTGTTATTATTATTATTTTTTTTATAAACTATATTATGATATTAATAAGTATTTTGATAGATCCGTAAATGTAAAATATAAAAATAAAAAAGGTGTTCTCAACACTCTATAATTAAGGTTTCTTGTATTTGCTAATATAAACAAGATCTCCTTAATAAATACTTAATAATCAATATACGGAACTTAGTACATGTTTGTACAACACAAACTTATATAATTCTATTATTATAATTTTTTTTTGGGAGAAGGGTTCAATTAAATTAAATCTACACGAAATCTGAGAGGTATGCCCTGTACCAGTAATGCCTTTGTTAAGAAGAATTTTTACTAATGGTTGAGGGCTTACAAAGTCAGAATCATTACAAAAATCTCATGGAGAGGGTAGACTTTTTGTATTGTGTCAAAGAGCTCCACAGTTAGCCCTGGTTAAACATCACACATAACTTTCCTTTTTTTCGATGGGCAAATATAAAGTCAAATGAATTAAATTTACATGGCTTTATTTATTTGACTGGATTCTACGAAACTTTCTTTTTTGGTGAGTAAATTGTAAGAACTTCATCAAGGGGAACCGGGTTAAGTAAAGAAAAATTCTGCAAATCTTGGCAAAATCCTAGGTAAAAAAAGAGAGAAGTTGAAATGCATAGAAAGAAGCGACAATATTAATAATGCCTTTGTAAAAATTGTAAATATTTTGTTTTGATGGAATTAATTGTTTAGAAAATATGAAAACCATGATACCAAAGATGATTGCTATTCGCCACCAATTTTTTTGTACATTTTGTTCTTTTTTTTTTTGGTTAAACGAAAATATCATTAAACAACTAACCCAAAATGGCTAAATTAGAGGCAATAAGCCTACAGAAGTTCTCCCCAATAGCATCAGAATATACAAAAGCTGAGATTACATTAGATGGGAGATTTTCCAAAATTACAAAATGCTCTTGCATCTCACATCCTAACTTAGCCAGAGCATCAGCAACTCTATTCACTTCACGGAACGCGTGTTGCACTTTGTAGTGCTGAAACCTGCCCAGAAGAGACCTACAATCAGCCAACAAGGAGGAATAAAAAGCATTATTAGAGGGGGAATGAGACTGAACCAGTTCAACAACCACTTTGGCATCTAACTCAATTACAATATTCTGCACCCCAATCTGAATAGCTTGAAGCAGCCCATCCCTTAAGGCCCAGAGCTCAGCTGTGATGCTAGTTGTTAAGCTGATAGACCTAGCAAAACCTCTCAACCATCTCCCCTCACTATCTCTGATAATCC
The DNA here is from genome assembly GCA_023736055.1 of Quercus glauca. Taxonomy (NCBI): domain Eukaryota; kingdom Viridiplantae; phylum Streptophyta; class Magnoliopsida; order Fagales; family Fagaceae; genus Quercus; species Quercus glauca. The sequence goes on from CM043318.1 coordinate 101,268,602, forward strand.
CGCCTCCACTTACTTTACCCGGATTTCCAAATGAGGCCCTATCAGTATTTAATTTGCACCATCCTATAGGAGGCTTTTTCCAACTAATATTACATACCACCTTAGTCTTTTGACTCCTAAGCTTACCCACACAATAATAATACTCCAAGGCTTGACTTTTACTAACACTGTGTAAATTAGCATTCAAAATATTATTATTAAATACCATTCCATTTCTATGCTTCCATAAGTTCCAAATGGCAAAGGAGAAAACAATAGCCCACGGCATTGAAAAAGAATGGAGCACTTTGCTTTGACAATTAGCTTTCAACCAACCTGCCAAATCCACATCACCAAAAGAACTAACCATTTCAGGGGGCACCTTTAGTTTATACCAGAATTCTTTTGCTACCTCACACTCTTTCAACAAATGACTAATGGTCTCCGGGACATTATTGCACAAAGGGCAGCAACAATCCTGAATTATACCCCTCATAGCCAACACAGATCTTACAGGCAAGCTGTCATGCATACACAACCATAGATAATTCATAATTTTTGGCAATGTGTCTATCTTCCATATCCACTGCCCTTGGAAAGTACTAGTTGTCTGCTGCGTTCCGTTCAACCAAGCATAGGCAGAATTAGTAGTGAACTCTCCATCCTTAGAAAACTTCCACATTATCACATCTTTCCCTCTTCCAACCAGCTGCCTTGGGATAGCTCTTATCCTATCCTTAATACTTTTCGGCAGCTCAAAGGAAAGAGCTTCCCACTTCCACCCCTGCACCGTATCAAGAAGCAAATTTGATAACTTCATATCAATCTCTCTTTGAGTCAATGAGCCTTCAATCAACTCTCTCAAAGAACTTCCCCTTATCCAGCAATCAAACCAAATATTTATTCTTTCTCCATTTCCAACCCCCCAACAAATACCATCCACAAAGGTCTGAAAACCAGCCTTGATAGCTCTCTAATTTGGTGAACATGGTAGCTTGTCCGGATCTCTAGCTCTCATTCTATCAACTGAGCAGTACTTCCTTAAAATTACTTTAGCCCATATACTTTCTTTTTCCTGATCCAGCCTCCAGTTTAACTTGGCTAATAACGCCAAATTCTTAAATTTAGCAGCTTGAATCCCAAGGCCTCCCTCTTCCTTCGGCCTAATAATCTTATTCCAGCCAACCAAATGAATTCTTCTCTTTTCACTTGTTGATCCCCATAAAAAGTCCCTATTAATTTTGTCCAACTTTTGGCTGAAAACCCTTCTGAGTCTCTTATGAGGCTAGAGAATCAATTGATTGAAGAGTATTCTTCCATTTTGCTTCAAGAAGAGGAGTTTTGGGCTCTGAAGTCCAGGATTAATGCTGCTGCCTTTGGGGACCGGAACACCTCTTATTTTCATGTCAATACTGTGGTGAGGAGGCAAAGGAATAAAATAAGGTGTTTGAAAGATGGTATGGGAGAATGGATAGTTGAGGAAGAGGCGGTGAAGGAGCATATTTTGAATGGGTTTAAGAAATTTTATTCCATGGGATTGGAAAGGTCTTACTGTATTTGAATTCACAGATTGCTTTCTCTCTGAAGAAGAAAGAAATTGGATGGGTAGGGAAGTGTCTGATGAAGATGTGAGAAGTGGTTTGTGGGCCTTGAAACCTTTTAAAGCCCCACGGCCAGATGGTCTTCATGCTGGCTTTTATCAGCATTTTTGGCACGAGGTGGGAGAATCAGTTTGTGAGGAGGTGAAGGCTATTTTCAAGGTTGGTCTAGTTTTGGACCACCTCAATGATACGCTTGTGACTTTAATCCCGAAGTGCAAAAGTCCTGAATCTCTGAATAATTATAGACCGATTAGTCTTTGTAATTCGGTCTATAAAATTGTTTCCAAAATATTAGTGGAGAGGATCAGACCAAAATATGAAAACATTTTGTTCATTAATAGTTAATAAAATTCAACTTTTTTATTTTATTTTTATTTATTTTTTTAAGAAGCAAACGAAATCAACTTATATTAAAAGAAAAAAGATTAGCCATGATCGGCCAAAAGTACAGAAATAAGGTGGGGAGGTACCTCTTCCATTCATACAACTAAACTGCTAACATGTCTTGCATGTCTAGCAAGGTTATGAGCTACAAAATTCTCTCTTCGGTTATTGTGGTTCACTTTAAAACTGTGGAAAGTTTCTGCATAGCTTCGCACTTCCTCGATGATATTTCCAAACGATGCCAAAGATGGTTCCTCAGCTTGAAGAGCCCGAGTAATAATAGCTGAGTCCTCCAAAACAATGGAATTGAATTGAAGCTCTTTAGCCAAGATAAGTTCCCTTCGTGCTGCAGCTGCCTCCACATCTGTCACTAACTAGGTGAGGGGTATTGTTTTAGCAAGGGAGGCCAACACACGACCTTTGCTATCACGAATTATCGCTCTGAGGCTTGCCTCGTTTGTTTCTCTAAAAACAGCCCCGTTATAATTAATCTTCATCGTGTGGGCTTGGGGGGGGGGGGGTTGACTAGAGAGCAACTGGGCAAGAAATGGAGCTTGATGGTGTTGTCCGCATTGGCTGCACTCGATAGAAATCCAGCAGTGTCTGTTGGGCTTGGGAAATGATTTAACTTAGAGGGAGGATTGAAGAACCTATTTTGAGTTAATTTCTTTGATGCCAAAGAGTCCACAGAGCATGCATGACGATCTCTGGATGAAGGTGGTAGTGATCACAAGATGCCTCAAGGAGTACTTTCCGTTTGACTAGATTGGTTTTCACTGGGATAGCATTCTTTGCGGTCCTCCACATAAAGTTTAGGACTTTTGCTGGGATCGATAGACTCCATATTAGCTTCCAAAGCTTTTGAGATTGTTCAGAGGAGACACTTCCATCATTCAGCATAGATCGATCCTTTGAGAGGAAGTAATATCCAGACTTGATCGAGTATACACCAGACTGAGAGTGAGACCAAACTATTTTGTCTCAGGCAAAAACATTACCTAATGGGTTACTTTTGATCAATTTCACTTCCTCGGGCTGAAACAAAGCTTGCAACAGATCCATATCCCAATTTCGAGTGTGGGAATTTATTAATAAGCTAACCTTTATTTCTGGGAAATCAATTCCCATTGGATTGTTGACTCGTGGAATAAAAACAGATGGTAGCCAAGCCTTTCCCCAAATACTTATATCCTCTCCATTACCCACCCTCCACTGTGCACCTTTTCACAAAATCTCCCTCCTATGCAAGATGCTTCTCTAGGCGTATGACCCTTTGATTGAATCGGAAGCCTCTATGATAGAACAATCCGGGAAGAATTTAGCTTTGAAAGCTCGGTGAAAGAGAGAGTTTTCATTTTGTAAGAGTTGCCAGGCTTGCTTAGCTAATAGGGCGTCATTGAACATGGCTAAGTCTTTAAAACCCATCCCTCCTTCTGCCTTAGGTTTGCACATGGTCTCCCACTTAATCCAATGAATCTTGCGCCGGTCGCCTTTTTGACCCCACCAAAACCTTTGGATAAGGCTTTCTAAATCATTGCAAAGTCCCACTGGTAGTTTGAAGCAACTCATTGTGTAAGTAAGGATGGCTTGAATCATGGCTTTGATAAGAATTTCCCGACCAGCTTGTGATAGAAGCTTCTCCTCCCATCCTTGAAGTTTTCTCCACACTCTTTCTTTGATGAATTCAAAGCTTGCTTTCTTCTTTCTACCAATGAGAGGGGGCAACCCCAGGTATTTTTCATAGCTTTTAATTTCAAGAAACCCCAAAATGTCTTTTATGTATTGCTTCCAGCACTTTCTCACATTCCTGAGGAGTGGCCTTGCAAAATAACAAGCTATCATCTACAGAGAGAAGATGGGTTAGTTTAGGACCATTTTTGCAAAGCGAATAACCATGAAGTTCTCCTTGGCTTGTTGCTTGTAAGATAAGGTCATGTAAACCTTCTGTACGTAACAATAATAAGAAAGGAGAAAGGGGATCTCCTTGTCTGAGTCCTTAAGTTGGCTTGATCAAGCCCTTGGGCTCATTATTGACCAAAATGGAATAAGACACCGTTTTAACCCCCACCATCATCAATTGAATCCACCTTTCCGTAAATCCCATCTGTCTCATGATTGCCTCTAAGAAAGGCCATTCCACCATGTGATAGGCTTTGCTCATGTCTAATTTTACTACCATATAGCCTTCTTTACTGGATTTGTGATTCTGTATGCTATGAATAATTTCAAAAGCAAATAATATATTATTCGAGATAAGACGACTCTTTGTAAAAGCACTTTGGTGTTCAGTAATTAGTACAAGTAAGACCCTTTTTAATTTATTAGCTAAAACCTTCGAAAAGATGTTATACAAGACATTGCATAGACTTATAGGCCGAAATTCAGAAACTAACTCCAGATTTTTCACTTTTGGAATTATGGAGATAAACGTATGATTAAGGTGTGAAGGAAAAGAAGCTGAATTGAGAAACTGAAGAATTGAATTTGTTACCTCATCCCTAATAAGATTCCAATAGTTTTGAAAGAAAATTGGGGGCAAGCCGTCCGGACCTAGAGCCTTAAGAGGGGCCATTTGTTTTATTGCTTCCATAACTTCCCACGCCATAAATTTTGATGAGAGTTTTTCATTCATCTGAGCATTGACCAGAGTGTTAATAGACTGTAAGGTTGCTGCGGCTTGTGAGGGATTTGGCGAGGTGTATAGGTCTTCATAGTAATTTATGAGAATTCCAGCCACTTCTTCCTTCGTAGAGCTCCACTGCCCATCTGGTTTTCTAAGCCCGCTGATAAAGTTTTTACGATATCTTTTAGTTGTTCTACTGTGATAAAACCATGTATTACAGTCTCCTTGAGTCGCCCAAAGAGTTTTAGACCTTTGCAACCACATCCAGTTTTCCTTATCCATTAAGGCTTCAATCTCCAATTTCAACTCCCTTACCCGATTATTCATCCCTGATTTCATGGACTCCCTTTCAGTGTTAGCCAACATCCTTCTTATTTTCGTATCCAATTCTTTCCTCAAGCTTCCAAATTTCTCTCGGCTTCACTTCATTAATTCCACACCACATCTCTCAATCTTTTTAAGTGCTCGAGTATTTGAGTGAACAAAATCATTTGAGCACCACACTGCTTCTACTGTTTTTGTGCAGCCTTTGTCCGAAAGCCACATCTCTTTGAACCTAAAGAATTTCTTTTTTCCTAACCATCTCCAGACTTGAGCGCACAATCAACAAAGGACGATGGTCAGATGAATCTGAGTGAAGGTGGTAAACTCGTGCCCCTGCAAATCTTGAGAACCATTCATAATTTGCTAAACCACGATCAAGTCTTTCCCACACCGAGCGTCCTGTTGCAAAGTGTTTACTCCATGTTTATTGAGGACCTACAAAACCAAGATCAAGAAAACCGCACTCATCAATTACATCACGGAAAAGTTGCATTTTAGATTGTGAACGAGTGCTTCCACCATGCTTTTCATTACTCCTAATTATCTCGTTAAAATCCCCTGCACAAAGCCAAGGTAGACTAAAGCGAGAATTTAATTGCCGAAGTTTAGACCAAGATTCATGTCTCAAATGTGTCACCCGCTCCCCATAAAAACCTGTAAATCTCCAAGCACCCGCCTTGCCTTTATTGATGATAAAGTCAATGTGATTGTTAGAGAAAGTTTCAATGGTAACATCCATAGAATTTTTCTAGAACAAAGCTAGCCCACCCCCTCTATTGATACGGGGTACAACAAACACATGATCAAATTCTAAATTCCTTTTTATGTCTTTTAGCCTTGCTTCATCTGCCCATGTTTCGGCTATAAACATGATAAAGGGATCTTTTGCCCGGACTATTGTACCAAGCTCTTTCTCTGTACGTAGGTTCCCAAGCCCACGACAATTCCACACTAAGCAACTCATTGATCTTGGCGGGGCTGCCTTGCAGCCTTCGCCATTGAATTGAGAGAATAAGTCTCCTTAGATAATTGAATTTTCTTGCATGGTTTAGTAGACTGATGCCATCCACATTCATCTCCAGTTCTCTTTCTTGTGTTCGTGCTTTGCATGGAAGAGTCCCCCACGTGGGCTTTTGCTTCCACTTCTTTTGATTTCGGTTGTTTCGGGGTGATGTGGAAGGAGTGAAATCAGGGGCAGGAACGTCTAGAGGTCTTAAGTTGTCCAGATTCAGTTCTCCTACAAATTCTCCTTGATCAACTTCTTTAGGGATGGCTTTGGAATAGGAATCAAGCTCCTGAACTTTTTCTTTCGAATTAACCTCAACCACATGATCAAATTTATTTAGTTCCATATCAATCTCTTGAATTTGAAATTCAAAAGAGTTTTGCTCACAATGGGAAAGAGAGGATACATAATCAATTTGACTACCTGATTTGGAGGCAATATTTTAGGAAGGGTAGCTGAGGGAATTTTTACCCCCCAAATCTAATATTTCCAAATCTGAATCCTTACCTATTGAACTGTCTTCATCGTAGATTATGGGGGAGGGCGGCGGCGATGAAGGGGCTGCCTTGATTGTTCTTGCTTCAGGGTTATCCTATTGAGTCCCCTTTGCTTGAAAGACCCCCATGCCTGGCACAGAACATAAAGTCTTCCATCCTACATTAAACAGACTTACTCGCAACCAAGCTCCAAACTCCTACGACTCCAGAGGAAGTGATCATTTGCTTGATAACCACAAGTCGCAGTCTTTGTCGTCATGGCAAACCATCCCACACCAATAGCAAAAGTTTGGCAATTTTTCGTATCTAAAGGCCACCTAGACCTCTTCTTCATTATCTAACACTACCTTCCTCCCTCGTCATAATGGTTTCTAAACATCCACTTCCACCCTAATCCTCAAAAAGTCCCCTGCTATCATCTCTGCCTTACATCCATAAGATAAGGTCGCTCCAATAGTTTTGCCAATTTGGACGGCCGTGGGAATGTCTAACCTATCCACAGGTAATCCATGCAACTGCACCCAAAATTTTGTTGAAGTGAACTGCAAGCTTCATATATTCCGAGACCCTTCAAGGCGACGAAATAAGACAAGATGCTTATCAAAACTCCTTGGTTCATTATTGAGTACCTGTTCGGCATCTTGTCGAATATTGAAGCTCTTTCGAGTCCTCCATATCACCCTAAACGTACGACCAATTGCATCCACATTAAGCACCCTTTTGTTCAGAAACTTTGCCGCCAATACCACTCCGTTGCTTACAGATGATTGTTGTTTTCTTTCAAGCTTGACCCGTTCTCCTTCTTTGTTTGAAAGTGAAAGTCTGCTCCAGCCCTTGAGGATACGGTCCATGGGAAGATTTCAATTTCGGAAACCATGAAAGAAAGATGAGAAAAAGTAGGTAGGCGAGAATAGGACCAAGACCGTTTTCCCACCCCAGGAGACGAAGAACCCACTAGCCCTACCAGTAATAGTGTTACTAGAGGGAAGAAAATATCACTCCAAGAGGAAGATAAGAGGATTTCACTATCCTAGCGGCTGCGACTAGGGCAGAGAAAATTCAATTAACAATTAATACAATTCAACTTAGCAAATTAATAATTAGTTTTTATTTTTATTTTTATAGATAACATATGATTTTTTTTTGATTTGAAACATATTACATATGTGATGATTATTCCATGCTAATAAATTTATTTTCAATACACGTGGCTCCTTATTCAATGATGATTGACTTTATCACCAGTTAAGTAATTGTTGATGGAATTAAAGATGAACGCAGCGGAAAATTAAGTTTTGAAACGGATCTACTTCATTCGATATTGATAACATGCATAAAGTAAATTTCAGAATTTGAGAACAAGAGATCGTACCTTGAAGCGGTGAATTCCAAAACCGAAGATTGAAGCACTTGGGAATACTTTTAATCTTCACTCCAATTCCAACTAACGCCCAAGATGTGTGGTCTCTCAATTGGTAACAAATGGATTATTAGAGAGTGACTTTCACTCACTTCCACACCATTACAATGATATTTTTCTTACCAATAATATTCTGTACGTTTTTCCCTTTGTATCTAACCAATATATCTAATTGGGCTGGCCTTTTGGGCCTTACCAATTGGGCTTAAGTGTGTGGCTTGGAGTGGGACCAAAAGGGATCAATAAGATACTGGCTCTAATGGGCCTTGGGCTTTTTTGTCAACTCTTGACAAGTCCAAAGTTACTATTAACTATATTTAATACCACTATATAAATATAGTTGCACTCTAGGTCTTATCTATATATTATATCCCAAGACTTTATTATACATGCAACCCCTTCATAAAATATTCGTAGTAATACAAAGTCATTGAAGTAGACTGCCACTTTGTAAATTACTACATCTTGATCCTTGAGTACCCGATTTAATCCTTTAATGTTATTCATTATATATTTATGAAATCCTATTCCATAAATATATACTTTAGTCTTACTAAAGTGGTTAGGCCTAACTCTCTGAATAACAAACTCATTAAACTTATCTCAAAGGAATACTTTATATCTCTGTTAAGAGACTATGAATTCCATCTTGAGAATACATGTTCTATCGACACTTAATGTGGCTGCCCAACATACTGAGGTTTTGACCATTACTTTAGATCCCACTCCTAATATATCAAAGCAACCTACATCTCATGATCAGGTTTATTATTCTCTCAGGATTAAGAGTTCATGTAAATACAAGTCATGAGATTTATTATTTATTTGACAGTCCTTAGGCAAATAATAAATCTTACAGCGGTCCAGTTCAATATGTCTTAACTCTTAAAACATATTAACACATCAACTAGAAGTCTCCACTTCCATGATCAAGACAAATCATCGTAGTTGATATGTTATAGTCTTCGCAGATGAAATGTCCAATTTCATCACCGACTACGAACTATAATTCTGAGTTTACAAAGAACCTGTGATTTATATCTTCTGTGACTAAATCACATAAATCACATACTATGCATCTCATGGACTAAATGATAATGTCCGAATATTCAAGTTACCACTATTTCAGATAATAATAAAACAAATTTATTAAACACAATATTAAGTCATACTTAATGTCATACACAATGTCAAACTTAATATCATACATAGCATCACTCAATAGGATTTAAGAGCACTAATTCTAACAATTGTAACCCATAATTTATTACTCTATACTGGGTATTTTTTGTCGCCTTGCCATGTGTTAATAATTTAATATTAAACTGTTTGGCTTTCAAATCCTTGTTCAAGTCGGCAAAGTCGAATCCACTACTCAGATGACATCACAAAGAAAATGAAAAAGGTTAATGGTACATCTTAGAATAATGCTTGAGTCAGCAAACTTGCAAAAGAAAAGGAAGAAGCGATTTGAAAGCAAATATGGTGACATATAAATTTCAAATCAGAAAAGTGGATAAATTTGCCAATACCCCAAACCTATTTGCAAGGTTTCAAATCAGAAGAAATACACATTGGTTGGTCCATATGTTTGGGGTCATTTATGTATTTATATTTTTTATAACTATTTTCTGAAATTAGTAAGTAAATTTTTTTTTTATACAAGATAGAAATTCTATTTTAACATAATCTAAATATATATGTGTGCGGAGTTCTCTCTTAGAGATTTGAATCCCGGCCCTTACCTCCCATACCTCACAAGCATTTATACTTGTAGAGTGACTATTACGCCAAGAGTGCGTGATGATAGTAAGTAATTTAACATATCCGTAGATGTAAAAAAAGAAAAAAAAAAGTGTTCTCAACAGAGTCAACACTCTATAATTAAATCTCCTTGTATTTGCTAATATAGTCAATTTCTACTTAATAAATACTCAATATATGGAGATTAGTACATGTTTGTACAGCACAAACTTATTCAATTCAATTCAATTAAATCTACACCATCTAAGAGGTATGCCTGTACCAGTAAAGTCGGAATCATTACAAAAATCTCATGAAGAGGAGAGACTTTTTTATTTTGTCAACGAACTCCACAGTTAGCTTTGGTAAAACATCACACATAACTTTCCTTCTTTTGATGGGCAAATATAATTTTCTAAGCATATCATGAGGAAAGCATGTTTTTATTTAAATCAACAATTACAAATTTGTGGCTAAGATTGCTTTCAATTCTGTCAAAACCATTGATCATCCATGTGTACAATGAAGACTAGTGGACTTTTTTAGCAACCTACCAGTGTTGAACATTTTGAATTATTGAGTGATTAAGATCACCTATATACACTCCCTAATTACTGGGTAACTTAGCTGGAGCTTGAAAACATGCTTGACTGGGACTTTTTTTCTTGTTTGTTTTGTTTGTCTTGTAACAATTTTCTTCATCGATCAGTCATTGCTGTAAAACTCATTATTGTGTCTCTGTGAGGATTCTATGACCATTGACTTTGTTGATTAGAATCAAAGAGTTAATGTGTATTTACAATAAATTTTGGTAAATTAAATCTAAAGGTTGAAATGTAAATCATCTAATTTTCAAATAGAGTTATGATTATGAGAAATTTATTATTAATTTATTATATAATTCATACACGTTAATTACCACTTTCATGTTTTAAACGTGAACATTCTTATAAAAATGTGGACATCGCGTGTGAAATTGTGTTAGTAAGGAATACATTAACATTTGTAAGAAACTATTTATGATTCAAACATATGTTAATTAATTAAACTGTCATTGTATGTACGTACTTGTCACAAAGTCTACTATAAGTAGGACTATTCCTTTTACGGCTATAATAAATGGGTCAAAAACTAAAAGAATGGCTCTAGTATAATAACATGTATTTTTCTTTTGTTTCTGCTAGAGGTATTGTACAGTTTGTACTAGTATGAACCCTGTTTTTCTCACTATAAAAAGTGCATTTATGTAACCTAGCTAGATAGGTCATTGACAAAGCTTTTGGCTGACATTTTTGTGGAGAACCTTGAAAATTTCCACTCTCTAGTCAGAATTTCTTGACATTAATTACTGTAGACAGCATGCATATCATGACTTTTCAATTCTTATTTAAAGAGGGAACCGTGTTTAATTATGTCACTTGGTACTCATACTTTATGGATCTTATTAGCTGGATATTTTTATTGATTGACCTAATACTGATAGAACTAACATATCCCTGAAAAAATGAAAAAAAAAAAAAAAGTCACATATAAAAAGAATTTCCAGAAAACACAGAGAGTTTGTAGGTAGATTAGGTTTTTATAAGAGAAAACAAATAAATAAATAAAGAAATGAGTTGCCTCTGAGAATTTGTGATTATTTGAAACCATTTTTAATCTAGTTGACCAACTTTTGGTAGTTTTGAGTCATTGAAAATTCAAAGTCTAACTTAACAGCTTGCAAATAGTCTCAATAACATTTCTTCATTTCCCATCACGGGCGGCTCTACAGCCAGCCAGGAATGAACCCCCTGGCTTGGCCCCCCAAAAAAAAAAATTATATATAAAATTTTTAATTTTTTGTTTTTGTTTTAACCCTTAAAATAAAATTTTGAACATCTTGGCCCTAAATTTTGTTTAAACCCAATTGAAATAAACTTGAAATGTGATCATATTAGTGCTATTTTCACAATATTTTTACAATAAAAATTAAATGACAAGTTGTAATTAACTTTTTATCTAAACTTATAACTGACATATTTAAATCTATGATTATTTTCTCATTCTCTCTTTCTCCCTTCTATATTTTCTTTCTATCTAATCAAGTAGTTTGATAAGTGTTTTACAATTTTTCGAGTCCAAAAAGTCTTTTAGTGCTTGTTCCAATTCCAAGGGAATGACCACATGTGTGGTTAAAAATCCATACACTTCAAAAGCAAAATCTTATATAAGTTACTATTTATTTTCCTTAGTTTAATGTTTACTCTCAGACCTACTCTTAGGTATGTTACTATTCTTTTTTATCATATATTTTTATTTAATTGATATTACATGTGATTATAATAAATTATTATTAATTTGACAAATATTATGATTAGTTATTTATTTATATGCATTCTATCGTTGTTTTCTTACCGATTTTTAAACTATTAATAATTTTTTTAGACCATTTTACAATATAGTTGTATTGTATACTATTTAGAATATTATATTAGATTATTGTATGGAATATGACAATTGTATATAAAAAAATAAATAAATAATCATTTTATTTTTTACTCCCCAACAACAAACTCCTAACTCAAGACACTATTAACCCCCCTAAAAGAAAATTTTGGAGCCGCCACTGTTTCCCATTCTTTCTTTTACCCAGTTTTCTAGCTAGTTGTTTTGTGACCTGTGCTTTTGGCTCCTAAATATGATTCTTTATTTATTTTTTTTTATTAATTGCACCTGTTGAAACTTTTTTTTTTTTTTTTTTGTGTGGGTAATTCATATGCAAGAAAAAAGCAGCTTGAAGCACATTAATAAAATTACATAACTTGAATAGCTAAAAATTATTGGTCAAATAGAATAAGAGACTAGTAAGAGCATTCTGGGTGATGCAAAACCTTTAAAAATGCAAAGTACATTACACTATTGACACAAATGCACAAAAACCTAGCTCCATTGGATCGTGCATTTTGCATTTGAATATACACGCTTGCTACAGTATTATCTATGTTTGCCTAATATTGTAGCAACATTCTTTACCGAATTAATTGTTTTTTTTATTCTCTCTCTTTTAGTCAATCTATTATATTATTTTAATATGATGAAATGAAAAATAAAAAAAATGAGATATTGGGTATGTTGTAAAGTGGTAATGTAAAATGAGTCATGTTAATGGGTGGTCTTAAGACAATTGTTAATAAACAATTTTTTTAAAAATATTTTTGATACTATTTCCATAAAGTAAAAAATGATCTAAAAATTAATTGTTTTTTTTCTTTTTTGATAAAAATTTTTAAAAAATATTTTCTAAATTAGTGCCCATAAAACATTCTTTAACTTTTTCCCCGAATAAAATACGTAAAAGTGGATTGATTTTGTGGTAAAAAATGTTTTTATTTTATTTTATTGCACAAGTAAATGAGAATACTTTGAAAGGTTACTAATAATTACTGCTCAAAGAAAGTTGACCAATGATATGTCTAAATAATTGGGCGTATTCACCGACTAGCTAGCTATAAGGTTAAAGCTAGTGACCCTTCAATTTAGCCAAAGAACACAACAAAAATTTATGCTAGGACTTTATTAATGTTTAATAGCCACACATGTACACACAAATAACTCTACGTGTTAGACCAATGTCGCTTGGCCTATAAGCAAAGCATCATATCCGCTGTCATGCTTTCAAGCTTGGATAACGTTGCTTTCAAACTTTAAAATAAAACTAAAATAGACATACGCACATACAAAGAAAAAAAATACAACAAAGACAGCAATTCTATCCATTCCAAGTCAGGCAGCAAAACTTTAAAAATAAAACTAAAATAGATAGCATTTTCTTGTTAGACGTTCGGAGTCAAGTAATGAGCTACATGTTTGGCTTGAATCCATTTCTGATGATATAGCTCCTCTTGCTACGAGAGATGCATTGTAATTTTCATCCATAAATAAAACTTGTCCTTTGGGTCTGGATTCAAAAAAAAAAAAAAAAAAAATCTCAATTAATTAATTACTAAACAAAACTACTTATATAAAGGTCTCTCTTTCAACTTAATTCTATATTACCCCTTTTTTTTAATTGTAAAGCTTAATTCTATATTGCTAAAGGATAAAAAAAAAGGTTGGTTTCATATGGGTTTAAGCTATTTTGAATTTAGAGTATTTGTTTTAATGTGAATTTGAGGCTTGTATCAATAATTTTTAATAGATTTAGCTTTTTTTTATATATATATATATATATATCATTTCATTTAGTTTTAACTTAAGCTTATAAAATTTCAATATAAAAATAATAAATCTTCTTACTTCTATCTTTCCTTATGGAGGGTCTAATCGATTAAAAAAAAAAAGGATGTCTAAGAACTTTACCGCACGAACAACCTCACGTGATAATAGATATAATTAGTATCACATCAACAATATAGTTATTATTTTTTTTCCAACTTTTTTATTTTATATTAAAAAAGTTTGACATGCCTGTTTGTAAAATTTATGTAGTAAATCTTTTAATATTCATAATATCAATTCTATTCTTAATTAATAAAAAGCTTAAAGTAGGAAATGATCTTCTAAACCAATCAAACTATTATTTGAATAAAATAAAAAATATACAAAATAAAAATCTCAATATCATATTGGTTCACCTCTCTCATTCTCAATTAATTAATTAGCAAGAAAAATTAAGATAGCCATCCTATCTTTTTCACAAACAAAGTGATAATAAAATTGAACACTCTTTAAAAAATATACATATATATATATATATATATATATAATAAAAAATAAAACCAAGCAAAGCCTCCGGTATTTTTGAGCTCCAAATACAGGGTAGTTTGGTCAACTCTCAAATTGATGACGCGTCAAGGACCACACCATGTCATGCAGTGCATGTGTGCATTCTCGTAATTAAGATGAACATCAAGGGTACTTACGAAACAAATCTAGTACATAAATGTGCCACATAATAGAGAGACAACGTTGTTGGTTTCTGTGCGACTGTAACTCCAAATTTTCACAACTCTCTCTCTCTGAGTAAGAGAGTAAAAGCGATTCTAAATCAGACCCAGAAAAGCTGAGGTACTTGGCTTGATGATCTCACCAATTTTGGAGCTCAAATGGTGCTAAATTTTCTGTGTTAAATCGTGTTGTAACTTGTAAATTGACTAGTTTGTACTGAGATTCTTTTTCTTCTTTCTATTTTTGTCTTGAAGCTATTTCCATATTCGGTACAGGAACAAAATCCCAGAAAGATTCTGTGCTGAAACAAGCTATTGTTCTTTTCTTTGTGCACTGGTACGAGTCCTCAGGTTCTCATATCTTTTTGTGACTTTGAGTTGGTGTTATTAGAAGAACCTTATAGAACCCCCCTTCAAAGAAAGCTATACCATAGAGTATGTGCAAATTCAAGCAGGTTCTTTTATTTATTTATACTTGTATGCTTTTGAGTTTTTGACTTTTTGGTTACTGAATTTAAGTTAATTTGTTTTGCTTTCTTTTTTCTTTTTTGACAGCTTTTGGGTTTGGTTTAGTTTGGAGAAAAGGCAGATCCTACTTGAGCATTTTGTATGTGCTATTTTCAAGAACAAGCTAGTAACTTTTGAAGTTGAAGAAAAGTTTTTAGAGTTTGTCAAGACAATAATTCAGGTTTAAAGTTTATACTAATATCTTCGAACTTGTTTGAGAATCAAGCTCACTATATGAAAATAAAATAACATAATGTTAGTAAGAGTACAATTTATTCTAAACTTTTTAAACTAATGTATTATTAATCAGAAAAAAGTAATTCAGATGTCGTATTTATTGCTACGTCAGTTTATAAATACTTTACTTGTAGTTGTTTTATATTTTTCTAATAATTATTGTTGTTCCTCAGGAATCTCCAGGAGAGAGTATTATGAGTCTTTTGTATAGTCCTACCTTCAAATATTCAGATGTGAAGCTGAAAAAGAATCATCTAGATTTCATGGACTCCAATACTTACCATCATCCACAACAAGAACTACTACAACAACAACATCAACAACAGCACCAGCATAATTCTGGTCTAATGCGTTATCGCTCGGCTCCAAGCTCATTGCTTGCAAGCCTTGTTGATGGTAGCATTAATGGTGGTGAAGGTGGTGTTGGATGTGAGGATTATCGGGATCTTCGATCATCGAATCCTGAAGTTGAGACCGTGTTAGCAAGGTTCATGACATCGTGCAATGGCTCAGGAGATTCAAATTCTCAAATGGTTTACCAAGCTCAAGCTGCTCAACAAGTTCAAGCTTTGCCAAATCATAATTCAGTGGTTGCTGGGACTACTTTGGATAGCTCTTTTAGTGGTTTGAACTCTGTAGGATTAGAGAATTCTATGCAAGCAAAAATGGGAGCAGGAAACCGCTCCAATCTTGTTAGGCAAAGTAGCTCACCAGCCGGGCTTTTCTGTGATTTAACAATGGATAATGGTATTGTTGCTTATTCACTTGCTCTTTTTAATTTTTTTTTTTCTTTTGAGTGCTTATTTAAATGTTCTTACTGGAGATTATTTATTTTTAATCTATCTTTTCCTCTCTAGTGTTTGGTATGCTGAGTAAATTGTGGACAAAACGAAGAAAATAAAGCATAGGATATTGGAGAAACTCACTGAAAGTAGGCTAAGTAAATTGATTTAGGCTAGTCATGTTTTCTCAAGTCGCAAATGATGGGAATTTTTTGATTCAAAATATTAGAATAACTATTCGTTTCCTATAAAATCTTGTGAAAAAATTTGTGTCCCTAGACTTCCTCAGCAACCAAACATGTTTTTCCAAGGAGGGAAAAAAAAAAGTGGTAATAAAACTTGACTAGTAAGAAGGGATCTTATACTAGTTTTAAAGGGAAGAGAGTTGGAGGTTGGACATGTTTTTCCTTCCTCTCACACTGAATTGTAGTTGGAGAAAGAAATTTTAAAGCATATTTCTGGGTAAACAAAAAACAATTGAAGAATAGTAGGAGAATTTAGCAAAAGCTGTAAGGTCAATTTCTTTTGAAAGAAGTTATGTAGGTAGTTCCAAATTATCAACTATGACAAATTAAGTTATTCAAGCTTCAATTTGATGCTAATTTGAACCTTTTATCTTGAAAGTCTTTCTAATTTGAACCTTTCAATGAATAACAGGCTTTGCTGTGATGAGGGATGTGGGAACTTTTAGAGCTTGCAATGATACAAATGGGGAAGCCAGCCCATCAATGACTAAATTGAATGATCAATTAAGCTTCTCAGCCCGGCGTTTGCCTCAGATAGCTGAAATAGGGAATGAAATTACTAGCCCAGAGGATCAAAGTCTCGGAGATGCTAATGGTAGCAATCAACAGTACATCCCCAAGTTCACAAGTGATTCTTGGGATGAATCTGCATTCAATAGCCTTAGAAGAGCCAGAGACAATGAAGGAAACATGTTCCCAATTTCAAATGCATTGGAAACTCAGGTAAAATTGGCAGAATTGATTGTAGTTCTTTCTGCTTTCTGCTTGGCAGTGCACTTGCTTATCCTGTCTTATCACGAGTAATGATTTTCTCTTTCAACAGAATGCTGATTCTGGAAACCACACCCATCGTTTGACTCATCATTTGAGCTTGCCAAAGACTTCTGTTGAGATGGCCGCTGTAGAGAAGTTTTTGCAATTTCAAGGTTCTGTTCCTTGTAAAATTAGAGCCAAAAGAGGCTGCGCCACTCATCCGCGAAGCATTGCAGAGAGGGTAAATCTCATCTATTACATTTAAAGCTAGCAAACATTTTGATTTTTTTTTTTTTTTTTTGGGTACAAGGCATATTCAACAATTGTATGAAAATCACTTTATTAGCTAGAGCTAATCAAACCCGTGACACTGATATCTGTTACATTAGGTGAGAAGAACACGTATTAGTGAAAGGATGAGGAAACTGCAAGAGCTTTTCCCAAACATGGACAAGGTAGTTTACACAATTACACTAAATATTGTGACTTGTGAATGTCAAAATTGTTGTTAGGAACTCAAAGTTTTCTTTTTTTGGTTAATTATTTTGCAGCAAACAAACACAGCAGATATGTTAGATTTGGCAGTTGAGTACATTAAAGACCTTCAGAAACAGGTTAAGGTATTATAAAAATTGCTATCCATACATCAAAATCACCTGAAACCTTTTTCTTTTGGCGGAAAAAAAAAATCCCACATGAACCTTCAACTACTCTTATCTTCCCTTACCAAATCTTTCTCTTTCTCGTGCAGACACTCACGGATACAAAGGCAAAGTGCTCGTGTTCAAGGAAACAGAAGCAATATTCAAATCTTTCTGCCTAATTTCTTTCTGTACAGATGGTGTTAGGAACAAGGCAAAGTAACCAAGAGTGCAACACTGACTTCTCTTTTTCCACTTCACTGAAGTATAATAAAAGGGTAGGAGATTGTGGGTGTGAAAAATATGTATCTTCTTACTTCTTTGTAAGATAAAGATCCAATAGGCTAATACCCTATCGTTTATATCAAGAGAAAAGAAATTAATAACCGAATCTTTTTTCCAAGCCTTGATTGATACCCTTAAAAGAATATTGTAGATCAAATGTTTCAAACCATTACACTTGTATGCTATATACCAATTTTCAGCATAAAATTCAACCAATTGAGCTGTCTAATTACATATCTAATAGAAGGTCACGCACAGTCCCACTTCTACGGAGTTTGAAAGAGATGATTGGTGTGCTGCCTTACTTCATTTTTTTGTGTGGAGAAGTTAATTTTTTAAGAAGCACAGACACGGACATGTCTATTAAATAATTTAAATGTGACCTAGTGGTTGGTGTAAATGTGACCACAGAACGGTACCATTAGGATCATGGAGTTTTAGCTAGGACAGGGCATATCCTGACATCAATGCTAAAAAACTCATTCAATTGGCTCTTAAGGTCCGTTTGGATACAACTTATTATGCTGAAAACTGAAAATACTGTAGCAAAATTATTTTTAAATGTGTGAATAGCACCGAAGAACTCATTTTTAATATTTTTTTTTGAATAAAATGGTTGTGGGTCCCGTAAATAGTGTATAAACAGTACGTGAACAGTGTGTAAACAGTGATCAACAGTACATGAACAATGCTAATTGTCCCCTCTGAAACGCGTGAAAAAAAAAAAGAAAAGAAGAAGAAGAAGAAGAAAACGCAGGAAACCTAGACGCAGGAAATGCCGGATCCAAACGCCACCTTAGTTTAGCTGTCACTAATTGTTTACTCCATTTTTAACTTATAATCTAATTAGAATTCCAATGATACATAGAAAATGTGCACTATAGTCATGGTAATGGTGATGGAAGAACTGGTGGTGGCGGCTGAGGAAAGCCATAGGCTTGACAATTTTTTGGATGGTGATTTGAGTTTATTATACTATCTGGGTCCAGTTATTTACAATATATTTTGAGTTATTGGAGCTTGATCTGTAGAAGTAACCATACTTTTAATGGAACTTAATAAAAAATTACATGGTATATACTTTTATTCCGAAGCCAAAAATAAAATAACATAATATCTGATTCCATTCAATCTTAAGTGGAATCGACCAAATTGGTATAGGTGCTTGTTTACCTACCGTACGGAATTTGCCATTTTGGTGCGTTACTCTAATTCTCTATGTTGAATGGTATGGTAGATATATTCAACAAGTGCTCAATTAGGGTTGTTTGGAAGAAATTACTATGTCCTAAGAAACATTAGAAAGACAATTATCTTTCAAAATAGCAGTGGATACTCCTCCCATCTTGATTTAGGCCTCTTAGACATTGATTCTTCAGTATATATAGAAGCCGTTATGGTTGTGGATTCTATTTTATTCAATTAAAAATGTCTTTTATTGTCAAATAAGGGATTAGATTTGAATTTCACCTAGATAAAAAACCAATTGGAATCTTAAACTAATAATAAAGAATAACTATAATGAAACAAACTATAATTTCCCCTCACTCTTTTTAATTCTTAGGATGATAATTACCATAGCCATCCCTATTCCTCTTGACATTGGTTCCTTACCATATAAAGATGCTATTTTGCTTATGTTCAAATAAGGTAGTCTCCACATATTCTCTTACCCTTTTTAGAAAAAGAATAGCCGCCACTACTTATGGCGTCTTTACTCTTTTTCTAATCTAAGAGCACTCGTTTTAATTCGTGCAAAAATTTCTGTCTGTTTTAGCATAATAATATTCTTTTTCTATTCTATATTCACTTTTCAAATACCTCATATCGGATTATCTGTTTTATACAACATTTTATTAATATATCAATTTTTTTTTTTGAATTGTTTCTTTTTCTTTGTACACAATAACCATGATCCACTCTCTTTATTCATCATTGGGATACGTAATGAATAAAAACTAAATGCAAAATGAATGTTATTATAAATTTATACAATTATTGCTGCAAATTTGTAAATTTCGACAATTATATATGAATTGCTGTAGGTCATTTTAAGGCAAAATTGTGTAAATTTTAAATATTTTTTGATTATAAACACACATGTGAGCTATCTAAGGGTTGAAATATAGCATAACATGTAATGGTTGAACCACGTACTAAGAGCATCCGCATTTGGGTGGCTATATGCCAAATGCAAAGCATTTTTGGCATACAAACCCAAAATACACCCAGCAGCTGGAAGGCTATATCTCATATGCCAAAAAAAATTTGAGATTTTGCTACAGTACCATCTCAAATGTAAGATGGTACTGTAGCAAAATTGTATAAAAAATAATAATTTTTTAATCCTTTTTTACCGGGTAATTTCTCTCTCCTCTCTCATTTTATCTCTTTCTTTTCTCTCTCTTCCTTCTCTCTTTCTCATCCGCTCTCTCTCTCGCCATTGTCAATCTTCTCTCTTTTGTCTGTGCCAGATCGGAGCCCGCGCCGATTCACCAAGCCAGATCGGGGCTCACGCCGGATCGGGTTTATAGATCGGCGTGGTGGCGAGGCTTCTAGATCGGAGCTCCCTCTCGTTTACTCTTCTCTCATCCTTCTCTCTTCAGACCCAAAACCCATAGCTTTTGTACTTTGTCCGCTCACTTCCTTCTCTCTTTCACGGTGCAGATCGGTTGGCTGATGGCTGCGATCGAGTGTGGTGGTTGATCGTGAGCTTGACATACATTTTATCATACCCCAATTTTGTTCATCTGAATTCGGTTCAATAGCGGAAAGATTATTCAAGAAATTAGGCCTTTTCGTTTGAGAGGGCTCTTTGGGCCGTCATACTATGTGGAGATGCCAGGCCCAACTTATTTTGATAAAGATTTAGCATTTTATTCAAGGCAATAAATAATGGCTTCTTTTTTTTATATGTATAATTTGCCATTTTTTTATATGTATAATTTTCCAAAAGCATTTTTAGATTGGTAGTTTACAACTAAGATGCAAACTTGTTATTTGTTGATTTTTATTGAATTATATAAATTCTATATTCATCATATTAGCATAACAAATTATAGGTGGTAAATTATTATTAGTTCTAATTCGAATTTACTATTGAAATTACCTTTTTGTTCACTAGTACCAACTAATAACATCTTACCACATAAGATTTGTTGTGAAAGTATCATGGGCATAACATTTCTCGATGAATTAATTGTTATTTGTGTGCCAATGATTTTTATATTTAATGTTCCTATGCCTATAGTTTAAACTATAGAGGACCAATGGTAACTCCATTGATTTTTAATTAGTAGTGGAAGATATTAGTCCAATGATTTTTCTTTCACATTTGAAGGGTTTTCATGTAAATTTTGGTATTGTGTATGTTGATTATTTTTGAAAATTTCTTGTTTATATTGATTATTATGGTTGGTTGATTTTATTGAAAGTTGAATTTTTGTATTGGATTTATATAAATAGGAAGAAAGAAATATTTATGTTGCCCTTTACATAAAGTTTCTCTTAAAGTCCTAAGGGCTTCTTCTTTAATTAATATCAAAGTTTATTGATTGCTCATGAATCATGATGCATGCCAGATTTATTTATTGGTGGTTTAGATTATAAATTATAAATTCCAAATCAATTCACTAATACAGCTTTCCTTGCTTATACCCCATTGGAAACAATGCTTAAGTAGGTCACGTTGCATAGTGTAGGTTCTATCATGACACAATCTTTAGAAACGTGAGAAAAAATAATTATTTTTTGATTATGAGAAAAATAATAATAATATTTTTTTGAGAAACAAAAATAATAATTATTTGGTTGTGCATGAATCATTCAACCGTCATTATATAAAAGAAAGCCAATACTAATGATAATAACACTAATTAAAGTATGAAATGGCTTTCCAAATGTGTTTTCAAAACTTGTATTTTTTTTAACAAACGCACCCTTAGGTGTATGCAGTCCTTTCTTCCCATACGCACCAGGTTATTATAAGGAGAAATCTCATTGAGGTGACCCTAAGATATTGACGAGAGTTTTCAAACCTAGAATCTCATAAATATCATAAGGTTTTAGGATTTTAATAATAAAAAAGTTGGGACATGTTCTACCTAATCTACCTTTGTCATATAAAATAAAGTTTTTCAAGTAGTTTTTTATTATTATAATATTTCTCTTTACGTCATATATGTTAATGCATAAAAAAATGACGTAGATTTGCAATTTTTTTTTTACTCGATCATATTTTCCCACTATAATTAATTAACAATCAAATTTATATATATAAAAAAAAAGAATAAAAAAAGACTAAAAAAAACCTTAAACTTAGGATCAAAAGTTTAATTTAGCCCCCTAAGAGCCCAATTTGATTTATTGTTGTGGCCCTCATAATCCAACAGGCCCAAATCTCCAAGCCCAGAGGGTCAATATCTCCGATTATGTATCACTAAAAGTAAAAAGAGGTGGTACAACATTATTTGTTTGTGACCAACATTATTGATTTTGTGTCCTTTTAGTCAGAACTATCGGAATATTTTGTATCGGTATGCAAACTGGTACGAGAATACCTATCATTCCACCTCAGGTTAGATTTCGTTCCATTTTGGACCATTTTGGCCAATTTTGGGCGAGATGCAAATTTCAGCCGGAACCAGATTTTGCATGTTAATATATATATATATATATAAACTAAAACTTTTCTTCTCAAAAAAAAAAAAAAAAAAAAAAAAAACCTAAAGGTCTAAACTACGTCGTTTTGGACTTCCCTAAAAAGCCTAATCTTCTTTCACTTTCGGTTCTCTCGTCTAATCTTCGTTCTCTCTCTGTCTCTTACTCTTTCTGCAACAAAAAATCTCAGTAATCTAACACGACCTCCAACACGTCCATTGCTTCATTCACAGATTCAGGTATGCTTTCTCTTCTTCTCCTTTTTATAAATTTCTTTCTTATGATTTGTGGTTAAGAACTTAGGATTTAGGAGTTAAGATTAAGAACTTAAGATATGTGATTTGTGGTATATGAGATTTTGTTTTTGAATTTTGATTTTGTGGTATCTGTGATTTTGATTTGTGGTATACAATTAAATGGGTGTCTTTTGTTTTTTCATTCACTTCATGCAAAGCAAATTAAATTCAATTTTAGCTACTGCATTTGATTGAACAGTAAGCTATGGTTGATCATACTCATACTCATACTCATCATAGTTCAGCTGGTGCTTCTTCTGCTTCTGTGGCCTCTGCCCCTGCAAGATACAATAACACTATATAGTTGCATTGTAATAAGTTGATTGAAGAAGGGGGTGGTATTACTAGAGTTAAGTATCATCTTGCTGGGATTAGGGGTCAAGTTGAACCATGTAAAAAGGTTTCATCTGATGTTAAGTTTCAAATGATTGAAGATTTAAAAAAATCTAAATAAACTAAAAAGAGGATTTGATCAGAAATTGGGAACCCATGTGGTGATCCATTTGATGTTGATGAGGAGGAGGAGGAAAGAAGAAAATTAATAGTTATTTTGCTCCAAGAACAACCACCGGGGCTCAACCCTCTACAAGAAGTGCTTTGGCTATGAAAGCAGTGATTGATGATGCAAAAATGAATGTGGCAAGATGGTGGTATCATTCTAATATACCCTTTTATGCAGCTCAGTCACCCCATTATCAACCTATGATAGAGATTCCATTGCTGCTGTTGGGCCGGGATTTAAGATCCGCCACTGAAGCCCCAGCTGAATTAACTCTATAAAAGCCAAGCCATTTCACCATAAACCTGCAAAAACCCTAGCTCATACATTGCTGTCTTCCTTGTACCCGTTGATTCTTCTCCATCTCCATTTTTTTTTTCATGTGTATTGTATGTATATTTATGTATGGGGCGAATGATGAATCTTTTTTGAATTGTTTAGAGTGCTCAGACTTTGATTTTGGGTACAATGATTCAAAACTCTGAATAGGAAGATCTGATGCCTCTCTTTCTTTTTTGAACAAAACCATTTGTGTTGTTGTTTCTTGTGTTTTATGTTTATTTTTTTTTTCATCGGATACCATTGTGGATGATGAATACTTATGAAATAAACAGTTATCCCTGTCTGATATTTGGTGCTGATATTTCTTGCTAGATCTCCATTCGTTGTTCGTAGCTCCACCCAGATTACCTTCTCTGTAGTCTGTTCTGTTCTCCTCCAAAATCCATCACTTTAATTTCAACTGAAACCTGATATGCCACACCTGACAGCCGACTCAATTCAATCTGATCTCCATTTCGGTTGGTGGCATGTGTTGTTTTCTGCCACCCAACTCCATCAGGTCGTGTTTGGATTGAGCCCAAACTCAAACCGACCTGACTCAACCCATGGACACTAATAGGTTAGAAATATCTCAATCCAACCGTTTAAATTATCTATCTAAACAACCCAACCCAACCTGACACAACTCACTTAATGAACCCGCATGAGTTGGGTTGGATTGAGCAGGTTGGCGGGTCAATTAGTTTTTTTTTTGGTTGTGCTCCTTATCAAATTTGAAAATTAAAATGAAAATCCTTTTTCTTTTATCCTCAAAAGAAATGGATTTTCGTAGCTACATACTTTGGTTTCTCAGCCATTTCGTTTCTCACTCTGCTTATCACAAATCATAGAAACAAAAAACAACAACAAGATATGATTCTCGCAGCATCGACTCACTTTTTAATCACTGTTCCGACAAGCCCATCTCACAATCACACAAAAAAATCATACCGGCTTCACTCTCATACAACAACCTTGTCAAAATCGAACCAAGTCTCAGATTCCAAATCCACATCAATAATATTCAATGACCAATCAAGAACGTGAGTTTTCTTTGTCTGGCATTTTCACAAACACCATTAGTACAAAAGTCACCAGGCAGACGTAAAAAAACTATCATACATTGTGCAGGTGCGAGTGTTTCGATTTGTACAAGGAGCTGGTTCCTTACGACAAGGCATGGGATTGGCAGAAACAAATTGTTAAGGAGAAGAAGGCCTTGGTTGAGAAAAACCATGATTGCCATGACACACTAATCATTCTACAGCATCACCCTGTGTATACATTGGGCACATGTAGTTCAGAAGAATACCTTAATTTTGACATCAAGGATGCTCCTTACGATGTTTACAGAACCGAACGCGGCGGGGAGGTTACTTATCATGGTCCTGGCCAGGTACTTGTCCCACATTGCTAATTACATAAACTAAAATTTATAATCTGTTGGTGTGTAAGACTTTCATTTTTACAATTTGGATAGAACATGAATTGTAAGAACAGCCTACTGAATTGCAAAGATATTAGTAGGTTCCAATTAACTCAACTGGTAAAGTCTCTAATGGTTGTATAAAAGATCTGAGATTCAATTTCTGCCTATATTAAAAACTGATTGATGTTTTGGTCTGATAATAAAGAGCTATCATCAGGAGCGGACAACATAGGTTGAAATTCTCTCAAAAAAAAAAAAAATTGCAAAGATAATAGGGACAATGTATTCATATAAAAAAAAACAAAGTTAAGGACAATGCACCATAACTAAAATCTTCGGTTTTTCCCTCTTATAAGGTTAAAAACAAAGTTAAGGACAATGCACCGTAACTGAAATCTTCAGTTTTCCACTCTTATAAGGTTAAAATCTTTGGTTTGTCCTGCATCCCCTACTAGTGATGTTTTAAAAAAATACATATGACCGAATCTGATTACTCTCTTGAAGGTCTATGGTTATTAACCATCAAATTTTGGGCCTAAGGCTTTGTTGCTGTTGTTTGAATTTTATTTTTATGGTTAATAAACTTACAAACTTTTTCTCACTAAGCAATAAAATTCAGTGGATTATAGGGGAATTCTGCTTTTATTTTTATACTTGCTACCTAACTTTTAATGCATGTGTGTTGGACTGTAGCTAGTTATGTACCCTATTATCAATCTCAGAAATCACAAGATGGATCTTCATTGGTACCTTAGGGCACTTGAAGAGGTGGTCATCCGTGTTCTTTCCTCGACATTCTCTATCAAGGCATCTCGACTTGAGGGCTTTACTGGTGTTTGGGTTGGTACGTTTCCTAATCAGTCCATTATGTTGTACTGGTGTGCATATTACATGTTCTCATGTTTTCTGCACTTACATTAGCTTTGATTTAAAAACTTTTATGGGCAACACACTGTATAGAACAAATCATGTTGAAAGTCTCTTTACCTGTTCGTGTTTGCGAATACAATTTTGAATTATTTAGCTTTTTAGTCTCTGTTATAAGTAATATGATTACTTGTAGTTTTTAAATGGTTACTCTTTCGTTCATAAAGAAAATGGTTACTTTTTCTGTTCTGCTCTATTTGGATGCCGTGAAAGGGAAATATAAATTTGGAAATTTACAACATATGTTTCAACTCAATATCTCTTTAGATTTGTAGTTCTCATTTCTTTCAATCCATCATCTGAATGTTAACTGCAAGTAATGAGCAAATGTGCGATGAATATAGTTTCTCAATTTCATGTGGTCATTTTTTCTGTTACCAACTTATGAGTGGTTAATTGGATTCCTTTGAAAGCTTATGGTTGAATTTTTATATTATTTTCCCTTTTATCTTTCGTGAACTAAAAATGGACTCTAAGATGGTGTTATCAACCAAAATAGCATACAATATAGCTCGACATCATTTCTGCTTGATTGATAGTTTTGTAGATCCTTATTACTATCAAGACTCTGGTGGCACTGCATATAAGGATATAATCTGAGAAAATGACTCCAGGAGCCTCACCATATTTTCATATATTTTTTCACACATTCTATATTTTTGCTGGATTGGGAACCTGGACTTCGATTTGCTATTCTATAGATATTAATAGTTTTTGCTTTTTGTAAAAGAGGCAGACTCTACCGCCTCATTCCTCTCACTTTGTGTTAATTGATTTATACTGTACAGTCATTTAATTTAGCATTCTGTTCAAGAGTTACCCTCTCTTCTTTATCCTAATATAATTTTTTTGGGGTGAATAACACGCAGAATGCCTAAGTGATTATCATTCTCGTGACTGATCTTACTTTTCAATTTCACTACAGGAGATAAGAAAGTGGCAGCGGT
Organism: Quercus glauca; assembly: GCA_023736055.1. NCBI lineage: Eukaryota > Viridiplantae > Streptophyta > Magnoliopsida > Fagales > Fagaceae > Quercus > Quercus glauca. Next base: position 101,295,632 of record CM043318.1, read on the forward strand.
TGGGATACGAGTATCTCGGTGGATAACATATCACGGGTTAGCACTAAATGTCAACACAGATCTAACCCCATTTCACTCAATAGTCCCATGTGGAATACGAAACCGTCAGGTTGGAAGCATTAAGGGGTTGCTAGGAGAATTTCAGCCATCCACTAGATGTGGGAAGGCAGGTGTGCTTCATTCCAGTGATTGTCAATTGATTGATATCACTCACTCATCTTTGATCAAGGAATTTTTAGAGGTTTTACAGCTCGAAATCCTTCATAAAACCATCCCCATGTCTGAGTTTGAAGATATGACACCTAGAAGGTCTCTCACATGGAAACTAACCTGACAGATTCAATGCAACACGTTTGAATGGATCTGATCATGAAGCAAAATTGTTAGTGAGATACTCGAGTGTTTATGGGATTAATGCTTTGTTGTTGTAGTTATTGTTGTTTAGTTGATAGATAGGCCCAGCAGGCTGCAGCAGCAGCAGTACAGTCAAGAGGATTGTGCTTTAGATTACTTATTTTGTAAATTAACTGTCATCTATATTGTAGTTCACTTTTCAAATTTAATTTAATCATGCAGAATACAACTTGTTGCTAGCAATTCTCATGACAATCTAACAGGTAGTCAATATATAAAGATGTTATTTTGGTTATGATCAGGTAGTCACGACAGATTCTCTTACCCTTTCTAGAAAAGAATAGCTGGCACTACTTATAGTGTTTTTACGCTTTTCTAAATCTAAGAGTATTTGCATCAGTTCGTGCAAAAATTTTTATTTATTTTAGCATAAGAACCTACTTTTTTTTTATTTTACAAACTCAATTTTCAAAACACCCCAAATCAGTTATCTATTTTATACTACATTTTATTAAAATATCAAATTTTCTTGATTTTTTTAAAAATTGTTTCTTTTTCTTTCTAAAAAAAATAACTACTATCTATTCTCTTTCTTCATCATTGGAATACATAAAAAATAAAAACCAAATGCAAAATAAATAGTGTAATTATAAATTTACACAATTATTGTAACAAACTTGTAAATTTAGACAATTATATATGAACTGATATAGGTTGTAGGTTATTTTTAGACAAAATTGTATAAATTTTGAACTTTTTCGATTATAAACGGCACATGTGAGTTCTCTAAGGTTCAAATATAGCATAACATGTAATGGTTGAACCATGTACTAACATTGCAACAACGTGAGCTTGACATGCATTTTATCACCCCAATTTTGTTCATCTGAATTCGATTCAACAGTGGAAGAGTATTCAAGAAATTAGCCCTTTTCATTTGAGAGGGCTCTTTGGGCCGTCATACAATGTGGAGATGCCAGGCCTGGCTCATTTCATTCAAGATTTATGTCATCTTTTTCTATAAAGATTTGCATTTTAGATTGGTAGTTTACTACTAAGATGCAAACTTGTTATTTGTTGATTTTTATTGAAATCCAACTATTAGCTGATGAATTATAGAAATTCTATATTCATAATTGTGGGGACGAGCCCAACGCCGCGAATTGGGCCTGGGGCCCAATTTGTATACCATTGTTTGTCCGAAGAGGTAAAAGAGGTCAATACTGGGCCCGTTTGGTGGAAATACACGCGGAAGGACACTGGGATACGTCCGAAGGACTACTCTACCTGTCCGAAGAGGTCCTAACGTCGGATCATCATAGTGCTTGATCAATCAAATATGTCGGAGGCGACCTTCCCAACTGATCCCACGGAAGAGAGCAAATCTTGGACGTGCCTGGAGATGAGGAGGACATAAAAATATCTTAAAGGAAAAGCTGCAACCACCGCATTTAATGCACTGCAGCAACTTTCCTGGCCGCATTTATGTGGAGAAGACACCTGAACAGTGCAACCTCAATCACCACCACTCACTGCAGGTTAAAGCAAACTTCTGATGTGACTAGTACTCAAGTGGACGCTTAGATGAAGAACAAGTGTGCGGTGAAGATTAGATGAAAAAGTGTATATATAAAGGAAATAGACCTCACGGATGAGGGGAGAGAAAATTGTATTCACTAAGTTGATAAATGCAGAGCCTCTTCGGACCGAAGAAACTTTTATTAGTCTGAGTGTCTTTTTACCCCTGTTTGCTTGCATGAACCGTTGCTAAATCCATAGCCAGCCCAGCTGTTTTAACCCATTCTCTACAAATTTATTGTTGGAGATTTGTTAGGTTTACAATACGGAAAGTTAGTGCCTAGTCCATCAAATTTCAACCTTACAATTGGCGCCGTCTGTGGAAAACAGCTTGAGCAAAGGTGGAAGCAACACCTCAAGGATGGCTGAACCAAGGCAACGACCAACGGAGTCCAGGTCGTCTCAGTACACCGATCCCTTTCTTAATCTAGAAAAAAGGCAGGATCGTGAGGGTAGCGTACACACCGCACGTGACGATCAGAACCAGTCGTATGGAGAGAGCCACATGTCCCATGCAGAGAAAAACCAAAGTATGCCGAAAGAAATTGATAGGTTAAAGAGGGAGTTGCGCCATGCGAAGAGGAAGCGCAGCCCCTCGTACTCTAATGAAGATTCTGAGGACGAACAGGATGTTGACTACAAGCGAAAACACCGAACGCCAGTGAGCGAGTCCTTTACCTATGAGGAAATGCGCCATCATGGAGGGAAACCTCGGAACCCTTCACCTAGGGGCGAAGGGAACGACGCTATGAGCAAAGCTCTGGATCAGATTTCCAGATCTCCCTTTACATGTAACATTGAGAATGCTAGACTTCCTCAACGTTTCCACCAGCCTACATTCACCATCTACAACAGCCGGTCAGACCCAGTAGAACATGTGAGCCATTTCAGTCAGAGGATGGCCGTCCACTCCAGGGACGAAGCCCTAATGTGCAAGGTCTTTCCATCCAGCTTGGGACCGATAGCCATGAGATGGTTTGACAGCCTGAAAGCAAACTCTATAAGTTCTTTCCAAGAGCTAACTCAGGCATTTGGTTCACGTTTTGTCATATGCAGAAGGGTTCCGCAATCCATGGCTTCCCTATTGTCCGTCAGTATGAAAGGGGGTGAGACTTTGAAGTCATATTCGGATAGGTTCTGGGAAACCTATAATGAGATGGAGGAGGATTACGACCTGGTGGCCATCAGCTCTTTTAAGCTGGGCCTCCCCACTGAGCACCCCTTGAGAGCGTCCTTGAAGCGCAAACCTGCTACCAGTATACGCCAGATGATGGATAGGATTGACAAGTACAAAAGGGTTGAAGAAGACCAACAGCAGAGCAAGGGAATGGATAAGGTTATCCCTCAGGAGGGGAGAGATTTCAGGTCGGACAGGCAGAACCACAACAGGCCGAGAAAGGACTGGATCGGACAAAGCACAGCGAACTTCCAGACGGTCAATGCCGTTTTTCGCGAACTAGTACACCAAGTCCTGGATAAAATAAAAAATGAACGATTCTTCAAAAGGCCGAACAAGATGGTAGGAAACCTTGAAAGGCGTAACCACAATCTTTACTGTCAATATCACATTGACTATGGGCATACTATTGAGGATTGCAGGAGCCTGTGGGACCATCTGGATCGGCTGGTCAGCGAAGGCAGGTTAAAGCAGCTTCTACACCACTCATACGGTCAGGGAAATCAGGCAAACGCGGGGCCTAGGAGAGGTGATTCTATAAAACCTCCCTTGGGTACAATTAATGTCATTTTTGCCGTGCCAGGGAGGACGGGGTGTTGCCCATCCAGAGTATTGTCGGTTGCCCGGATGCCCTCGGAGAGAGTTAATAGAGAGCCGAAGAGGCCTAGGATGGAGGTTCCAGTTTTGGGCTTTTCGGACGAGGACAAAATTGGGACTATACAGCCGCATGATGACGCCCTGGTAGTTACTCTGAGAATAGGCGGATACGACGTGAAGAGGGTAATGGTAGATCAGGGCAGCGCTGCAGAGATAATGTACCCAGACCTATATAAGGGGCTGAACTTGTCTCCCGAAGACCTAACTTCGTACAGTTCCCCTTTAGTCATTTTCGATGGCAAAGTGATTATTTTGAAGGGCCAAATCAGACTACCTGTGCAAACGGGACCTGAGACGGTGGAGGTAGATTTCATAGTGGTGGATGCCAACTCACCCTACACTGCTATTGTTGGCAGACCTTGGCTTCATACTCTCGGAGCCGTATCCTTCACGCTTCATCAGAAGATTAAGTATCCGTCTGAAGGGATAGTCGAGGAGATCCGAGGAGATCAGTTTACGTCCAGGTAATGTCTAGTGGCAGCTATCTAGCATAAACCTCAGACTGCAACAAAGAGAGTTTATAGCAATTAAAACCTTCGGTGCTGGACACCGAAACCTCGGTCAGAGAAGCGGAGTGCGAAAGCTTGGCAAGAATAGTTGTTGATAACGATCCAGAGAAGTTTTTTCAAGTCGGATCCATGCTACCTCCTCAAGAGAAGGAAGAGCTGATAGAGTTCCTCAGGGCAAACGTTGATGTATTTGCATGGGACCCTGCGGAGGCCCCGGGGGTAAGCCCAGATTTTATTTGCCACTATCTAAACGTTAATCCCACCGTCGTCCCCAAGAAGTAACCGCTTCGGCGTCCATCGAGGGAACACGCAGATGCGGTCAGAGAGGAAGTGATGAAACTTAAGCAAGCAGGGGCTATTAAGGAAATATTTTACCCCAGATGGCTGGCTAACACAGTGGTGGTAAAAAAGAAAAGCGGAAAATGGCGGGTGTGCGTGGACTTCACTGATCTTAATAGAGCTTGTCCGAAGGATCCGTTTCCCATGCCGAAGATAGATCAACTAGTGGATGCTACTGTTGGACACCCACGGATGAGTTTCTTAGACGCATTTCAAGGTTATCATCAGATACCACTGGCTCCTACTGATCAGGAGGAAACAGCTTTTGTAACCCCTGTTGGGAATTACCACTACAAGGTAATGCCGTTCGGCTTGAAAAATGCAGGAGCTACCTATCAGAGAATGATGACCAGAATATTTGAGCCGCAACTGGGCAAGAGCATGGAAATTTATATTGATGACATGGTGGTGAAAAGCAAGGTCATAGCTGAGCACATTGGGAATTTTAGGGATGTTTTTGAAACCCTAAGGGGACACAGGTTGCGCTTGAATGCATCCAAGTGTTCGTTTGGTGTTGGATCAGGCAAATTCTTAGGGTATATGGTCACTCACAGGGGAATCGAAGTTAACCCCGATCAGATAAAGGCCATCAACAACTTGCGAGCTCCTCGAAACCCCAAGGAAATTCAGAAGCTGACTGGGATGACCGTTGCCCTTAACAGGTTCATTTCCAGATCAGTAGATAGGTGTAGGCCTTTTTTCTCATTGATCAATAAGTGGAAGGGTTTCGAATGGGTGGAGGAGTGTGTTGTTGCTTTTCAGCAACTTAAGGACTACTTGGCTCGGCCACCAATCATGTCCAGTCCTGAACCAGATGAGGTGTTGTTTGCTTATATCGCCGTCGCTCCTAATGCTGTGAGCTTGGTGTTGATACGGATGGACTGTGGGGTGCAAAAACCAATCTACTACGTAAGTAAGTCACTGCATGAAGCTGAAATGCGTTATTTGCCACTGGAGAAGGCCATCCTAGCTCTGGTGCTTGGTATGAAGAAGTTGCCTCACTATTTTCAAGCCCACACCGTCATAGTCCTCACCCAGCTTCCACTCAGAGCAATACTCCGAAGCGCAGACTACACAGGAAGGATTGCCAAATGGGGGACGATCCTAGAGGCTTTTGATATCAAGTATATGCCTCACACATCAGTGAAGGGTCAGGTCCTTGCCGACTTGGTCGCCGAGTTCACAGAGCCCCATCTAGAGGAAGTAACACCGACGCTGGACATGGAAGAAAGGCACGTTGGTATGGTTTCTTCGCGGAACCCTTTGCCCTGGGAAGTGTACGTGGATGGCGCATCGAATCAGAGGGGCTCCGGAGTGGGGCTAGTGTTGGTATCCCCAGAGAGAATTATCATCGAAAAAGCGTTAAGGCTGGATTTCTCAGCAACGAATAATGAGGCAGAATATGAGGCTCTATTGATGGGGATGAAGATGGCACGAAGGATGGGAGGAAAGTCAGTTGAGATATTCTCGGACTCGAGATTAATCGTCGGCTAAGTGCAGGGAGAATTTGAGGCGAAGGACGAGAGGATGTAGGGGTATTTGAACCTGGTTAAGTCCCTACAGTCAGAGTTTGAATATTTTAACTTGCAGCACATCCCCAGAAGTGGCAACACACATGCCGATTCTTTGGCCACCCTCGCCACCTCTTCGGCGCAGGAATTACCAAGGGTTATCCTTATTGAGGACATGCAGAAACCTACGGAATTAAGAAAAAAGACATTCTAAGTTCATTGGTCAGAACCAATCCGTGCTAGATGGATCCCATCATCAAGTTCTTGAAGGACGATGTGTTGCCCGAAGAAAAAGGGGAAGCGGACAAAATTCGAAGGAAAGCTACAAGGTTCTGGTTGTCCGAGGATCACAAACTGTACAAACGATCCTATTCAGGCCCATACTTGTTGTGCATGCACCCTGAAGTGGCTGAGTCACTATTAGAAGAATTGCATGAAGGGATCTGTGGGAGCCATACTGGAGGGAGATCCTTAGCTCACCGAGCCATTACTCAGGGTTATTGATGGCCAAATATGCAAAGAGAGGCCCATGAATACGTTAAAAAGTGTGACCAGTGCCAGCGGTTTGCGCCGAACATACATCAGCTGGGTGGTACCCTTAATCCACTATCCAGCCCATGGCCTTTCGCCCAATGGGGACTGGATATCGTAGGCCCATTCCCTAAGGCAGCAGGAAACAAGAAGTACCTTTTGGTCGGAACAGACTACTTCACCAAATGGGTTGAAGCCAAACTTCTAGCGAACATCAGGGATGTAGATGTAAAGAAATTCATCTGGAAAAATATCGTCACTCGATTCGGGATCCCCCATACCCTGATCTCGGACAATGGGCTTCAGTTTGATAGCAAAGCTTTCAGGGGTTATTGTAGCGAGCTGGGAATCACAAACAGATACTCCACCCCTGCTTACCCTCAGGGAAATGGGCATGCCAAAGCTGTTAATAAAGTCATAGTTAACGGACTAAAGAAGAGGTTGGATGATGCGAAAGGTAGGTGGGTAGAAGAATTACCCCACGTATTGTGGGTGTACAGAACCACGCCTCGCAGGTCTACTAGAGAAACCCCCTTCTCAATGACTTACGGGGCTGAGGCTGTTATACCTCTGGAGACTGGATTCCCAACATACAGGACTAGCTCTTTTAGTCCAATCGGCAACCATGGGCAGCTGGAAAAGAGCTTGGATCTAATCGAGGAGCGAAGGGAAAATGCAATGGTCCGACTGACGCATTACCAGCAGAAACCTAAGCAAGGCTACGACGCCAACGTAAGGCTAAGACCCCTAGAGCCTGGTGATTTGGTACTGAGGAAAGTGGTAGGTAATGCAAAGAATCCAGCTTGGGGGAAACTAGGACCAAACTGGGAGGGTCCATATCGCATTACTTCAAGGACTGGCATTGGAGCATACTTCCTAGAAGATCTGGACAATCATGTAGTACCCCGGCCATGGAATGTAAATAACCTCAAAAGGTACTACTATTAAAAGAATTCTCTTTTCAGTCACGATACCATTTTGTTATGCTAAGAACTCAAGTGTTTAAACTTAAATCCAATCATGCCTGTAGTCCTCGGACCAGATGATTTGGGTTAGTTAACACTCCCTTACGATTCTCACAAGTGTTTAAACTTAAATCCAATAATGCCTGTAATCCTTGGATCAGATGATTTGGGTTAGTTAACACTCCCTTACGATTCTCACAAGTGTTTAAACTTAAATTCAATCATGTCTGTAGTTTTCGGACCAGATGATTTGGGTTAGTTAACACTCCCTTACGATTCTCACAAGTGTTTAAACTTAAATCCAATCATGCCTGTAGTCCTCGGACCAGATGATTTGGGTTAGTTAACACTCCCTTACGTTTCTCACAAGTGTTTAAACTTAAATCCAATCATGCCTGTAGTCCTCGGACCAGATGATTTGGGTTAGTTAACACTCCCTTACGATTCTCACAAGTGTTTAAACTTAAATTCAATCATGCCTGTAGTCTTCGGACCAGATGATTTGGGTTAGTTAACACTCCCTTACGATTCTCACAAGTGTTTAAACTTAAATCCAATCATGCCTGTAGTCCTCGGACCAGATGATTTGGGTTAGTTAACACTCCCTTACGATTCTCACAAGTGTTTAAACTTAAATCCATTCATGCCTGTAGTCCTCGGACCAGATGATTTGGGTTAGTTAACACTCCCTTACGATTCTCACAAGTGTTTAAACTTAAATCCAATCATGCCTGTAGTCCTCGGACCAGATGATTTAGGTTAGTTAACACTCCCTTACGATTCTCACAAGTGTTTAAACTTAAATCCAATCATGCCTGTAGTCCTCGGACCAGATGATTTGGGTTAGTTAACACTCCCTTACGATTCTCACAAGTGTTTAAATTTAAATTCAATCATGCCTGTAGTCCTCGGACCAGATGATTTGGGTTAGTTAACACTCCTTTAGGATTTTCATAAGTGTTCAAACCTCAAATCCAATCATCCCCGCGATCCTCGGACTGGATAATTTGGGTTAACACTCATTCACTAACTCCCTTACGAATAGTTTTTAAGTATTGTTGTCTACTTCGTCAACACGCTGCAAGGTTTAAGTTTATAATTTCCCCAAGCATACCAATTCGAACTTAATGGCATCAACACTTCATGACACATCATGACATATAACATGATAGTAATAAAGATAAAAAGTAAGCCGTTTCATTGATGAAAGGAAAATGACAGCGTTACAAAGCAAAGCCAAATGGCATCTAAACAATTACAAGTACAAAAAGAGTTCCCTAGATGCCTAAAGCCTTCTCCGGAGGCACTGGGTCAGCCTTTGGTGGATCGTCCATACTCCCAGTCCGAGCAGGAGCGTGGCTTGCTTCAGTAGGTTCTGGGATGCTCGAATCAACCGGAGGAGCTTCGGAGGTATCTGGCAGGTTGCAAATATTGGGGTCGTAGTAAACATTCCCAGGCTGCCTCAAGGCAGACTCTGGGAGAACTCCGGCCGCGTCAAGGCATTTGCCTCACGTTATCTCGCAGTACTCCCTGCAGACCTTGGCGAACTCCTCGGTCAGCCTCGTTTGGGTCTCTTACACCTCCAGCAAGTAAGCGGCCTTTTTCTCAGCCTTAAGTGCTTCTTTGGCCAGCTGAGCGTTCTGCTCGGCCAACTTAGCAGAATCCTTGGCTTTGTCGAGCTCGGCTCGAAGATCCTTCACCAACGCTCGCTCCGTCTCTAGATTGAGCTCGGTGGTGTACAGCTTTTTGCGCTGATCTTCAGCCTGCTCCTGGGCGTTCTTGAGGCCCGCCTCCAGACTTTTTCTTTCTTTAGCCTCCTGTTTCAGCTGCTCGGACATCCGGAAGCACTCATCGTTAAGGCTGCCCAAGGCCTTCTCGGTATCCGAACGGGCGCTGATCTCCGCTTGGACTTGGATATGGGCCTTCTGGTTCCACTCTTCGGCCACGAATATCTGCTGAGCGATCTGCACAACAGGCGAAAGTTTTCTTTCTTATTAGTTGTTAAACAAAACAAAAAGAGGATAAGAGGGTCAATTCCCTTACCATGCCTAGATCCCTTTTCAGGGATAAGAAAAGCTCCTGCTGGCTGAAATGCCTGTAGAACTCCATGTCCTTTGGAAGGAGCAAGGGCTGCTCCAAAGCCTCCGCAATGTAGCCGGCTTTGCCTCCACCATAATTTCTGATGGAGGCATTATATGGGATGTCTGCACCATCCAGCGTCAACTTTGGAGGCCACGTCTGAGGGCCCCGGCGTACATTGGCGGCTGAAGGGTCCTCCCTTTTTTAGTAGATGAAGCCCTTTTGCCCCTGGTATCATGGGCCACTTTCTGTTGCTTAGGCCCCTTTTTAGGCGCAACCTCAGTGCCTTCAGCCTCAGTCGCAACTCTTTTCTTTTTTAGATCTGGCAGCGGCTTTAAGCTGGGATCCGAGGGGGCTTGAGAAGGAAGAGGAGGAAGATCTGTTGCTGGTTGGGATGGGCCAGTGCCTTTGGACGCGGCCTTTGGCTTTCTATTCTTCATCAACTCTGATAGACTTTGCATGTCTTCGTCCGAAGAGTACGCCGACACGATTAGTCTCTTGGGGAGGACAGCCGATTGCCTGTCTGTATCCTCGTCGACGTCTATAATTTGAATCTCTTCTGAAGCCTCACCCTCAAATCTGAACTGGTCGATCTGCTCGTCAAGGGAAGGGGTAGAAGAAGCAACTCTTTCTTCCGCTGCTACTGGCTCAAGAGGAACCTGTTGAACAGGCTGAACGAGCAGTGGTACACCCTGCGGGTTAGGATGTGGCACCGGAGCGAGGTCGAAGGGAGCTAAAAAATGCTTCCGACCAACGTCAATTCAGTTGATACGGCGGTCTCCGAGTGTTATTGCGTTGCCGATCGGCTAGAAATCTTTTGAAAGTGGAGTGTAGCCGATGATGAGGTGAGCGGCCTTAAGCTGTCCATCCTCTCTTGCAAAGATCTCTGACCGAAGGAGGTAATTGAGCGCCGCAATATTTGTAAGGCTGAGCTGAGGAGTAATGTGATTCCTATCTGTAAACATTACAATGAAACTGTCAGAAAAGCTTGAAAATTGATGAAAGAGAGGGCCGAATGGCTAAAAAGAAAACCCTAAGCCTATTGTTAGAAAATCTCAATGGGGGGTATCCCACCTGGCTCTCCTGGCAGGGTTGGGCAATGAATCCCGTCATGCCATGCGCCCGAGACGATCACATAATCGTCTTTCATCCCTTTATTGGACTTGGGGAGACAGGAGATGAGCCTGACAACATCGGATCGGGACCTTAAATAGTATCACGCTCCCTCTTTGGTACGGCACTCGTACATGTGTACCACGTCGTGCCAGGTGAGTCCCAATCCTAAATGACGGTTTAGGTCGTCAACTGCTCCTAAAATCCTAAACATGTTAGGTGCGCATTGATCGGGGCTAAGTCTATGACCGATAAGATAACTTCTGGTAACTGGTCCCATGGGGATGGTCATTCCTCCCTCCAAGAAAGCGATAATGGGGATTATAACCTCACCCACTTCTCGGTCCGTTAGTAACCCCTCTGTAGAGCAATACCTCAGGCCCATGCCCTGAGGAATGCGATACGTCGCCCTAAACTTCTCTATCTGGGAGGGACTATCCACTAAGTATTCAAATCTACCCATTTTCAATTAGGTTAGAAGGAGAAGTGCGAAATAGTAACCGGGGAAAAGCTAACAGTGGCCAAAGAGGCAATCCGAAAAGAGTTTGAGAACCTCGAACAAGGGACTTACGCGGAATTGAATGGAAGAATGGCCTTGATGCTCGCAGAGAGATCGTAGTGTGTTCTGGGGTGAGTTGGAGCTGATGACAGGAAGGGCGTTGTGGGCGCAGATGCCTGAGTTCGCTGAGAGTCTGAAATTTGCAAAGTAAGGGGGAAATGACCCCTTTTTGGGGATTTATATAGGAGCCAGCAAACCGGTGGGATTTATCTCGCCCAAATTTCGAGGAGAATCACGACCGTTGATCACTAACTCACCGTTGGATCTCATTGATAAGACACCGCCTGGAGCAATTAATGCTGCTTGGGAAACAACGCAACGACAGCGGCAATAATGAGGCGCCCAAATTTATGCGCGCACACGTGTGAATTTAGCGGTTCAAATGTTTTCAAAACTTCTATTTTTGCAACGGATCAAAATCCTATTTTTTCCCTTCGGATGTGCGGGAAAAATTAGAATTTTGAGGGGCTATTGTGGGGACGAGCCTAACGCTACGAATTGGGCCTGGGGCCCAATTTGTATACCATTGTTTGTCCGAAGAGGTAAAAGAGGTCAATACTGGGCCCGTTTGGTGGAACTACGCGCGGAAGGACACTGGGATACGTTCGAAGGACTACTCTACCTGTCCGAAGAGGTCCCAACGTCGGATCATCATAGTGCTTGATCAATCAAATATGCCGGAGGTGACCTTCCCAACTGATCCCACGGAGGAGAGTAAATCTTGGACATGCCTGGGGATGAGGAGGACATAAAAATATCTTAAAGGAAAAACTGCAACCACCGCATTTAATGCACTGCAGCAACTTTCCTGGTCGCATTTATGTGGAGAAGACACCTGAACAGTGCAACCTCAACCACCACCACTCACTGTAGGTTAAAGCAAACTTCTGATGTGACTAGTACTCAAGTGGACGCTTAGATGAAGAACAAGTGTGCGGTGAAGATGAGATGAAAAAGTGTATATATAAAAGAAATAGGCCTCACGGATGAGGGGAGAGAAAATTGTATTCACTAAGTTGATAAATGCAGAGCCTTTTCGGACCGAAGAAACTTTTATTAGTCTGAGTGTCTTTTTACCCCTGTTTGCTTGCATGAACCGTTGCTGAATCCATAGCCAGCTCAGTTGGTTTAACCCATTCTCTACAAATTTATTGTTGGGGATTTGTTAGGTTCACAATACGGAAAGTTAGTGCTTAGTCCATCAAATTTCAACCCTACAATAATATTAACACAACAAGTTATAGGTGATAAATTGTTATTTGTTCTAATTCAAATTTACTATTGAAATTACTTTTTTCTCACTAGTACAACCAATAACAATTTACCACTTAAAATGTGTTGTGAAGGAATCATGTACATAACATTTCTCGATGAATTAATTGTTATTTGTGTGCCAATTATTTTTATATTTAATGTTTCTATGCCTCTTGTGCGTACCCAAAATATGGTTATTGAGCTCAACCTTTACTTGGGCTCACAATCTATTTATATTGTGGGTTTTGGATTTCCTACTATGAGTTGTCCTATGCTCGGAGAACCAAGTATACTCTTGTCTTTTCAAACCCTTCTCTTTAGCTCACAGAGTCGCTCCCTTTCTCTCTTTGTTTGGTTGCTTTTTTCTCTCAGTTTTCTCTCCAGAATTGCCAACCCCCTCTTCCTCATTTTATTCTCTTATTTATAGCCTGAGATAAGTGGAGGTGTCATGATTATTCTGATCATTAGTGGGAATGGGGCCCAATTCCATCGTTTCTAAGTGGGTGTTCCATTGGTAGAGGCAGTAATGGCATTGTAACTAGTTCCCACCTCCAAAAGGTTGTTTGGCAGTGATATTCCCCAAGGCAATACTGGGGCAACCGAGTTTTGGTATCTCAAGTAATCGCACTCCCATCCAAGCTGCATTTGATCAGGGGAGGCTCGAATGATTATAAGTCCAATGGGCATTGGGTCAGTCGGTTAGGCGTTGCGACACGAGGTTAGGGCCCATACAAGGGGTTGAGGTTATGGGACGTACAATAGGGCCGGGGCCCAAGGCCCAAAGGGCTTAGGGACCCCGTACCGTACACCTCTAGTTTAAACTATAGAGGACCAATGGTAACTCCATTGATTTTGAATTACTATTGGAAGATATTAGTCCAATGATTTTTCTTTCACATTGAAGGGGTTTCATGTAAATTTTGGTATTGTGTATGTTGATTGTTTTTGAAAATTTCTTGTTTATAATGATTATTATGCTTGGCTAATTTTATTGAAAGTGAAATTTTGTATTGGATTTATATAAATAGGAAAAAAGAAATATTTATGTTGCCTTTACATAAAGTTTCTCTCAAAGTCCTAAGGGCTGCTTCTCTAATTAATATCAAAGTTTATTTTTTTGATACAAGATAGAATTTCTACTCTAACCTAATTTAAGTGTATATGTGTGTGAACCTCCTTTTTGGAGACTTGAACCCCGACCCTTGCCCCTTACACCCCACAAGCACTTATACTTATGGAGTGACCACCACACCAAGGGTGCGCAGTGGTAATATCAAAGTTTATTGATTGCTCATGAATCATGATGCATGCCAGATTTATTTATTTATTTTTTGGTGGTTTAGATTATAAATTATAATTTCCAAATCAATTCACTAATCCAGCTTTCCTTGCTTATACCCCATTGGAAACAATGCTTAAGGAGGTCACGTTGCATAGTGTAGGTTCTATCATTACACAATCTTTAGAAATGTGAGAATAAATAATACTTATTTGGTTGTGCATGAATCATTCAACCGTCATTATATAAAAGAAAGCCAATAATAATGATAATAACAGTAATTAAAGTATGAAATGGCTTTCCAAATGTGTTTTCAAAACTTGTATTTTTTTTTTTTAACAAACGAACCCTTGGGTGTATGCAGTCCTTCCATCCTACACACACTAGGTTATTATAAGGAGAAATCTCATTAAGATGGCCTCAAGATATTGACGAGAGTTTTCGAATTTAGAATCTCATAGATATCATGAGGTCTTAGGAACCACTAATAATTACATTCTATTTATTTTTTTTGTTCACATTCTCTTTTTTTATATCAATCAACAAAAGAGTCGGATATTGTTAAGAACAAAACCAAAGAGAGCATGGAATTAAACATTATTGCATATAAAGAGAAAATTCAAATCTCTATGATTGCCATTTCTTTTTATTAATAAGAACACAAGCAAGACAACATGAATCAAACATTATAGCATAGAGAGAATTCAAATCTCTATGATTGCATTTTCCTTTATTCTCACACAATTCTTGAGAAAGTCAAGAAATATTGTTGAGACAGAAAAAATTCACATGAACACGGTTGCACATGGCTATATATGATTACATTAACGCATTGATTACATAAAGTCTTTTTAAAAAAAAAAAAAAAAAAAAAAACTTATGTTCAGCCCTTTATTACCATAATCATCATCACTTCTTTACTACCGGCTTTGATGTCCTCATCAATGTAAGCACAATGGTCCTTATTATAACACCGTTATTGTCATTTTCGTTTGAAGTGATATCATATAATTGTATACAGATAACAGACTGTTATCCGGGTCTGGTTAAATCATGCCTTTAGGGCATATATTAATAATTTATTTTAAGAAATTTTTTTTATAAAAAAAATGAAAAAGTTATCAAAATTTTTTATTACATAAATCACAATGTATCAGTTTTTAAATACAAAAAAGTACTTAAGAAATTTATTTATTATATTATTGTCAAATTAGTTTGTAAAACTTCTATAATAAAATTAGTAGTCCTTTTAGAGCTTTCCTTCCGGCTCACTAGTAAATATGTCAACACTAATTTTTTCTTTCCTTTTTCTTTTATCTACTTTGTGATAATTAAGTATATTAGATATAATGAAATCTCTATTTTTATCTTGGGTACCTTAATTATTTTTTGGACTAACTTGCCATTTTTTAAATTTTGAAAAAAGAAGAAGAAGAAAAACTTGCCATTGTTTAAGATAGCACTCCTAATTTATTTGTCCTTGACTTATGGATGGGGTTTCTAATTTAACCAAGTAATTCTAGAGCAAAATATAAATTCTATTGTGTTTGGTATACTTTGGAATATTGTTGTTTCCTTGTACTTCAAGGGAGGTTGGCAAACATTTTCTCCAAAAAAAAAAAAAAAAAAAAAACTAATTCATTTTTCCCATAATTTTTACTTACAAAAATAATGATTGTAGAAAAAGCACTTCTTTTAGATCACACAAAAACTAATTGAATGAAATCAATCTAAAAGCAATTTTTATAGCAGAGGACAAAAAAGAAAAATAAAAAATACCTTTTCTATTCTTGAAATTTGGTCTAAATTCAATTTTTCATCTCTCAAATCTAAAACTTATAATTTAGTCCACATTTTTTTTTTCAAAAAGGAATCATCAATTTAATCATCCCATCCTTCTACCACTAAAGAAATTACATACATAACATGACAAATAAATTACTAATACAATTCCTGGTTGATATGAATTAAGATAAATTAAACAAAGGATAGAAGATTGAAGGAAATTAACACTTTTAAGGACATTAAGGAAAATATCATATGTATTAGAATATGTAACGTCCATCATGTGAGAGAGATATTACATATACTGAATATACTAGAAGTCATAACTTAATAACATTACTTGATTTTCAAATTCACCATTTCCTCAATTATGGTAACAATCCAATTACAAAAAAAAAAGAAAAAAAAGAAGAAGATAAAACTATACATCTCCATAAATGAATAAAGTTTCTCTTCAAACTAGTTTGGAGAGAAATTCTACAAACTCCTCATATATCTTTATATTGAGTGTGAATTTCGAAAATATAACCGTTGAATTGCATGTTCTTATTATATTCTTTACACTTGCAAAATTTTAAAAACATCAAAAATTAATTGCTATGTTATCAAAAAAATATTAAATTTTCAAGTTTTTGTGATCTAAAATTGTGTATAAAAAATAAGTTAATTGATTGAATAGTAAATAATATCTGATTTAAACGAAATTCGATATACAAGTTAAGAACATAAGATACATGAGATTCAATGGTTAGATTTTCAAAATTTACACTAAAAAAGAAATATATAAGAAATTTAAAGAGTTTGGAGAAAAACTTTATTATTCATAAATTACCAGGTGTGGCTTTTATCCAATGCCTTTAATGCATTAGACCGGTTGCGATCAAAATATGTGTCTATTTTAATCACGCATCATAATTGCAGTGAATCCAGTGTCACAGGTCACTGGATAGAAGCCACAGCCTAAATTACCTAAGTGTAGAGATGATTTTTTTTTTCTTTCCTTAAATAATTAAAAAAAAAAAAAAATATAAAACGCAGTGTAAGAAGACCGTTTCAGAAACCGTTAGTCTCTCTCTTCCACGCTTCTTTCCTTTCCTTTCCTTTCCTTTCCACCATTTCGAAAATCCCATTTCTCTACTTCTTTGTTCTTTCCTTCCCTTTTCCTCCAAACCCTAACTCTCTCTCTCTCTCTCTCTCTCTCTCTCTCTACACTGTAAATTTCACCAACCAATAATCCATAGCTAAAATTCTGTATACAACGAAGACTTTTGCTCTTTGAAGCTAAATCAGCTCCGATCTTGATCGATCGGCGATCGTTTCTCTCTCCTTGAATTTGATCAGATTTTGTAGATTTTGAGATTTTTGAGAGAGTGTGTGTGTGATAGAGATATGGCGAATTTGCAGCAGAAGATCGACTACGTGTTCAAGGTGGTGTTGATCGGAGACTCGGCTGTTGGGAAATCACAGCTGCTTGCTCGGTTCGCGAGGAACGAGTTCAGTTTAGACTCCAAAGCCACCATCGGAGTCGAGTTCCAAACCAGGACGCTCCTCATCGATCACAAGACCGTCAAGGCTCAGATTTGGGACACTGCTGGTCAAGAAAGGTACCACCTTTTACTTTTTTCACTTTACAATTTGCGTACTCTCATTTTCGAATCTCCTAATTTTATGTCAAAAAACAAAAGCAAAAAAAAAAATTTACAATTTTGTATTGGTATGTTACTTGTTCAATCATAAGAGACTTTACGAGCTAATGATAAGAGACTTTACGAGTTGGATTTTTAGCTTTGGATATTGTTGGATTTGTGGGGGATAAATAAATGTAATGATTACTTCCATAATTTTTTTTTTTAAAATTTATATATATATATATATATATATATATATTTTGGCACTGTTAATTTTTTTTCAATAAGTCTAGGAACGCGACAATTGGTGAGACGATATGTTATGATTGGTGATGATCAATGTGATATCAGTGGTGGGTCGTGTGAAAAAGATTGTGAAATTTTATTTTCGTTAGTAACTTTAGTGATTTATTTTAGGCCGTGTCAGCTTTTTAATATGCCACATCAGCACTTTGTCTATCATGTATGCAGAGATTTGTAAAGGATTTAATCAAAAAAAAATCTAGGACCACATACTTGACAAGGTAGTAGTGGGGTGGACTCATGTGTAAGTGATGTAATCCAATCTCACATTTGAAAAATGTGCAAGTTGTGTCAAAGTGTGTGGCAAGAGTGTGTGTCCGTAGAAGAATTGAGATGTAACTGATAACTTTGAAACAATTTTGAGGACCAAATTATGAGTTCATAAATTTGAAGGAGGAAAATTGGATTTTGAAAGATGTTTTGATCTTTTGTTATGCTATTTATTAGTTGGTTTGTTTGAAGTGGATAAGTGTGGTTTTAGGAGCTGGAGAAGTGTGTTAAATGGAAAAATAGAAGGTGATATGACTAAATGGAAAAATAGACACAGGGAATGTGTTAACTACTCTTATCAGTCGAAGCAAATTATTTCATTCTGAACTAAAGAGTTTGGAATGAATCAAATCTCCCCAGTAGGTAGGACTCACTACTAGTCAGTTAATAGCCAACTGCTCTACCGTTGAGCTACTGCCGAACAAAGGGAGATTAGGGCCCCCTTTGGTAACGGTGTTTAAACAACGAAAATTGTTGTTTAAACACTACAACATGTATTTTCACACTTTCACTCACACGTATTTCCACAAAACTTAAACAATATTACTAGAAATCCCTTACTAGACGGGCCGTAGATCTCTTTGAATGCTATTCAAGAACGCGGTGTTTTCATGGATTTGTAGGACATAAATATATGAGCTTGAATATGTGCATTTTCTGTTTTAGGTGGATAATTGTTGAAAGAGGAATGTTAAGGACTATTGGGTTGTGAATTTTGGTGTGAAGATATGAGCTAAGTTGGGTGGTCTAGGAAGATGATACAAGATTATGTGGTGATATGAGCTTTATATGTATGTGATGTCTGCAAAGTTAGTAGAACATTATCTTTCGTGAAGGGGATAACTGGGCTGTTTGATTATCTATAAAAGTTTTACTTGGGATCTTTCATTGGGGGTTGGGAGGTTAATGGCTATGGCGGAGGGCCACCCTTCATTATATGTTTGAAGTAGATGGACATGAGTTTGGAAACTATAAATGAAAGTGGCATTGACTTTGATTTTTACCAATAATATTAAGAAATAAGTTTGAGTATCTGAGCAAATTGTGTTCTACCAATTATTTGGAACTAATAGGTTATGTATTTCCCATAATATATAACCTGGTATATTCCTCTCTTTTCATGAGCTTGAAGATCCTCTTGTTCATGTTTACTTGAGAGTTGTCAGGAGGGATGTGAGAACAATTTGATAATTGGGTTGGCAGCTTATTGGTGTGATACTATCAGTAAATTAGTGGTTAAAGATAATGGATACAAGTTTTTAGGTGGTATTAAAGTTCTGCACAGCTTCACAGTAATGGATCCTTGAAATTGCAATTTGTTACTTGTTATGGTGAGAGGGAGGCAAGTACGTTTGGAGCCCTTATTAAAGAGAGAACAAAGTAGTGAAGACTTCAGAGTTATATTAAAACCAAAAATGTTGGTTCCATTCAGTGCATAATGTTCCATTTAGTTTCTAGAAATATCAGTTGGATTATGTATTATTCCAACACTGTTTAATTAGAGGCCGTCCATCAACACATGCATACAAGACATTGAATTTGTTGTAAGCATCGAACAAGGAAGAGTGTAGAAATTGGATTACTATATCCAGCTGAAGCTATTGCAATAATAACATTTCATAGTGTTTGAGGGTCTTTCAGTTGTTATGCAAACTTTGTAATTTTTCTCTGCTGGTGCAAGTTAGGTAAATAGGCATTTTTGAGTTGTTAATTTTCACTATAGTTAGTGCATTTTTTTTACACAAGTTTGTGATCTTAATGAACACAATGAGAAACAAGGATGCCATATTTTGGCTTCTGTATATTTTCCATTTCTTGTGTTGTTTTCATATATAAAAAAGTCTATGCAATCTTTCTGTCATCCTTAACTGCAAATGGGCTATACTTATTGCCTTGAACTTTTTTTTTTTTCCTGCTTGGTAAACTAAGAAAAACTACTCAATATGATTTCTGTATCACTATGTTTAGGATACCCTCATTAGGATGAGTGATGATATTTAACAAGGCTAATGGGAGTTTGGGGTTTTTTTTTTGGGGGGGGGGGGGGGGGGGGGGGGGGTGGGGGGTGGGGGTGAGGGGCGGTAATGAAAGTATGCAATGAAGAAAATGTTTTAATCTGTGTAGTATGTTACAGTAGAGTTCTTGTTTAGTACTTATTCTTTTGCATTAGTTGTCAGATAAATTAGCAACCCATTTCCAGTATGATTGTCCTTTGGGGTGTCAATAAATTATATATGAATGTGTACAGTTGCCCTATGTATTAGAGAGTTAATATAAGCAGAAGATACAGTTAGATATTGGTTGAGATTGGAGGTGATATAGTGCTTTGTGATACCAAATAGGGATAAAAGAGCTACAGTTTCTGGAGTAGAACTCTGGTGATAGAGAATCAATTGTGTTCTAAACTAAAGCCTGTTGAGGTAAGTGATGACTGTCATGAAAACAGGGATACTAGAATCTGAGTATCTGACACTGCTAAGTGAGATGGTAGGGTCATTCATTAGATAGAGAAGATCAGTGATAGCCCTAGTGAAAAGTTGTAAGCTAGTGTAATAATTTATCACTGAGGTCAATACAGATATCTTTAATAAGTGGAGACTAAAAATACTAGGTAATGTTTTTGATGGGATGAAATAGAGAGCGGGACTTACCATGGTAATAAACAATGGTTGGACTAGACTCTTATAAAAAGAAGAAGAAGAAGGTTGGACTAGAGACTGTTTCAGCATGGGGGGAAGAGAGAGAGAGAGAGAGAGGTTACATTTGATTCATTATTCACATCGTGATTCAGCACTATTATATTTGAGCCTGATTTGTAACTTTTTTTTGTCCTGGCTGCATGTTGCAATGCTCACATTCTTGGTGTTAATCCCAGATAAAGGTTGGACTAGGCATTATTTCAGTTAGAGAGAGAGAGTGAGTGGTTAAATATGATTTGTTACCGTTATGGCTACTTGGTTCACATGGTGAATCTTTACAATTATGGTCAATCCATCATTTTTTTTTCCTGGATGCAAGTCATAATTTTATATATTTTTAATATGTTCTGCTCACATTCTTGGTGGTAATCTCAGATACAGAGCAGTGACTAGTGCATACTACAGAGGTGCAGTGGGGGCGATGCTAGTCTATGACATCAGCAAGCGTCAATCATTTGATCATGTAGCTAAGTGGTTAGAGGAGTTACGGGGCCATGCGGACAAAAATATTGTCATCATACTTGTAGGCAACAAGTCTGACTTGGGGTCCCTTCGAGCTGTACCTGTTGAGGACGCCAAAGAGTTTGCTGAAAGGGAGAACCTCTTCTTTATGGAGACATCAGCCCTTGAGGCCACTAATGTTGAATCAGCTTTCCTCACAATCCTCACAGAAATCTATCGAATCATCAGCAAGAAGGCTCTTATTGCTAATGATGAACATGAATCTGGAGGAAATTCATCACTTCTCACGGGAACAAAGATTGTTGTCCCTGGTCAGGAGCCAGTTGAACCTGTACGGAGATTCAGCTGTTGCAGTTCTTGATAGGATTGTCTCCTCTGACCTTGTGCCATATGGGCTGCTGCATTTTATAGCTTAGGTGATGCTCCTCCACCACCCTCCCTCTCTCTCTTTGGGTATAATATTTACTGTTGGTTAATGTCTGACATGGTCGCAACCTTCGACTTTCAGGAATATTGTTGTACAAAACCTTTTTTGTATTACAGGTAATCAAAAACATTTTTCCCCCTCTTGTAAGAAGTTGGTGGTGGTTAATTTGCAAATGGATTTTGGATAAGTTAAAACTTAAGATTTCTATGAATTCAACATGACAGTAGTTGTCTGTAGCTAAAATAGACTCATTTACCATGGTTATATCTTCTTGCATTATAATGTAGCTGAAACGTACATAAACACTTCTGCCTGATTTCAATGTTCTGAATGTTGATTTGACTCAAAACTAATGCCTTTCGATTAGAAAATTTCGACTGAGGTTGGTGATGACTGAATATGGCATTTCTACAAGGGTATGTATATTGGTGATTTGCCCCCTGTTCGATTTTTATAACCATGGATAAAATAGATTGTGATCGAGTGATCGTGTGCAATTCAGATTTGTCTTCATCTCAATATTGTGGTAGCATGCTAATTATGACAGGCCTTGATGAGAAATGAGAAGAGTGCAAGAGACCAAATTTGGGGTGTGAGAGAGGAGAGGCATGCATAATGATTATGGCTGTTGGGTGGCAATGATGAGACTAGAGATGAGAGTCAAAAGATAGAATAGAAGAGCAACATCACGGCAATGATAGAGAGGTGAAAGAGAAATGAAATTTGGGGGATTAGGCATTACCGATTTTACAAATTAGGTATAAGGGTGTGTTAGGGTGATAGACAGAGCAATCACAAGTTGCTTAGCTTGTTAGGGGTGAATGCCATTGGATAATCTGCTAATTGGTTTTGGGGGGTGGGGTTAGTTTTTTGTAGGTTTTACTGATTGGAGGTGGCGAGTCCAAATGGCTATTCTTTAGAAAGATTCCCTATGTTATTAAAAAAGAAAAAAAAGAAAAGAGAAGATAGGCCAATCACAAGTAGCTACATAAACCAAAAAAATCCCATGTATGCATATATGTTGGTTGATTCAAGTTAATCAGGTGGATTTTTGTTTCACTTTCACCTTACTCTCAGTTAACAACCATTTTTTAGGAAAAACTTAGACCCAGTGTTTGTGACCATAGAGATTGAAACCGTCTACGACCCTTAATGTGTGTTTGTTTGGAGAGATTTGGAGAGATTTCAGGGAGAATGAAAAATTTAGGAGAGAGAAGTTTTAATGGGTGTTTGGTTGGGAGGGGAGTGGAAAAAAATGTGGTGAGTTTAGATGTTTTCTCCTTGGATTTTCTCAAAACTATGGGGAAAACTCACTAATATAAGAAATGCCCATGTACATTCTTTTTTGCTAACTTATATATATTTTTTTCTTTCTCTGTTGACGTTCACGTTGTTTCAGGATTTTTTTTTTCATCCCATTTTTTTTTTGTTTTTGTTTTTGTTTTTTTTTGTTTTGTTTTTATCACTTTCTTCCGTAGTTCATTTTTCCTTTTTTTTTTCCCTGTTACTAACAGGCACGTTCACCTTGTTTTGAGTTTTATTTATTATTTATTTTTATCTCACTTTTTTCTTTTTCTTTCTTTTGTTTTTATCACTTTCCTTTTTTTTTATTTATTTATTTTTTAAAACCAGTTTTCTGATCTGGCTTGTGCCTTTAAAATAATAATTAAAAAAAAAGAGTGAAATGTCCATGCATAATTTTTTGTAATAAATAAATGTGCATAAAAAAATTGTATTGCCTTTTGTTTTATTTAACAGAGACATAATTATAAATTTATACTAACATGATTTTTCATAGTTTTCTATTTCTCAATTTTTCTATCATCTCAACTAAACACATATGAGAGAAAACTAAATTTTTCTAACACATATGTTGGGTTAGATTATGCAGGTATCTAAGCAATACTACTTCAAGCTAAAAATAAAGCAATGATATGAACTGGGACTTTGATATCTAGAGTTGAACTTCTAATTGTGACAAATGGATTAACTATGTATAGAATCTTGGAACATAGATTGATTTCATATCACCCTTTCAATTTTAATTAGTAAAAGAAATGGCTTCAATTTTATGTGGATTTCAATCACTCATGATGTAGATGTGAACAATCACATAAGGAATATTGTAAAAAACGGTCCAATATAAATATTCTTCTTTACCAAACTCTCTTTCTCCTCATATAAATTGCTATTTAAATCTTAATCACCCTAATAATATACATATATATATTTTTAAATAACAAGCAATGATAGCTTAGCTTTCTCCATAATATATTATACTTTAATATTAAATATTTTTGCGTTACGTACCATATCATGCGTAGCACTACTACTATATATATAAATAATATAAGTGGTCTGTTTATATACTGTTTAGTAGTCTTTTGAAGTTCTAAGATTTTTATTAGTTAAAAGAAAACACTTAATTAGGGGTACCTTTGGATTCGTGAAGGGAAAGAGAAGAATGATGTACATCGTTTTTTTTTTTTTTTTTTTTTAATATTTAAATTTCCATCGAAAGTCTATTTTCTTGTCAAGGCAATTTCTATATCTATAGAGATAGGAGTGGGAAGCATTTAAACCAAAATTATAAAAGAAAATTGATGAAATGTCAAAAAGTTAGGTGTGGGGGTATTTTTTATTTCAAGGAAACTCATGTACTCCTAGGCAATTTTTACTTGTCCCACATTGGAAGGAAAGTCTTCCTCTTTGCACCTTATAAGGCATGAACCAACGGTTGAAGAGTACCACTAGTTATAAGGTGCAAAGAGGAAGGCTTTCCTTCCAATGTGGGACAAGTAAAAATTGCCTAGGAGTACATGAGTTTTCTTGAAGCAAAAAATACCCCCACATTAGGCTTTATAAGTTATATATAAGCTAAACAAGCCTGATTTTAAACCTAACCCAAGACACATCTTTTCAAAATGGGAAAAACAAAATATAGTCATTTTTCTTAGTTATAATTTTCTAATATAGTCATTTTCCAAATGGGTCATCAAGGCAATAACCCTGCCCACTTATACAGCACTACCACTCTTAGTTTTTGGAAGAAAAAGAAACGAAATGTCCCTCTCTAAAAGATAATCTATGATGGGATTATATTGGTGCTTGTCAACTTTAAGTGATTGTCTATCCAAACTAGATTAAGACCGTCTTTTTTTTCTTTGTGAAATATTGAAGAGGTCATTCCATGTAAAAGTTTAATTTTATATATTTGAAGATATACACCATATCACATCATTTTTGTAATTATTTTCCATTAAATTTCGTATCTTGATTTGTGGAGTGAGACTTTTAAATAGTATACACCACTATCACTCTTAAAAATTATGTGAATTAAATAAACACATTCTTTGGTAGGAAATTCCCTCACAAATCCATCAACTTTTTGAAACATAATCCTTTGAGAAATAATACATGACCAGGGATGGAGCCAAAAATTTGGCTGAGGGGAGCCAAAAAATGAAAAAAAAAAAAAATCCAAGAAAAAAAAAACTGAAATTTAAAAAAAAATTAATACATAAAAAATAAAACTAGTATTTACTAAGTTGCAAAAAAATATAAACAAAGTAAAAAGACACAAATAACTATTCTTAATTCATTTCAACCCAATCATTTAATATATATCAAAATGGAACTTGATGTTCAACATCTAAACTTTATACAATTGTTAAATATGTTTGAAATGTGCCAATGACCAGTAAGGACTAGAAAATTAGTAGTCTAGCACCAATTTGTTTATATAGTGGTCATACTTACTATTCCAATTACTATTACAATGATAAAATGGACATTTTCAATCATGAATATAATTAAAACTAGATTTCTCGCCAAAATATATCAAAAGATTTGTTTGTGTAATTTGTTAATAAAAAAAGATCTTTTTTTTTTTTGTTTTTTGTTTTGGAAAGGGGTCACCAGCCAGCCACGCAGAAGGGTTAGATGGCCACTATAATTTGAAAGATTTTTTTTTCTTTACTTTTTTTTGCAAGTAATTTTGGGTTTCTTGGGAGTTGATTTTCAATTTAAGGGGAGCCAAGTTTGATTTTCTTTAGCTAAAATTGCCAAATAATACATAATTATATATATATATATATATATTAATAAGACAATACATGTCAATACTTCCAAGGAAGAAACATGAGGATCATGAATAAGGTAATCTTCCCATTTTTTTGCAGAATTACTAAAATTTAAAGACAATTTAAGGAGAGAAGGAAAAGAAAAGAAAAAGAAAAAGAAACTACTCTTGCAATAGTATAAGCTGATCAGCAGAAAGTATAATCTATAGATATGCATATATATGTATATATATATAGATTTCTTTCTTTTTGCATAAAATTTAACAAAACCTAATCAAGTAATCAGCTCCATCACAAGTAAAAAGGCTTGTCTGATCATCATAGGCATAAGTATAAGCAGTAGGACAAGCAGCCTTGAACGCATTCGAATAGCTTGTAGGCTTGCAAGTCTGAGCATTGCTGTATTGTCCAGTGCAGCAATATTGAGGCCTATTGAATGCCAAGCATGCGCTATTGCATGCAACAACACGTCCATTTCTCTTCACTTCCAAGCCATCAGGGCAGCGTTGGTTCAAGTCAGAAACACACGTAGCACGCTTACATGAGCTTGAAACACCCAAAGGGATTATTGAGACAGGCATGTTATAGCCATCAACTAGGCTAACATCATAGTAATCCACAGGACTATCTAGGGTAAACTCTGCAAGCGTAGCAGGTGGTGCACCGCCTGCCCCGGAACATTGTAATTTGCCACCACAGTCTCCGGTGATGCATGTTCCCCTGCCTGACTGATCAAATGAACACAGACCGCGGCCCCAGAACCGGCCCGACCACCCTTCTGGGGCACTGATATTCACAGTTTCTCCACTTCTTAGCCGCAGACCACCATTCATTAGTGGAGCTTTTCCTTCTCCGCCTTGGATCCCAGGCCACACGGTGTTTCTACAATTGTTTTCTAACGTAAAAACGGCAGCATCAATACCTGTAAAATTTCCCAAGAATTTAGAAGTGTTAAGAGTAATATCCTGATGCAAAAAGAACTACAAGATATATTAAGAAGAAAAGGAAAAATATAGTTATGTGGGTGCAATTGTTTTGTTGTACCTATGAACGAGAGAACCAAGAGAAGGTGAAGTAGCTTTAATGCCATTGGAGATAATTTGAAGTATGCTAGAAGAGATGGCCTTTTGGTTGTGAAATTTGGAGTCTTTCTAATTCAAAGGAAGCAATAGAGGTATATATATATATGTATATCATGTGAAGGAGGCTCAAGAACACAGCCTTTACATGTGTTTGAGCGTTGGATTGCGTTGCGACAAGTGTGTTTATTATTTTAACAGAAAGCACAGTAACAGAAGCAAAGCCGATACATATTAGAACGACAAGACTCTTGGCGAGTCATATTAGAACTTCAATCATATATTGTGTACTATTTATTTAATTATATAATCAGTAATCTCCCCCAGTTTTTGAATTGCCACAGAAACATTTAAAAAAATATATTTTTTAGCTCATTCCAAATTCATGCACTACTATACGCGGAAGTATCCTATCAATCTTGAAAGCTACGACATCAGCCATTAATTTAAAAATATTTTGGTTAAGGATGATTGCCGAACAATAAATTAAGATAGATTTAAAAATAAGAAAAATGGTGTAAAATTATATTAAAAAAAGGGAAAGAATTATTTACATTTTGTTTGATTATTTCAACGTTAGTGCTTTTCTTAGGTTGTGACAAATTGTATCAAAGCAAAACTGGTTGTGGGTTGTGGAATTGATGAGGATGTCATAATTAAATTGGGGGAGATTATGATTGCTGAATTCGATTGGATTGGAAACTATGTGTTGCATACGCGATTTGGGTTTCATAAGCAATTACAAGAAGTTCAAATTATAACTTGACTACTCATTCTTGGGTATATGCACAAATGTAACTACCGTTTATATATATATATATATATATAGTTATCATATGAAATGTTTATTCTTTTCGTTTCTCATATAACCTTGTCTCAAGGGCCTCTTGAGTAACATTCAATCTTCTTTGACATGCTTGATAATTTTATTTTTATATTTTCTGGAAAAAAACTTTTATTTAATGTGGCTACTTGTAAGAAATAATGTCGTTTAATTATCATATAAAAGAAATTCTTATTAAATTAATATTATTACATATGATGAACCCTTAGACATTGGTAGTGTGAGTGGTACGTTTTCATTTTGGAGTATTAGATTAACAGCTCATAATCAATACGAAATTCCTTGAGGAAGGTAAACTGGGTTTGGGCTTGAGGTGGATGTTCACAATTTATATGAGGGAGACTGAATTTGTGATAGCTTGGGTCATGACTCATGGTAGCATGCATGACGAATGATTACAAGGAGTTTCAATTATAACTTGAGTACTCCTTCTGGGGTATAAGCACAAATGTTTGAATAAAAATCTTTGCGCAACGCTTCACCATGCTAGCTCCTTGTTGCATGCCTCCTTTAAGGTAGTGGTCATTTAGTCCATGATCCATGAGATGGTCGGTGCAAGGCCAGAAATTGGAACACATTGATTCTACTCGTTCTCGTCCTTTGCTTCAGGGCCTGTCCCTTAGTGTGGTTAGTACTTCATATTGTCGGGCAGCGAATGCTTACACTTTTTACTAATTATGACGGTTTACCAGGCCTCTTTCCTCCTCTATTTTCTGCTCACTCGTAGGGGTCCAGACCCCCACAAAGGGGGAGGGAGTGTTTTTCTTGGAATGTGATAGTACTTATAATAATTTTATTTTCTATTATTTTTATGAAGCAACTCTAATTTAATGTGGCTACATGTACCCAATGAAACGACATAGAATTTCTTATCTAATATTAATAAACATGATGCACCCATAGACATCTCTGATATGTTGGTTATATTTTTATTATGTACTATTAGATTAAGGAATTTATGTGAGAGGATTGTGATACCTTGGGATTTAATTTGATTTGAAAAAGCGTGTTGTAATGTGTGAGTAACTTGGGCTTTATAGACGACTAGTTGCAAGCCCACACAAAGTGTGGGATAGTTATAAATTTTTGTTTAGTAAAAAAGTTTGGTGTTTCTTCCAACTACACAATAGATTCATCAACATAAAGAGTTTTTTTTTGTGCGATGTTTTTTTTTTTTTTTTTTTAAATCATAGTAACTATTTTGAGTGTTTGTATAAAAATATATATGATTATTCTTATTAGAGAATGGTTAAGACAATAAATTTAGTTATAAATGAATTTTTGCCATGGTATGTTGAACAGCTTATACATTGCAAGATGAGCTTCACATGTCAATAAAAATGTACTAAATGAACCAAAGTAGCTTGAATGAACTAAAGCGGACCAAATGGATTGAAGTAAATTGAAATGGACCAAAATGGATTGAGCGGACTGAAGTGGACTAAATAGACTAAAGTGGACCAAAATAGATTGAATTGGACTAAATGGACCAGAATAGATGAAATGGACTGAAGTGGACTAAATATACGGAAATGAATCAAAGTGGATTTTATTGGACCAAAGTAGACCTAATGGACCTAAGTGAACTAAATAAATTGAAATGGACCGAATAGACCGAAATGGACTGAATTAGATTGAATGGACTGTAGTAGACTGAATAGACCGAAGATGACGAAATGGACTGAAGTAGACTAAATGGACCGAGGTGGATTGAAGTAGACTAAATGGACTGAATGGATCAAACTGGACCAAATGGATTGAAGAAAGGACCAGGCCCATCTCTTTCCACAAGTGTTGCTTCACCCTTAGACCTCTCTAATGCAAGGCAGCAAGGTGTACAATTTCATTTTGTATGGTATTAGAATGATTAGAAAACAAAAGAGGCATTTCATTAAGTTTAGGAAGGTAAATCATATATATAGATGAAGTGAAGTTGGTCAACGAGTTGGAAAAAACAATGAGTATATTAATCAAATCATAATCGTGGTCATACAAAGGAGAGTTATCAAATAGTGGCTATATTTATAGTTGGAAAAAACAATGAATATTCTAAAGTTTAAAGGCAATTTGAGGAGAGTAAATAAAAGATAGAATATATCTTCACTTTATTTAGCATCATAATTAAGGCTGGTGAGAGTATCAAGGACATAAGTAATAGCAGTAGGACAAGCAGGTGTGGGTCCTACTCATCATTGGGCCACTCCTCTCTGAGAGAGAGAGAAAATATAATATGAGACTATACAATAATTTTTCTTTAAAGCCTTATCAAAGTATGTCAAATACTAAATGTTTGACATTTAACATATCAAATATCAAAAAATACCTCACAACAAATATTTCATGTGTCAAAACATTTACCGCACATAAACAGTACCATTCTAAACATGGAACGATACGGACCCATATGCTAAACCCAAAATAAAAGTAATATTTTATTCGACCTTTCTCGCTCCTCTCAATTTTATATTCAGACTTTTTCTCTCTCTTCTCATGAATCTCTCTCCCAACCCGTGTTCTGTTCTTTCTCTCAGGTGTTCTCTCTCTCTCTTTCTTCTTCAGATCAGATTCTCAGCCCTCAACCTCAATTCAACGGTACGGCGGCATTGTGGATCTTCCCTTCTCTCTTCTCTACTTCCCTCACCAATCAAGCCGCCGCCATCGCCTCAGTTTGAACCCATCTCAGCCACGGCTTGAGGCTGTAGTCACCGCTTGTCTGATGCGCATCTCAGCCACGGCGCGAAGCCGATCTTAGCCACTACCGCCGATCTAAAGCCACCACTGCCGATAAAGAACCGGATCTCTCTACCTTTCTTACCTGTTTGAGTTGTGGGTATTTGGCTGTGGATTTGTTTTGGGTATTTGGCTGGAATTTATTTGGTTTGTTTTGAGTTGTTGGGTATTGGGCTGTGGTTTATTTGGTTGGTGGCTGCTGGCTGTGGCGGTGGTTGGTCGTTGGGTAGTGGCCATGTTGTGTTTTTGTATATTGGCTGAGTTTTGTGATAATATATTATTTTAATGTGCTTTATATATTATATTAATGTATGAAATTGAAGAATAGATTATGTGATGGACGGTGAATTGTAAAATGATATGATAAAATAATAAAGTAAATTTTTAACGTGTCAAAATGATATTTTTTATGAAAAACCTGACGGTGATGCTCTTAAAGCTCTCAACTAGGCTAACATCTAGGGGTATATATGCACAGACCGGATTGGGTGGATGAAACCAATATTTTTATACAATATGCCATTGGTGAGTTAGGAAAATTCTAATTTGTCGTTGACCTAACAAAGTCTAAATCCGGCGGACTGGTTGAAAATCTCTTGATGGTTTCAACTTGGTGGGTTAAGCGGGGTTGAGCGGTTTAGCAAGAGCATTGTTCTTTTTTATTTTTATTTTTAATTTTCTATATATATATTAAAAAATCACATACTACAATTTTTATTAGCAACACCCAAGCTACATTAAATAATAAATTCATTCAAATATGTAACTCATGCACACAAAATTAATGACAGATTTCATTGAATAACAAATCTCAATTCCAACAGTGATATATCATTTGTAAGCTGTAACAGACATTGTCTCCAAAAAAAAAAAAAAAAAAAAAAAAAAAAAAAAATCTAACAGTAGTCTGCTGCCTGCTGCCTTACAAGTTACAATTGAGGAAAATTAAACCAACGAAGCCAAAGTCTCATACCCACTGAAAAGAAACACAAATCTAACCAAGTGAAACCACGAAATGCATAACAAAAGTTCTTTACTAACTGTGAGCTTACAGGAAAGATGCATAAGAAAGTCTCATACCCACTATTTAGAGTATCGATTAGGTGGAGACAAGTCTATTTCTAATCATGAGATTTTATATATATATATATATATATATATATATATATTATAAAAAAATTATATATAATATGGGCAGGTTGGATAGGTTTGTGGCGGGTTGGTAACTTTTTAATCCGTTACCCAACCCAATCTACTAATTTGGGGCTCTAAACCATTCAACCCAAACTGCTCACCTAATGAACCCGTGTGGGTCGAGCGTGTCAGGCGGGTATTTTGCACAGCCCTATTAACATCATAATAATCCAAAGAATTATCAAGGGTAACAAATTCTGCAAGTGTAATAGGTGGTGCACTGCATGCTTCGAGACGTTGTAAATTCCTGCCACAATCTCCGGTGATGCATGTTCCCTATCTGACTGATCAAATGAACACCCGTTACGACCCCAAAATAGGCCTAACCACCTGTTTGGGGCATTGATATTCATAGTTTCTCTAGATGTTAGATCTACCCCACCATTCATTAGTAGGGGTTTTCCTTTTCCTCCTTGGATCCCTATCCACACAATGCTATCACATTTGTTTTGCTATGTAAAGACCAAAGCATTAGGATCTGAGTTTGTAGTGTTGGCAAACCATGACAAATAGTAAGTCTTGTTGAGTTAGAATATGTACTTTTTGAGTCCAAGACAAAGACTTAAGTTTGGGATAAAAAAGAGATGCAATCTTGTCCTCTCGATTGCTCTTGATTGATGTTCAACTTCTCTCGATCGATCAAAGATCGCAGATTAGCAAAAATCAGCAAACGTGAAAAGCTTATAACTTGTCTATTTAAAATCCAAATTATGATTTGTTTTTGCGGTATTTAAAGGACATTATAAGCTAATCCTAGAGGGCTTTAAGAGAGAAAGAAGAGTGCTTCTTATGCCTCCTCTTGTAGATCTAGGGTTTTTGTACCCATAGCTCTCTCAAATCTTCTATTGGTAATATTCTTTAAAGGAACTAAAAGATCCTATATTGTAGAAGTTGCTGTCTCATTCTAGTCATCAAGGGTGCTAGAGATCTAAACCTTCAAGGGTGGTCTTGGAGTTGTAAACTAGAGGTCTACGTTGGAGAACAAAAGCGTGAACTAGAGGTTCATATTGGAGTAGATCCACATCAAAGAATTCTGAGAGTTTCAGAGCTAGGTTTGATAATCATAGTTAAGTTTACTATGAATAAAATATTCTTGACTGTAAATTTTATTTGATAGTGTATTGTTCTTCTTGGGATTGGTCCTCCCAAGTTTTTTACCTTGAAATTCATTTGTTTCATTAATTTTTTGGGTCATTATATCTTGTGTTACCTATTTTTCCTCTATGCATGATATGTTTGATTATTTGCTTAACCTCTAAGGCTTGCATAATTAATTTAATTAACAACTTGGCCTTAAAATTGGTTAAACACTATTTGTCCAGGGGTCTAAAAACTAACACAAAACATCATGAGCACCTGAAAATTTCTGGGAATTCAACATTACTGACCATATTAAACCTAACAATTAAAAGAATGACAATATATATTTTGAAGAAGAAAAAGAAAAGTAAAAATACGTTTTTTTTTTTTCCTTATAATTTGATAACTATGGAAGGGAATTTAAAATTTTGAATTAGGAATATTTCTGATGAAAACACCAACAGATGCCACTAGCCGGCTTGAAGTTGTTTATTTTGACCTCCACAATTTCTTTTCCATTGTCCACTTTATGGCACCTCGTGTACACATCAAAGTAGTAAATTAGGTGGTAAAAGAACGTGTCTTTTTAATCATTAATAAAAGTTATTTAAGAATCTTATCATAAAAAAGTGTCTTTACACTTTAATTTGGTCAAAATAGTTAACTAATTTTTTTCTCTAACTATCTAGTTAGTAGTTTCAGTTTTCAAACTATATTATTTAATAGCATCTCGAGTCTCCTAGACTTGATTTTGGCCTATAAATCGAGTCTCAAAGACTCGATTTTTATGGCATAATCATATCCGATGTGGCATATTTTTCCACGTGGCGACCACATGGAAATTGAGTTTCTAAGACTCGATTTTCAACCCATATAAATATAAACAAATAAAAGAGGAACCAGAACAAAGAACAACCCAGAGAAAAAAAAAAAAAAAAAAACTAGAATGAGAAGAACCCAGAGAAAAAAAAAAAAAAAAACCAGAAGGAGAAGATCCAGATCAGACCACCTCGCGCGACCTAGAGGCCCAGGCCTTGTACGGCGCCTGACAGAGAACAACCCAGAGAGAAAAAAAAAAAAAAAACCAAAATGAGAAGAACCCAGATCGGACCACCTCGCGTGACCCAGAGGCCCAGGTCGCGCCCGAGCACAGGCCGCGCGTTACCCAGGCTGCGCGCCAGCCCCGGCCGCGCCTGGCTGGTGAGGTGAGCTCTTTCTCTCCCTTTGAGCTCTTTCTCTCCCTCTGATCTAAGTTTGGATTGAGATTGATGTGTTTGGGATTTTTGAAATTTGTTTGTGGGTATTTTGGCTTGTACATGGACTTAGAATTTTTTTTTTTTTGTGTGTGTGTGTGTGTGTTAGAAATCGAGTGTTAGAAACTTGATTTTTATGTGATTGTCACGTGGAAAAATATGCCACATCAAGTATGATTAGGCCATAAAAATCGAGTCTTTGAGACTCGATTTATAGGCCAAAATTGAGTCTAAGAGACTCGAGATGCTATTAAATAATATAGTTTGAAAACTGAAACTACTAACTAGCTAGTTAGAGAAAAAAAATTAGTTAGCTATTTTGGCCAATTTATCGATTTTGAGGAAACTCTGTCCAATAAAAAGTACCCATTACCCTATCTTTTATCAAAACACAGAGACAATTAAACAATAATTATTTTATATTATTGCACATATTTCATAACAACATTTATTAAACATGACATGCATTGGAAATACTTTACAGTTACACAACATACAGATTAATTGTAATCTGCAGATATTGAAAATACATCTGTAATTATGTGTTATTATACAATTATTTTCAAGCACCAAAGGATATGACGTAAAGGATTTGCACAATTTAAGTAGCCCATGTGTATGAAATTAAAATGAAGAAGTAAATGGATTGAAGTGAACAACGGGAAGGCAGATAAGTGGTTGAGCCATGGGCTTGGTAATGCCTGGTCCAACTTGCATATTAACCTTAGCATGGTCTTCCTCTCCACCAACTTTCCAATCAAAATATTGAACCATGGCTGCAATTGTAGTGTGTACCAAACCAAGATCTAACTTTGAGCCTGGGCATACCCGCCTTCCTGCCCCAAAAGGAATATATTTCATAACATCTTCTTTTTCAAAGGAAACTAAGAACCTCTCTGGACAAAAGTCATTTGGACAATTCCATACGTTTGCGTCTCTCATTATCGTATACACATTGATTGCCACCATAGTTTTCTCAAGTATATCAAAGTCTTTGATTTTACAGTCTTGGAGACATTCTCTTATAATAATAGGCCATGGTGGGTGTAGCCTTAATACTTCCTTCACAACTGCTTGCAAGTAAGGGAGACTTGGGATATCTGAATCCTCCACTAGTATACTACTATCAACCACAACTTTTATCTCCTCCCTAACCTTATTGAATACATCTGAATGGTTGATTAGTTCAGCTATTGTCCATTGCAATGTCTCTGCTGTTGTAGCAGTACCTCCGACGAAGAGATCCTAGACAACGGGAAACATTTGAATAGATGAGCTAGACATATAGAGTTTTGTAGATTGATATTAGTTATAACATCAAACACGTAATTGATATAAGTAAATATAAAGTGAGGGACGAAACTAAGATTTTAGTTTTGACTGGGCCAAACTATGAACTAATTGATGCATAACACATGCTTACTAACAAGATGATAAAGCATCTACTAAATTATCACACAAATTATACAAATCATAAAAAGTCCTCAAAAAGCCAAAAGAAAATGCATATATAAGACTGACTGAGCAATACAACAATCATTAATCATAACCTACGAACACTTCAGGCCCCATAATATGGGTATAGAAAAGGTCTCTAGCGATGGGCTTCGTTAAGGGATTAGTCGACATGCTATCCATAGTAATGTGCTCTAAAGAGAGCTATTTTCCATGCAACCATATCCTGGTTGTAGTGCCAAATAAGTTCACCACTTTGCTCTATTTTTTAGACAAATTAGTGTGAACGTAAGAAAAAGCTTTATTTATTTTATTTTTATTCTTCTTTAATATCTCAAAATAACAAGGGAAAGGCACGGAAAACACCATTTACGTTTTTTGTTTTTTGATTGTTTTTTTAAAGATAATTAAAATGAAGGAATACTGAATTAAGGAGAACAAGGAATGCGTGTGACTTACGAGCAAGAAAGCCTTGAGATGTGTTCTGTTAATCTTAAACTCAGCTTTGTCATCTCGATACACTTTCAATAATATATCCACGAAATCTTCATTCTCAACATTAGGGTTCTCTTCATGCTGCTTCAACACCCTTTCTAAAATCTCATCGAACCTTAAAATCACATCTATTGCCTGCTTTCCATAAAACCAAAAAGCCAAAAATCTCAGTGGCCCCAACACATACCCAAAAGATACCTTTGCACTAACCTCTCTGGTCTCCTTCACCAACTGCCTGATCTTCTCAGCTTCATCATTGTCATCTGAACACCTTATGCTCATGACCACCCTACAAGTAGAGTTGTTTGTTAACTTCATCAACTCAGAACTCATGTCAAGGACCTGTTTTTTCTTACCACTCTCTAACACTTTAATCAAAAACCGAATCATTTCTTCACGTCGGATATCACGTGATTTTTCAACCTGATGGGCAGAGAGTAATTCATTCTTGCAAAGCTTTTTGAAGAAACTCCAGCAATCACCATATGGGGCTACGAAAATTCCATAGTTTTTATATGGTAATTTATCAACAAAAGCGAAACTTGGCCGGTTTGCAAATACAAGGTCATTGGTTTTAAATATTTCGGTGGCCATGGAGGCTGTTGAAATTGAAAGGCACCTGGAAGCGCCAAGCTGGAGATAGAGGAGAGGGCCATATTTGTTGGAGAGGTTGTGGAAGGATTGGAATAAGGATGGACCAAGAAGGTGGAGATGACCAATGATTGGGAGGGCTGGTGGGCTTGGAGGGAGGTTTAGAGGGGTCTTTGTCTTGAAGAAGGACATGAATAAGAGGGCTGAGAGGAAATAAAGGACGAAACACAGGAAGTAGTATTGGATATCAATAATCGTGGCAATATTTAGTCTATGCACGGCCATGTTTATGTAAGTAAAACTAAACCCCCAACCTTAGAAAAAAGGTTGCATGCTATAATCTCAAGTTTTGAGGGAGCTTTATAATTGATCCATGGAAGCTTTGTTGACTTTGACTTATGATAGTTTAATTAAAATTGATTGGACTGAATCTCAGATAATGGCAGGCCCCCCCCCCCCCCCCAAAAAAAAAAGCTAATATATATATATATATATATATGTTGAAATTTTAAATTTTGGTCCTAATAGCCCCCCAATTAAATAAATAAAAACTGGTATACATATGTAATTTGAAAAATTAAGATTTGCCCTTAAAAATATATATATTTTTGGATCTCCTCTGAAATAGTGTCGAGTTTCATTTTAATAAATGTGTTGAAATGTTTAAGAAACGCTTATTTTATATGGTATACTTTGTTGACATTTTTATAATATCAAATGTTTAAGAAACACTTATTTTATATGTAGTATTTTGTTGAATATAAAATAGATGTTAGTTTTTATTTTTATAAAAAAAAAAAATTTGTTTTAAGCCTTTGCCCCCCTCAGGTTCAAATCCTGGTTCCGTCCCTGCAGATAATGGATAACACAACCTTTCACATCGATCTACTAGCTCATGACAATGAAAAATTAAGTATGCTAAAAATTTGTATAAAGAATGGTTAACCGATAAACTTGCCAACCTGAATCACAGAAATAGTATTGATTAAAGAGTCAAGCTAACGAGTGCCTTTAGAGCATTGATTAACAATCTATTTTAAGAAAGTTTTGACACAACTTTTATGAAAAATAAAAAAAACTGTCAAAATATTAATTGTTTTTTTTCTTTTTCCATAAAAACTTTCTTTACCATTGTTCTAAGGACATTCGTTAGCATTTTCCTTAATTAAATTTAGCCATAAACTATTACAACTTCAAAGTAATTAATTGGAAGTTGCAATAGTATATTCATTAATTACTTGGAAGTTGCTATGCAACTTCCATCTTCCAAGTAATTAATTGGAGGTTGCAATAGTATATTCATTAATTACTTGGGAGTTGGAAGTTGCAAAGTATATTCATTAATTACTTGGATGCAATTTCCAACTTCCAAGTAATTAATGGGGGATGAGGCACCCAGCTCTATCTGATCCGTAAGTTGGCTTCTAATTATTGTCTTTTACGTCTTAATCTTATTAAAGGCTCATTCAATATTGTTATCTATACTTTCACACACACACTAGCATACATCTAATAATCAACATGGCATCAATCATCCCACTATAAAAATCCCAATACCATCCAACTTAAATATATACATCATATCGCATCATTTTTAAAATTATTTCCACTAAATAACGTATCTTGATTTGTGGAGTGGGACTTTTTTTTTTTTTTTTTTTAAAAGATAAAGTGGGACTTTTAAATAGTATACAACATAGCCTACTACACTTAAAAATTATGCGAATTAGACACACATACTTTGATTGTAAATTGACTCACAGAACCATTAGACTATTTGAAACCCTCAATCCTTACAAATAGTACATGACAATACATCCATGACAGAAACTTGGGGATCATGAATAAGGAATCTTCCCTTTTTTGTGTGTGTAGAATATACTAAAATTTTAAGACAAATTGAGAAGATAAAAAAGAAAAAAGAAGAAGAAGAAAAGAATGAAAAGAACCAGCTTCATGCAATATTATGTATATCTTCACTATTTAATTAATAAATATGCTCATACAACCTGCATCCGTAAAGATTTTACATGCAAATAACATACACACCTTATAAAAAAAAAAAAACACATAAATAAGCAAATATGCACATATAGATTTCTTTCTTTTGCATAAAATTTAACAAAACCTAATCAAGTTAATAGGCTCCTTCACAAGTAGAAATGGCTTGTCTGATCATCATATATAGGCATCAATTGAATGCCAAACAAGCACTTTTGCAGGCAACAACACGTCTGTTTCTTCTCACTTCCATGCCATTAGACTTAGGGCAGCATTGGCTTATGTCGAAAAGACACAAAGTACACTCACATGAGCTTGAAACACCCAAAGGAAATATTAAGACAGGCATGTTACAACCATCAACTAGGCAAACATCATAATAATCCTTAGGACTATCTAGGGTAAACTATTTGCAAGTGTAACAGGTGCACCACCTGCCCTAGAAACCAGCGTAAAGGATGATGGTGCTGCCTCAGGTGAATCTGCCAACAGAGCTTTAGTTCATAGACAAGCACAGCTGCATACATTGCATAAACGGCTTGTAGTTTAGCCATGATATTGTAAAATTGTATGTAGTTTAGTATGAGAACTTTGAGTATAGGTTAGTTACACTATTGTCCATGTGTATGTATTCTGTTAGTCTTTACACGATATTGTTAGAATAGTTTTGGCTCTAAAATTTATTATGATTGGTGAGCCTATATATGTTGTATCTCATGTAATCTATTGAATAATAGAAGATTCAATTTTTTCATTACTTCTTCTTCTAGAACATTCTCTCTAAGAAAAACAAATCTCTTTCATGGTATCAGAGCCAAGAATGGCATCCTCTACAAGTTCTTCATCCTCTGCAACAACAAGATCAACCACGAGTTCTTCAATCACTCATGGTGTCACTCCTTCACTGCTACTTTTGTCAAATATGGCAAGTATGGCTATTGTGAAACTTGATTACAACAATTATATGGTGTGGAGACATCAAATCGAAGTGATCTTGGTAGCATTAATGAGCAACTTCATCAGTGATGATGATCATGCTCTAGATCCATTTCTCAAGGGTAGCTCAGGGAATTTTACAACTGAGGCTAATCCAGAGTATTTCCAATGGAAGAGTTGCGAGCAAGCCTTGTTTACCTTTCTTAATTCAACTCTCTCCATCAATCTTGGCTCTTACTATGGGTTAGTAGTTTGGACGAGGAGTCTGGAAGGTGCTTGAGAAAAGGTTTGCATCAGTGTCACAATCTCATGTGCTCAGTTTGAGGGATCTTTCAAAGAATCAAAGAGGTTAGGGATAAACTTGGGGCTATAGCAGTCTCTGTTGATGAAGAAGAGCTAATCCATTTAGCTTTTAAAGCCCTGCCTCTAGAGTATGATGCATTCTATTCTACGATCAAAACTAGGAATGACATTCTTACCCTTGAAGAGTTGAATACACTCTTGAATGAAGAAAGGTCAATCAAGAAGAGGTCCACTCATTCTGATCTTAGAGATTCTACATCATTTGCTATAGTAGCCAATCAATTCAATCAAGGCTTTACAAAAGGAAAAGGCAAGAATGGAAATAATAGATTTCGTGGCAATGGCAGAGGTGGTAATCAGCTCTCTGGTGGTGGTTAGTTTCATAATAATCAGTTCTCTGGTAGTGGTCAATTTCATAATACCAATAATCCAATGCTAGATCCTCAATTCTTTCCACAGAATAAGTCTTCTTCTTCTCAAGGATAGAAGGTTGCTTGTCAGATTTGTGGTAAGAATGGCCATTCTACTTTGGATTGTTATCATCGTATGAACTTTACTTACCAAGGTAGGCATGCTCTAGCTAAGCTTGCTTCCATGGCTGCAAGATCAATGGCTGCAACTTCAGGTGCTAATCAGAATCAGAATTGGTTGACAGACATTGGTGCCTCTGATCACATCACACCAGATTTGTCTCAGCTTTCTCTTACTCAACAACTTGTAACTGGTGAGTTTGTAACAGTTGGCAATGGGCAAGATTTACCAGTGACACATAAAGGCAATGGTAAGCTCATTACTTCATCTCATAATTTCAGTCTGAACAATATTCTTAGAGTTCCTCAAATTGCTTCAAACTTGCTATTTGTTCACAAATTATGCCTTTAGAATAATGCCTTTTGTTATTTTGATGCATATCAATTTTTAATTCAGGATTTACCTACGAGAAAGGTTCTTTATAGAGGGCTGAGTAAGGATGGAGTTTATCCTATACCCTCTTCTACTCTGCCTTCCTCCTTTTCTTCTCATCTCAACTCCAGTGGCTTTGCTGCAATGTCTCCACAGACTTTACTTTGGCACAATAGGCTTGGTCATCCTTGTGCTAAGGTCTTACATTCAGCTATGTCTTCTTATCCTTCAGTCGAGTTGTCCTGTGTTAGTGACATTTGTTCTAAATGTACTTCTTGTATAAGTGCTAAAATGCACTAGACTCCTTTTCCTAATCATGTATCAAATACTAAATATCCATTTCAATTAGTGCATTATGATGTATGGGGCCTGCTCCTATGACTTCTGTTCTTAATCATAGGTTTTATGTGATTTTTGTTGATGACTTTACTCGTTTTACTTGGCTATTTTTGTTGAAAAGGAAGTCTGATGTATTTTAGGTTTTCTTACATTTCAATTCATTGATTGAGACTCAATTTAATGCTACAATAAAAAAAACTGAGGTCAGATGGTGGTGGTGAATTTGTTAATGCCAATTTTAAGTCTTTTTGCTTAGAACATGGTATTCTCCATCAATTTTCTTGTCCTTATTCCCCTCAACAGAATGGTGTTACTGAGAGGAAGCACAGGTAGATTGTGGAGAGTGCTTTATCCATGCTTCACCACTCCAATCTCTCCTCTTCTTATTGATCTTATGCCTTTAGTGCTGTTGTTTACCTTCATAATAGACTTCCATCTTTTGTTTTACATTTTGTCTCCCTTGGGAGAAATTGTGTGGTCATAAACCTCCACTTCATGCTTTGTGAACCTTTGGTTGTGCTTGTTATCCTTTGTTGAGACCCTATGCTTCTCATAAATTTGATCCCAAGTCTAAGCAAAGCATGTTTCTTGGTTACCCTCCTTAGTACATAGGTTATATTTGCTTAGATGTTCCTACTAGCAAAATTTACATTTCATGTCATTGTGTTTTTGATGAGTCTGTTTTTCCTAGTTTCCATGTTTCTGGTGATGGGTCATCTTCCTCTCTTCCTGCTTCTTCATCTTCCTATGATGTCCTCTTTACTTCCAATTTCTTCTTTGAGTTTTCCTCAGTTCAGTTCTATTCCTTCTGTTGATTTTGCTTTATCTTATTCTAATAATTGTTCTGAGAGTCCTTCTTCTATTCCATCTGAGAATCACTGTTCTGATTCTGCCTTATTTGTCTTACCTGTTTCTTCCTTTGCTGTTTCTGTTGAGTCTGTCTTACCTGTTTCTACTGATGCTACTAGTCTCTTTGCTTCTGTTCCTACTCCTGTTCCTATGAATACAAATGCCCATCCTATGCTTACCAGGTCTAAGAATGGTATTTTCAAGCCTAAAGTGTTTGCTATTCAGACTGATTACAGTTGCACTGAGCCCCCTTCCTATTCTATTGCATCTAAGTATCCTCATTGGGTGGAAGCTATGGATTCTGAGTTTACTAGTTTGCAGCAGCAGCATACCTAGTCTTTAGTTCCTTTGCCACTTGATAAGAATGTTGTGGGCTATAAGTGAGGGTACAAAGTTAAGAGGAATAGTGATGGTAGTATTGCTAGGTTCAAAGCTAGACTTGTTACCAAGGGCTACTTGCAGCAATATGATCTAGATTATGCTGAGACTTTTAGTCCAGTGGTCAAGCCTACAACTGTGAGGATTATTCTTGCTTTGGTTGTTTAGTTTGGTTGGTCCCTAAGGCAATTAGATGTTTCTAAAGCCTTTCTTCATGGAGTGTTGCAAGAGGAGGTTTACATGAGTTAGCCACCTAGGTATAAGGATATCTCTAAGCCTCATCATGTCTGTCTCTTGCACAAAGCCATTTATGGTTTGAAACAGGTCCCTAGGGCTTGGTTTGACAGCTTTACCACTTAGCTCATCCATCTGGGATTTCATGCTTCTTGTGTAGATAGCAATTTGTTTATTCTTATTCATTCACAACATGTTGTTTACTTACTCTTGTATGTGGATGACATTATCATTACTGGCAGTAATAATGCTCTTGTTACTAAGATAATTACTCAGCTTGGAGTCTCCTTTGCTCTCAAAGATTTGGGTCGTTTGCACTATTTCTTGGGTTTGCAAATTGAGTATTCTAGTGATGGCATTTTTGTGCATAAGTCCAAGTATGCCAAGGATTTATTTTCTAAGTTTCATATGATGGATTGTAAGCCTTGTTCTAATCCGTGTGCTTCTGCTCATTCTCATGCTCTTGCTGTCAGTCCTCTTCTTTTTGATCCAACTGCCTATAGAAGTCTTGTTGGTGCTTTGTAGTACTTGACCTTCACTAGGCTAGATTCGTCTTATGCTGTCCAGTAGGCATGTCAATTCATGAGTAAGCCTTCTCAGCTTCATCTTGTTGCTGCTAAGAGGATCTTAAGATACTTAAGGGGTACACTGCACAAAGGGATCTATTTTAGGCCTGGTTCTCTCAACCTTTCAGCTTGTTGTGATGCTGATTGGGCTGGGGATCCTATTGATAGGAGGTCTATCACTAGCATGATTGTTTTCTTAGGGATTTCTCCTATCACTTGGTCTGCTAAGAAGCAGTCTGTTATGTCTAGATCTTCCATTGAGGCTGAGTACAGGTTAGTTACACTATTGTCCACGTGTATGTATTCTGTTAGTCTTTACACGATATTGTTAGAATAGTTTTGGCTCTAAAATCTGTTATGATTGGTGAGCCTATATATATGCTATATCTCATGTAATCTATTGAATAATAGAAGATTCAGTTTTTCATTACTTCTTCTTCTACAACATTCTCTCTAAGAATCACAGATCTCTTTCAACCAGACCATTCTAATTTACCACCACAGTTTCTGGTGAGGTAATGCATGCTCCTTTTCCCGACTGAACAAATTAAGACAAACCAAGGCCCTAGGAATCGTTTTGACCAACCTTCTGGGGTACTGATATTCACAGTTTCTCCATGCTTTAGCCATAAGCCACCATTCATTAGTGGAGTTTTACCTTCTCCAGCTTGGATTCTACATCCGTTTTGTAGTGTAAAAACGGCAGCATTAAACCTTGAAAATTTCCGAGAAATTAATAGTATTAGAATAATATCCTGATATATAGTATCTTAAACATATTTTGTTATATTAAGAAGAAAAGGAAAACGAAAGATATAGTTGTGGGTGCAATTGTTTTGTCGTTATACCTAAGAAAGAGAGAACCAAGAGAAGGTGAAGTAGCTTTAATGCCATCGGAGATATTTGGAAATATGCTAGAGAAGATAGCCTTTTGGTTGTGAAGTTTGGAGCCTTGCTTCTTCAAAGGAAGCA
Source organism: Quercus glauca (assembly GCA_023736055.1). NCBI lineage: Eukaryota > Viridiplantae > Streptophyta > Magnoliopsida > Fagales > Fagaceae > Quercus > Quercus glauca. The sequence goes on from CM043318.1 coordinate 101,339,395, forward strand.
ATAAAGGTACGTATGTATTTATGTATCATGTGAAGGAGGCTCAAGAACACAGCCTTTACTTTTGTTTAAGGTGTTGTGACGAGTGTGATTATTATTTTAAATGAATTGAAAGCAGTAACAGAATTCCAAGTCCAGCGTTTTGTTTTGAGGGTAACAAATTAATAAGACGGAATTCTATATACAAGAATTAACCAAAATTAATGCCGCAGACATATTAAAACAACGACAAGACTAGCCTCGGCAGAATTTTTTGTTTTTGTTTTTATCATTTAAAATCTAAGATAGAATTCTACTTTAATGTAATCTGAGCGTATATGTGTGTGAAATTCCTTCTGCATTCTTAACTAGTCATATTAAAACTTCAATTATATATTGTTGTGTAATTCTAATTATTTTATCATTTCAAAGCATTTGTCTTAATTATAATCAGTAGTCTTCACAATTTTTGAATAGCCACAGACACATTAAAAAAAAAAAAAAAATTTGTTTATTCCAAATTCATGCACTACTGTAGTACTGCATGTTACGGAAGTATCCAATCAATCTTGATAGAACATCAACCATTTTCAAATATTTTGGTTAAGGATATTTATTGATCCAATCAATTAAAAATAAAAAATGTTACATGCGTAAAATTATTTTAAAAATATAGAAGTTAAGAATCATTTACATTTTGTTTTATCATTTTAATGCTAGCTAATGCTTTCCTTAGGTTGTGACAAATTGCGTTAAAGCAAAACTGGTTGTGGGCTATGAGCCTTGAGGATAATGTCATAATTAAACTGTGAGAGATTATGATTGCTGAATTTGATTGAATTGGAAACTAAGTGTTGCGCAGGCAATTTGGGTTTCATAAACGATCACAAGAAACTTAAATTGTAACTTGACTACACTATTTTTGGTACAAGCACAAATGTAATATATATATATATATATATATATATATATATATATATATATATAACAATTGTTACTTGGGAGGTCCTTGAGACGAGGTTATATGAAAAATAAGAAAAGAATAAGCATTTCATATCGAGTATGCCTGATAATTTTATTTTTATTATCTTAAGGAAAAACTTTTATTTAACGTAGTTATATGTAAAAAGATGTTGTTTAATTATCATATAAAAGAAATTCTTGTTAAATATTATTACATACGATGAACCCTTAGACATTGCTAATGTGAGTGGTATGTTTTCATTATGCATGGGGTATTAGATTATCAACTCATAATCAATACGAGGTTCCTTGAGGAAGGTAATCTGGGTTTGGGCTTGAGGTGGATGTTCACAATTTATATGAAGGAGAGACTGTGATAGCTCGGGTCATGATAGCATGCATGAAAATTGATTACAAGGAGTTCCAATTATAACTTGACTACTCTTTTTAAGGTATATGCACAAATGGGCCAAAATTGGGTTTTACCCCTTTTAGCCTAACTTTTCAGCATTTTGCCCAATTTTTAAAACTTTATAGGGATATGCCCTTGTTTTGAAACTCGATAATGTGAGGCTTGATTTTCATATAAAACTCGATTATCCTATAAGCGAGTTAATAAAAACCTCGATATTCATATAGTCGAGTTAGTATGAGCTTTGTGCCACACTGGCAAAGCAAATGTGGCCTTTTCCAATAAAAAAAATGCTTGTGTATGCATGCATAACTCGGTAACTAGAAAATCGAGTTTTCCTTAACGATTTGAATCCCTAACGTCTCACAACACCTGTTCATTCTCTCCCTGTACACTCTCCCTCGCTCTCTGCCATCACTCTCCCTCTACACTCTCCCTCGCTCTTTGTGATCACTCTTCCTCACTCTCTCCCACTCTCCATCAGTCTCACTCTCCCTATACAGTCTCCCTTACCCTCTCCGATCAGTCGCTGTTGCCGGAACCCTGGTACTTCTGTTGAACCCTCATCATACCCGCCGCCGTTGATTACAAGTACGTTGCTCTGCCGTTGATTAATGTTTTGTGTTGCATTTGGATGATTATCAGAGGGGGATTTCGCATTACCAAAATCTTCGTTTTTTTAGGGTACTTCAGACTTATAATTCAAAGGCTATGATATTTAGATTGTTTTAATAGTTGGGCTTCTAATTAATATACAATAGATTTATCTTAATACTGTGTTAACAGTGTTTGCATGATTGTTGAACGACTTTTTTAGCATGATACAAGTTTGAAAACATGTGTTATAGACCTGCATTTTATTTCCTTAGTATTATGTTGTTTAGAAAATATATACCTGCAAAATGAAACCTCTAGCTTTTAATACCATTAAGATGATTGTACTATTGACTCATAAAATAGATGCCTACAAAAGAGAAAGCAAAGGGTTGCCCATAGTTGTATGATGCCAGTTACTATATCTTTGATCCAATTTTTTTTTTTTTTTTTTTTCTGGTAATATGTTTGAAATATGCCTAAAGGAATACCTCTAGACCACAGCCACCCCCTTATACTTTTAAGGGCCATAATATAAATGAAAACAACATGGAAAGTGTATCAATAGTAGTTTTAATAGTTGGGCTTCTAATTAGTATACAATAGATTTATCTTAACTGTGTTAACAGTGTTTGCATGACTGTTGACTGAGTTTTTTAGCATGATACGTGTTTGAAAACATATTTTATAGACCTGCATTTTATTTCTTTAGTATTATGTTGTTTAGAAAATATATACCTACAAAACGAATCCTTTGACTTTTAATACCATTAAGATGATAGCACTATTGACTCATAAAATAGATGCCTACAAAAGAGAAAGCAAAGGGCAGCCCATAGCTGTATGATGCCAGTTACTTTATCTTTGATCCATTTTTTTTTTCCAGTAACATGTTTGAAATATGCCTAAAGGAATACCTCCAGACCATAGCCAACCCCTTATACTTTTAAGGGCCAAAATATAAATGAAAACAACATGGAAAGTGTACCAATAGTAGTTTTACATAAATAACTTTTAGAGTAAACTTACTAGAATTAAGATACTTTAATGCTTTTGACTGGCTTAGTATAGGGTGATTTCTTAGGTTTTGTATGTCTAAAATTGTAGTGCTCTTTACGCTTAAACTCACAGGGAGGATAGTACCTACACCATTGTTTACTCTAGTTGTAGATCTTGTAGAAAATATATACCTGTAAAACAAATCCTCTGACTTTTAATACCATTAAGATGATTGCACTATTGACTCATAAAATAGATGCCTACAAAAGAGAAAGCAATGGGCAGCCCATAGCTGTATGATGCCAGTTACTATATCTTCGATCCATTTTTTTTTTCCAGTAATATGTTTAAAATATGCCTAAAGGAATACCTCCAGACCACAGCCAACCCCTTATACTTTTAAGGGCCAAAATATAAACGAAAACAACATGGAAAGTGTACCAATAGTAGTTTTACATAAATAACTTCTTAGAGTAAACTTACTAGAATTAAGATACTTCAATGCTTTTGACTGGCTTAGCATAGGGTGATTTCTTAGGTTTTGTATGTCTAAATATTGTAGTGCTCTTTATGCTTAAACTCACAGGGAGGATAGTACCTACACCATTGTTTACTCTAGTTGTAGATCTTGTAGAATCTGGGTCTTTCCTATGTGTTAAGGGAGGAGAGGAGATATATCTTCTTTAAGAAATTCTCTATTCTTCATGCATTGGATTTCATTTCTATGATCCGTCGTGAAAATGCTCAAAGCCATTGATGTTATGCGAATCCTCATCACTAGCTACTAAGGTGGACACAAAAATGCTGCTGGGTTTTTTTGTGTTGGGGTGGACAGTGACATACATTAACATATATACTTTGATTTGATATCGTGAAAAATAAAAATCTGACATATATCTTACTTTGATATACTTTGGTGTTCTAAGAATTAGTTTCGATAAAATTAAAATATTAGGTTCAATTGTGTTATGAAAAATGAACTTAGATAACTGAACGAAAACTCAATGGCCCAACACAACCTGACACTAACATATCAGGTTAGGTTGGTTTTAGAGCTATCATCATATGTTATGTTAGGTTGAAGATTTCTCAAATCGACGAGGAGATTGTGTTGGGTTGAAAAATATCCCAATCACAACTTGATGCGACTCATGCACGCCTCAAAAGTTATAGGTCCTTATAGCTCTATACAGTGCTTTCATTTGATCATTTATTAGTAATATATTTAGCAATGCCTTTCACTGTTGTTGAAGCACCCGCCTCTTCATAGATCTCTCTCGACCTTTTACTACGAGTGTCCTTTCAAGACATTACTTAAAAGATCTCTCTCTGCGGTCTAAAAAATGTCAAAGAAATCAAACCCAAATAGACCACAAGGCTTGTCATATGTATATGTGCTAAGCACATACCTCTGCCATGTGTCTGCACTCAATTCTAAGCATGTCGGCCTTAGGTACCATGTCAATTGTGTCATCTCAACATAGTGACACTTTATATGTACATTATTTTTACAATCAAGTACAATATAGTGTTTTAGCTATAAAGTTTTTTTTTTTTTTTTGAAGTGTTTAGCAATTATAATCATGAGTAGTGTTTTATAGCTGTGAATTATGAAGCATGAATGGTATATTGTAATTTTTCATCTTAATTTTATTCTTTAAGTTCTAGATTTGGGCCTCTCTTTCTTTCTTCTTTTTTTTTTTTTTTTTTTTTTGTTTTTTTTGTTTTTTTGTTTTTGAGGTGGGTTAGCAGACACTTGGAATTGTTTAAAAAAAGAAGAAGGAAACACATGATAGATGTAGCAAAAATCGATTTGTGTCTTGGTTTAATAATAAAGAGCTATAATTTGTCATAAAAAATAGACACTAAAAGTTCAAACTCTTTCCAAAAAAAAAAAAAAAAAAAAAAAAAAAACTATATTCTACAAATCCTCTTGGATTTACCTCCAATTTGTACTAATTATAAAGCCTTATTTTGGCAATACTTGATCATTATATGGTCATCTTTCTTTTTTATGGTATATATTGTTTCTTTCAATTTATTCAGAAATTTTTATGATACCATTTGATATGTGAATTTTGAGTTTTGACCCACAATTTGATAACTATATGGTTTGAACCACCTTCGAGATTTTCCTTGAAGCAATGGATCAAACTGGCCAAGGAAGTTTAGGCAAATATTTTTATAGCAGGTTTTGCTTTTCAGTCATGTATTTTCTACTGATTGACCTCTCCTTTTTTATGTATGGGTTTAATATTGGATATTATTTTCCCTCTTAAATTAGCATTTATATTATTTTGAATTTGGTCCTCGTGTGGACTGTACCTTATGCATCATATTTTCATTACGAAATTTATTGATGAACCCTTGCAGTGTAGTCAATTTACACAATTAATGAGATAACAATAAAATATGTTTAGGTCATGCTTTGCGTAACAGTAAAAAAAAACATTAATAAAAATAGAGCGACACTTAACACGGCCTCATGCACTCCCGCATTAGGTCTAAGGGTTTTTATTTTTTTATTTTTTATGAAATATTGATTGTTTTGCTTTCGCACTACTGGAATGGAGTATACGAATGTTAATCTTATAGAAGTCTTATAATGCTATTCACTATCATTTCTTCATCGTGTTGTTCAATTGGTCCATGCATCACACAGGTTAGCGACCAGTAATAGTCATAATAACTACAATAGTAATAATAACTACAACAGGGTAACTCACACGATAACTTTAAATTCCCACCGAACCTCAAAGAGCAGAAACAATATCCAAAAAAAAAAAAAAAATAGAGTAACTCGATCCGCCAGCTACTTTTGTGCCAAGTCTAGTCCTATCAAACTACTTCACGTGAATATGTACCCAAACTTTCTTACAGTACCCTCATCAACCCGTTACTATTGCCCCGATTCTAGTCATATCAAACCGAATCACGTGAATATAGTTCAATGACTAAAGCAACCAACTTTTCCATTGCTACATGACAGCTTCTGATAGTTTCACCATGCTCACTGAGATAGAAACACATTCATGTGATTAATTACGCATGCTTCTGCACTAAACTACATGGACCTACTGCTATTGCACCAAGGCTAGTCATGTCAACCACATTATACACACCACACACGTCAACAAACATTACGGTTGAGTCGAGTCATTTTCTCAATTATGTGTGTATTGTTCAACATCCCATCACTATTCCGCCCTATCCAATCAGATCAAACACAAGTCCTACTATCGTTCTCACATATATATTTCTGTTACCTGATGTACTCACTGCATCAGCTTGGAACTGCTGCACCAAGTCTAGTCATATCAAGTGAATAGCCTACATGTACTAATTACTATTATGCAGTTGAGCTTACTCCTGTACCAATTATGAACTGCTGCACCCAGTGTAGTCATATCAATCAATCAAGCTGACTCATGTACTAATTACTATTTACTGAACAACTTGCACATGGCCGACACTACCACACCATACAATTGCCCATGCAATCCTTCTATATATAGTCGTGTAAGCATCACATCTAGATATACCTCAGTCAAATTTACCTTTTGCAATGCTAATAAGTAACTGACTCCTTCCTCATTTTCCTGATAACTACAGGAGGGAGAGAGATAACGATGATAGGGAATATTATGCAGGACTGCGGCGAGAATGGGAGTACCACATGAACGAGTCAAACTCTCTACATAATGATCTCCTTCTACTCGGGGCACCTTTGGTGGACTGAGTCTCGCTGACAATGTCAAGGGGAAAGATGGAGCAATGTAGGCGGGCCGTGGCCAAAATCCGAAAGGAAAATAACCTGATGTTCCTACGTAGGTGCAAGTATTGCCTACTGTAGCTTGCAGAAGAGCAGGCCACTGCAACCAACAGGCAGCTCACCCCAGTGGAACGTAATAGTGTCCTCAGCTATGAGGACTACTTGTCAGAATGAATATCTATGTACTACATCACCTAGCTAGGTTCTATGTGGTGTGCGTACTATCTCTAGAATTATGTTATCAATGTTGGTAATGCCAGTTGGTTGATATGCAGGTCATGCATATTGATGGTATCCTGTGTAAGAATATGTACGTTGTATGTGTTATGCATGTAATAAGTTAACAATACTGGTAATGTTAGTTGGTCGAAATGCAGGTCATGCATATTGATGGCATCCTGTGTAGGAAAATATAGGTATTATGTATGTGGTATGCATCTAATAATTTGCCTAACTCTTTGCTATAAGTAGTCATTCAAGATTACGCATTAGACGTGCATATTTGTGCAAATGATGATAAGGTTTACATAAACCCCTAACCATAAACACTATTCCCTACACAGTACGAATACAACAACAGTGACATACATATATTTAAAACATAATTAAGGATAATAGTTATACATTAAAGTGCAAGTGGACCACAACATGATTACTCTTCATCTAACATCTCCATGTCCGATTGATAAATGTCTGCTGCAAGAATTGATTGCATGTATTGTGCATGCTCATACAACTTACACTTCACTGATTCTCGAATCTCTACTTGGGTCCGATATTGATTGAGACGTATCTTCATTTGATTATTTTCTTCTCTTATGCAGCACAATGCTTTATGAATTTCATCTATAGTGTCTCTTGGCATCTGTGATGCGAGTCGCCGAGGCACTGGTAGCTTATAACCGACCATCTCATTATAAAACATCTCCTGTTCATGGAGTAACTAGTCCCACTTCGCCCTCATGGTATTGTGGACCTGTGCACTATTTCGTAGATTGGGATTGACTGGATAGCTGAATTCATCTTATAGTACCTAGCAACGACCCATCGCGGTGAACACATCGTGTGGCCTGTAGCAATAAGGGTCATCCATTGACGTTGACTACAAGAACATCAAAAGATCGAGTTAACAATGTGCATCAACTGTTAGTAAATAATGTATAGCTCCATAACATGGTACATGACTAAGACAATTCTAAATTGATGTAGCTTTACATGCTAGATCTATCATGTGGCCCGCAACATAAACAAAAGAATAATCGTACAATGATGCATAACGCATGGCACTGTGTGAATCAGAGATGAGGATCTGGTCAAGCACACTGCAACTATGCAAATATAATTGACTTATACTATTGTACCCATGTGGAAATACACTGTAACAATGGGAGTATGGGTACTCCCGTTCATGTACTGTTTTTCTAGCCTGTACTGACATGACAAGCCCTAATACTCATATATAATTTTTTTTTAATGATATTTGGACCATGAGATGAGCTTATAAATGCATTACAATACTGAATGGTGCAAGAGCGAGTCATCAAGTCTGTTAATGAAATTACTACTTTAGATGATGATAAAGATATTTTAGACTTCTCAGTTTCAAGCAATGATGATTTCCGAAAATTCCTACATACGAAGATTAGACGTTGTTGTTAATGTTTAGACATTCTGTGTAAGACGTAGTGTTGTTCTCAGTGTCTGACAATGATGATTATGTACGTTCAACTAAAGTATGGAATGCATTAATGCATGATATGTGAGTCCCACCACCTATGGATGCATATTAACAAATAATAGATAGGGATACTAGCATACAATTTCATTTATAATAACCACTTTTATTGCTTTTGTATTACTGATTTGTTAATAAAAGCCTTCTAGAGTTATCAACATGACCATAAATGCTACTTATCACATTCTTATAATTATGTGTTATCCTTCATTTCACTAACCATCCTATAACAATCTAAGAAAAATAAAGTATATAGTTGATTACTTCTTGCTATGCTAAAGATTCTTATTCTCTTGTGATTAAAATTTACTACAACAAACAACCAAATTACACCAATGTACTCACATAACACTCATTCAACACAAAAAAAAAAAAAAAAAAAAAAAAATTCAATACAATATCAAATGAAAATACCATTGCCATAAAATTTCGGTATGGGTTTTTTACCTAAGGTGATAAAAATTTCAGTTTAGTCTGGAAGTAGCTGTGGATCTGTGGAGCAGTACTGGATTTAGTTCAGACGGAAAGCAAGACAGTATGGATGGGAGCATAACTCGATTTTAGAGATATCGATTTTGCTTTATAACTCGATAATTTTATAGTCGGGTATATAACTCGATTTTACAGTAATCGAGTTATGTATAGATTTAAAAAATTGAAAATGCCATGCTGGCAAGCCAGCATTGCAAAAATCTCATAAAAACTTGATTATAAAATCATTGAGTTTTACGTAGAACTCTATTATGGTAATGTCAAGTTTCAAAATAAGGGCATATCCCTATATAGTTTGAGAAATGGGGCAAAATACTGGAAAGTTTGGCTGAAAGGGGTAAAACCCCATTTTGGCCTACACAAATGTTACCAGTGTTTTCCTTCGGTTTGTGATAGTATGTATAATAATTTTATTATTGAAAGCTCAATAGTACAAAACACTATAGCTTGTTTAGACCTCAAATTTTAAATTTACGGCTAAATTGCATTTACTCTACTTAACTAAGTGCAGAATAAGAGTAAATGAAACACAATAAATCGGATCTACTCACTAGTGCATAAGCATATACAATATATAATAAATGTAAAGCACAAAGAGTAAGGGAAGAGAGATGCAAACATTGAGATAACATCGAGACGTGTTATCGAAGAGGAAATCAAAGTACTCGACGAAAAACCTCTCTGCAGCCCTCCAAGCTGAAATGATCCACTAGTGAATAAAGTTAGAGTACAAGGATATCAAAAAGACCTTCCAAGCCTAATCTACCCACTGTATTTGAACCCTTCGAGTTCTAGCTCCCAATGGACTTCATCGAGTCTTTTCTTCACTATTTGTTCGGATCCCACAATTAGCTCCAAATTGTATTCACCATAGAATGGCTATTTCTAGGGTTTTCTCTCTGAAAGTCTTCTTACAATTTCGTGGGTAATGTAGGCTTTTATAGTGTGGGTAAAGAAAATGGGAAAGCACATTAAAATAGGCTGGCACTGCATCTCGCGGGACATCTTGCGAGTTGGTCTAGTCCTGAGATGAGTTGCGAGATATCTCATTGCACTTGACTCTTTAGCTTCTAGCATGTGCTTCTCACGTGGCATTTCGCGGGTTGTCCACTTGTGAGCCAGTCGCGAGCAAGTCGCGAAATGCTCTGTTCTTCACAGTTCTTCACCAAACTCTCACCCTTAACCCTCACATTAAATCCCACAAACATACAGGGAAATAATTGACTAAAATACAATCAAATCTGACATGGAATTAAAGCCAACAAAATATAATTGAAAATTACAAACTTTACAATTATTATTATTATTATTATTATTATTATTTTAAATTTTTATGAAGCAACTCTAATTTAATTATCTTATAAAGGAAATTCTTATTTAATAATATTACACATGATGCACTCATAGACATCTCTAATGTGCAGGGTATATTTTTATTATGTAGTGTTTGATTGAAAAATTGTGTTGTAATGTGTGGGTGATTTGGGCTTTATAAATGACCAATTGTAGGCCCATAGTGGGACAATTACAAATCTTTATGTCAATATATATATATATATATATATATATATATATATATTTATATAATTTTATTTATGTTTAATAATGTACGGGGTAGGGCCCCGGGCCTATTGTTCCTTGAGCCCTAGCCTTATGGTGCCGTACTGGCCAGAGCTCTAGGCCCGTTGGGCCTTGGGCCCTGGCCTTATGGTACAATACCTGACCCTGTCCCCGTTGGACCTATGACCTTGATTCGAACACACTTTGAGGCCTAATCTGAGCCTAAAAACCGTTATGAGACCATTCTGTTTTGAGCGTCAAAAGCGAGCCCCTCCTAATCAACTGTAACTTGGTCGGGAGTGTGATTTCTTGGGGATACAAGGTCTCGGTGGCCTGATATTGCCTTGGTAAATATCGTTGTCGAACACCTTTTGGAGGTGGGAACCGGTTTCAATGCCATTACCACCGTTCCTAACAGAGCATCCACTTAGAAATGATGGAATTGGACCCCATCCACACGAGTGAAATCAGGAAGTAATCATAACACCTCCACTCATCTCAAGCTATAAGTAGGAGAATAGAGTGAGAAGTAGGGGTTGGCAATTCTGGAGAGAAAACAGAGAGTGAAGAGTAATAATATCAGCAGTGAGGAGAGCAACTCAGAAAGAAAAAAGAGGAGTTTGCATAAACTAAAGTGTGCAATTGGGTCTCCGAGCAAGGAACTAATCATAGTAGGAAACTCAAAACCCACTATACAAATAAGTTGTGAGCCCAAATACAAGTTAAGTCCGTTAAAGATATTCTGGCCACGCATAATTGGCGTTGTCTGTGGGAATCTCCTACGTAGTTGTGGTTCTGTTGGGACTCGTGCGGGAAAAATGTTTGAAGGTCATTCAAGGAGTTATGATGAAAATGGTTCTAGAAGATCTTCTCAGGGATCCACTTGGCGGGAGAGAAGGCAGAAGAGGCGTGAAGATAGGGAGCATGAGCAGGAGGAAGACTAGTTCGGCCTCGGGGAAGGGTTGTATCAAACACATCGGACAATATCAGGTGCATCGAGGCGTGAATGCTTTGACGAGAGGGATGAAGAACTTGAACGTTTGTGTAGGTTGGTAAGGGATTTGGAGTTGGAGGCAAGAGGTAGGATCGCAAGGAGCATGAAGAGGGGTCAGCGAGTGTGGGGGGTTGTTATGGAGAGGGGTACCATCGATCTGGTTCCCACTGACACCGGGATCGGTCATGAGAGTATGCGGATTGGGACTCAATTTTCCCAGAAGAGCGAGGGCCCCGAAATGTCGCCATGGACGCTATGAGCTGAGCATAACGCAGTGTTGCTCGATCATTGTTCTCAGGGGACATTGAACGGGCTCCTATGCCGAGCAGATTTACGCGGCCTTCATTTAACTCTTATGATGGGAAAACGGATCCGGTGGAGCATGTAAGCCACTATATTCAGATGATGTCTTTACACACTCATAACGATGCACTAATGTGTAAGGTATTTCCTTCGAGTTTCGAGCCACCCCTTTGAGGTGGTTTAATGGATTGAGGAAGGGCTTGATTTATAACTTTGCCAAGCTAATCCAGGAGTTCGGTGTCCGATTTATGACCGGCAGTCCGGTGCCGCAGCCAGTGGATGTGCTGCTATCTATGAAAATGGGGGCTGGGGAAACCTTTCGCAGCTACACTCGCCGGTGCTAGGAGCTATACAATGAGATCAACGAGGGCAATTAAAAATTGTAGCAAGTACTTTTCGATTAGGATTGCCCGAGGACTTCGAATTGCGAGACTCGTTGACAAAGAGGCCTCTCGAGGATATGAGGCAGTTGATGAGGCATATCGAAGAGTATAAAAGAGTGGAGGATGACCGGCAACAGAACAAAGGCAAGACTCCTATCACAAGTCAACCTCGGCAAGGGGGTTTTCAGTCGAGGCCTCGGAAGGATTTGAGGATTCAGGAACCGAGTGTCCAGGTGGGGTTAGTAAACGTGACATTTAAGTTGTCGGTGCATAGGATTGTGGATCGAATTAAGAATGAGCCATTCTTTCGGTGGCCAAACAAGATGGGGGGTGACCGGTTAAGGAGAAATCAGAACTTGTATTGTATTTACCATAGAGATAAATGGCATACCATTGAATAATGCAGGGTGTTAAAAGATCATTTAGAGCAGCTGGTAAAGGCAGGATATTTGAAAGAGTTTGTGATGGACTTGAGAAATCAGGAGATCGGGCAGGGAACTCTACCTCGGGGGAATCCTCCCCCACCCATATTGGGAATAATAGAAGTCATCCACGCAGCTTCAAGGGGTACCTCGGTATCCAAGAGGAGAGGGGTACTGGCTGTGGTTCTGGTAGAAGGTTGCCCGAATGAGTGACCCTCTGAAAAGAAGTTGATTACACTCTAGAGCCCATAGCCTTCAATGATGACAATCTAGAAGGAACGATTTAGCCGCACGACGATGCTTTGGTGGTCACAGCCTGGATAAATGGTTTTATAGTGAAGAGGGTACTGATAGACTAGGGGAGTGGAGCTGAATTGATGTACCCCCATCTGTTTAGGGGACTGATTGCTGAATGGTGATCCCAAAGGGGCAGATTTCACTTCCCGTAAATATGGAAGGTAAAGAGGTAATGGTGAAATTTATAGTAGTCACCTCGTTTTCTCCATATACGGCGATCCTTGTAAGGTCATGGATACATGCAATGGGGGCAATCCCGTCCACTCTTCATGTGAAGGTCAAATTCCACACCGAGCAAGGTATTGCTATAGTAAGGGGAAACCAACAAGTGGCCAGATAATGTTTGGTGGTCGCCGTTAACCGGGAGATCAAACAAAAGGAAACAGCCGAGGAAGTACCCTTATAGCAATTATAAGAACCCAGGAGGGAATGGGGGCTAGTTGTGCCAAGAGCTTAATAAGAGTAAGGATACTGCCGAATGACGATAGGAGTTTCCAGATAGGAGCAAGTATAGAGGACATATATAGGAGCAGATACTGTTGTTTCTTGTACGGAACGTTAATGTATTTGCTTGGAGCCCGTACGAGGTGCTCGGGGTAGACCCCAAGTTCATAGTTCACAAGCTTAATGTGGACCTATCATTCCCTTCCAAGAAACAGAAGCCAAGGAGATTGGCTAAGGAGCACGTCGAAGCCGTCAGTCAAAAAGTTAAGAGGTTGAAGGTGGCGGGGGCAATAAAGGAGGTTTTCTTTCCGGAGTGGCTAATGAATACCGTAGTGGTAAAAAAGAAGAACAACAAATGAAGGGTTTGTGTTGATTTTGCTGATTTGAATATGGCATGCCCAAAAGACCCATTCCCGATACCGAAGATCGATCAATTGATAGATGCCACGTATGGGCACCTAAGGATAAGCTTTCTAGATGTTTTCCAGGGTTATCATCAAATTACCCTGGCTGCTGAGGATCAGGAGAAGACAGCGTTCATATCCCCCAATGCTAATTACCACTATACCATAATGCCGTTTGGATTAAAGAATGCTAGAGTTACTTATCAGCGGATGATGATGAGGATGTTCAGAGATAAGATTGGGCGTACGGTGGAGGTGTATATTGATGATATGGTGGTAAAAAACAAATGGGAGGCGCATCATATTTATGATTTTAAAGAGGTGCTTGAAGTGCTCTGGCAACACAAGCTGTGCCTCAATGCTGACAAGTGTGCCTTCGGGGTAGGAGCTGGCAAGTTCCTGGGGTATATGATCACTAGCCGAGGAATAGAAATCAACCCCGATCAGATTGAAGCTGTAGAGCGCCTCAAGCTGTTGAGCAATCCAAAGGAGGTCCAAGTGCTGATCGGTATGCTAGCTGCCCTTAACCAGTTTATTTCCAAGTTTGTCGATCGGTGCCATCCATTCTACCAGCTCTTGAAGAAGTGGAAGGAATTCCAGTGAAACGAAGAGTGTGAAAAGACTTTTCAAGATTTGAAGGAGTATTTGGTATGGGTGCCTATGTTGATAGCCCCAGAACCCGGGGAGGATTTATTCATGTATCTCTCCGTGTTCGAGCACGCCGTAAGTGACGTATTGCTGAGGGATCAAGGAGTGCAACATCCAATATATTATGTCAGAAAAACCTTGGTTGATACTGAGACGAGGTACTTGTCTTTGGAGAAGTTGGTATTAACACTAGTGCATGCTACAAGGAAGTTGCCTTATTATTTCCAAGCTCATACTGTCTATGTATTAACCGAATATCCTTTGCAGTCGTCATTAAAGAGATCAGACTTCACGGGCAGAATAGTTAACTGGGGAACTCGGCTAGGCTCCATTAACATTAAGTACAGACCAAGAAGTTCGGTGAAGGGTCAGGTTCTTGTCGATTTTGTTGCAGAGTTTTCCTCGAGGAGCGAGATGGAAATGGTTTGTCATATGGAGGTTCACCCATGGAAGGTATTTGTGGTTGGTGCATCTAGCACAATGGGAGCTGGGGCTGGAATTGTCATCATTCATCATTACTCCGAAAGGGATAAGATTGGAACATTCTTTTAGGTTGGGTTTTAGGGCTTTCAACAACGAAGCCGAGTATGAAGGCTTGCTTGCTGGATTGAAAGTTTTTTGGGATATAGATGCTCGGGAAGTTGAGGTTTGTTCAAATTCTCGGTTGGTGGTTAATTAGGTGTATGGTAGTTTTGAAGCTAGGGATCCTCGAATGATGGAGTACTTGCAAGTAGTAAGGCAAGTTATGGGCTAGTTTTTGAAGGCAAAGGTGGTTCAAGTGGCCAGGGGACATAATCGACATGCAGACTCTCTAGCCACTTTAGTGTCATCATTGACCGAGGAGGTACCTCGGTTAATAAAGTGGAGTTGGTGGCAGAACCAAGTATTAACACAGGGGTAGGTGTTTCAGTGGTAGCAATATCCAAGCCGTGCTGGATGGACCTAATCATTGACATTTTGGCCAAGGATTGAGTGTCAGATAAAAAGAAGCTGGCAGGGTGCGTAGGGTAGTTACTCGGTACTGGTTGTCAGCGGACCATAAGCTGTATCGGAGGTCTTTTGGGGGGCCGTATCTTCTATGCTTGCGACCTTACAAAGTTAATGAGCTCTTGACCGAACTCAATGAGGGGGTGTGCAGCAGTCATGTTGGGGGACGCACATTGGCACACCGAGCAATGACCCAAGGATTTTGGTGGCCACAAATGCAGAAAGATGTTGCCGAATATGTGTAGAAGTGCGAGCAGTATCAAAAGCACGCTTGTTGATCCATCAACCAATAGGAAGTCTGAATCCCATTAGTAGCCCATGGCCCTTTGCACAGTGGGGGCTGGACATTGTTGGTCCATTCCCCCTGGCTATAAGCAATTGCAGTTTGTTTTAGTAGCAGTGGACTACTTTACCAAGTGGGCAGAGGCTGAGGCATTGGCTAATATCCTGGACGTAGACAAAGTTAATGAGCTCTTGATCGAACTCTATGAGGGGGTGTGCAGCAGTCATGTTGGGGGATGCACATTGGCACACCGAGCAATAACCCAAGGATTTTGGTGGCCACAAATGCAGAAAGATGTTGCCGAATATGGGTAGAAGTGCGAGCAGTATCAAAAGCACGCTTGTTGATCCATCAACCAACTGGAAGTCTGAATCCCATTAGTAGCCCATGGCCCTTTGCACAGTGGGGGCTGGACATTGTTGGTCCATTCCCCTTGGCTATAGGCAATTGCAGTTTGTTTTAGTAGCAGTAGACTACTTTACCAAGTGGGCGGAGGCTGAGGCTATCCTGGACGTAGATGTTAAAAAGTTCGTGTGGAGAAACATAGTAACAAGATTTGGAGTGCCGAAGTCCCTGGTATTTGATAACGGGTTGCAATTCGATAGCAAAGCCTTTCGCAAGTTCTGTAATGATCTCGGTATCAAGAATAGGTGTTTCACCTTAGCATATCTGTAGAGAAATGGCCAAGCTGAAGTCACCAACAAAGCAATTGTAAATGGATTAAAGAAAAGATTGGAGGGCACTAAGGGTAGGTGGGTCGAGCTGCCCAACGTTTTGTGGGCACACCGAACAACCCCCAGAAGGTCCACGGGAGAGACTCCATTCTCCCTAACATACGGAGCGGAAGCAATCATACCGGCCGAGGTGAAGTTATGCAGTGCTCGGGTTACGGGATTTATCCCTACTAAGAATGGCGAATTAATGGTAAAGCAGCTGGACCTGTTAGAGGAATGCTGAGAATTGGCAACCATACGGCTAGTTGAGTATCAATAGAAGCTTGCCCGGTGACATAACAAGGATGTGAAGAGGAGGGAATTTGGCGCTGGGGACTTGGTGCTACGAAAGGTAGTAGGAAAAATGAGGGATGCCAGTGCAGGAAAGTTGGCCCCAATATGGGAGGGGCTGGGCAAAATTACTGCCATTGTTGGAGCATGAGCTTACTATCTAGAGGATTTGGATGCAAGACCACTTCTCTGACCATGGAATGTACACAATTTGAAAAAGTTTTACCACTAACCGTTGGAATATAGAAACACGGGTTGAATGCACTGTGATATTAACAATGCATATGCAGGCATGCGTATCCACATTCTCAGCATCCATATTATTAATTTGTTGCCTAGTCTCTATTTCATCTAAGGATAGAAGCCTGTCCCCGGTTTGATCCCCATCACCGGGCATGTGGAAGCCTAGTCTTTATTTTATCTAAGGATAGAAGCTTATCCCCAGTTCGATCCCCATCACCGGGCAGGTGAAAATCTAGGCTGTATTTTATCTAAGGACAGAAGCCTGTCTCTGGTGTGATCCCCGTCACCGGGCAGGTGGAAACCTAGTCTGTATTTTATCTAAGGATAGAAGCCTGTCCCCGGTTCGATCCTCATCACTGGGCAGGTGGAAACCTAGGCAGTATTTTATCTAAGGATAGAAGCCTGTCCCCGGTTCGATCCTCATCACCAGGCAGGTGGAAATCTAGGATGTATTTTATCTAAGGACAGAAGCCTGTTCCCAATTCGATCCCCATCACTGGGCAGGTGGAAACCTAGCCTGTATTTTATCTAAGGAAAGAAGCTTGTCCTTGGATCGATTCTTATCACCGAACAGATGGAAAACCTGGTCTTTTTTTTCTAAGTATGCAAATCTGTCCCTGGTATGAACCTCAAGACCGGGCAAGTGGAGACTTAATCCTGACCTCTATTTAATCTGAAAGCAGAAGACTTTTGACCATTGATAGCTGGTCAAAACAGCATCCTAATTCAGTTGAGGAAAGAAAAACATATCCGATATAGTTCAACTCCAAATATATTAATAAAAATAGTTCATCAAGGCAGATATTAATAAAGTTGTTTGCAGATCTAAAACAAAGTGTTCTGTCACCACATCCCGGTGACCATAGGCAAATTAATCAAAATAAATATGAAAGATAAATAAGCTAGGCATAGGATAAAATAAGGCAAATGTTTTATCACCATATCTCGGTGACTATGGGCAAGTCAAACAAAAGGAATATAAATAGAAAGGAATGCAAAAATAGATAAGCAGAATCTTTTAAATGGCTGGATCTTCAGGTAGACGGGGAGCAGTATCATCGTCTTGCCCGGCTTGGGCATCTTGGGTGGGTTGAGAGGCAGGATTTGAAGTGGAGGATGGGGCGTTGTGCGGCAGAGCATCAGGGTTGGTTATCTTGAGATTAACTAACTCCACGTGGGAGTCAATTGCCTCCACCAACGCCCTTATGCTAGGGGTGTCTCCTTCTTCCTCGGCATCTGTAGGGTTTTGAATTGGAGGGGGAGGAGGCTCGGGGTAAGGTATCTGCTCTAGGTTTCTCAATGGTGAATCATCAGGGACCCCCATTGCTTGTAAAGTAGCCACCCATCCTTCATCGAATCCATGGCGTTGTGATTGGTAAATAATGGGCTCCATGGAATTTTCTGCATTTGAGAAGCCTGTGTTGTACCATTTTTCCTCGGTAGTTGCAAGGGCTACCTTCAGCTTCGCTATCTTGGTGGCCTACGCCAGGCTTAGGCTCTCCGCCTCGGCCAGCTTAAGCTCCATCTCCCTAAGCTTCTCACCAGTCTCCACTAGGCCCTACTCGGCCAACGCCCGGGCCTTCTCAACTTCCTTTGCTCTTTTCTCAGCATCTTCAGCCACCTTTCCTTTATCCTTGGCCGTGGCCACTACAACGTCTTTCAGATCTCGCTCTCGGTCAGCATCCTCAATGGCCTTTTTCAGCAAATCCTCGAGCATGTAATCCAGTTGTATTGCTTGTAATCACGATGACAACAAGTATGAGAGAAAAGTAAAAACAACTACCCGTGAAACAAAAAAGAGAGTGAAGTGTGTTATTGCTATAGTGTGTTGCTGAAGCTGGGAGGATAAGGATTCGTCTGCACCACCCGAGAAGAAATGCACGTCCTCTGGGAGCTGCAGGCCCTGGCCCATGTTTCGCGCTACCCGAGCACCCTCGCCCTGAGACTAGGTTCTAACATTGGCTATCACGGGGAGGGGTTCGTTCTCGAGCCTAAAAACGGTCTGCCATCCCACTACTGGGTGTGTGGAGGAAGACGACAAGTTGGATCCGAGCTGTCAGGTAGGGCGATCTCCGCCAACGGGCTCCCGAATAACCATGCTGCCCGTCGCGGAAACCGAGGGAGTCCTCATGGGGGCTTCTTCTTGTGTTCAGGGAGGGTTTGCAGTGCATTGCCTTTTTCGGGTTCGGGAGGTTGGAGGATTTTGATCTCTGCCCGGGGCCTACTACTGTTAAGCAGGTGGGTGTGCACTGGGGATGAACCTTTCCATTGTCATTATCCTTCGGGTTACCATGTTGCCCTTTTCTTGTTCAGCTTCAACTTCAGAAGAATTTATAGACTCAACCTTCGCTTGTTCGGCTGGTTGAATCACGGCACCAGCCTCCTCAACGGGTCTATGAAATGCTTGGCCTTGAAAGATAGTGTTGGCAGATGCGTCTCTCACTGGGATTAGTGACTCCACTTTCATCAGCTGGTGGCCGAGATCCCGGGCTTCGCCTACGGTTAGGTATGGAGGGAGGAAGTTCGGAAGGCGTACGTCTATGTAAGACAATAGTGGGCTATCTACCAATATAGCTTGCTTGAATGGTTGCCAGGTGCAATAGACTAGAGTGTAACCGAGTATTAGGTGGGACGCTTGGAGTTGCCCATCAAAATTCAAGAAGATTTCTGATCAGAGGACAAAGTTTAAATCCCTTACATGTACGGCTCTGATGTTCGGTTTGAATCTTTTACCATCTGCATTGTAAAAAAAAAAAAAAAAAAAAAACAACAACAACAAACAAATACATTTTTAGACAAGTGACAAGGATAAGTAAAATACAAGTACAAATAATTAGTTATGCACGGTACTGACCAACGTCCCAAGGCAAGGTTGGGCAGGTTAGCTTGTCGGCATATGCCAATTGCCGCTCACTCGGACATATTCTCTCGTTGAATTCTTATTAGAATCGGGCTGGCATGATCTAAGCCATACCTGTACATCCCTAACCTTTAGGTAATAATCTGTCCTAGTGTTACCACACAGACTATACATGAAATTGATGTCGTGATGATCTAGTTGCAATTCGTATAACTGGTTTAAGCAGCTGACGCAACTCACTACTCGGTAAAAATTGGGAGGGAGTTGGTCGAGACTCAACCCATAAAACCTAAGTGTCCTAAGTATCAGAGGGTCCACGGGAAACCTGACCCCCCCTTCTAAGATAGCCATTGATAGGAAAAATACTATCTGAGGGCACTGTTCGAGAGCAATGTTGCCCTCATGGCAGTAAACTACTTCTACATCCTCAAGGACCCCATAGGTCGCTTTAAAGTTAGTCAAGGATGCCTTAGTGTTAAGAAGGTGAGAGAACCCCGTTTTTTAATCTAGAAACTGAGAAGGAAAGAAAGCAAGAACTTTGAAAGAGAAGAGGGATGGGCGGAGGAACTTACTGCAGGCTCTAGGAATTGGAGATCTTGGTTGAAAATCTATACTTGGAAGAAGTGTGCTTGGTAGAGGATGAAATTCGGAGAGTAAGGGTGTAAAGAGTGAGGGGATGGGCCAAAAGGTACTATTTATAAGGGGAAGGAATTTAATGAGGAGAAGCGGGAAAAATTATTTGAGCTTCTTTTTGTAACTCCCATACACGTAACCTTGGTTCACGAACCACCAGGCCATGATTACGCTCAGACTTGATAAGTCATCATAGCGCTACTATCAAGGAAGCATTAATAACCGTCATAGAGTTACTCATTTAATAACTGACGCCTAAGCTTCCCGAGAGGTCTTTGGCACTTGTCATCCTTGATTCGTTCCAGGAAGCCGGGCACGCAATAAAGGGGGGCCTATTGTACGGGGCAGGGCCCCGGGCCCATTGTTCCTTGGGCCCTAGCCTTGTGGTGCCGTACAGGCTAGAGCCCCAGGTCCGTTGGCCCTTGGGCCTTGGCCTTGTGGTACAATACCTGACCCTGTCCCCGTTGGACTTATGACCTTGATCCGGACACACTTTGAGGCCCAATCTGAGCCCAAAAACTGTGATGAGACCATTTTGTCTTGAGCATCAAAAGCGAGCCCCTCCCGATCAATTGTAACTTGGTCGGGAGTGTGATTGCTCGGGGATACAAGGTCTCATCGGCCCGGTATTGCCTTGGGAAATATCACTGCCGAATAGCCTTTTGGAGGTGGGAATCAGTTCCAATGTCATTACCATTGTTCCCAACAGAGCATCCACTTAGAAATGATGGAATTGGACCCCCATCCACATGAGTGAAATCAGGAAGTAATCATAACACCTCCACTCATCTCAAGCTATAAGTAGGAGAATAGAGTGAGAAGTGGGGGCTGACAATTTTGGAGAGAAAACAGAGAGTGAAGAGTAATAATATCAGTAATGAGGAGAGCAGCCCGAAAAGGAAAAAGAGGAGTTTGCGTAAACTAGAGTGTGCAATTGGGTCTTCAAACAAGGAACTACCCATAGTAGGAAACTCAAAACCCATTATACAAATAAGTTGTGAGCCCAAATACAAGTTGAGTTTGTTAAAGATATTCCGGGCACGCACAAATAAAATGTTTTTTGCTTCTTCCAACCACACAACAAAGTCATCTATATAAAGAGCTTGCTTTGTGTGGCCTTAATTATTTTGTCATATTAATTATTTTGAGTGCTTGTATGAAAATATATATGATCATTCTTGTTAGAAAATGATGAGGACAATATATTTATTTATAAAGGAATTTCTTCCATAGTATATTGTACTTATATATTGTAAGATGAACTTCACATGTTAATAGAAATGGACTAAATGGACCAAAGTAGATCGGATGGATCGAAGTGGACCAAATGGACCAAAATGGACTAAAGTGGGCTTAATTGGACCGAAATAAACCAAATAGACCGAAAAAAATTGAAGTGGACTGAAGTAGACTAAAGTGGACAAAATTGGATTGAATAGACAGAAAAGGACCAAATAGACTGAAGTGGGTCATAATGGAACAAAACGGACTGAATTGGAGGACCGCATGGACCAAACAGACCGTAGTGAACCAATAGATCGAAGTACACTGAAATAGATTGAAGTGGACCAAATGGACCAAAGAAAAAACCAGGCCCTTCTCTTTCCACAATTGTGGCTTCACCCTTAGAACTCTCGTATATATCTAAGGCAGCAAGGGGTACATTTTCATTATGTATGGTATTAGAATGATAAAATAAAATAAAAGAGAGAGAGAGAGAGAGAGAGAGAGAGAGAGAGAGAGATTCCATTAAGTTTACGAAGTTTACATCATTATTAGAAATAACACTTACACATGCATATAGATTTCTTTCTTTTGAATAAAAATTAACAAAATCTAATCAAGTAATTAGCTTCTTGGCAAGTAAAATTAAGGCTTGTCAGAGTATCAAGGACATAAGTAATAGCAGTAGGACAAGCAGCCTTGAACCCATTCGAATAGTTTGTTGGTTTGCACGTCTGGGGTCTATTGTATTGTCCAGTGCAACAGTGCTCAGGCAATTTGACTGCAAAGCAAGCATGTTTGCATGCAACAACACTTCCATCGATCTTTCCACATTGGCAACTCATTAGGGCATCAACAAGGCTAACATCGTAATAATCCAGAGAATTATCAATGGCAACAAATTTTGCGAGTGTAACAAGTGGTGCATAAGCATTTATGTATTGTACGGTTCATAAGTATAATTGATACCGCTGATCATACTAATGATACATAAGTATAATTGATACATACTAATGATATGGTACCTTTTGTATTCAATAGGATACATATGGTGTATAGTATGATACAATAACAATGTGTCATTGTGGACAATACCACATGAAGCCTCAAGAGGGTTTTATTTTAATTAAAAAAATAAAGAAAAATAATTTTGGAATTTGGTTTCCCAGTGGAGTTGCCAGTTTTGGATATCCACATGCAGCCTTCGATGGTGTTAAAATTTAAATATAAAATGTTTTGGGATTTTGTTTTAAAAATCATGATTTTTTTTTCTTTCAAAAATTGTAAAAATCGCCACTTATATAAATTTTTTTAAGGAAACAAAATAAGAAATAAAACTCTTTTATTTATAAATAATTCCATGGAAAGGGAATTATTTTACGTTCCAGCAAGGACAAGTTTTGGGGTTAGGTTTGTTTTATTTAAGTTCTTGATATTGTTCCTGCAGGAGCACGTTCGAGGC
Organism: Quercus glauca; assembly: GCA_023736055.1. Classification (NCBI taxonomy): domain Eukaryota; kingdom Viridiplantae; phylum Streptophyta; class Magnoliopsida; order Fagales; family Fagaceae; genus Quercus; species Quercus glauca. Next base: position 101,362,489 of record CM043318.1, read on the forward strand.
ATGATATATGTTCTAATACATTTTTTTTTCCACATAATTAAAATTTGTAATCTAACTAATAAAATACATAATAATAGTCACTTACACTTTTAAAATCTTGTAATTTTAGGTGCACTGTTAAAATATTGCAACTTTAAGTGAACTATTAAAATCTTACATCTTTGACCGAGTAGTTAATATAATATATAGAGACACTATTTAACCCAAAACTTAATCTTATGAGTTTAAGCCTAACTATGTTATATTATCCATTTAGTCTTATAATTATTATTCAATGCGGGACTTCACTTATATGTGGATACCCAACATAAATTATGCCATAAGTTTAGGAGATATTTTATTGTAAGGTACTCAATTTTTAATTCTCCGTGAAAATGATATAAAAAAGAAACATTGTTGCTTTTAAGCAAGGATGCTTGGTTGCCATATATATAATGATATCTCCAAGATTTATTGTATTGGATACGACTTGTGTCTAGTGCATTTTTGCACTAAACACGATACAATACGGACATTATACCCATGTCTACTGCATCAAATTGAATCTCATCAAGGATCCATGATTTATATTAAATATGTAAATAATAATTAAATAAATAAGCATCTAAATAATGTCAAATTTGACTAAGTAATGCTATATTCAATTTTATCTATTTTCAGTTTCCCCCCCCCCCCCCCAAAAAAAAAAAAAAAAAAAAATATATATATATATATATATATATATATGTATATATATATCTATTGACACGTAAACTTATTATGAGAATAAAATAATCTATAAAAAAAAAAGGTATCTATTGACACGTAACTTATTATGAGAATAAAATAATCTATAAAAGTATGAAAAGAAGCACATGTATAATCTTAATATGCTTAAAATAAAGGGTAAATTTCACTAACTACCCCTAAGGTTTGGGGTATTACTAAGCACATCCAAAAGTTTTAAAAAGTGACCAATTTGGTCTTTGGTCCCTAACACCGTTTGTGCACCGTTTTATTTAAAAAAAAAAAAAAAATTCCTTCATCTCAACCTTCCGATTTGGAGCTCAAACTCCTCGACTTAACTCTCACGGCCTCTCTCTCTTCAACTAAAAAACGACACCGTCAGAAAGTAAAAATCTCATTTGGGAAAAAGAATCTTACTAAACTAGTGTATCAATTTTCCAAAACCATACACAATCTCATTTGGGAAAAAAATTTACAAAACATTCAAAAACAAAAATCTCTCTACATCAAATGATCAAACCAAGATCAACCCAATAAGATCCAGCATCACACAACACAATCAAACATATATCAACTAAACCAATCAACCACCCAACATCATACCACAAAAAGACCCAAATCAAAAAAATTTCAAAACAAAACCCAGACCCTCAATGGCGAACATCGAGTGATCCAATAACTGCCATTTAGGGATGACAATTTTTTCCCGCCCCGCTTAACCCGCCCCTCCTCGCTTCACCCTGCGCAGGTTTTCCCCACCTCGCAAAGGTGATGGGGAGGGGATGGGGAAAGATTTTAGCCCCGAACCACGGGGCGGGGTGGGGATGGGTTTAAACTTTTTAGACCTACCTCGCCCCGCCCCGCCCCGCCCCTCCCTATCCCTGCTCTGCCCCGCGTTGCTAAGAGTTATAATTGTTAATTTTTCATATCCTAAAACCCTACTATTTAAACAAATATATCAATATTAGTTTATTTTATTCTACCTAATGTGGTTCTTTACCTTTATTTTGTTATGTGTTATACTATGAGATTTTTATTTTTTATTTTTTATTTTTTACGATTGTCTTGTTAAACACTTAGATTTATTACTCAATTTTTTCTAAAATTGATTTGATTTGGTGGGATAAATTTAGTTGTAATTTCAAGTATATTTTTATTAATGAAATACGTTTCATTAAAAAAATTGTACTAGTTGTAGGGCAAATTAACAAAAAGTAGAGTTTTATGGAGCGGGGTGGGGCTTTGCGGGGCTCCAAGGGGTGGGGATGGGGTGAGAAAGTTTTCCCCGTCCTGTGGGGTGGGACAGGGATGGGGTAAAACAAAACCATGTGGGATGAGGACGAAGACCCCATCTTTCGGCCCCGCCTTGCCCCATTGCCATCCCTACTGCCATTTACAACAGCACCACCTATCACTACCCACTCATCCTCCTAAAACCCAAATAGTTCTAAACATCTAACATCACATGATTCATACCTCAAGCCCAAACAAAACCAAATAAAAAAAAAAAAAAAAATTCACACCCACGACGGCAAGTTCCACCTGATTTTGACCTTGCAACCGCTGCCCACCACTTGTCATGATCAAGCAACAATCGTCCACCATCATCCTAGATCATGACCCACCCAGCCACCATCCTCCTAAATCCAGACCCAGCCACCTAACTTTCAACGGCGACATATGGCGTGGGTTTTGTAGGTAAATCGGTACTGAAACTGTGGTGGTGGAGTTTGTTGTCCTTGTTGAGTATGAAACCTTATAGCTTTGATCTTAAGCTTGAGGAAGAGAGAGATATTTTTCTGGTGTGAATGAAGAGAGAACGAAGAGAGAGAGAAGAAAAAGGTACTTTAAAAAATGAAATAAAACAGTTTAATACGCGGTGCAGAAATGGCATTAGTTTTTAAGGACCAAATTGGTCATTTTTTAAAACCATTAGATGTGTTTGTTATTACCCCAAACCTTAGGGGTAGTTAGTGAAATTTACCCTAAAATAAAAGGTAACATGTGTAGTGGCATTGCTTAATTTATCACTAACCATATTTAACAATATTGCAAGATACGCTATGTTTAGAATGAAATCCATAATATTTTAAATCTATTAAAATAAGCCCAAATTTTTAAGCATGAATTATTGTGTTTAAAAATAAAAGTTAGATAATAAAATTATCAATTTTTACAGAAAACTTCCTGTAGGTTGCAGGATTACACGTAGACAAAAAAAAAAAAAAAAAAAAAAAAAAAAAAAAAAAAAAAAAAAAAAAAAAAAACTTTAATTTTGAAAGAGAAAATATGGACAACTTTCATCTTAGCGTGCGATTGCGAAGCATTGGGATGAAAATTTTGTGCATTTTGCTAAAAAATGGTGGGTCTCACAGCACTATTCATGGACCACCAAATTTAGCAAAAGATAGATTTCTAGGTAAAATTGGGTCTCACAGCACTATTCACACCTTTAAAAATTATTTTGCTATAGTATTTTCAACAATAAGTTTTTAGTTTTTAACAAATAAGCGGTATCCAAACAGACTCTTGGAATTGATTAGAATTCCATTTTGATGACGTGGTGTAAAATAAAAGAAATATGAGAATAAGATTTATTTATTTATTTTTGTAGAATTTCATATATGACATCTGCTTTTAATTAGAAATTCATGTTGTAAAATAAAAGAAATATGAGAATAAGATTTTATTTTTTATTTTATATATTTTTTTATAGAGTTTCAACTTATGATGTTTATTTCTAACTAGAGTTTCGTGTTGATAACATGTTGTAAAATAAAAGAAATATAGAATAAGATTTAAAAAAAAAAAAAGTGTTTTAACCTATAGTACACACTAATCGGTTTTTAGTGTAAACGGAGATTAAATTAAACCCCAAATTTCTTATTCAATTATTAGAGACTTTATAAGTTGATCTAACTAAAACCCATAAGATTATATCTAAATTTAATCCTTTCTAATGCCATCAACCATGTTGTATTATTTTTGATACTGAATAAAATGTATATGCCTTTCTCTCTAAATTTGTGTCGATTGTAACACAACAGGGTATTGCACATATTGTGTGCAACAAACTTTTCCATTTGAGGGAATGTGATTGAGGCGAGACTTACAATATGTTTGGAAAGGGGGGAAGGGAAGAGAAAAGAAGGGAAATGGAAGGTAGATCATTTCTACTATTTAGTTGTCCAAGGGAAAAGAAAAGTTGATGAGGTGGCGGGGTGGTGCTTTTTTCATGAACCCTACTGCTTTTGTAGGGATAGAAATAATTTTTTGACATCCACCACTTTATACTAATTAAATGACTAATATACCCTTACCACTTTTAAGAAATTGCAAGTGTTTTTATATGATTTACCCATCATTAATGAGGGCATAAAGGTAAAAGCATGCATTTTTCCTTTTTCTTTCCTATGCAAACCAAATAAATGAGAGATAAAATTTTCACATTTTCTTCTATCATTTCTTTCTTATATCCAAACACATCAAAAAAAAAAAATTTCTACTCTTTTTCATTTCCCTTCTACTTTTTCTCTCATCCCTTTCCCTAGCTACAACCAGACGTAGTGTTAAAGTTAAAAGGACAAAGTCCCTATTTGGGCTCCTAATTTCCCCTCTAGAAATGTACCGTGGGTTGTTGGCAACCAACCACGTGAAAAACTGAAAATGGAGATTCTTTTTTATTATATGATATTATTTTAATGAACATATGTAAACAATCGAACTGCATGATGAGAATTTTCCAATTTTCCATAAAAAGAAAGTCAAACAATGAAACAATGGAGACTAATGGATCTTTAGGTTTGATAAGAATAAATATCCTATAATATAATTGATGTACCGGATGCGTGTCCAAAACTAGACACTATGGTCCATTACCAAACTGTATTCTATAATGAAATAAATAACAGTCACATGGTTATTAATATTGTCAGATTAGGGTAAAAAAGTAAATAAGGTTCCTTAATTAATGTACTAAATTTGCCCTAGTTTTACACGTACCTACAATTTTCCTTTGGCTATTGGCTGGCTCATTAAATTTCCAGCTAATGAGGAGAAAAAAATGCGTACTTTTTTGGAAAAAAACCAAAGAAAAATTGACATGGTTAGAGACTAAAATCATTGATCTACTAGAAGTCTAGAATATATACATAATATTACTTTCCTATGCATGAACATGATGAAAATGCATAACGGTCCGTTGGGAGGAAAAAGAAAGAGGAGTGAAGAAAAGGAATAGGTGATGTTGAGATATATAGATATATATATTGCTTGCGATAAGGAAGATGATCGATGGATCCATCCTATTCAAATGGCGTTGTTCCTCTTGTCTAGTTGGAATGTGCCATCCTATGGTGTATTTCACAACTTTATGGTAAGATCTATCATTCACGAGAAGGGAAAATATTGTGTCATCCTATTTTATATAAGAGTATTTAATGATATTCTATTTTGAGTAATTATTTAATACTCTAAGATTATAGTAATGTGGTACTCCCTCGTCACACAAATAATCAAATATTACATATGATCTAAAGTTTTGACAATAGTGGGATTCCACCAATAGTCACAATTTCTCGCAAAAGTGAAGTGTAAAAGAAACAATGAACTATTCCATCGTAGTCTCCTAAGCTTAGTCTAAAAGCAATGCGTCAATTTGTTTTGCTTTTTGATTGTGATGAGATAATAATTAGGCTACTTTAGTCATTGTCTTATTTTATATTAATAGTTTAATTGAATATAAAGATAAGAGTCCAAAGAAGATTATGAGCCATGGACCATCGAAGAAGTTATAAATAGATAATTTGGAGATTATTTCCAAATGCTAAAAAGAATATGTTCAGACTTATGTTACTCAAATCTTTCATGTGGTAATAGACAATTCATATATACCCTCTGTTTCAATTTGTTTGTTCTATTTTAAAAATTTTACTTTTTAAGGGAACATCATTTATTATTTTGTCTGCTGTATAAAAAAAATATAAGTTTCTAGAACTACCATCTTTAATTTAAACTATAGAAAAAGAATGACACTGAATTTTTAAATAAAGTAAAGGGTAAGATATAAATTTTATTTATTAATTTTAGAAAGAGGACTTCATTTTGGGACATCCCAAAATAAAATAGAAGACCAACAAATTAGGATGGAGGGAGCATATCAAGGGAGTCAATTTCGTACTAGAATTTGTTTTGGTTTGGCCAAAGAAACAATATATTTCGGTACTGGTTAATACCGATGTACCATTTCGGAATTATCGCTAAATATATATATATATATATATATTAATAAATAGTTTTTAAAGCTCATATATATAAATTCATAGATTAGACTAATTTGTAATCTTAAACCCAACCCAAGCCCAAGCCCAAGTCCAAGTCTAAACATCTATATGAAAAGAATTAAAAATCAATTTAAATTTGAAATACTAAGCTTACCTTTTACACGTGAACTACCTGAGGGCTTAAAAAAAAAAAAGTAGAATAACTGACATTTGAGAGGACTTTTGAAATTTTTAGGGGCTAAAAAAATAAAAAAATCCGACATATGAAAGATTTTTTTTTTTTTTTGATAAGTATGAAAGATTTTTTTGACTTTAAACATAACTTTTGTAAGCTCTCAAATTTATTGGGTGTTTAAAAGAAGTTGAAATTCGGGCTATACGACTTAAGTTGTACACAATCAAGAAAGAGGAAAAGAATTATGAGAAATTATTGTTACACCCACTCTATTTCATAGTGGCCCGTAGGCATCACTAGCTTATACAGGGGCGATGCCTCCTTACCTTATGGCCAGGGCGGTCCGCTAGCTTATACAGGGGCGGCGCCACCTTACCTTGTGGCTAGGGTGGTCCCAGGACCACCTTGACCTGAAAAAAAAGAAAAAGAAAATTTATACATAATAATTTAAAATTTTATATTTATCTATCTTTAAAAATTTTTTGGGAACATTTTGAATTTTTTATATGCCAATAAAATTAAATTTTAATACATAATTTTAGCAATTTAACAATATATTAAGGTCTTTCAAGTAAAAAGAATCATGTGCTTTTATATTCTTTTAAGCCTATATTACGGCTTTACATTTAGTTTTTGCTTTACTTGACACACTGTCATTGTACAACTACTTTTTCTCAAAAACATTATAATATATATTATAAAACTAATTGGTCAAAGTCACGTAAATTTAGTTTTTTTATTGTACAACTACTTTTCTTTTTTCCTTTTCCGATAATTTTGATTAGAAAAAAAAATTGTAGTTTTAGTTAATTAAGTGAATAAACTTAAAAAGTTACTCAATTTTTATATAACATCAATTAATTCATTATATATATAAAATAAACTTTTTATTTTTATGATTATAATTAAACATGTGATTGTCCATTCTAAGGAAATTTGATTAAATTTACATGAAAAATGTCACTAAATATTATGTTTTTACATTTTGCTATCATATTATTAGTAGTAAACTTATTATATTTTTATTTATATAATTTAAAATTTTATTAATTATATTATTTATAAATAGATAATTTGGAGATTATTTCCAAATGCTAAAAAGAATATGTTCAGACTTATGTTACTCAAATCTTTCATGCGGTAATAGACAATGCATATATACCCTCTGTTCCAATTTGTTTGTTCTATTTCAAAAATTCTACTTTTTAAGGAAACATCATTTACTGTTTTGTCTGCTGTATAAAAAAAATATAAGTTTCTAGAACTACCATCTTTAATTTAAACTATAGAAAAAGAATGACACTGAATTTTTAAATAAAGTAAAGGGTAAGATATAAATTTTATTTATTAATTTTAGAAAGAGGACTTCATTTTGGGACATCCCAAAATAAAATAGAAGACCAACAAATTAGGACGGAGGGAGCATATCAAGGGAGTCAATTTCGTACTAGAATTTGTTTTGGTTTGGCCAAAGGAACAATATATTTCGGTACTGGTTAATACCGATGTACCGTTTCGGAATTATCGCTATATATATATATATATATATATATATTAATAAATAGTTTTTAAAGCTCATATATATAAATTCATAGATTAGACTAATTTGTAATCTTAAACCCAACCCAAGCCCAAGCCCAAGTCCAAGTCTAAACATCTATATGAAAAGAATTAAAAATCAATTTAAATTTGAAATACTAAGCTTACCTTTTACACGTGAACTACCTGAAGGCTTAAAAAAAAAAAAAAAGTAGAATAATTGACATTTGAGAGGACTTTTGAAATTTTTAGGGGCTAAAAAATAAAAAAACTAACATATGAAAGATTTTTTTTTTTTTGATAAGTATGAAAGATTTTTTTGACTTTAAACATAACTTTTGTAAGCTCTCAAATTTATTGGGTGTTTAAAAGAAGTTGAAATTCGGGTTATTCGACTTAAGTTGTACGCAATCAAGAAAGAGGAAAAGAATTATGAGAAATTATTGTTACACCGATTGTATTTCACAGTGGCCCATAAGCATCACTAGCTTATACAGGGGTGGCGCCTCCTTACCTTTGTCCACCACACTTTCCTCCCTATTGTCTGCCACAAACTTAGCACTGTCCCCATTATCTAGCTCATTCTCAATATCCATATATGACTTAGAAAAGCTACCCATGGCTGTATCCTTCCCCACTACAATAGCCTATTCATCTTACATCTCAATCTTTTTGTTCAGATACTTCGCATGCTTATGATGCACCTGTAAGGGAGAAAGGAAAGTATAATAACAATGCAATAATCACTTCACTCATAAATTCAATATTCAATTTAATATAGAGGCCATTAGATGATTTAGGTCAATGATAAACAAAAAAACTCTGTTAGGGAATAGGAGACATAACCCATGATTTTGAAGATAAGTATAACAAAAAATATAATGTACAAATGCTAAAACCAAATTTTACAATAGATCCGCACATGAAAGTTATATTTGAAAATTTGTAAAAGCAATGGAATCCTAAAAAGAATGACACTATAAATTTCACATAAAGAGGGTACTTGAGCAACCTTGTCTTGTTCTCAATTCATAGATTATAAAAGCCAAAAACATATATTATAATTTATATTAAGAAAATATAGTTGGAAGCCATACCATGACTTCTTCTTGATATGTCTTCACATCGCATGTTATCATTTTTAAGTTATCGTCCTAGCCGAAACCACTATTCTTTCTAATAGTTTGAATAGTGGTCCACATGGTCCTTAATGTCTACAGCCGATTCTCTACATAAGAGGGGTGGCACTCGACCCCAAATTGAGCAGATATCTCCTTCGCTACAAAAGTAAAGGAGCCAGCCTTGAAAGTGTTAGAAGGCTTGTTGCCCTTCACAGCCTCCTCAGCAAGTAGCCTAAGCATAGTCGTGCACATGGGGGGCAGCCACCTGAACTGATTAGTGCCAAACACCTTCTCTTTTCCCTTTGACATTACTACTTATGAAAATTGTATAGTGAGAGTAGCATTTAAAAATGAGAGTAACATTTAGTAATTATGCTCGGAATATAAACAACAAATCAAACACACATACAACCACACTTATAGATGTGCACAACAAAACGAAACATGCTAACACTGGAAATAACAATGTAATGCTTAAAATACTTTTTCCTTACACCACCAGAAGTCTATAGTAAATACATTGTTGTTACAGAAAAAAAAATACAGCACATGTTACAATCATAGAAATCTAAATAAAGTACTGCTTTCCACTTTTGGTATAATCTGACCACATAGCTTGGCATATTTGATCTCTCTTAGCATTCCACACTCTATTGTCTTTAATGGAGTCCTGACATGACTGTGTTTCTTGTTGGGGGCCACTAGACTCTACTTCGTTCATTGCAGCTTCCATAATATGGTCATTTGGTTCAACCCCCATAATGTGATTATGAATCACACAACATTCTAACACTACTTTCACTTGGGTTTCAAAAGACCAAAATGGTTCTGCATCCAACACTCGAAAACGTTTCTTCAACACTCCAAACCCTCGCTTAATTGTAGTTCTCAAAAAAGAGTGTCGGAGGTTGAACAATTCTTGCTTATTCTCAGGAGGATAATCACTAAACTCTTTCAAGTTATATCGCACACTCTGATAAGGTGACAAAATTCCATTTTTATTACCATACCCAGCATCACTAAGATAATATTTACCTACATATATTAAAAAATAAAACCAAATCACTACTATGCTTAGGAAAACACACAGTATTTATTAAACTAATAAACCAAAAAGGTGAAGTAATCCTATAATACCTTCAGGAATTGAAAATCCCCCTGGCCTAGCAAATGCATCATTTAACACACGTGAATCATGTGCACTGCCTTCCCATCCAGCCAATACATAAGTGAACTTTAAGTCAAAACTAATGGCAGCTAACACATTTTTCGTGGTTCCATCATTGTGACCATGAAACCTTCCTTGTATTTCAGGTGGCACAAATGCACGAATATGTGTACCATTTATTGCTCCAACACAATCCTAATTTTCGACAGACATAATGGTTTAAAATTACACAAATCTTCACAATTTACAAAAATACACAAGTCACAATATTTACCTTAAAATATGGGTAGAAACTTCTGCTATCCCTTATCTCTGGGGGTATATCTTCGCTAGGCAGTCTTATTAGAGCTCTATATAATTTCAAGACTCCCCTAAGAATGACCTTGAAGTATCTATGAACAGTCTCAGTCGATCTATGGAACCGACTACCAATTACATAGAACCTCACATTATGACCAATAATGTGTAAGAAAATTAGCACTTGCTCCTGCACGGACATGTGAATAGTCGGGTGTACGTGCTCCCCCTCAGTGAGGATGTGACATAAGTGGTGGAAAGCTCTCTCTCGGCTGCATGATTAACATAAGGCGCCCTAAGTAGTCATCTACGTCGCAATTTCCTTACCAATGCAACCCCCCTAAGGAGGACAGATGCAACTGAGGCAAGAGTTGCGGCTTTGGTTTTTTTCTTCATCTAAAAAATCACAAACACTGTGGTCTAAGAGGTACGTAAACAAGCATGCTATTGATTACACAGTATATAAAAATAGCCACAAACAGAAAACATCCAAACCACATTGATAACGAGTACCAAAATTTTTGTGCACATATATTTCTGTATAATTGTAACATCAACAACGTACACAGCATAATACCACCGCAATCAATATTTACACCAACAAATCACATTGCATTCTATTTCTGTATAATTGTAACACCAACAATAGTTAAATTCTTAAATTAATAATTAAATTAAAAAAATGGATAAATAAATAAATAAATATATATATATATATATATAGATCAGATCCGAGATAGTGAGGTGAGGTTGGGTTGTTTATGGGTTTGAGGGTGGATTTTGGCTAGATGGGTTTGAGGGGATGTGGATTGGCTGTTGTAGAGGGTGGGTCGGAGGTGTGTGGATCGGAGGTGAGGTGAGGTGAGGTTGTCGGGTTAAAATGGAAGGTGGAACGGACGATGGATCGGACATAAAGGGTGATTAGACTAAAATAAAGGGTGGATTGGACTGAAATAGGGGGTGGATCGGATTGAAGGGTGGATCAGACTGAAATGGAGGGTGGATCGGATTGAACTAGGGGGTGGATCGGACTGAAATGGTGAGGTTGTCAAATATTTTTTGTTCAAACAGTGAAGGAAACTCACCATGGGTGGATTGGCAGAGTATAGGTCGGCAGAGTGTGGGTCATCGGACTAGAGCTTGGTTTATAGAGGCTCATCGTTTGGCGTGTCTTGCTCTTTGGGGCTCGGTCACAACTGAGTGTGTGGGTGGATCGTCTGTAGGCCATCTTGCTCTGTGGAGCTTTGAGTGTGTCTGTGAGGAGTGTGGTGGATCAGAGTGTGTCTGTGAGGAGCTCGGTCACAACTGCTTGGAGTGTGTCTATGAGGAGCGTGTTTGTGAGGAGCTTCGAGAGAGTGTGAGGAGTGTAATTGGTTTGAAGGTAAAATAAAAGCTGAAATCGTTTTACGCCAAAAGAAGGTTATTTTACGGTCAACACGAAAACTAATTTCCGTTTGAACCAATTTTCTGAGCTTACCAAACACACAAAGGGGTGTAAAATGTTTTCTTGAAACTGTTTTCACCCAAAACAAACACATCCTTAATTCCATATATAAAAAAAAAAAAAAATCCACAAAATATATAAGAAAACATAGTTATAGACTTTTTTTCCTTATCAACATAATTTCAACTGCTAAATTAACAACATTTGCAGCAAACAAACTACATTACTATCAATAAAATAAAACATTTCAAGGCTTCCTGTTAAATAAAAGATAATTTCAACTGCTAAATTAACAACATTCGCAGCAAACAAACTACGTCAAAATAATCTATCTGAATAACAAAACAAGAGGAGAACTTTAGTTATGGCTATTCTGAGATCCAGTACAAAAATATTTGGCATCAGTTTGATGTATAACAAATAAGTATGTAGTAAACTCGATTCTAAATATTAGTTAAATAATCAAAATGCAATACTTTCCACTACAATCATCACCCATATCTAATATCATTTACAATAGATCTATCTACTGTGTTTATGTACATTTCATCCATTCAAGTGTTGCCCTTTTCTCGGGATTTATTCATTAGGGCTCATTAGAGGCTGTTAGATATATGATGGCCCAAATGGCCCAATACAATTGTAGGCTTATGTACTTGTAGAATAAACATATTAACTTTTTGTTAGTTTATGGTAAGCTTAGGGTTAGTCTATATTTTCTAGTATATAAATCTTACATCTTTAATGGTGCCAAGAATGCCAAAGATTTGGAGAATTTCCTGTAGGATATGGAGCAGTACTTCAAGGCTGCTAGGGTGCCTAGTCAAGAGATGGTAACGATTACTAGCATGTATCTTTCAGGGGATGCCAAGTTATGGTGGAGAACTAGTGTGGAAGATGATGCAGATGCTGGTAGAGGGAAAATTGACTTGTGAGAAGCCTTAAAGAAATAATTAAAGGACCAATTCTTGCCTACCAACACTGCCTGGGTTGCAAGAGACGCCTTAAAGAAATTGAAGCTTACTACTACAGTAAGGGAACATGTCAAGACATTCAGTTCTTTGATGTTGGATATCAAGAACATGTCTGAAGAGGACAAGCTGTTCAATTTCATGTTTGGCTTGAGGCCTTGGGCACAATTGGAGTTAAAGAGGCAGGCTGTGCGTGACTTGCCTGCTGCCATGTCTGCTGCAGATGCCTTAGTGGACTACAAGTTCAACAAGCCTAGTGGTGATGATGAAAAACATAAGTCCAAGGACAAAGGTAAAGAGAAGCAGAAAAAGGATGGCAAGAAGAGGGATAAGCAGAAGAAATATTGGGGTAACAAGAGAAAGGGAGAGAGTTCTACCTCTCAACTAAGCAAAGAACAGCCCAAGCTTAATGCTGGCTGCTTCATTTACAATGGCCCTCATCGTGTAAGAGATTGTCCAATGCGTGAGAAGCTTAATGCCATGGTTGCTAAAGATGGTGGTGGGCAGTCCGATGAAGAAATTCCCAGTAGAGTGAACCCCTTGCATTTGCTAAATGCACTATGTGCTAGAGGTACTTCTAGGGGTTTGTCTTATGTTCAAGTCGAGATAAACAAGAATGGGGCTGAAAGTATGCTTGATCGGATGGTCTAACGGCTTGGTCTGAAAGTGAGCAAGTGTCTAAGTAAGATCAAGGCAGTAAACTCAGAGACAAAACCTGTGTTGGGAATTGCTTATGGAGTGAAGTTTAAGGTTGGCGAGTGGACAGGAAAGGTGAATTTCCTAATCATGGAGTTAGATGACTTTGGTGTAATTCTAGGTGATGAGTTCCTAGTGGCTGCTAAGGCTGCCTTACTACCATTCATTGGAGTATTGTTAATTTTTGATGAGAAGCAGCCATGCTATGTTCCTGTTAGGCGTGGGGTAGGAAATAGCAAGACTAATAAGGGGAAAGAGTTAATGGTGTCAGCCATGTAAGTTAAGCATGAGTTGAAAAAGGGGGAGATAACTTACTTGACTATAATGATTGAGGTTAAGCAGGACAAGTTTGTTGAAGTTCCAGATGCTGTTGTTGGACTCTTGGAGAAATTTGTTGATGTGATGCCTCTAGAATTGCCCAAGACCCTTCCACCAAGGTGTGCTATCGATCATAAGATTGATTTGGTTCCTGGTTCAAAGCCTCCTTCAAAAGCTCTATATAGAATGTCCCCTATGGAGTTGGCTGAGATGAGAAAGCAATTGACTGAATTGCTTGATGCAGGCTACATTCAGCCTTCTAAGGCCCCTTATGGTGCCCCTGTTCTGTTCCAAAAGAAGCAGGATGGATCATTGCGCATGTGTGTACACTACAGAGCCTTGAACAAAGTAATGGTGAAGAACAAGTACCCGGTTCCTTTGATTCAAGACCTATTTGACAGATTGTGCAAAGACACTTACTTCACCAAGCTGGACTTAAGATCAGCATATTGGCAAGTGAGGATTGCTGAAGGGGATGAACCAAAGACAACTTGTGTAACTCGGTATGGTTCTTATGAATTTTTAGTTATGCCTTTTAGTTTAACAAATTCCCCTACTACATTATGCAATTTGATGAATGATGTCTTCTATGAGTATGTAGACCGTTTTATTGTGGTTTACTTAAATGACATAGTAATATATAGTGAGTTTTTAGAGGATTACTTGGAACATCTTAGGAAGGTGCTATCCAAATTGAGGGAACATCAATTGTATGTCAAGAAAGAGAAGTGTGAGTTTGCCAAGCAAGAGATTTTGTTTCTAGGGCATAAGGTTAGCAAAGGTATTATGATGATGGATGAAAGAAAGGTGCAAGCTATCATTGATTGGCCTCCACCAAGTAAAGTTGTTGAGTTGTGGTCTTTCCTTAGGTTGGCTAACTATTATAGGAAGTTTATTCAAGGGTATTCCAAGAAGGTTGCTCCTCTTACAAACTTGCTGAAAAAGGACAAGAAATGGGTGTGGACAGATGCATGTCAAGTAGCTTTTGAGAAGCTTAAAGTTGCTGTGTTGAGTGAACCGGTGCTGCGTCTACCAGATTTTGGGTTGCCATTTGAAGTCCATACTGATGCCTCTAACAAAGCAATTGGTGGTGTGCTAGTACAAGAGAAACATCCTGTTGCCTATGAGAGTAGGAAGTTGAATGATGTAGAGCAAAAATGTTTAGCACATGAGAAGGAAATGATTGCTATGGTTCATTGTTTGTTGACTTGGACGGTGTATTTGCTAGGCCCTAAATTTGTTGTGAGGACCGATAATGTAGCTAATACCTTCTTCAACACACAGAAGAAACTATCTCCTAAGCAAGAATAGGTGGCAGGAGTTGCTACAAGAGTATGATTTTGTGTGGGAACACAAGCTTAGCAAGCATAATCAAGTGGCAGATGCACATAGCCGCAAACAAGTGCAAGAGTATGTTGTTGCCTTGACTAGAGTGGAGTTAGAATTTGTGGACAGGATCAAAGAAAGTGCTAAGCTTGATGCTACCTATTAGAAGCTAGTGCAAGATGTGACTGTAGGCCTTGTGAGGCGTTATTGGCTTGAGGATGGGTTGCTGAATGTGAAGGGTGGCAAGCTATTTATTCCAAATGGGAAGATCTGTAAAGAGTTGTTAAAGGAAAGCCATGATCCACAATGGGCGGGATATCCGGGTAAGGATAGAATGTATGCTTTACTGTCCCGTTCTTATTACTGGCCTAAAATGGAGTTGGACATTGAGTTGTATGTGAAGATTTGTTTAGTTTGCCAGCAAGACAAGGGCTTAACTCAAAAGGAAGCAGGTTTGTTGCAGCCTCTTCCTATACTAGAAAGTCCATGGGTTTTAGTTTCAATGGATTTCATTATTGGTTTACCAAAAGTTAAGGGGATGGGTTCAGTATTCGTAGTGGTTGATTGATTCTCAAAGTATGCTATTTTTATGGCAGCACCAAGTACACATATAGCAGAGGTAGCTGTTGATTTGTTATACAAAAATGTGGTGAAATACTTTGAGCTGCCTAAAGATATTATAAGTGATAGAGGCTCTCAATTTACTAGTCAATTTTAGACTGTTTTGTTGGTTTGATGGGTTTAGAGTTGAAGTTTTCTACTGCTAATCACCTATAAACAGATGGGCAAACAAAAAGAATCAATGCTGTGTTGGAAGACTATTTGAGGCACTATGTGACTGTAAGTTAGAAGAATTGGCTAGACTTGTTGGATTTTGCGCAATTTGCCTACAATCTGCATAAGTCTTCATCAACTAGGATGAATCCATTCGAGTTGGCAATAGGGCAGTAACCCCTCACACCTTATGAGATTGCTAAGCAGCGTTCAAGGGCAGGTGTCCTGCAGCGTACAGATTTGCCATAAACAAGTAAGAGTTGATGCAGGAGGCACAAGACAGCTTGTTGAAAGCGCAGTGAAGAATGAAAAGGTATGCTGATAAAGGGAAGAGGCCTCTTGAGTTCCAAGTTAGGGACAAGGTGTTGTTGAAACTGACTCTGCAGATTTGGAGAAAGTTTAGAAGTGAGGCAATTCACAGAGGTTTGATTCCTAAATATGATGGTCCATTTGAGATTGTAAAGAGAGTTGGTGTTGTGGCTTACAAGTTAAAACTGCCAGAAAGATTACAAATTCAGCCAACAATTCATGTAAGCTTCTTAAAGCCTTATCATGGGGATGAAGAAGATCCTGCAAGGAATGAGGCAAGGTGTGCCCTGCCTATTATCATGGTTTAGTTTGATCGTGAAGTGGACATAATTCTTGACAAGAAGGTGACGGGTTATCGAAAGGGAGGAAATATGATAACTTACTACTTAGTGAAGTGGAAAGGGGCGGCTGAAATAGAGGCAAGTTGGGAGAAGACATCTACATTGTGGTAGTTTGAAAAAGAGGTGAAGGCATTTGAGGATACCCTACCGACAAGGACATGGACTTCTTTTGATGGTGGTGGTTTGTTAGGAGCTTTAGTTGCTGATTATGATGGTATGAGGAATTGGAGTGCTTGGGTAACATCAGGCTAGTCACTTGGCTTTATGTTTTCTCAACACACCAATGGCTCCTTATGCCTATCTAGTGAAGCTCCTAACTGCTTTTTAAAGGGGACAAGGCTGGTCTCCCTGTTGGATTCAGAATGATAAGCATGATAAGGGGCAGCATGTAGAGGCACCTTACTTTACATGAAACCCCAAGGCTATGGCAAAGGAGGGCCATGGTGGGCAGAGGCGAATTTTGATGTCGGATAGCAGTAGGTGGTGCTGACCCTATGAGATGGTGCATGACATTAGTGGCTTGGCTGATGGTTGCTTTGTGTGTGGGTTTGCTAGCTTGAGTGCAAGGCAGTGCTGAGCTGCTATGATGATGATATGTTGTGCAAGGCATTGGGCTGGTTGGTGCTGGCAGAATGCATGGACTTGTGTGAGTGGGCTGATGGTAGTTACTTGATGTGCTGCAAATGGACATGCTATGTGGGTTGTGATGCTAATGAGAAGGGCTTGGGCAGGGGCCAAGCCTTCTAAAATGTGCTGGAACAAGTATGTGTGGGCTGCTAGAGCATGGGCAAAAGCCCCATGATGTGTGTGCAGTGTGTGTGTGAATTCCCTTGATAATTCTGTTCAGAGTGTTCCTGCAGAGTGTGTGTGGGGTGTCTCCTTTGTATCTTATTCAACTAAAAATATTAATAATAAAAAAAAAGAAAGAAAAGATAAGAAGAATATATTCTTTGGGCTTTGGGCTGGAAGCAAAGGAATCAATAGGATGTCTTTTTCTTAATTAAATTAATTTGAGTGTAATTTTTTAGTTGCCTAATCAACTCGTGTTAAGCAAAACATAAGATTTTATTTATACCTTATAAGTTATCATTTATGAATAAAATATTTGTTATTTTGTTTAGTATTGACTTTGTGAAATGTTAGGTGAGCTTATCATTGAAATGTTTTCTAAGCAATTTTTGTTGTTTTGTTTAGTAATAGCTTTGTGAGGTAAGGTTACTTTACAATTAAAATATTTGCACCAATTTATTATGCATAGAAAGATGGAGGATAACTTATATGAGGGGTGGTTTAGTGGTAGGAAGTTTTTGTGTCTTGTTATCTTGTGAATTTGAGGTTATGGGTTTGAGTAATGACAAGTTTCACTATTTTTCAGGTGATCCTACACCATGTCAAATTCGGATTTAAGTGAGCTAGGGTTATGACTACACCTATGGACTGTTTTTACTAAGTTATTATTATTATTTTTTATTATAGAGTTTTAATCTATGACATCCACTTCTGTGATTTTGGCTCTTTATCATCAGACCAAGACACTAATTGGTTTTTGGTGTAAGAGGAGATTGAACCTCATATTTCTTATTCAACCGTAAAAAATTTTACTAGTTGAATTAACTGGAATCACCATTTTTACAAGTTTTATTTCTTTTTAATGGAGGATAACTTCATACGTGTCTAGATTCTAGAGTATTGAAAATCTTCCAAGATTAGATGATTGGTGGGCTTGGAGGAAGGTGAAGACTTGTGGTTGGCTTTGTGGGTTTGTTGAGAATGTATAGGATTAGGATTAGGAGGAAGTTGTTTTGTTCTGAATAATGTGTCAAAGTTCCATCGTGTCTATATTTTCTAAAAATAAATAATATATATAACGAATATCGTGTTAAAGTTGCTTTCTTTAAACTTGCATGCTAGAGAACCTAAAATGACATTTTAGTCTATATATAATAGGAGGGAACAAAACTTAGGTATAGTACCTTAGGTGTTGTTCCTTTGGTTTTCCTTTTAAGATTTAGCCATTTGACTTTTTAACAAAAAAATACACTTCCATCTCATGAGAAAAAATCCACATGGCAGAATCTTAAAATGAGAACTTTAAGAACAGCATCTAAGTACTGTACTTAAATCTTGCTCAATAGGAGGATAATTCAGTGTTGAGTGAAAAGTTGAAATTAATTCAATTACGTGCATTAAAGATAGAAAGAATAACTCTTCTAATATATATATATATATATATATATATAGGATAGAAAGAATAACTTTAGTTAAAGTTGTTTTAATGTTTGTTTTAGTGATAAGAATAACACTTGAAAGTTGAAACTCAATTTTGAATTAAATTAAAGTGGATTGAAAAAAGTGGATTGAATTAGTAAATTAATAGGGGTATAATAGGAATATTAATAAATTAATGACTTTTATTTTTAGAAGTACATGACAATATTTTGGGACATCTCAAAATAGAATAGAGGACAAAAAAAGTGAGACAGATGGAGTATTTAAAAAAAAAAAGGAAAATAGATTTAAATTGGTTTAAAGTAATTTCAAAATTAATGGATATTATCGTTTTCACCCATTCCTCTCTGAAAAGCTATGGTCTTGACACCTTTGCTGCTGAGGTGTCAAGAAAGAAACAAGTCGAATCTCAGACAAAATATACTACTACTTAATTTGTTGGTCATTTGGAGATGTACAAATGAGAGATATACAAATCATAGTCGAATAATGAACCAGGCAGTGTTAAGGAAGAAAAAAAAAAACTCATTACATTGTCTTATACATAGAATACATAAATAGACATATTTTATAAGAACATTTTATTAAACATGGTGTGCCTCGAAAGTTGAAACATTACATGTTACCTACAGATTGTAATATGCAATTATTGAAAAAGCTATAAAAAAAAGTTAATCACTTTTTTCACTTTTTCCATAAAAAAAGCTTTCTAAAATTGTTTAGTAAAACCCATATATATATATATATATGTGTGTGTGTGTGTGTGTGTAATTCTGCATATTTATTCCATAATTTTCAAAGCAAGTGCTATGAAAGGATGAGCGCAATTTAAGTGGTCTAAGTTATTGAATTACATTGAAGAAGCAAATGGATTGAAGTGAACAACCGGAAGACATTTAAATGGATGAGCCATGGGCATAGTTATGCCTGGTCCGACTTGCATATTAGCCTTAACGTGCTCTCCCTCTCCACCAACCTTCCAATCAAAGCATTGAACCATTGTTGCAATTGTAGTGTGTATCAAACTGAGTGCTAACTTTGAACCTGGGCATGCTCGCCTCCCAGCCCCAAAAGGAATATATTCCATACCATTTTCTTTTTCTTTGGAAGAAACCATGAACCTCTCTGGCCGAAAATCATTTGGATAGTTCCATGTTTTTCCATCCCTCATTATTGTATACACATTTATTGCCACCATAGTTTTCTCTGGTATATCAAATTCTTTGATTTTACAAGCTTCGCGGCACTCTCTTATTACAACAGGCACTGTTGGGTGTAGTCTTAATGCTTCCTTCACAACTGCTTGTAAGTATGGGAGACTTTGTACATCTGATTCCTCCACAAGTCTAGTGCTACCAACTACAAATTTGATCTCTTCTCTGACCTTATTGAAAACGTAAGGATGATTGATGAGTTCAGCTATTGTCCATTGCATGGCCTCTGATGAGGTACCTGTGCCCGCAACGAATAGATCCTAGGGGAAGGGCATCATTTGAATCAATGAAATGGATAAAGAGTTTGTTGTAAATGGTATTTGATATCTGTAATGATTGTAGCAGAGAGTACTGCATTGTGATTAATTAACTAATATTTAGTTTCAGTTTACCACACAGGTAATTACTGTATACCAAAATGATGCCAAATAATTTTGTAGAGGATTTTAGCATAGCAATAATTGAAGTTCTCCTATTTTGTTTTGTTTTACAGATAGATTAGTTTGACTCTTAAATCCAAGGAAATCTTTAATTGTTTTATTTTTATTTACAAATAATTTTATTTTCAACGGAAAAGACTTTTGAGTTTGACCAAATTTTCCAATAAAACAAAAATAATGAAATGTTGAAAATATTTTCAGTATAATATTTTTATAATGAAACAAACAGATGTAAACTATTGTACAACGAAATAAATAGAGCGTTAAATATCACTTTGGCCTTAGTAGATAGATAATAGAAGTGAGGTTTTAGACATAAAATAGCCATATGTGTGTAAGTTATCAATAAAAAATAGTTCAAATAAAATAAGCTATCACTGAGATAAAAATATCTCTATTACGGAGTATTTATTAATTTTACATCTCCTTGGTCATTTTTGTATGTTACAACTTTTGATTCCTTAAAAATGCAACTTAAGTGTTGATTTTCTAATATATATATGTTCCTTTGAAATTGAGAATATATATCTATATATATATGGACAAAATTTATGTACAATATCTTAGGTGTTGTTTTTTATGGATGGAAGTGTATTTTTTAAATTAAGTAGCCACATAATATAATCTTAAGAGGGAAACTTAAGGAACAATATTTAAGTACTGTACCTAAGTCTTACTCTATATATATATATATATGTGTGTGTGTGAGTGTATATTTGGGGTATTTTTCTTTTTTTTTTTTAATCCAAAAAATACTCATAAGTTCCAGAGAACATTGTGTAATTTTCTCTTTAGTCAAAACGCCTATCCCAAACAAGTCAATGACTAAATCAATCTTTGATATCTCAAAATGACTAGGGAAAAGAAAGGATGACACCATTTTGTATACCCAATTTGAACCTTTAAGCATTATTTAAGAAACTTACTTTTGGCTTGGCTGTTGTATTAAGGAACCAAATGAATTGATAATGAATTAAGGAGGTTGAAAAGAATTGAGGGAAGAAAATAAAAACAAAAAATATATGCAGAATGGAATAAAAATTAATCCTTTCTAAGCGTACTACTTTATGTTTTATCAATTGTAACCTGTCATATATCCCTTTTCTTTTCCCTAATAAAATGTCCAAAGTTTAAAAAGAAATGGATCATGCTCCCATTTTAGTCATGCAACAATGAAGTTGAAAAAGAGAAACAGAGACAAAAACAAAGGTGACTTACTAGCAAGAAAGCCTTGAGATGTGTTCTGTTAATCTTGAACTCAGCTTTGTCATCTTGATACACTTTCAATAGTATGTCCACTAAATCCTCATTCTCTATTTGAGGACTCTCTTCATGCTGCTTCAACACCCTTTCTAAAATCTCATCATACCTTAAGCCCACATCTATGGCCTTCCTTCCATATAGCCAAAAAGCCAAAAACCTCAATGGCCCTAACACATCCCCAAAGGATATCTTTGCACCAACCTCAAAGGACTCCTTCACCAACTGCCTAATCCTCTCAGCTTCATCATTGTCATCTGAACACCTCATGCTCATAATCACCCTACATGAAGAATTGTTTGTAAGCTTCATCAACTCAGCACCAATGTCAAGGACCTGTTTTCTCTCAGCACTCTCTAACACTTTACGCAAAAACCAAGTCAGTTCTTCGTGTCGAACAGCACGGGATTGTTCAACTTGACGGGCACTGAGCAATTCAGAATTGCAAAGTTTTTTTATGAACTTCCAGTAATTACCGTATGGAGCTATGAAAAATCCATATCTTCCATATGGTAATTTATCGCTGAAAGCGAGCGGTGGTCGATCTGAAAAGGTAACGTCATTGGTTTTAAATATTTCAGTGGCAATGGAAGCCGTTGACACAACAAGGCACCGCGAAGCACCAAACCGGAGATAGAGGAGAGGGCCATATTTGCTGGATAGGTTGTGGAGGGATTTGAATAAAAATGGACCAAGAAGGTGGAGATGACCAATGATTGGGAGGGCTGGTGGGCTTGGAGGGAGGTTTAGAGGGTTCTTTGTCTTGAACAAGGACTTGAGTAAGAGGGTTGAGAGGAAATATAGGAGGAAACACAGGAAGTAGTATTGGTAATCAGTCATTGTGGCCATGACTACTCTGATATTCACTCCAAGGACAAGTTTGTATCAACTTATTAAACTCTAAACTATTTATAACCTCTCAATTTATGGGTTGCTTTATAAATGATCCCGAAGTAGTCTTTCTTGACATTGTTTTTTTTTTTTTTTTTGGTAAACTTTCTTGACATTGTTGCTTAATTATTGTCCTACTTTCAAAATCGTTTTATGATTGATATTGACTTGCTAATAATTTAATTGTCACATGTGAAGCTCATTGAAATTATTTAATGTTTGTGTACCTCTCAAGGAGAAAGTATACAATGTTTCAATAATACCAACTCAGCATTTATTTTGGTATTTCTTACTCAATAAATGAGTGACACTTGTTTTAAAAAATTATGTCAGACTACTCCAATAAATTAATTACAATTTTCTATACTATTGGGAAGATAAATTAATCATTTATTAAAGTAATTTGATGTGATTTTTTGAAATATGTGTCAGTTATTTATTGGATAAGAAATACCAAAACATATATTGAATTGTTATTACCGAAACATAGTATACTTTCTCCCTTTCAAAAGTGGTTTTTAAGGCATTGTGGATCTTAATTTAATTGATAGTTGCTTTCTTAGTATAAGACTGATTCTTCTGAAAAAAAAAAAAAAAAATCTTTGGATAAGATTTGTCTATCTTTTATATTATATATAATCATGACATTTTGTGTTGTCTTTGAATTTTAGGGGCGTGAAAGGAAGAATGAGATTTAATTATATTGCAACTTGGCGTACAAGAAAAGGTTTGGGATGGTGAGATGAGTTTTCAATCATATGATATTACAATAGAATCAATATTTGAGTATAGTGCTTGTATTTTTGATCGAGTCAGTTATACAGATTTAGATGCACAAGAAATTCTTAATCCTTAAAATCCCGCCTGTGAACTAAGTCAAAATGCTAATTGTGTTGAAAATTATTCATCTTTTTTTTTTTTTTTTTTTTTTTTTTTTTTTTTTTTTTTTTTTTTGAGAATGCTAAGTATTTAATACACACAAAGGAAAAGGAAAGAAAATTTTTTAAAAAAACTTACA
Source organism: Quercus glauca (assembly GCA_023736055.1). Lineage (NCBI taxonomy): Eukaryota > Viridiplantae > Streptophyta > Magnoliopsida > Fagales > Fagaceae > Quercus > Quercus glauca. The sequence goes on from CM043318.1 coordinate 101,386,028, forward strand.
ATGATGTATATTCAAAAGGGCCTAACTTTTGGATACACAGCATAGACTTTAAACCTATTTAACTCACACACATTTTCCAATGTGAGATTAATCCACTGTTTTTCCTTTTAAGAATACTAAATATTTAACACACATACAAAAGGAGAGGGGAGAAGGTTTTTTTTAAAAGAAATTTCATGTTATAACTGATTATGGTATTTTTTTTTTATTTTTTATTTTATTTTAACTGATTATGGTATTGTAATTAAATATTTCAATGATTAATTTAAAATATCTTCTTTCCGTTAATAATTTGAAGGCTCACCTACATCAGAATATATAATCAATAAGATATATATATATATATATATATATTTTGAGGAGAATATACATACATACATACACATACATATATATATATATATATATATATATTGTCATTGACAAGTCAAATTTTTTGTTGACAAATATAATAGGATAATAGTGTCGTTGACAGGTCACATTTAAAAAAAAAAAAAAAAAAAATAGATACCATAGGGTTTAAATTAAATACCATTCTGCTCCATGGTAATTTTATTTTATTATCCAATTATAGTACTAATTGGTTTCACTTCAATGTAAACAAGATTTGAACTCAGCTACATGATAATTACCATTTATCATAAGGCCAAGACTCACAGAGTATACTAATTAGTTTATTTTTTGTGTAAGCGAGATTTGAACCCAAATTTTCTATTGAATGATAAAATTATTAGGTTGAACTAACTAAAATCCACAACACATTCTCAAAAAAAAAAAAAAAAAAAAAAAAAAAAAAAAACTAAAATCCACAACAAGAATCACATTGAACTTTGACTTAAATGAAAAATTCTATATTTGCAATAAATAGATGAAGGTTGATGTTTTGAATGTAAAACCTATTAATTGGCGTGTATAACTTATTGATTAAAAAAATTCATATCAAATAAGCTATCATGGATTTGAGATAAAAATATCTATCATTTATAAATTTCCCCTCCCCCGTGTCATTTTTGAACATAACAACTTTTAACTCCTTAAAAATGCAAGTTAAGTTTTACTTTGCTACTATTTACCTAAAAACCGGAATGCATAGAGGAGTAATGACTAATTTGATCATTTCAAATCAATGTCGTTTTGATTTCGACATAAAGTTCATGGAATATTTTTTGTAATTTTCTCTTTTCTAATCCCAAAATTCTTTAAAATAAAAACATTTGAAGGGAGTAAACTCGGTTACTTAACATGCATATGGCAATCAAGAATGTGAAAATCAACCGTTATATCATTTTCACCTTTCCTTTTTATATTTTTTATGAGATCATGTCCACCTTTCAAGGGAGCTTTATATTTCTTTCTCAAAAAAAAAGAAAAAAAAGGGAGCTTTATATTTTATTTTATTTTATACCATGCACGCGTAACTCTCGCTTGAAATTATTCAATGTTTGTCCACCTTTCAAGAGAGAATTTTATAAGGCATTGTGGATCTGAATCTAATTGATGGTTGTTTTCTTTGTTCCTCATTTCTTAGTAGCTCATATATAAATCATGATATTTTGCTGATCTTTTAATTTGACTTTCACAGAACAGTCAACAACGACATTATTGATTACTTATATATATATATATATATATATATATATATATATAAATATATATATTCTTCTTCTTTTTTGGCATAATCATGATTATGGGCATTCTTTTGTTTTTTTTTTTTGTTTTTTTGTTTTTTTTTTTGTTTTTTTGTTTTTTTGTTTTTTTTTGCTGAAGTGGTTAGAGATACTTAACATAATCTATATATATATATATATATATATATATATATATATATATATATAAAACCGAAACTTTTGAAACTCTCACAATTTTCCACATCATCACTATTTTCTTTTTCTTTTTATTTTTGATTCTTTTTATTTTAGGTTTTATATCTTATAACAATAATATTGAAAAACGTATACAAACTTGGAGGCCTATTTAAGGGCTCCATAAAACTTGATGGACAAGAAAATATATTCTAAAATAAGCCCTAATTAATACCTAACCATAATAGGAACCAAATAACGTTTTTTGCATAAAAATACCAAAATCTCTTCTCTCCTTAAAACCCTAGCAATTACCATCTCAAAACCCTAAACTCAACTTCACTTTAAGATTAAAAAAATAAGAAGGAGAGAGACTCACGTAAAAAAAAAAAAAAAAAAAAAAACGTAGGTTTTGTCTTTTTTTATTTGCTTTCATATGTGCATGAAATTTTCATTCTATCTTATTGTTTAATTATGTTTAGAATTGATTTTCTTATAAGTATTTGGGTTAATCTCTATATTTTGATAGTGTTTTTATGGGTTTGGTTTTTTGGTTGAAATTCTAATAATTATTTTATATTGTATATGGCAGATGAAGCATTTCTATTTTTTGAAGAAAAATCAAAGCTGCAACCTATGTCTTCCAGCCCAAGGTGTGGTAAATTTTTATATGTTCTTACTTTATTGAGAATTTTTATTTGAGTTCATGTGATTTTTTGTTTTTTTATTAAAGTTTTGATTTTTGGTTGATTAATTATTTGTTTGGATTAATTTCAATTAATTATTTGTTTGGATTCAACGTAAAAGATAATAGAATTAGGTGTTATAAATTTGATAATATTCCATATTTTGAATTGTTTATATTATTTAGACTCCTGGTAGGACTCTCTTTTCTCTCCTTAAAACCTTAGCAATTACCATCTCAAAACCCTAAACTTAACTTCACTTTGAAATTAAAAAAATAAGAAGGAGAGAGACTCAACTTAAAAAAAAAAAAAAAAAAAAAGTAGGTTTTGTCTTTTTTATTTGCTTTTATATGTGCCTGAAATTTTCATTCTATCTTATTGTTTTGTTATGTTTAGAATTTATTTTCTTCTAAGTATTTGGGTTAATCTCTATATTTTGATAGTGTTTTTGTAGGTTTGGTTTTTGGGTTGAAATTTCTAATAATTATTTTATATTGTATACAGCAGATGAAGTATCTCTATTTTTTGAAGAAAAATCAAAGCTGCAACCTATGTCTTCCAACCTAAGGTATGGTAAATTTTTATTTGGTATATTATATATGAATTTTTTGAATTTGAAGGGTTTTGTTTGGTTTTGAAGTAGAATTTGGGGATTCTATAAAATTTAGAAGGTTTAAGTTTTGGGGTTTTTGGTATTTGCGTCTTAGTAGGTTGATCTTAATTCTTTACCTTATATGTTTTTTCTTTATTGAGAATTTTTATTTTGGGTTCATGTGATTTTTTGTTTTCTTAATTAAAGTTTTGATTTTTGGTTGATTAATTATTTGTTTGGATTAATTTCAATTAATTATTTGTTTGGATTCAACGTAAAAGATAATGGAATTATGTGTTATAAATTTGATAATGTTCCATGTTTTAAATTGTTTATATTGTTATTAATATGACTAAATAAGATTTGTTTTTATCTTTGTAGTTTATATAAGTTTTGAGTGTGTGTATATATATAACTTTTGAGAATTTTGCTTTATTAATTTAAGAATTATAAATTATTTTGTAGGTTTCAGTAACTATGTACCTGCAGTGAAATATTGACAATATAAGCATATATATATGGTATTAACATTTTATAAAAATCTTTCTTACAACCCAATAACATTCTACGTTAGACAACACTTCTAAATTAATGAAAAGTATAGAAGTTAAATATTTATTCCCATTGTATTTTATTTAATTATGATAGATCCATTTTTTTTTAAATGCTAACTAGCAAAATGTCTATAATATGCATATTATTAACCTAATTTTCTATTTCTAAATTTCTTAGATTTTATTATATCAATATTTTTTTTCTTTTAAATTCTTGGTGGGTAAATCAGTCTCTCACTAATTCTTTTACCTTAACGTGATGTTAGTTAATTGTCCTTTTATTTAACTATCCCGTGCATCGTACGGGTTAGCGACTAGTATATATGGTATTGCTATGACCTTGGTAGCTTTAACTGACTCCTCTCTCTCGCCTAAAGAACTTATGACTTAGGAAGTTACCAACTCGTCCAACTATTTTTAAAAATTTGACTTTTTGTAATCTTTAATAGTTACAAACTCTATTGTGTATGTTTATTTATATAAATTCAAACTATACTGGCACATTTTAATATTTTCAAAAAACACATCTCAATAATACCCATCTAATAAAATGTATATAAAAAAAAAAACGTATGTGATAATTAATAAAATTAAAACACTTTTCGTTTCAATTTTGTAAAGACTTTTCAACCCTCATGTATAGTCATAGCTTCCAACTCCTGCCCTTGATCTTCTTCGCCTTCCTTTCTTGGACTCCACAAGACCAACTTCTAATAAGCCTCCTTATTCCTTCTCCAACTGATGATTATCATACCTCTTGTTGTCGACCTCACTTCTTCTCATGAAATATGTCCCTTTCTTGAGTTGGTCCTTGCGGAAAGGAAAAAGAATTTCAACTTCTTCCTTTCGGAAAGGGAGGATTAAGAGAAAATCCTATTGATTGCAGCTTTCCCCATACCTTCGGGAAAAGCATGAAAAAAAAGGGTCTCACTTGCCTCTGCCTCCAACAGCTGAATATTCCAAATTCACATGCAACTCCAGAGCCTCTAATAGGATGGCCTATCTGTCACACAGTTTCTGCATAGAGCATAATCATTATTCGATACTATAACCGGAAAACCTCTTTGACCTTAAAACTTGCAACATCTAATTTTTTAAGGGACTCAAATATGAGTTTAGCGACTTGGTCATCACTGATTCGTGTCCATTTTCTTTTTCTGGACTCCATAACCTTTTACTCAATCAAAAATGTAAAATAGTGAAACATTATTGATAAAATATGGTCAATTAAGTCCAAATAGGATATTTTTTGAATCATTTGTTGAAATGAGAATTTTGATAAAATAGAGGCCACAAACAACAAATAACTAAAGACAATTTATAGGATGCACAGACATTTCATTTAAGGTGTTGAACCTGTATTGTATCCGTGTCGTACTCGTATCATACAAGTATCATATTTGCCGTTTCATGTTATAATTTTTTAAAAATTGCTCGAATCGCTATGTCATACTCATACCCATATCCATACACGTGTCCGTGTCCGAGTCCGTACATCCTAATTCATGCATCCTTATTTTATTTCTATTAGCATGCCATTGACTTTTTTAACTTGCATATGATGCAGACTTTTGTATTTATTAATTGATAATGTCTTTTGTTGTCTAATAAGAGGCTGAGGTTTAAATCCTAATTACACCAAAAAACTAGTATCATAGCACCAAAAGGAAACATATTAAGATGGATTGGTGCAGAGTTTTTTTCTCTCCAAATATTTTGGAGCATTAATCTGATTTTAATCAAGTAAACACAAAGATATGGAAAAAGTTATTGGGAAGCCAGATTTATGAGAAATTAAAGATGCCTTTTTATAGAATAGCAACTGAATCCTTGGCTTTGCGATGTAGTGTTGCTAGATCCTGTTTAAGTGGAGTTCCCTTCCTTGTTCTTGGATAAAGCTTAATGTAAATTTAGCTTTGATCAAGCTTGGATAAGGAAGTCCTTGTCATGCTCTACTATCATTTTTGCATATTAAATTCTAGATTCTATCATACGCATCAAGCCAACTATCGTCCCGATCATCATTGGCATCCCCACACAACACTTTGAACAGCTCATATGAAGGACCAAATAGAGAATCAATAATCTTATATTACCTGGGGAAGCACATGGAAATGTGCTTATAAGTTATAAGAAGTGATTTCTTTTCAATATGTAGAGGCATTTTCCCCCACTGTTATGCCCCCAACGATATACAAAAAGTGAAAGGGTCATTGCTTATCAAAGAATAGGGAAAAAAAAAAAAAAACTGAATGTAAATATAAGTTTTGATTGTTACAAAAATTACTAACTGAAACAATTACTTTAAGTACATCTTAATTACATATGTTTTTATATGAATAGTTATACATCCCAGCATCCGTGGAGAATTTACTTCTCATCATAACTTTGCAATAAACAAACATACATTTCTTTCTTTTTTACATTATATTCAGCAAAACCTAATCAAATAATTACCATCTTGGCAAGTGAAAGTGCTTGTGGGATCATCATAGGCATAACTATAAGACGTGGGGCAAACAGCCTTGAACACCTTGGAATAACTGGTAGGCTTGCATGAATCAGGGGTGGCATATGCACCAGTACAACAATATTCAGGTGTGTTATAGGCCAAGCAAGCACTCTTGCACGCCACAACATGACCATTCCTTTTCACTTGCAATCCCACAGGGCAGAGCCTATTCAACTCCGCAAGACAACTAATTGGTTTACATGTAGGCCCTGTACCGCTCAAAGGCTCTATTGAAACACGCACGTTATAGCCATCAACGAGACTAACGTCATAGTAATCCACAGGACTATCTAAGGTAAACTCAGCAAGTGTTGCTGGTGGTGCACCACCAGCTCCAGTACATTGTAGCTTGCCACCACAGTCTCCTGTCAAGCATTGTCCATTACCAGCGGAATCGAACTTGCAAAAACGACGAGGCCAGAACCGGCCTGACCATTTCTTAGGTGCAGTAACATTTACAACTTCACCAGGGTTAAGCTGAAACCCTCCATTCATTAGCTGAATTTGTCCACTCCCAGGTAGAATCCCTGGCCATATTGTGTTCCTACATTTGTTTTGCAATGTAAACACAGCCGCTTCAGCTCCTGAAAATTCATTCATATTTATCAACATTAGCTACATTAAGAGGTAATACCCAATGTACAATGTTTCAAAAAACATTTATTTATTTTTAATGTGTATGTTCAATGCTCTTGGAAAGTAACTATTTCTATTTTTATGTATAGTTTTCCGTTCCATACACACCAGGTAATTATTGGAATGAATCCCTTGAGTAGTTCTAAGATACTAACTAGAAGTTTTAAATTTAAAATCTCATAGATCTCATTCTCTTAGATCTCTTGTAGTTTAGCTTTTGAACATAATTAGCTACATCAAACCCCCCACACACCCCAAAAAAAATTTTGATATCAAATAATGTTTAAGAATAGATGTGACATGGGTTTGAATTATGATACCTGATAGAGATAGAACCAGGAGAATGGGAAGTATGTACAATGCCATAGAAGATGGTTGAAAGTATGGAAGAAAGAATAGCCTTTGTTTGTGGAATTTGGAGGAAAAAGGGTGTGTTTGTGTATGTGTTGTGAAATGGGTCATCATTATAAATTGAAAGAAGAAACAAACAATTACCAACCTTTTGTTTTAAGATAGTCACAACCGGGAATTGTCTATACCAGAATAAACAAAAACGACCAAGTCTTTTTCTGTTGAAACTGTGATACGGAAAGTATTGGTACAAATTCATTCAACCAAGGAAAGAAAAGTATAAAATCGTATTGGAGTTGTTGCTTGTGAGTGAGGTGATTTATTGCAACTTGGCGTGTCTTCTGGTTTTTTTAGCCTCAATTATTGATGCTCAGCTTGACCAGCCCATATGCTCGAATTCATGAAGATGCTTAACCCATGTCGTTGGGTCTGAACCCAATAATTTAGCCTACAAGTCTAATGGGCTTTCTTAAGTTTAGGCTGATGTTTCAATTCATGGCGTAAGAATAATATTTTATTTCAGCCATGTTAGTATTTTTTATGATACATTTGAAACGTTAGGAATTAAATTGCCACATAATATAAAAATCAATGATCAAAATGATAATTTATCTTTAAAAAAAAATATTGGGTTTATGTGTTATAGGTAAAGTACAACAATTTGAAATTTTGATGATTAAAAAGTTAGCAACTGATATATTTTTCTCAATATTGCAAGGCAGTTGATTGAAAAATTTTGGTATCGTTTTTAAATTAGTGAGAAGGTGATTTTTTTTTTTTTTGGTAATTTGGAATGTTTTCAACACTTCTAGCCAGGCCAATAGTTTGGGCCATGGGCTTGGCCGGGTTGGTTTGTATGTTGCTCCTGGGCCCAAATCCATCTCTTCAATCACAACATGAGTTTTCTTCCTGATACAAGTAGATTAACTTGACCCAGGAAGCCTTTTGTAGCTTTTCTCTCTCCTTTGTATCTTATTCAACTAAAAATATTAATAAAAAAAAAAAAAAGAAGAATATATTCTTAGGGCTTTGGGCTGGAAGGAAAGGAATCGATAGGATATCAATTTTCTTAATTAAATTAATTTGAGTGTAATTTTTTAATTTCCTAATCAACTCGTGTTAAGCAAAACATAAGATTTCCTTTATAATCTATAAGGTATCGTTTATGAATAAAATATTTGTTGTTTTGTTTAGTATTGACTTTGTGAAATGTTAGGTGAGCTTATAATTGAAATATTTTCTAAGCAATTGTTGTCGTTTTGTTTCGTAACAGCCTTGTGAGCGAGGCAAGGTTACTTTACCATTAAAATATTTGCAACAAGTTATTGTGCTTAGAAAGATGGAGGATAACTTATAGGAGGGGTGGCTTAGTAGTAGGAAGTTTTTGTGTCTTGTTATCTTGTGACTTTGAGGCTGTGGGTTTGAATAGTGACCAGTTTCACTATTTTTCGAGTGATCCTACATCATGTCAAACTTGGATTTAAGTGGGTTAGGGTTATGACCACACATTTATGGACCGTATTTATTGAGTTTTTATTATTATTATTTTTTATATATAGAGTTTTAATCTATAACATCCACTTTTGTGATTTTTGCTTTTTATCATCAAACTATGATATATAAGACACTAATCGGTTTTCGGTATAGGAGGAGATTGAACCTCATATCTTTTATTCAACCACCAAAGATTTTACTAATTGAGCTAATTAGAACCACCATTTTTACAAGTTTTATTTCTTTTTACTGAGGATAACTTCATAAAATATTTATATAAAAAAGAAAAAAAGAACAAAAAAAAGAAAAAAGAAAAAGCTGAGGATAACGTGTCTAGATTCTAGAGTACTGAAAATCTTCCAAGATCAGATGATTGGTTGGCTTGGAGGAAGGTGAAGACTTGTGGTTGGCTTCGTGGGTTTGTTGAGAATGTATAGGATTAGGATTAGGAGGAAGTTACGCAGCCCTGCGGTGAGCACAGAGCAAACTATTCTTCCGTCTTTTACTAAAGGATTAGGAGGAAGTTGTTTTGTTCTGAATAATGTGTCAAAGTTCCATATATCGTGTCTATATTTTCTAAAAATGATTACTCATATATAACGTGTTAAAGTTGTTTTCTTTAAACTTGCCAGAGAACCTAAAATGACATTTTAGTCTATATATAATAGGAGTATAATTCAGTGCTTAGTGAAAAGTTGATATTAATTCAATTACGTGCATTAAAGATAGAAAGAATAACTCTTCTCAAAAAACAAAAAAAAAAGATATAAAGAATAACTTTAGTCAAAGTTGTTTTAATGTTTGTTTGAGTTGTTTTAATTCTTTTTTTTTTTTCTCAAAAAAAAAAAATTTATAGTGGATTGAAAAAAGATTTTTTTTTTCCAAAGGAAAATAGATTTAAATTGGTTTAAGATAATTTCAAATTAAATGGATATTCACGTTTTCACCCATTCTTCTCTAGAAAGCTATGGTCTTGATACCTTTGATACTGAGGTGTCAAGAGGGAAACAAATTGAGAGAAAATCTGAAATTGCAGTGGGTAATTTTTAGCCTTTGAATGAATCCTTTATTTGCCAAGTTTCACTCATCTGGTTAAAAATGAGAGGGAATGAGAGAGTTTTAAATGGGAGGGGAGTCGGACCCTCTGATATCAACTTTAACAAATGAGTTTTCGAGGCTACCTAGCTCAACGTGGGAAACCACCTTGTTTATGTGCATGCAACATAAAGAATTTCATCTTGCAAAATGCAAAGATATGTTTTTATCACTTGAGAACACAATTCTTGTGTATGATGTAATGAAAAAAAAAAAAAAAATTAATACATACAATAACATTTGAAAACTATAGTGTTCACTACATAATAATTTATCTTTACCATAAAGTCAAGACATTACTTTGTTTCTTTTTTGTGTAAGTGAAATTTGAATCCAAATACATTATTTGAAAAAAAAAAAAAAAAAAAAAATTCCTTTTTGTTTCACTTTGAGTAGCCAATCCAAATTAGGTATTATTGTTATTGAGAATTTAACGAGTTGACAATAATTCTTAATCATTATGAACCCTTCCATATGTCCAGAACAACATTCCACGAGAAAACATGTTTTCTAGAAGCACATCACAATAGTAGAATACCTAGTTTATTGGACATTCATGCATAACATAGGCAGTTCTTGATGCAAATATGATTACATTGAAGCAGCAAATGGATTGAAGTGAACAATAGGACGAACTATCAGTGGGTGAGACATGTGCAATGACATGCCTGGTCCAGATTGCATATCAACCTTGGTTCCATCTCCTTCTCCACTAACCTTCCAATCAAAGCATTGAACCAAAGCTGCAACCGCAGTATTCATCATACTGAACGCCAATGTAGTTCCTGGACACCCTCTCCTTCCTGCCCCAAATGGTACAAAATTGAAGCTTTGTCCCTTTCCTTCAACTTGACATTGGTCTAATTTCTCTTGCTCATTGAGTGAAACCAAAAACCTTTCCGGGCGGAACTTGTTAGGATCATCCCATGAGTCTGGATCCCTCATAATGGCATAAAGATTGATTGCCACTGCAGTTTTCTCTGGTATATCATAGCCATTGATTTTGCAATTTTCGCGGCATTCTCTTGTTGTCACAGGGCCTGGTGGGTATAGTCTTAGTGTTTCCTTTACAACTGCTTGTAAGTAAGAGAGATTTGGGATATCTGACTCTTCAACAAGTCTAGTCTTTCCCACAACAGATTCTATTTCCTCTCTAACCTTGTTGAAGACACAAGGATGATTAATGAGCTCAGCCATTGCCCATTGCATTCCTTCTGCTGAGGTATCAGTGCCTGCAATAAAGAGATCCTGGCATAATAGCAAAATTCAATGTGATCAAACTGGTATTGATGGACTCATCTTGTACTGAAATTGAATTGACTATATGTATTTTTTACAAGTACTAACTTGCATAATTGCAACTACAACACACGCAACAAGTTACCAAGCTTTTCATAAACCCTTAACTTGTCTTTCGTTAAATAAATGAATACTGGTCACATTTACACTATATGTTAAAAGATTTAGTCAAATTGTAATTAAATTTTTTTGTAACATCTTATATAACTCAGATCGACCTAATAAACAACTAATTAATGTAATGCTATACAATCATACAATTCTTTAATTTAGGGCATCACAAATCAAACTACTGCATAATGCATCCAGAGATATCAGTTAATAGATCTTGTGAAAGGTTCTTATCATGAAACTAAAATGGTTAAGTCTCACATAATTCACACACAACATTCTTCATAGTTTTTGTCAATTCTAGTTAGTATTGTCCTTCCTGTTATAACTATAATGTTGCGTTTGGAAAAGGGGGGAAAAAGAAGTGAAAAGTGAGATTTTTGCTGTTTGGCTAGCAAGAGAGAAGAGAAATAGCAGAGAAATCGAATCACTTTTGGCCAACATTTTGGTTTCCTCCCAATTTGGGCGTAGATGTAGAGAAACCTACTTTAAAAAATTGCAACAACAAACTTTGATTTTCATGTGCTTCAAAATTACATTATTGCCCATTATATTTTTTTCTACTTCATAAGGGTATAAAAGTAAAAAAATTTAATATTTTTCTCTCCGTTTCTCTTCCCTTGCAAACCAAAGAAAGAAATTCATTTCTTTTCTTTTCTCTTTCCCTTCTTATTTCCAAACACTAATGAGAGAAGCATTTTCTTTTTCTTTTTCCCTCTCCTTTTTCCTTTTTCTCTTACTCATTTCTTTTCCTTTCTTTTTCCCTCGTATGTAACCAAACAAAGCGTAACTGAACGTTAGACAATCTTGAAAGCCAAATTCAATAAGTAGCACATATATAATAGGTATCCACTACCAAAATTTTATACTAGTACCCCATCAATTTTAAGACAAAATAGCAATTCTCCACCACTCCAAGCCACTGAAGTTGAGATTCACATTGATATTACTTACCAAATATTGACCAATTTATCATTTTTAGTGTTCCGTAGCTTCCTTTAGAATAGCTTTTTAATTTATTGATTCGCATTGATAAAAGAGAATAAAATCATAATTGTATTCTAGCTAAGAAATGGCTTTAAAAAAATCATACATAATCAAATAATTCAAATGAGATGCACAATTATTCTAATTTTCAAGAGTCAACTAATGGCTAATGGGAAACAAAAACCAGAAAAAAGAAAAGAAAACAAGAAAAAGAGATCTAAAAGAGGGACAATCTTTACCAAAAAGAAGGCTTTGATCTGGGTCCTTGTAATCTTAACCTCAGCTACCTCATCTTGATAAACATCCAAGAGTATATCCATCAAATCCTTATCTTCTCTCACACTCCCATCTCTCTTCCTTCTCTCTTCATGCTCCTTCAACACCCTCTCCAACAATTATTGAAACCTTCTGGTCACATCCAAAGCCTGTTTCCCATACAACCAAAACCCCATTTTCTTCAAGGGCCCCAACACATCCCCAAAGCACAACTTTGCAGCCAGCTCAAATGACTCCTTCACCAGATCTCTAACCTTTTCAGCCTCTCCATCTTGCACTGAACACCTGGTGCTGATCACTACCCTGCATGTCACATTGTTTGTAAGCTTCATCACCTCAGCACGCACATCAACATTCTCATTTTTCCTTGCACTTTCCAACACTTTCCTCAACAGCCTCTCTATCTCTTCACGCCGAATACCACGGGAAACTTCAAGCTGTTTTGTGGCGAATAGTTTGTAACACAAAGTTTCTTCATGAATCTCCAATAATCACCATATGGGGCAGTGATAAAACCTGAATTATTATACTGTAACTTGTCAGCAAAGGCAAATATAGGCCTAGAAGAAAAGGTAAGGTCCTGGGATTTGAAGATTTCAGAAGCAACAGAAGCTGAAGAAACAAGTAAGCAACGTGCTGAGCCAAAACGGAGATACAGTAGAGGACCATATTGGTTGGAGAGGCTGTGGAAGGACTTGTATAAGAATGGAGTGAGGAGGCGGAGGTGACCGATGAGTGGGAGGGCTGGTGGGCTTGGAGGAAGGTGAAGACTCGTGGTTTGCTTGGTGGGTTTGTTGAGAATGGACCGGATTAGGAGGGTTGTGATGATAGATACAAAGAAGAAGAAGGAGTAGTATTGGATGTCGGTCATGGCATCCATGGATAGAATTTTTTAACTTTAATGTGAAAGTTGTTGTTTTGTTTAGTAGGGGCTTTGTCAATGGCAATTAAGGGAAGGTTTATGATTAAAATAATTTCTGTTCACACTATTGCTTTGTGCCGTGGCGGTGGCTGGAACACTTTGTGAGGAAAGTTTACTTGCCTAAAGTTTTTATGCATAGAAATATGAGAATAAGGCTATTATCAATCGCTACAACAAAGGCGAGTCTTATCATCGAATTATTTTCTGTGCACATTGTTGTTGTTTTGTGAGGTAAGGTTACTTTGCCATTAAAATATTTAGACCTAGCGGTTGTCCGTAAAAAGATGGATAATAACCAACATTTCGGTGGTCTAATTGTTTAGATACCAGGTTAACAAATCTCAGAATTTGGGTTCGAACTTCAACAACTAATTGTGTATTGGTATTTCTTATATCTCATTTTTATCTCAAATAATCCAAAAATAATAAGTGAGTTTTTCATAAACTAGAAGTATGAAATTTCGTCTGAGAGTAGGTAAAGTACTACTATGATCACACTCAAGTGAGGAAGCTATCTTGTTTCATTATTTTTCAAGTAATCCTGCACCATGTCAAATTTGGGTCTAAGGCAGTGGGGATCATGTCTTAAAAAATATATATATTAAAATAAATAAATAAATAAAAATAAAAAAAGATGAGAGGATAGCGTGTCTTGACTCTAGACTAAAGTATTAAAAATCTTCCAAGGTTGGATTTATGTTGTACTAGTACACAAGAATTTGTTTTTATTGTTTTGTTTGCAAATTATATTAGTGGATTTTTAGTTCTTATGACTTATGAGGTATATTAATTGTTTATGATTAAAATATTCTTTGTTTACATTGTTGTTTATTTTTTTTATTTTTTTATTTTTTAAGTATGGACTTTGTGAAATGTGAGGTGAGGCGTATCATTGGAATATTCCGTGCGCCTTGTTGTTTTGTGAGGTAAGGTTACTTTACCATTAAAATATTTGCACCAAGTTGTTGCGCATAGAAAGATGGAGGATAACTTACCATCTTAGAGGTGACTTACCGGTAGGAAGTTTTTGTGTTATATTAGCTTGCGATTCTGAAATTGTGGGTTTGAGTAGCGGCTTATTTCATTGTTTTCCCACGCTATTTAAAGAGTAGAAAAAAGATCTTTTAAAAAGTTGTAGGTACGGCACTTCAAACCTTCTTCTCCTAGTTTGAGTCCAATCCTCAGGTTTGTTACTTCTCTGGAACCTTTTTTTTTTTTTTTTTTTTTTTTTTTTTTTTTCTTGAACTTTTTCATTATTCTAGCTATTTTGTTTTACTTTCTCTTTATTTAATTATTGGTAATTACTTACATTCTGATACAGCACATGCATGAACTCATTTTTATTCATTCATTATTATCAAATTGGAAGGGGACGTGAAGTAGTATAGAACCATAGATTTATTTATTATTATTATTATTTTTTTTTTTTTTAGTAATCATGGACTATGTATTTACTCTGTACTTATCTATTAAGGTTTTTTTTTTTTTTTTTAATTTTTAAATTCACCTTGTCTTTTTGGGTAATTCTTTTGATTCTTTATAAGTAAATAAACATTTACCTGTATAATCTTGTATAGAGTCCACATTAACACTTTCTCTATTTATTTTTATCTTAGGTTTTCTTGGTGTTTAATATCCTAGTTGTTAACATATAAAACAATTTTGTGAAAAGAAATAAATATGCTACTTCTAGTATAATTATAAAATGTATTGGATAAAGCAAATACAATACAACTTTGCTTAACCGTAAAAATATCTAATAGTCTCAAGTTGTCAACCCATAAATAAAATCAAATTCATTATATCACTCAACTAAAAAATTACTATCTATTAGGTTAAGTAAGCAAATATCAAAGAAAAAATATATTATACATCGGGTGCATGTGATATCAACTCAATACTAGAAGGTCAAGGCTTCTCTCTTTACTAATAAATACATTTTATAAATCATGTTTAAGTCTCAAATGAAGAGAAGAATAGAAAAAAAAAAAAATTAAATTCAAATATAAGAAAATGCCCCACTTAAATTGTTGCCTTAGGCTCCAAAATATAATAAGTTAGTCCTGAATTTGGGTTTGGATTGTGACAAAATGTGCCTATGTCAAATCCAAAAATAAGGCCAACAATGCTAGCCATCAAGGAAATTCAACAACTACATACCACTAATAGTTATAATTCTTTGACAAAATGCACTTTACTTGTAATTGGGTAAATCTAAAATGAGTTTAGTACTTCAAAAAACATGTTATTCAAGTCAAGTATTAAAGACATGAAGATTGATCCAAGAAATAAGTGAAAAAAAGCTGTTCATTAAGTCTTGATAGATAGCTTGACAGATGCCTGCTATCGAGACTTAATGTGAAACTCGATAGATAGCTCGATAGCAGTTTGATTTATCGAGAATTACGATTTCAGAATTTTCAAATCTAAAATCCGGCCCAGGCTTTTGTATTTGTTTAGGATTTCTTTTCTCACAACCCTAGGCATATATAAGGCTTATTTTAAGAGCCGTCGCATACAGATACAAAGATCAAGAGACTTATTTTCTCTGTAAAAAGCTATTGCATTTGTACACCATAAGGTTTTGTAACCAAGTGCTTCAAGATCTTCATTGTTAATGAAGTGAAGAATTTTGTAGCCAATAACATCTGTTCAAGTTGCTTGAGTTAGTCAAGTACTGAGATCCATGCAAAGGGTTAGTCACAAATTGGAGGTTTGTGCATCAAGGGAAAGAATGCTACTACAAGATCAAATCCAATTAGTTATTTGAGCGAAGGTTCAACTGTAGGTTGGTATATCGGGATAGGCCAGGGTAGTTGGTAAGATTCCTTATACTTGTAACTGCTTGATTGTTGCTTAATGGATTATTGGGAGTGGTGACCTTAAAATTACCTAGTGGAGTTTTTGCCTTGTGAGATTTTCCCCATTTGTCAACAAATCACTAAGTCAAATTTATTTTCCGCTGCATTTAGCTTTTTTTTTTTGGTGATTTGTTGATGCCTTCACGATTTGCATGCAATTGAATCTAATTAATCAATTTAGGTAATTAAATTAATTAACCGTGGTCAAGCTATCTTAACCCAACAATACACACACACACACACACACACACACACATACTAGTCGCTAACCCATGCATCACTATTGGATGAGTTTTAGGAAAAAATTCATTAAAAAAAAAAATTGCTAAATTACAACCATTTTCCATTTATGGTGAAACTTACAAAATACACATCGTATTTGAACAAAGTAAATTAGCCAAACAAACTCTTAGAACCACCCATTAGGAAGAAAGGACAAACACAAGCTCAAGATAAGTTTTTTGGGAATTTTTTGTAAACTCATTAAGAGGAAGGTGCAATTACTTAGGGATTCATCATTCAATAAAATAATAAGAAAATACAAAATAAGAAAAATCGTATCCTAATATAAAATTGAGTACAAATAAATATAATATAAACCATGAAGTCATCAAAAAACATATTTTTAACAACAAGGTGTTCAATCTCAAAACTAAACACGATAACCTTGTCCCTTTCCTCCAAAAAATTTGTCATAAGATACCCCTCTTTAAAAAGGACAATATTCAATGTTGTCCACTATTCAAATTTGTGTAGTTTGACTAAATTAAATTTCTTTGTGCTATATTCCTATATCCATCCAAGAACCATAAAGAAAGTTAGAGGGAGGAAGACTAGTTTACGTGAAGAAAAATGAAGGCCTCTAGAAGAATTTAGATTTAGTATCAATAGCAAGCATTGCCTCTAACTTAAACATTGGTGACCTTTTGTTTGGAATGTTTGCAATATAGAGGGATAGAACAATCAAATATTTACTATGCAGCACTCTTAATTACAGTGCTGAAACCATCATGCATGAAACTATTTGTGGAGTGGTCTCACACCCTTGGCATAAAAGATATGGAGTCAGAGGTTTTGGTTACATGGTCATGAGGCCTCTCCTTAATGCCAAAAGATAATAGAAAGATAGATGTAAGGATTACTGTTAATGTTTAGGAACTCATCAAAATTGTAATGTCTACAATGCCAAAAACTCCAATTTGATTGAAGTTTCTTTTGTGTTATCTAGCTACCAACTGAAGTTCCAAACTAAACATATATTATATATAAAATCAAGCTATGTCTAATATTATTCAACTTTCCTACAAAAGACTAGAACATAAAAATATGACATTAAGCTATCCCTCAAACCCCATTTTTTCTATAGATCAACATGCAAAAATCCAATTCGCATTGCACATTCCCATTAGCATTTTTCTCTTATAAGAGTGTTAGAATTATGGTTAAGTAATTAAATTTACCATTTCCTAACAGCTTAAACTTTTGAGACAATCAGTAATCAACAATCGGTAGCTAAGTGATATCATTATGAATTTTTAGTACTAATTCACTAGAAAAAAATTGCACAAAAGAATATAAAGAAAGAAATTCATCAATTGAAGAGAGATAGAAATTGCACAAAAGAATATAAAGATCGAAATTCATAGGCAGATTAGAAATAGAGAAGAAGACTGCCAACCTTGTTAGGGAAATATTTTATGTAATTGGCTAATCATTTGACAAAATACACTTTACTTATAGTTGGGTAGATCTAGGATGAGTTTAGTACTTCAAGAAATAAGTGTTCAAGTTAAGTATTGAAGCCATGCAATTCTGACCAAGAAACAACTGAAGGAAGTGTTGTTTATTAAAACTCGATAGAAGTCTTGACAGAATCCTTTCTATCGAGATTTAATATTGAAGCTCAACAGAATCTCGACACAAGCTACATTTGTCGAGAATTACAAAATCATATTTTTCAGATTTGATTACACGCATATTCCTATGTATTTGTGTAGGGTTTCTTTTCTCTCAACTCTAGACATATATAAGGATTATTTTAAAGGCCATCATGCATGCATTGTGTGATCGAAGGCAGAAATTGCTCTAGTTCATTATTCTTTTTGAAGAAGCTACTGTGTCTTTACGCCAAGGGTGTTGCGACCAAGAAGCTTCCTGATCTTCATTCTTGATAAACTAAAGAACTTTGCAGCCAACAATCTTCTTCAAGTTAGTGAGTTAGTCACGTACTGGAATCCGTGCATCATTGGTTAATCATGTACTGTGATTCGTGCATTAAATGGAGAGATTGCTACTACAATACAAGTCCAATTGAGGATTAGGGTAAGGGTTCAATTGTAGGTTGGTATTTCGGGATAAGCCAAAGAGTTTGGTAAGATTCTTTATACTTGTAACTACTTGTGATTGATAATAGTCGATTCTTGGGAATGGTGACCTTAAATTCACCAGGTGGAGTTTTGCCTCGATGGGTTTCCCCATTCGTAAACAAATTACCTGTGTCAAATTTATTTTTCGCTGCATTTAGTTATTTGGTGATTTATTTGTGCTACCACGCCATTGCATGTAATTTAACTAATTAATTAACTTGGGTAATTAATTAATTTGCAAGGGGTCAATTCATTTTAACCCAAAAAACCTAGATAAATTGCTAGAATTGACAAAATGTGTTCCAAGAAAACTATTCAAATTGAAGAATGTGATAATAAACTTAAAATAATAAGATGCAATTTGGCCCACTTGGGGGTTACCTTGAAACGACACATTTTGGCGAGGTGTTAGAGCCGTTGAGGCTCTAAAGGAGCTAAACCTTTTTGAATGGAACATAACAACTGGTCATCACTCTTCTTCTTCTTTTTATTTTATTTTATTTTTTTTATTTTTTTTATTTTTTTTGCTCATATGCTCTAATAAGCACTACATAATTTTTTTTTTTTTTTTTTTTGGAGAGGAAATGATAGTAGACTTTATTAATATAAAATTATGTTATACAATGGGGAACAGAAAGAGAGACATTCTTTTAACCAAATAATGACCTCTTCATTTGCTTTTGCAACACTAGCCAAAGTTAGAGCAGCACGATTACATAGTAAAGAAATACTAAAAAAAGAAATAAATCAAAACTATCACACAGAAATATAATGTCTTCAAAAAATCAAACTACTGCCAGAGAACAAATCCACTCTTCAAAGTTTTCAAATGCCCATAAAACCAGTACAGCACCAAACAACACCCTTTTGATTTACTAAGGTATCAATGTGATGTGGATTTTTTTTTTTTTTTTTTTTTTCGGGGAAACTTGGGGACCTTCTTCTATGGCTAAAAAACAAAAATCTATCACTGCTTCTAGGATCCCAAGCCCATGGCAGTGAATGCTAAGAATCTTCATGGTGGCGAATGGGGTGAGGAATTACCCCCAACAGCTTATTGGGAGACACTAAAACTATCTGAGCAGATAGCTTGCTTTTTAGTATGTGAAGGATCCAAGGATAGTGAGGAAGATGAAGAACGTTTACCCGAAGGTTGAACCTTAGACAAATTATCAAGAGAAGTCTGAGACTTGGAACTGCGTAGAATACGCTTCCATGATCTCAAAGACAATTCTTTTTTGCCCGAAATATCCTTATCAGAATTGGAAATTTACTCCATCTCAGTATCTTATTTTAAGCTTTCCTCATTTGAATTTTCATTAGCCACATTTGCCAGCATACACCCCTGCTGATTTCTTGGAGATTTTGATTTTGACAAAGAAGGAAGTTCCTTATTTTTTGGAGTTACAGATTTAGGTACACCACCATCACATTCAAAACTTGAAAATTGAATAGGATCAAGAAATTTTGGCTTACTCAGATCTGTTAGCTGTCTCGGCTTCTCTAGTAGTTGCTTAGCTGTATCCAGATCAGCTTCATTGGTCATCGATTGCGGTGGTGGCAGCTGAAGGTTGATGATGGGTTGTCCGGTTCCTTCCTCTTCTTCATCAACAGATAGAACTTGAGAATTGAGATCACGTTCAATTGGAAGGGATTGAGAAATATCTGCCTGTAAATTCGAATCTTCAAAATTCGAAATTTCGTGGCGGGATATCTGATTGAAGGGTCCTGTGTCAGTCAAGGATGGTTGAGCAGCGCCAGAGCTGGGAGGTGGATCAGCCCCCGTTTTTTCAGAAGGGGCATTCTCCCCAAACACATTACCAAAGCCTTCGACTGCCATGAACGTTTTCCTACATAAGGAAGAAGGTGATGCTGTAAACCAAGCTCCATATTCTTGCTGATCCAAAGATAATGACCCCTTACTTGCAAACCACAGATTGCATTCTTTGTCATCGTGAGAAACCATGCCACACCAATAACAGAAGTTTGGTATCTTTTCATACTTGAAAGACACCCAATCCTCGTGGTCACCATTAAGTAATATCTTTCGACCTCAACACAGAGGTTTAAAGACATCAACTTCCACTCTTACTAGTAAAAAATTACCCCCTATCATCTCCCCCTTTCCGCTTCGAATAAGATACCTCCCCTACCAATCTGCGAATTTCAATGGCAGTTTTCTAGTTTAGCTTATTCACCGGAAGACCTTGCAGTTTAATCCAAAGCTTAGCCTTCGAAAACTTTAAGTTCTAAATTGGACATGAACCATCGTACTTCTGCAAGAGGACCAGATGCTTATCAAAAGTCCACAGCTCCAAGGCTAGCACCCGCTCAGCATCACTCTCCACTTTGAATACAAAAAAGGATCGTATGACTACCAACAACTCGTATCTGGAAACCATTGTGAGCTTTCCATAAAGGTTTGAACATGCGACCTATAGCCTTAACATTCAAAACTCTACGAGTTAGGAACCTAGTTGCAAGAATATACTTTTTATTAACCTCCTCCTGGTTATCATCCAGATTGACCCTAACCCCTTCGTCCTCAGTGAGCGACAGACGATTCCAGTCTTTTAAAACCTCATCCATGTTTGAAAACGAATGAAACAGAATGAGAAAAATGGGAAACAAGAAAACCTATAAACTAAAGCTATATCCCCACCCCTAAAAGGAAAAGAGAACCCAACAAGCCCTACTAGCTAGTAACAATGTTACTAGAGGGAAAAGATATCACTCCCTAAGGATGATAATGCTTTCTACTAAATAATACATGAATTTATTAATGAAATTAAGCACTATATACTTATTAATTACAAAGGAATGACAACAATTATTTATTTATTTTTTTAAAGCAATGAAGTAGAAAATTTTGAGACCTTATTTTCTTGTGATACAATTAAATAGATCCTTAAATTGATTATTTGTAAAGAGCCAATTACATACTTCAACAGTCATGCCTAATATCTGCAAAATCAAGCTATTAGAACCAACTCTAAGAGCAAATTCTAAAATTGTTTTAAGTTGGTCAGCTTGTAAAGTCAATTTTGCACTGTACTCTATTCATACTTTGTTAGGCTTAAATTTGGACTTCAAAATTATGAGGTGGCTTATATATAAGCTAAATTTAAAGCACTAATTGTGCATCATTGAAAAATTGTGACAATAAGCCTGGAGGGTTGAATTGGTGAGGGAATGGGCCTAATAAATTGGAAATTCCCACATGAGACTTATAGCCTGAAACCAAAACCTACTGTGTTTATTGGAACCAAAAGCGAAGAGAAACAGTACACACACACACACACAAAATCAAACACTTAACATTGATTAAAAATATTGATGAATTGATAATGGTGGTGATGAAAAAAAAAAATCAAACTTTACAGGAAAAAATGATGATGAAGAAATTACACATGTTTTGAATCTACTACCATCTCAATCAAAATTTTAAGGGAAAAAAATAGAGTAAATATATTAATAAAAAAGCACATGGTCTTCACCTGAAAGTTTTATTATACTTAACACCTAGAAATATAAACTAAGACAACATACTAACAACGTCAACAATGGCATCATGAAACAATGGTATTGGTCCACTTATTGAAACAGGATCCAAACACCATCGATAGATAAAAAAGAAACAAATATAGTTTAAAATATCAATGAAACAATAAATTCATGAAAAATAAAGATTATGCAGTTAACAAAGGAAGCACTAAGTTACCAATCAAAGTAAGATGCTTATCCATAATCTAGCTTTGCAATGCCTCAGCTCTCCTTTGCCTGTTCTTCCTCATTCATTGGGCCAATAATCTCCCCTTTTATTTTATTTTTTTCCCTATATCAATATTCATGTGTCAAAAAAAAAAAAAAATCAAAGTTTATATATTATCCCAAAACAGTAATAATGGAACTAAAACAATTCCAAACATTATTATACAATAAAATGGGCCAAACAAAGAACTGGAAGTACCTGCTATGAATGAAGAAGTTATTAAGGTGTTCTTCCTATATGAATGGTGGTGTCCACTGTGTTCCCAAAATCTTTTGGATTCAATAATCTATAGAAAAGATAAGCAATTGATGGAAATTTAGACCCCTTAACACACAACCAGATTGAGTAGCCTAGTTAATTAGTCAAGTTGTTACTTAGTCAAATTAAACAATTCTAGGTTAAAACAATCAAACAATCATATCAAGAATATATAGCAGCGGAATAATAAATAACACAAGATATGATCACCCAGGAAAACCAAACCGGTAAAAAACCTGGGGAGGATTTTACCCACCTATCCTCAAGGCAAACCTGAATCCACTATGAAAGAATCGAAGTTCATACAAAAGGACTACAAGCTCTCCGCTCGACTTCCTAATGCTACCCACCAGTAGAACTTACTGACACGACCACGTGCAAACTCCGAATCTACAGACTCTTTCTTTCTTGGATTCTTCTTCAAGTACAAGCTCCCCGCTTGTGTTTCTTTAAGCTCCAATGGCTGCAACCTTGTTGATCATCAAGATGTAGAAAATATCTCTACCTTGAAAACCCTAAGTTTATGTGAAGGAAAGCTCCTCAAGGATCTCACAAGAGATTCACATAAACCGCAAATATGAGCAACAAAGACTTAGAGAGGTTTGGGTACAAAATCCTAAAAAATAAAAAGAGGCACAAGAGGCACTCTAATCTCTCTCTCTAAAAGTCTCAAAAACGTTCTAGGGTTTTCCTTATATATAGGAGAGTTTTATTTGAACCCCAAGACGTTTAAATAGAGTTTGGGCTGAACTGGAACTCTACAGAAAAATAAATCTGTACGTGGTTCGATCGATCGAGTCTAATTTTCAATCGATCGAGCCTAACAGATTTAGTCCAATAAATCTGCAATCACTCGATTCCAGTTTTACAAATAAACATACTTTGAGCAAGCCTAAACAAGACTAAACATATTGTTTTGATCATGGTTTGCCAACATTACACATTAGAGTTCTAAATACATAAAATCCTAAATCTTTAGAACCTAACAAACTCCCCCTTTGGCAATCCGTGACAAAACACAAACTAAAAGCTCAAAGTTTACAAAGTAAAAGCCCATTACAAAAATAATGCTCATAACAACAAATCCAACCTAACTACTATCCATCAGTTGCAAGTAGAGACAGCAGCTCAATTGAATCAACCTGTATGTTTCCTAAAACACTAAACAAAATGCATAAACGCATGTGTGGAAAATACAAGTAAACAAAAATAAATTCTTGATTTCACATATATAGCACAAAATAAAGATATATACCAATGAAGAACTTATAAGTATAAATCAATAAGAAGTGAAACAAGAAACAGAAATAAAAACATAAGTAAACTAACTCTCCCCCTAAGTTAGATACAACAAAAAGTTTTTATTTTCTTCCCTTTCAAAAATAATTTCAACTCCCCCTAAACAAGACAAACATGATTCCCATAAATTAATAATTTTTCCCTCTTTTTGTCACGTATTGACAAAGACAACTCATACAAAGAGTAAACAGCCAATATACGCAATAAAGGATAAGAAAAAATAGAGAATCAAGAGGAACACAAAACAATTCAACTCTATAAAAAATAGAGACAACTCTCCCTATGAACAACACAGGTTAAAAAAAAAACTTTTCTCCCCCTATAAAAATAGGAAAAACAAAACAAGTTGTGGGAAAAACAGTTTTGGGGAAAAATAAAGGGGGTGGGGGAAAATCAGTAGCAGCAGCATGACCAATAGGATCAGGAACATCCTTACTAGCAGGACCAAAGTTAAAAACACACAAACCATAGTTAAAAACTAAGGTGAGGATACACATGAAGAAAAAATATTCTCTCTTTCAGTAAAATGCAAACATGGCACTATGTGACCCATAAACAGTTGCATAAGTAGAGAAAATATTTGCACATTAATTATCCATCATATCTTTTAAGAAAAATATTTTCTGCAGTTCACACATAAGAAATAACATATACCAGAATGTACAAAACTAAAAAATTAATCAATCAATTTTTTGATCAAGTTGAGTACCCAATGTAGCAAAGTGTATGCATGCTATATGTGAAAATAATGAGAGATATGACTGCAAAATTGCAAGATGGATACAGAAAATCAATGTAACGCATGTGAATCCTAAACACAAATGATGCATGAAAAAATATTTTGGTCAAAAACATAGAACTTGAAAATTTTTCAGTTTCGATCGATCGAGAATCGATCGAACATCAATCGAGTCAGGCAGACTCAAACCAAAATTTTAATCGCAATTTCGATTGATTGAAAAACAGGTTTGATCAATCGAAAGTCTGGAAAAATCAGATTTTTGAAAACATAGCATTTTAATGCAAAAACTCCTCAAAGCACATTGTTTTATAAAAAAATACATGAGTATGAGATGAAAAGTTTTTCAAAAACACTTGAATTTAACCCAGTTCTTCAAAATCAAAATTTTCAATCAATTTGTCCTCAAAGCGCAAACATTAAATACATTTTGCATTAAAATCAAGGAACTTTTAATCTTGAATGGCCACAACAAAATCACACACAATATAATGTACCAAGTTTAGCAAAAAGTAACTTGTGTAGTGTGTGCAACTAGTAAAAGCTTGAGATACATGTGAGGTGATATGTGAATAGCAATCAATCACAAAGTCTACAAAATTCATCACATAGAATTTAAAAGAGACTATCACCTAAAGAGTTACATCATATAACTCTCACATCTTCCAGAACATAAGCTTGCAATCATGTAAGTTTCTTGTATTTTTGCCTCATAATATACATACCAATTTTAATTAGGTGAATTTGGCATCAAGCCTAATAGTACACACCAATTTTAATTAAGTGATTTGGCATCAAGCCTAATAGTACACACCAATTTTTAAACATTAAGCATTTAAACCGAGGCTACACCTTATGTTCTTTTTGTGCATGTACTACACTTTCTCGAGCACAAAATTTTACGATATGCACTAAGGTGTTCATGATTGGCTAGTGAACAGTGGTGAGATGGTTATTTATGCCTTTCTCAAAAGGATCAAGTTCGACAGTCAAATAACATGTGACCTCAAGATTAAGACAAAGTGATTAATAACCACAAACATCTTTCCCACACAACATGCACTACAAAGCTCAAACTAGTAAAGTGCAATAAAGTAAACTCATCCAAGTTAAACAAGGTACATAAACATGTTATGTAAAGATAATATGGCCAATCCTTGATTATAAATCCAAGATATATAATACAAAACACAAAAATCTTTTTGGTTTTAACAAACTTTATAACCACCTATTGAGATTTTGAAAAAAAGTTTATGACCAAAAAGACAAAAAAAAAAAAAAAACACACATTGTGCTAAATGAGTAATGCAAATGCAATGCAAGACAGTACTTAACTAAGCTATAGAGGGTACATAAACAAGAAATATCAATTTCTTAATTAACTTTTGAGTACATGTACAAATTAGTACATACTCACACAAAATCAGAAATAGCTTAGCATACTATTCAAGTTTCTCCACAATGTCAAGCATGTTCTAAATCAAGAGAGAGATATCATAACCCATGTAATCCTCAAGAACAATAAAACAAGACACAAAAAAAATATTTTTGTCTTTTTGAAATTTTTCAATGTTTTTGGATTTTTTTTTAATAAAAAAAAAACAACCTAGAAAAAACAAAACAACCAAAAACAGAAACAAGACATGTCCACAAACAATAGAAAGAATTAAAACAGGGACAAGTTAGCAACACTCACCTTGGAGAATCTTTTCTCACCCATCTAGCACGAGTCTTCGGCTTTGTAGGTGAAAATCCATGTGAAGCAGAGTGTATTTGAGGGATTATACCAAACTTCTGAGAAAGACTAAAATCCTGCAAATTCCTTTCACAAGCCAACAAGCTCAAATTTTTCAAAATAATATGAAACAATTTATATGGACTTATGGCAGGAGAAAAATCATCACAAATCCTAGATTGACATACAGAATGCTTAAGTTTCAATTTATGACAATTTGGACGAATGTGACCACGAGCACCACAAAAGTGACAAACAGGAACAAATTTAGGAACATCAGTATTCCTAACAACAAATCTAGTCTCAGAATTTTGTTTTTGCCTCAACAAAGAACAATTTGATCGAATATGACCAACAACACTACAATGGTGATAGGTAGGCACAAAAACAGATTTGTTATGCTTTCTAACAGTAGGTTTAGACTTAGGTTTAGAAACTTCAGCGTCTACATCAGAACTTTTACCTTTGTCTAATCTAGCACAATAAGCCTTCTCTTTATTATTCCTCTTGAAAAGAGAAATATAAACTTTTTCAGTTTTAGGCTTAAGAGAAACAGAAACACTTCTCATCAGCAGGCTTAGTACTAGTCAGATTTTCAATTTTAGCTTTAGATTCAACTAACTCTTGTTTCAAGCTTTTCATCTTCTCATCTAGAGAGGAAATTTGATTTCTCAAAAATTCATTCTTTTTATTAGATTCATCTAATCTAACAACCAATTCCTCTTTTTCAAGATTAGCCAATTTTAACTCTTCTTTAAATTTCTTAGAAATTTTCAAAGATTTAGATAATTCCTTACGAAGAGTTTCAAAAGCATCAAAAAAATAAATAGAAACATGAGCATAAACATGAACAGAAAGACACTTCAAATTGTCCATAATAACAGGGGTCAAGGATCAACCCTTAGATCAAAAGATCTACAACAAGAAGAGCTACCCGCTCTGATACCACTTGATGGAAATTTAGACCCCTTAACACACAACCAGATTGAGTAGCCTAGTTAATTAGCCAAGTTGTTATTTAGTCAAATTAAACAATTCTAGGTTAAAACAATCATATCAAGAATATACAGCAGCGGAATAATAAATAACACAAGATATGATCACCCAGGAAAACCAAACCGGTAAAAAACCTGGGGAGGATTTTACCCACCTATTCTCAAGGCAAACCTGAATCCACTATGAAAGAATCGAAGTTCATACAAAAGGACTACAAGCTCCCCGCTCGACTTCCTAATGCTACCCACGAGTAGAACTTACTGACACGACCACGTGCAAGCTCCGAATCTACGGACTCCTTCTTTCTTGGATTCTTCTTCAAGTACAAGCTCCCCGCTTGTGTTTCTTTAAGCTCCAATGGCTGCAACCTTGTTGATCATCAAGATGTAGAAAATATCTCTACCTTGAAAACCCTAAATTTATGTGAAGGAAAGCTCCTCAAAGATCTCACAAGAGATTCACATAAATCGCAAATATGAGCAACAAAGACTTAGAGAGGTTTAGGTACAAAACCCTAAAAAATAAAAGGAGGCACAAGAGGCACTCTAATCTCTCTCTCTAAAAGTCTCAAAAATGTTCTAGGGTTTCCCTTATATATAGGAGAGTTTTACTTGAACCCCAAGACGTTTAAATAGAGTTTGGGCTGAACTGGAACTCTGCAGAAAAATAAATCTGTACGTGGTTTGATCGATCGAGTCTAATTTTCGATCGATCGAGCCTTACAGATTTAGTCCAATAAATCTGCAATCACTCGATTCCAGTTTTACAAATAAACATACTTTGAGCAAGCCTAAACAAGACTAAACATATTGTTTTGATCATGGTTTGCTAACATTGCACATTAGAGTTCTAAATACATAAAATCCTAAATCTTTAGAACCTAACAGCAATGAAAGTCAAATAGAAAACCATAGATATATCTTAGTAGAAGAAACATAAAGAAAACGTTTATTAGAAAAGAAAAAAAAATAATAGCAAAGGTATAATTCATTGCTTTGTTAAATCTCTCCCTAGAAAAAATATCTACCAAAAACTATAAAGTAATCCTCAATTTGCAAATTAATAAAGCAAAACTCACAATTCACCAACATTTCTAAAAAAAACCCCTTCACAATTCATTGTGCTTCCAATCACTTTTTCTTCATTGTTTTTTATTCCTCATTAACCAAACAGATGCTCAATTAAAATCATGAGAAGATAATCCAACATGCAAAACCCAGAAAAGCACCAAAAAAATCACAAATTTGGTCATCCATAAAAAAATAAAAAATAAATCTGGGCATCCCCAAATTCATCAAAAACATGAAATTTAAACTCTCATTCTGACTTTAAATTTGGTTCTCCTCAGATAGTTTGAGGGAGGAGATAACACAGGCCTCCAACCTATGAAAGTGAATATAGTTCAAAACTCACAAACACCCAATTTCAACTCGCACTCATGATTTACTTATCTGCAATAAAATACAAAGTCTTTCTAACTCTCTCAAACCAATTATAAATTTTTATAACCAAACCTAAATCATAATTAATGCAAAAGTTTTTGTACATAAGAAAATACCTTAACAAATGTGGTGCCAATGGTATTATGGTGGTGGGATGTTGCTTGAAAGTGGGTGATGGCCTGCAAATTTTCTTTCTTTGGGGCTTTGCTTACAAATCGTGAAAAACTTGTATGGAGATTTTGTCTCAAGTTGTTGCAGAAAATAAACTAATAAAGTACAAAGAGATCAGGGAGAAGAAAGATGGGTTTTTGGTTTTCTGTGGAAAGGATTATGTAACATGCAAAATTTATAACTACCAAGAGACAAAACGATATTAAAAATTAGTACCGGTGTGGAACCGGAAGATGGAGGAAGACTAGTCTGGCTATAGTGAAGGGGCTCAGATTTCTCCTTCCATATCTCTATGCATCTTATCAGATTTCTCCATCTCCAATTCTCTTTGGGTTTATCCATACGTCCGTATATTTTTTTTAATAGTGAAAACTGAAAAGGATGTGGCATTATTTCTGATTAATTTGTCCTGATTTTAAGGAAATGTTTGTTTTATAAGATATTTTTATGTTTTTTATTTTGTAACTACTGCCTTAGAGAGACACAATTGAACACCAACAATGGAAAAGGTACAATGTTTCGGTGTTTTAAAAAGGTAGACATGACAATAATTTATGTAGCTATGAGGCGCAATAAGTCGTGGTCAACAAAATGTCAAACGTTTTAGTTATTAATTATTATATAGATATAGATATAGATACAGATATAGATTAATTTATGAAGTCATGTGGCACAATAAAGAGCGGTTAACAAAAGTCAAAAGGTGTCTATTGATTGAAAATGTGCCTATTGGTCAAAAAGGTGCCTACTAACTGAAAAGATGCCCATTGAAAAATGAAAAGTCACAATTGTTCGGTGTTTTTAAATGTATACGTGGTATTAATTTATGTAGCCATGTAGCGCAATGAGGAGTGGTCAACAAAATACCAAACGTTTCGGCTATTAGTTATATATATATATATATATATATATATATATATATATATATATAAGGCTTATTAACTTTAACAATCTCTATAGTCATATTATTTTATTTATATTTATATTAAAAATGGAAAATACTAAAGTTCTAAACTTTTTTCCAATATTTTCTACAAACTTATGATATGATAAATGATTATTGGAGGGAACAATCAATCAATTGAAAGAGATGATACCTTTTATTATAAAAAAATGTTTTGAAATCAACGGGCTTTAATTATATGCAAGCAACTACTACACATATATATTTTCTCAGTACAATCAATATTAAATTTTTTTGCTATTTTATTTAGATTGTCAAAATAAGTGACAAATTTTGCTCAATATAATTTTCAATTAATTGCTATTGTTGGTACATATATGATGATTTCATGTGACTTGTTGTGGTGATGGATCTATTGTTAACGGGGATGTACTATTAATGTGGTTATTGGTGGCAGATGTATTCTTTGAAGTTCTCATTAACAAGAGCACTACAATGTTCATGTATATTTATTCAATTTAATCTAAAATATTGCAAACCAACATTGGAGGAGGAGATCACAATGTAAATAATAACATGAGATGACTATAAGGAGGAAGATGACTGTTAGATGGAGGGCATTGACTCAGATGATAATTGATCTTCCAATATTTATGCTTTCAAGTTTAGTAAAGGATATAATATAACCTATGTGT
Organism: Quercus glauca; assembly: GCA_023736055.1. Lineage (NCBI taxonomy): Eukaryota > Viridiplantae > Streptophyta > Magnoliopsida > Fagales > Fagaceae > Quercus > Quercus glauca. Next base: position 101,416,583 of record CM043318.1, read on the forward strand.
AATATTGAAAAACATGCTATTTTGTAGACCTTTTAATATTTTCATTTTTAATGTACTTACTAGTTTTGAACAATTATGGATTTGTGTTTGTTATTTGAATGGAGAAACTTTTATGAACAATTATGAATTTGTGTTTGTAATTATATATTAATTATTCTATATATAGAAATATTTGAGATTTTCAAATAAATAAAAATAACACAATTTTTTTTTCAACGGAGCTATTTTGTTGCAATTAAATAAAGTATTGGTGACGAGATAAATGGTTTTTAATAATGGTAAAAGTTCATCAAAAAAAAGTAATTGTTTGCATTGATGTTATATTTTCGATGAAAAACTAGGTATTTACAATGACTTTTAGTCATCAAGAAACTAAATTAAAAATGGTCATTGTTCATCAACAAAGGCATTTGGTTGTCCAACTTCCTCGTTTGAAGTTCTATTTTCGACAGCAAGGCAAGTACTTATGATGACTTTTCATTGTCGACAAAATACATTAATGACAACCTTAGTTCGTCGCAAATTGTATTTGGTCCACCAACTTCCTCGTATGAAGTTGAATTTGCGACAGCAATTATCAAGTATTTACGACGAAGTTTTGCTATTGAAAATAAGTGTTAGTGATAGCCTTGTCGGCAATATAGTACTACAGATGAGGCTTTTCCTGACGAATGTCGACAACTTTTTGCCATCAGTAATACAAATTTATGATGGCTTTTTGTGCTTTTGCGACAAACCTTGACTGTCGCAAATAAGCTTATTTTTTGTAGTGAGATTTATAATAGAAAAAAAAAATCCTTAGGGCTTTGGGCTGGAAGCAAAGGAATCAATGGGATGTCAATTTTCTTAATTAAATTAATTTGATTGTAGTTTTTTTTTTTTTTTTTTTTTTTTTTTTTTTTTTTTTTTTTTAAACTCGGGTTCATTTTATGAAAGTCTTTCATTTGCTTCTCTTCAATGGAAGTTTGGCCTAATAAATTGTACTCAATTTTCCATGCAAAATATAAGATCTTATTAGTTGAAGTGCTGAACGGTTGATATCAATACAATATTGATTAAATGATTAAGCTTACCATTGTTTATAAATTTAAAATTTTGATTTATGGGTTAGTCATTTGGATTAATGAGTTTTGTTATTTATGTGCATGCTACATAAAGAATGTAAACTTGCAAAATGAGAAAGTAAAATATTTTCATCACTTGAGATTACATATCTATATCTATATACTAAAAGCTGAAGCGTAGCATTTAATGTTGCTATACTCACGTTGAGCCATATCAGCAGCCACGTCATCATTTTTTGTTTCCAATTTTTCTTATATATTTTTTTGAACATTTTCTCATTTAAAGTGACTTAAAAACACCATTATTTAAAGACTAAAATATCTTTTAACCATTATTTTTATTATTAATTTTCCAAAACTCTCCCTCCCTTTTACCTCTTCATCTCCCAACTACTTTCTACCTTAATATCATTCTTTCTCTACCTTTTTATCTTCCTTTATTTTGACTCTTCTTATTCTCAACATCTTACTATAAATTTGACATTTTCTTTTTCATTCTATGCATAATTTTCTTACACAAAAAAGGTTACTTCTCTCTCTCTCTCTCTCTCTCTCTCTCTCTCTCAATTTGTTTTTTATTTTTTGTTTATTTTTTTTTATTGCATCAATTTTTGAGGTTGATGAATTTTTGTGTAAATTAGAATTCTAATTTGGGTTGATGTAATTTAGTTCTGTGTTTTAAGTTGTTATCTTTTATATTCTCTTTAATTAAATATTATCCTACTTCATTATACATATAGTATATAATAATATAATATTATTATATTACATAGAATAACTTGGATAATTTGATGTTATTGCTATATATATATATATATATATATTATTTTTACTCTTTTTTCCTCTCATATTATTTTATTCAATATTTAAATTCAGTCACATCCTCCATACTATTAAATTATGCAATACAAATCAAGAAAATTGCTAGACACAAACCTGCCTTCCTTTACCATACATTGGGGGAATCAATATATTTGTGTGATAAATGGTCATATAATTTATAATTTAGATAGCACACTTTGAATATGTCTAGGCCCATAGATTGAGCAATTTGTAGACTTAAAAGACTATTGAGGATGAACTTTTTGAATCAAGTCTAAAAAAATATGAACTACTATATATCATTTAGATAAAAAATTTTATCATAGATGCATTAATGTTTTTTTGCCACAAATATAAATCACGCAAACTTAATAATTTTATATTACGTGCTAGCATCGTATCTGCTTCTTCTTCTTCTTCTCAAAAATATTATGTATCATCTTTAAAGGATGCCAAAAATATTTATCTTATGGGAAACGTTACATAAAATATTGAGAAAAAAATGTTTTATATTGCAATCTACTAAAAATGTTTTTTAAATATTTAAATCTTTCTATTTTTTATATCACAGACGTGTTTTACAATTACCACATATGTTAACTTAAGTCTTAATATTCTTAAGTTGTTTTGGCAAAAAAAAAAAAAAAAAAAGGTTGTCATAAAAGAGGAGTTCATGTAAAGTTTTTTGCAAAATGAAATATCTGTTTTGTAAGGCTACCCAACTTGATAATTTGCAAATGATGGAACCACTTGCAACAATATTTGCATAGTTATATAGTTCCAACTAAAGCAATTGTGTATACTTTTAGACTTCCAAAAACACACATCTACAAGTGGTTAAACGTTCATCTTGGATAGTTTTAACTTTTCATATAATTTTATCTTTACATATTTATCTATTTTAATTTATATTTTTTTTCAAAAAAAACTTTAATTTAGATATTTATAAGTAAACAATGAAATAATGATTCATGAATAATAATAATAAAAATGAATTATCTATGCATATTTATCTTGTGCGGTTGTAACTTTACTTTAATTTAGATGTTTATAACTTAATAATGAAATATATACACAAGGTAATTAAAACAATCATATTTCTACAATTGAAAAAGTCACAATTTCTTTTTTCAAAAAAACGCCTTTTACATTTCATTGGAATTATTTTTAAAATTTTTTTTATAAAACTTTTGACATACCACTAAAGCATTTCATACATTAAAAAAATTTAAGGCTCATTATTACTTCCTTTAATATAATATAGATATCTTAATTGATTGAGACCAAACTAGATAAATGTCTTTCATATTTCCTTGAAAATTCAAAAGGAAAAAAAAACAAAAAACAAAAAAAAAAAAACCCTTTAACATACCACTAACATAACTACATCTATAATTATTTAAACCATCTATGATATCTATTTCTAATTGATAATAATAAAATTTACAACTAGCAAGGAAACATACGAAGTAATAAAGAATAAACAAAGGAAGAAAAAAAGAAATGAAATCAAACATCTATTAATAACTGTTATTTGGAAAATAAAAAGGTGGTCAAGAGGAGTAAGAAATAATATAAAGATGGCTATACAGAGGACATTGAAAACTTTATAGTGCAATAAAATCAACATTTAAATATAATAATACAAAATTTAAACTTAAAACTAATCAAACTCTAACTAGGGAAATTATATATATAGATATATATATATATATATATATAATCATAATCTTCATACACCATGACTTAAAAAAATTTAATGAATAGTTCTACCTCTTATTTAATGTCCATGTTATGCACATCATCAACCAATAAATATATGATAATGGTAAAAAATGTTATAAACAAGATTATAAAAAATATGATAAAACTATTTAAAAAAAAAAAAAACTCTTTATAAGGTCTAGGGACTAAAATAGTATTTTATCTAAAAAATTATCATGTGCAATACGCGGGTCTGCAATTAGTATTTAATAAAATTTGCAATCTATGTCATACACCCCATATAATTTTCTCTTTACCATAAAGTCAAGACACTACTACATTTTTTTTTTTTTTTTTTTTTGGTAAGTGAAATTCGAACCCAGATACCTTCTTTGGCCCAAACAATTCTTTTTGTTTCACTTTGAGTAGCGAAGCCAAAGTAGGTATTAATGTTATTGAGAATCTAAAGAGTTGATAATAATTCTATATCATGATGAACATCAACCTCTCCATGTCCAGAACAACATTCCACGACGAAACATGTTATTTAGAAACACATCATAATAATAAAGTATCATGTCATACAAAATTAAAGACCTACATCACCAACTGGTGCTTGACATAGAAAGATAGTTGCAGATACGATGTTCAGTAAAGAACCAAATACCTAGTTTATTTGACATACATAATATGGGCAATTGTTTATGCTTATATGATTATATAGAAGCAGTAAATGGATTGAAGAGAACAATAGGACGAACTATAAGTCGGCGAGCCATGCTCAATGACATGCCTGGTCCAGGTTGCATATCAACCTTAGTTCCACATTCTTCTCCACTAACCTTCAAATCAAAGCATTGAACCAATGCTGCAACTGCGGTATGTATCATACTAAATGCCAATGCTGTTCCTGGACACCCTCTCCTTCCTGCCCCAAATGGTACAAAATTGAAGGTTTGTCCCTTTCCTTCAACTTGACATTGGTCTAATTTCTCTTGCTCATTGAGTGAAACCAAAAACCTTTCCGGGCGGAACTCATTAGGATCATCCCAGGAGTCTGGATCCCTCATAATGGCATAAAGATTGATTGCCACTGCAATTTTTTCTGGTATATCATAGCCATTGATTTTGCAATTTTGGCGGCATTCTCTTGGTATGACAGGGCCTGGTGGGTATAGTCTTAGTGTTTCCTTTACAACTGCTTGCAAGTAAGGGAGATTTGGGATATCTGACTCTTCAACTAGTCTAGTCTTTCCCACAATTGATTCTATTTCCTCTCTAACCTTGTTGAAGACACTAGGATGATTAATGAGCTCAGCTATTGCCCACTGCATTGACTCTGCTGAGGTTCCAGTGCCTGCAATGAAGAGATCCTGGCATAACAGCAAAATTCAATTATGGTCAAATTGGTTGCCTTGAAGGAATCAATTTGTTCTGATGGCATCTCTAACCAGCTACTCCTTTAGACGTTAAACTTGTTTTTAATTGAAATTTCATTAATAAGCATAAGTTTTATATACTAATTCAATTGCAAAAAAGCCTCCAAATTCTAACCAATAGGAATATTGCTATATCTATAAGAGTATTAATTAGACCCCAAATATTAGCCCATATATATATATATATAAAGAAAAAAAGAAAAAAAAAAAAGTAATGCAATGGACACAACAAAATATTACAATAATTTCACAACATTCCTAAATTAACATGCCAACTCACACATGAGCTCACCACAATCTTTAATTAAAATTTTTGCTATGCTAATTTAAAAATATTGTGAAATTTTTGTATCCCTAAGATTACTCAAACGAAATTGTTTAGAGTAATGCTACATCCACAATATTTTCATAACAAATTCTATGTAATAATATGTTGTTAATAGGTAAGAAACAAAAGTGATATCAATGGTGAGCCAAATTATAGAAACAATAGCAGATTACTATCTACGATTTGTTGTGAAATTTGATATACGTATTAAGAATATAAAAAACATGTAATCTAACAGTTACATTTTCAAAATTTTCATACAATAAAATAATATAAGAAAAGTTTGAAAGAAACCTTTTCCATTGTTACGATAGTCTTCATTTTTTCTTTTTATTATTTAAAAAGCCGTCAGTCTAAGATACAAAGTATGAACATATCAACTAGTCTTCTAATGAAAATAATGGGATTAATGGAGAAGATCATTACAAACTTGTCCTTCTAAAGCCAAAATTTATTTTTTGATATTGTTTGGGAGAAGTTTTGAGAGATTTGCAATTGGCTCCTCTAACTTTCCTCATAGGAACAGGAAAAGAAAGAACGAAAAAGAATGGTGCTTTAACACTGTTTGTTTAGTTATATTCACTTAGATAGAAGCAGGTTTTTAAGAAAAGTAACTAAGGAGCAGTATACTATATCTAAGTTTTGTCAATTTCAAAATTTCATAGAATTTGGAACGAGTTTAAGATCTATATTTTTTAATAAATTCAAATTTAGAATAATTACTCTTAATTCAAATATGTGTTTTCTCATTCTTATATAAATGCACTAAAATGGGCCGAAGTGGATTGAGCTGTACCGAATAGGTCAAAGTAAACCAAAATGGATTGAAATGATACACTAATGTGGCTCAACATAAGCGTAAGAACAATAAATGCTCAACTTCAGCTTTTAAATACTGTATAGATTTTTTTGAACACAAATAAAAAAACAAGTAACAATGACATTTAATGTTTGTTTGAATTGACGTTTTATTGATTTACTAAATTCCTAAAAGTCGTTAAAAATAAAATTGTATAAAAAAAAAGTGAGTCAAATTAATTAAGCTAATTCAAAGGCATTGTTACTCTATATTGAAAGATGGGACAGGACGTGGGTTTTAGTAAGCTCAATTGATAAAATTTCTGAAGGTTGAACAAAAGATCTGAGATTCAATCACTGTCTACACTAGAAATTAATTGGTGTCTTATCTGATGATAAAGAGCTATTACCAAGAGTAAACGTCACAGATTTAAACTTTCAAAAAAAAAAATGATAGAATGGGACTACTGCACACTCTTGGCATGATGGTAAGTTCATAAGTACAAAGTTTTTGGGGGTTGGAATGCAAATACCAGAATTCAATTTTCTAGGAGGGAGTTTCACATATATATACATTTAGATTTGAGTAAAGTAAAATTTCTATCTCGTAAACTTTTTTTTGGGTGGGGGGAAGGGCCAAGGTTAAGTCTTAAGAAATGAGCTTTACACTTATATACTTAAATTATCTTAGAGTAAGATTTCTTTCTCAAATAAAAAAAAAAAAGTAAAATTCAAAAAAAATATATATTTTTGAGAAGTAAGAGGGAGAAACTTTACCACAAAGAAGGCCTTGATATGGGTTCTTGTAATCTTAACCTCGGCTTTCTCATCATGACAAACGTCCAAGAGTATATCCATCAAATCCTGATCTTCTCTCTCGCCCCCATTTTTGCTCCTTCTCACTTCATGATCCTTCAACACCCTCTCCAATAACTCATCATACCTCCTAGTCAAATCCACAGCCTGTTTCCCAAACACCCAAAACCCCAATTTCTTGAAAGGCCCTAACAGATCCCCAAAGCACATCTTTGCAGCCAGCTTAAAGGACTCCATCACTAGATCTCTAATCTTTTCTGCCTCTCCTTCTTGCTCCAAACAACTAGTACTCATGGCCATCCTGCAAGTCACAGTGTTTGTGAACTTCATCACTTCAACACCCACATCAACATCATCTTTCTTCCTTGCACTCTCCAACATTCTCTTCAACAACCTCTCTTTTTCTTCACGCCGAACAAAGAGGGAACGCTCAAGCTGTTTTGTGCCAAGAAGTTCAGTCATGCAAAGTTTCTTCATGAACCTCCAGTAATCACCATATGGAGCAGTGACAAACCCTGAAGTTCCATAGAGTAACTTGTCAGAAAAGGCAAATCTAGGCCTAGAAGCAAAGGCAAGGTCTTGGGATTTGAATATTTCAGAAGCAACAGAGGCTGAAGAAACAAGTAGGCAGTGTGATGCACCAAAGCGGAGATAGAGAAGAGGGCCATATTTGGTAGATAGGTTGTGGAGGGATTTGTATAAGGATGGACCAAGAAGGTGGAGATGACCAATGATTGGGAGGGCTGGTGGACTAGGAAGAAAGTGAGAATTCGTGGTTACCTTGGTGGGTTTGCTGAGAATGGATCGGATTAGGAAGGTTGTGATGAGAGATACAAAGAAGAGGAAGGTATAGCATTGGATATCACTAATGGTGGTAACCATGGCTAGATTTTTTTTACCACTCTTGAATACGTTATTGTTTTTTTTTTTTTTTTTGCAAACTATAGTAGTGGCTTTTTAGCTTATGAGGTATCTTTTATGATTAAAATATTTGTTGTTTACGGTGTTGTTTTCTTGTTTTGTTTGGTATTGACTTTATGAAATGTAGGTGAGGCTTATCATTGAATTATTTTCTGTGCACATTGTTGTTGTTTTGTGAGGTAAGGTTACTTAACCATTAAAATATTTGCACCTAGTTTTTGTCCATAAAAAAGATGGATAATAACTTACCATCCACGGCAAAAATCTTGTATGCACTAGACACATAATACACTATTTCCTATTTAGGAGTTTAATTATTGGAAGTCCTTATATCCCATTATCTTGTGAGTATGAGATTGTGGGTTGAGTAGTGGCTTGTTCTATTATTTTTTAGGTGATCTTGTACTATGTCAAATTTGGGTTTAAATGAATTGTGACTTAAAATATATATATATATTAAAAAAAAATAAATAAAAATAAATAAAAAAAAAAAGAAGAAAGATGAGAGGATAACATGCCAAAGTCCATACATGTCTAGACTCTAGAGTATTAAAAATCCTTCATGATCAGATTTGTGTTGAACTAGTACACATGAATTTTGTTTTTATTGTTTTGTTTGCAAATTATAGTAGTGGCTTTTTGCTTATGAGGTATCATTTATGATTAAAATATTTGTTTACTTGTTTTGTTCAGTATCGACTTTGTGAAATATGAAGTGAGACTTATTATTGAAATATTTTCTGCGCGCATTGTTGTTGTTTTGTGAGGTAAGGTTACTTTACCATTAAAATATTTGCACCAAGCAGTTGTTGCGCATAAAAAGATGGTGGGTAACTTATCATTCAAGAGGCGACTTATTGATAGGAAGTTTTTGTGTCACGTTATCTTGTGATTCTGAGATTGTGAGTTTGATAGTGGCTTGTTTTGTTATTTTTTAAGTGATAATGTGCCATGTCAAATTCTGATTTAAGTGAGTCAGAATTTAAAAAAAAAAAATATATATATATATATATATATATATATATACACACATATATATACATATATATACATTAAAAAAAAAGGAGGATAATGTGTCAAAAGTCCAAGAGACAAGAGTATTGAAAATCTTCCAAGATCAGATTCATGTTCTACTAGTACCCAGGAATTTTGGTTAAATATGGTTGAGAAGTGCTATGGATGTAGTATTTCTTCAAATATGGTTGAGTAAAATATAGATTTGACTACAACGATTTATGAAGCCTAGTCTTACTAGTTTAGTTTTTGACAGTTCAAATGAATATGACCCTAATTTTTTCACATATGAAAAAAAATTAATAAAAAAATAAAAACACCCGAAAATAATAATAGGCCTAGAAGCAAAGGCAAGGTCACGGGATTTGAATATTTCAAACGTAACAGAGGGTTTGTTGAGAATGGATCGGATTAGGAGGGTTGTGATGAGAGATACAAAGAAGAGGAAGGTGAAGACTCGTAGTTGGCTTGGTGGGTTTGTTGCGAATGCATCTTATTGGGAGGTTTGTGATGAGATATACAAAGAAGAGGAAGGAGTAGCATTGGATTTCAATCAAGAGGAAATTGTTTTGTTATTAATAATTAACGTGTCAAAGTTCACTCGTGTCTACTAACCATGCAAATTTTAGGCATGTTTGGTTATATTGTTTAAACAACAGTTTTTGTTGTTTAAACAATACAACATGTATTTTTGCAACACTTTTCTACTCACACGTATTTTTATAACACTTAAAGGCTCTTTTGGTAATGTTGTTCTAGTAACATTGTTTGTATTTTTTGAAAATATGTGTAGATGAAAAAATATGTAAAAATACGTATACATAATATTATTTAAAAACCAAAAATATATGTTTAAACACAAATACCAAAAACATTAGAACAACACTCTTCTCAAAAAAAAAATTTTTATTTACTCAAACACGCGTGCATATAACGTCCCTTTCTATTTTGGGTGTAACACTTGTAAGTGTGTAACTGTTTATTTACTCAAACACGCATGCTTTTTTTTTTTTTTTTTTTTTATGGGAAATTGGAAGAATTATCATTCCACAATGAAATTGAATTACAACAGAGCCAAGAAGGAAAGGATTACAACATATCATCTCTAAGAATGTTCAGGATATAAGGGGGAGAGATTCCTTTCCAAATTTTTGATTGGCCTGAAGATTTTGCTTCTTTCGCCAGTGAGTGAGCTGCTCTATTGCCGTCCCTTTTCAGGTGTTGGAAGGAACAAAGACTAAAGGTGCTAGACGCCACCCTGATGTCCTCGAGAATGTGACCAATGTCGCTGCCAGCAACCCCAGAATTTAAGGCAAGGATGATAGAGAGAGCGTCGGATTCACAAATGGCCTGGTCAACCCACAACTCCAAAGCAAAGAGGACACCTTGAAGCAGCGCATATGCCTCTGTAGTTTCAATAGGGAAGCAGGAAGGGAGAACCAAGCTAAGAGCGCCAAATGAAGAGCCCGAGGAGTCCCTAATGACAACACCAATGCAGGAGTTGCATCCCCCTGCATCAGTCGCGCCATCCACGTTAATCTTGAAGAAACCAGGAGGTGGAGCAGTCCATTGGTTGCAGGCTGGGGGGAGGGAAGGCAGACTCATTGTAATCAAGAAAAGCTCTTTTTGCAAACTCCCAAATCTGGGTTGGCGAGGTTGCCGAGTCACTATGAATAGCTTGGTTTCGGTTACCCCAGATTGACCATAAGACCATGAAAAATAAGTCCAATTCCCATAGCATGCCTAAACCAATAAACTTAGAGGCAAGATCCATGATGTCAGCACAATGGCGACTCCAGGAATTTTGTCCAGGGTGTTCCTATTCTACTTTGAAAAAATTTCGGGTCATTTCGGTCTATTTCAGGTGTTTCGGGAAATACCAGCCGAAATTCAAGATTTGACCGGTATGAAATTTGTGCTTTAAAAAAAAAAAAATCTTAAAACCAAAGCAAATTTGCATTTTGTACACCGAAAAACCTCAAAAGGAAAAAAAATGAAAAGAAATTAAATGAACAAAAGTACTTATACAATAAACTATAAGTTCATTTGAAATATTAATAAAATTATTAATTATTGTTGTTTAGTTGTTTCCTTAATTTGTTTATCTTTTATAAACTATAATTTGTTGTATGGTTGTTTCATTAATTATTAAAGGGAAATGCTAACGAGTGCCCTTAGGGCACTGGTTAATAATCTATTTAAAGAAAGTTTTTATGGGAAATGAAAAAAAAAGTAATTAATATTTTGACAACTTTTTTTATTTTCCATAAAAGTGGTATCAAAACTTTCCTTAAATAGATTATTAATGAGTGCCCTAAGAGCACTCGTTAGCATGACCCATTATTAAATTATTAATGGTTGTTTAGCCTAACATAATTTAATTTATTTGTCTTTTATAATGTATTGGTTAATTAAATTATTAATTATTGTTTATTAGTTACTTTTTCTAATTAATTATTGATTAATTAAATTATTGTTTATTAGTTGCGTTAGCACACATCTATGTACACATTACACTAAAAGAGCCAACCATGTGCATATTACACATCCCATGGGCTGATGTGCACATTGCTTTAATTATTGTTTACCCAGCCCTATGTGTTCATCCACCCCCCACCCTACTCAACAGACAAGCCAGTCAAGCCTCAAGAAAATTTCCCCAATCACAAGAGCCAGCTGCCAATCAAAAAATTTCACAATCACAAATCACAGTACACATTATACTAAATGACAATTAATAACCATTAAAAAAAAAGAAAAAAAATTAATAATTTAATATCTCACCAACACAAACACACACCAACACCAACGGATAAGACATTAGGATAAAGCCAAATTCAAAAAATCAAAAAACAGCCGAATTTAATAAAGATAAAGTCAAAGCTTCAACAGTTCAGCAGCCCAATCACAGAATCAGATAAAGAAAAAGTATTAAAATTATACTTAAAGAATAAAGAGAGAAAGAGACTCAGAATTTTCATTTCTGAATCAGAGAGAGTGAGAGACTGAGAGAGAGTCAGAGAGAAAAAGGGAGAGAAGTTAGTTTAGTAAAATGAAATACCTTGAGGGAGGCAGTGCCGCAGTGACGAGGCGATGAGCGATCTCCGATGAGGGCAGTGGCGAGCGACGAGCGGCGACGACGAGGGGCGAGCAAGCCGAGCGACGACGACGATCTGGACTGGACTGATCTCCAATGACGACCGAGCTGCGAGCGGCGTGACTGATCCAATCTCCGTGACTCCACCTGTTGGCAATTGGCTTGAGCCTGAGGCGTTGCTTTGAGGGACTGAGGCATTGCTTGCTCTATCTTTACTCTTTAGATTTGCTTTAGGCCTTTAGGGATTTCTGATTTGATTTGCTCTGCAGCTCTGTATTGGGGTTTGGTTGTTTTTTTTTTTTTTTTTTTTTTTTTTTTTTTTTGGTTGAGAATCTGTGGGTTTACTCCATTTGTAATCTGTTGGGCTTGCCGAGTTGCCATGGGCTTGCCATGGGCTTGGTTGTGTTACAATTTTTTTTTTGGGCTTTTTTTTTTTTTTTTTTTTTTTTTGGCTTGAAAGTAGAACAAATAATTTTTTTTTTTTTAATTTGAGAGTGTTCCTAATTTTGTGATTGAATGCCTAATAAAGAGCAAATATAAAAAATTTTGTAAAAAAAATTTTTTTGAGGTTTTTTTTCAGGTCAGGGTGTTCCTGGGAACACCCTGACTTGTATGTGGCGTCGCCACTGTGTCAGCATTGGTGGTTGATAAGTTTACAGGGCAGTCAGACCAAAAAACCTAAGTTTGCTTAGCGTGGAAGCAGTGGAGCAGAGCATGTTGGATGGATTCCAATTCTTTGTCACAAAGCGAACAAAAACCTGAGGAGTTTAAACCGCAACATCGAAGATTTAGCATGGTAGGAAGGCCATTTCTACACACATGCCACGCAAAGATCCGAACCTTTGGGGGAACATTTAGTTGCCAAATTTTTTTCCAGAAGGAGGATTGGTTATGCTCAGATGTGCTCCCACCGGATTCATTCTCCTCAACCACACGTATAGCTATATAGTACGTGCTTTTCACAGAAAAGGAACCCTTTTTGCTTCCTATCCAGATGAGCTGATCTTCAGGGAGGCTATAGCTAATAGGAATTTTGAGAATGGATTCAGCTTCGAAAGGTAGAAAGATAAATCTCACGAAATTAGTTTTCCACCATTTTGAGTCCTCGTCAATGAGTGAGGAGACCATTGGAAAGTTGTCAAAAACTAAGTGAGGCGAGATCACCTTGTAGGTGGTTGGAGTTGGGAGCCATCTATCTTCCCAAATGTGAATCCTTTTGCCATTTCCCACCCTCCATCGAGTGCCATTTTTAAGAACCTGAAGTTGTCAAACACGCGTGCTTTTAAGTGGTGTCGAATCTCAGACAAAATATAGTAGCATCTTTCAGATCTAACTGTCTTGGATTTTTCTATCTGTTGCGTTGAAATCAACATTTTCACTATTGCCGTAAAAAGTGAGATGGTCTGGTCCCAGAGTCATTTGGCTTTGATTCTCAATAAATAGTGTTACATTTATTCAACCAAAATTGTCTTGAATATGAGATGTACGTAAAAGAAGAAATGTTAAGGGAGTGTTTGGTACATACACTTATACGATAGTTTTCAGTATTTAAATAACATTATATGTATTTTCATATACTTTTTCACCTACACGTATATCTAAAAAATATAAACAATGTTATTAGAATAATATTACCAAACAAACCCTAAATTTTAAAGAACATGTTAAGCAGAATATTTAACAAAAGTGTTTTAATTATACCTTAGTTGTGTGTGAGGAAATTGTTTGAGGTCCCCTTACCATAGCTCACTTGATATTGTTTTTATTTTTTATTTTCTTTAATCATGTGTTTAGGTGGCTAAGTGTGAACCTGGTCCGCTCTTCTACTAGGTCAATTAGGCCATTCTCTAAGGCCCCCGAGTGGAAGGGGGCACAAAGTTTTGGAAAAGAAGGGGTAATCAGGAAAAAAAAATTGGTTCCAAATGAAACCTCAAAAAAATTGTTACATTCTTTTGACCAAAAATTAAGAAGAAAATTCTTTTGTTTAGACAAAATCAATTGTCCCAAAAATAACATCATTGACCTCTAGACAAACTAAAATTTAACCAGATAAAATACAAATCTAGTCTAAAAATATTACTCACAAAACAATTACAAATAAAAACAAATCTAAAATATCAAATCTAGAATTTAGCCATACTCTCTCTCTCTCTCTCTCTCTCTCTCTCTCTCTCTCTCTCTCTCTCTCTCTCTCTCTCTCTCTCTCTCTCTCTCTCCACCCACTGTTCAGTGTTCACTACTCTTAAATCCCTTTTGTTGGTGGCTTTACTTCTCCTCTGATCTGGTCACATCTGAGGACTTGAGGTATAGTTTCAGTCTTTCACCCTTTCTTATCTGTTTTTCCTCCTAATGTAGACTGTGAATATGTAATGTGTGGTTTTTGTTTTATCGTGGGTGGACATATGACTTGTGGCTGTGGGCTGGCTTAATTTACTTCTAGGCCTTGCGAAGTTTTGTTTTGTTTTTGTTTTTGTTTTTTTTTTTTTTAATCATGCGTTTTTAACTTTTTATATTGTTTATTTGTTATAGGATCAGGGAGCTCTTTGTTACGAGGAAGCCACACAAATAAATCAGAGGAAAATTAAGGTTTAAAGCATATATGGGTTGGCTATGGACGGCACCCTATAGCTATGACATTATCCGTGTGTAGATCCTTAACAACACAAAAGAAGTCGAAATAAAATGGCATAGCTTTGGCAATCATCAAAAAGTTGTGTCAGAAGGTGAATTGTAAGCCCCAACAACAAAGGAACGAGCATTTTTGGGGACTAGCCCGCTTCCCATTACTCAAGAGGGTTATTGTCTACCGATCCTCTTTCATGTGGAATCAGTTTAGTAAGATTATACCCAAGCCCGCCTCCATTTTCTTATGTGAAAAAGGTGCTTGATTTATGAAAGTTCAACCTTCTTTCTTAGATTAAACTCGAAACTCCTAGCGAATGACCATAAACCCAAGGAAAGGAAAGAACCGGTTAGATTTTTCATATAATCTCTTCTTATATTTTTTTCCTACTTCGAAAGTATTTTGGTAATTCTTGGGTATTTTGGGGTATCTTAATAATTTATGAGGGTTTATAGGGGTATTTTGGTGAGTTATATGGTAATTTTAGAAAATTATGGGGGATTTGTGCTGTTGTTGGAAGTTTTAGGGATGTTATGTAATTGTTTTTAGTTGAAAGCGGTGTTCACGTAGTTGTTGGAAGTTAGGGTTTGTCAATGTAAATATGGAAAGTTGGTGCGTGGGCTAGGTTTAGGTTAGTGTAACTGGGTTGGGCTTAAGAATTCTGACGGGTTTAGCTGTGTATATGATTGGACATAGAGTTGTAGTGAGGCAGGCCCTAAGCTTGTTAGAGAAATAAACTCCTAGGTGGTTTTAAAGAAGTTGGGCCGAGTTGTGGCCATTTCTATAACAGATATGTTGGACCTAGTTGGGTTAACCCAACCTAACCAGATCTCATTGAAATCCTATCCCAGTGATATTTCAACGATTTCATGCATTTAATGTCCACCTTTGGGCATACTCGTTGGGCAAGCCTTTTGAATATAATGCATAGCAATTCTTCATTATCAATTGCTACTCCAAAATTAAGTAGTAGATCTCTTGCTGTTTTGATTCGCTGTAGAAAGCCATTGATAGATTGTATTATTTCCTTCCTTGATACTCTGAAACTCCAATTTCATATTCAATAGGTTTGCTCATGATGTTGATCTGAATCATTGTTCCAGAGTATTCCAGACCTCTCAAGCATTATTGATTCCAACAATAAAGGCGAACACAGAAGGAGTCACGAGTTTGTGGTGGTTGATTCAGATTTTGTAGTTGTGGAAGCCCTGATCATAGGCTCTAATACCATGAAAAATTTCAATGAGAAAACATAGAATGAAACCACTAGTGTGTAATAGATTAACACAGCAAGCAACTTAAATGAGAAATAGTATAGGAGCTCTCTTTTTAGTAGTTACTAGTTAGAGAGAGACAACCAACTAGCCGTTAGAGGCTTAACAGACCAATATATTGAACTTCCTAACAAGTTATGCACTTGTGATATATTATACTTTATACACGTGTTAAACCTGCTAAATATACAGTCTGACTAAGAAAACAAAACACGACTACAGTTGATATTAACTGTAACGGAGCTGTTGAAAGGTAATGAGAGAAGACCACTTGTCACGGACTTCATTTTTTTTTTTTTTTGATACGGACTTCATTATTCAAGAAATGGTGCCATTGTGCATAATCTGTCTTTACAGTATGTATATATATAGAGAGATTAAATTCGATAATGATTACCCTTCTAATCCCAATATGTTACACTATCTTATCACATATTTAAGAATAAGTATAATCACATTAAAGAACTCTAATACCCATATATAAATCCAACAAATTAAGAATTTATTAAGATGTTATTAAATGTGGTAGTTAGGATATATTCAGGAACGAAGTTATTCTTGGACTCCCCAGTTATTCTTGGACTTGGAGAGGGGGGAGTAGCCCTAGATTTTTTTAAAAAAATTTTAGTATGTATATAATATATCATTTTTAGCAATTTGTTTCAATAAAATTGCACTTTGCTCCCTCAACAATATTATTGATATTTTTAAAAGCTAAAAAAAAGCAAAAATGAAGCCCAAACAACACCCCAAAAAAAAAATAAAAATAAAAATCAAAGCCGATTCTAACTAGAGATCTAACTAGTCAAGGAGTAGGAAAACACCCAATGGCAAGGCACACGTAATAAAAGAGAAAAAGAAGGGGATTTTTAAACCACTCAAAAAAAAAAAAAAAAACCTAACTTAAGGCAAAATGCAGACTGAGGCTCCATTTAAGAGTTCATAAGGGAATGAAATGGAATGGAATGTATTTAAGTAAAGGAAAGAAATGGAAAAGAATATAATGGAATTGAATTAAGTAACCTTGATTGGATGTTTTAAAATAAAAGAATGGAATGTAAATAATCTTGTTTGGGAGCAACATAGAGGAAATGGAATGAAATCATTTTATGAAAATATTACTATTAGACCCATATTTTAAAATAAAGAGTTGAATATACAAGGGTATTTTGTGGGTTTTAGTAAAAAAAACATTAAATTTAATTACATTCCTTCTCATTCCTCCCAATTTCAAGGGGAGTGAAAACTTGAAGTTTGAAGGGAATAGAAAGGAATAAGTATTCCTTCTTACTAATTCAATTCCCTCCTACTTAAATTCTCAAATAAAGGAATGGACTTTTTATTCCCTCCATTAAAATTACTAAATAAAGGAAGGGAAAAATATTCTAAAATGATTCTTTTCATTTCTTTCCATTTTATTCCCTCCTCTCAAACGAAGCCTGAGGAGTTGGGCAGCAGCAAGCAGCAGAAGCAAAGGCAGACAAGCACAGCTACCACCAAAGACTAAAGAGAGAGTGAAAGAAAGAACCAGAGACAAAGAGGAAGCTTGCACTATGACTCTAGACTCATCTTTCTCTATCTAATCAATGACAAAATTTATATTTTTTTTATATATAAAAAGCTGTCCAGTCCACTGAGTCCAGCAGTCCTCTCCTCTCTTTGTTTAATGAAAAGCATAAACAAACAAAACACGCAAGTGATGCAATAGTACAACACTAGTAACTTTGATAAATGAGTCTACTAGAAGCTGGCGGGTTGATGTAATTGAGCATGTCTTTAATCCAGAAGAAGCAGCTGCCATATTGAGTATCCCATTGAGTTCCTTCAGCCAACAAGACAAGATTATTTGGCCCTTCACCCCAACGGGTCATTACACTGTGAAGTCGGGGTACCGGTTCTTATTTAAAGGAAGTACAACGGTCCATGCACCGGCTGACGACCCTTTGTTTTGGAAGAAGTTATGGGGCCTTGAAGTTCCTAACAAAGTGAAAAACTTTGTGTGGCGAGCGTGCAAGGAAGCTCTTCCAACTAAAGAAAACTTGCATCGTAGGAAAATTGCCCAAGATGCCCTCTGTGAGAACTGTAAGGTGCGGAGTGAGGATGGCTCACACTCTATTTTCTTTTGTCCTAATGTGCAGGTAGTGTGGCGGTCTGACCTGAAGTGGAGCTGGCTCCCTGCTTTGGAAGGAAAATCTATGAAGGACATCTTCAAATTTGCTCTTTCAGAAAAAAAAGATATGGAGCTGCTGGCCTTTACGGGGTGGGCAATCTGGAATAGGCGAAACCAGGTCCGTCTCAAGGAAGCTGCATGCCCACTGGACCAAATCCTCACTCTGTCAATGGAGAGGATGGCTGAATTCCTTGGTACTAGATCTCCCATCCAGAGATTGGTCCACCGAAACCATGTTCGTTGGAGACCACCAGGTGGTGACGTGGTGAAGATCAATTATGATGGTGCGGTTTTCTCGAAGGAAGGTAGTGCGGGGCTGGGAGTTGTCTGCCGAAATTCAGAAGGTGCTGTCATTGCCTCCCTGTCTGAGCAAATTTCACTACCAGCAACCGTCTCTCAAGTTGAAGCTCTGGCAGCAAGGAGAGCTGCTGCTTTTGCAGTGGAACTTGGTATCACCTCTGCGGTTTTGGAGGGAGACTCTGAAATCGTGTTTAAGGAATTGTCTAGCCCTGAACCTTCTCTAGCCTTACATGGTCACATAGTACATGATGTCAAGGTGTTGGTTTCTCATTTTACTTGTATTCTCTTTACTCATATTCGTAGACAAGGAAATGGTGTGGCCCATGCTTTGGCTAGAAGGGCAATTAAATCGCCCGGTCTAAATGTCTGGATGGATAATGTACCATCAGACATACTTCATGCTGTACAGGCTGATTCAGCCTCTTTGGGTTAATATTAAGGAAGTATTTCATTCTCAAAAAAAAAAAAAGTAACAGTGCAACACGTCTCAACACCTATACATTGCATATATGCTTTTGATGTAGTTTTGTGGTGGTGGTTTGGTGTCTTTTAAAAAATTAAAAAGATGTTTTTTGGGTAAGTAATTAAAGAGAATTTTTGCATGTTTAAAATATATTGGTTAATTGTTGAGTGCTTGTGTATACAATATTTGTCTATTGTGTACTTATTATAGATTATTGACCATATAATGACATTATAATTTTAAATTATATTTTATTTGTAGATTATGAAAAAATCAATTACTATATTTAATGTTTTCAAAAGAAAAGTTTCAAATGATTTAGAAGCTAATACCAGTGGTGCAACATTACCAACCACTAATGTTGAGGAAAATATTAATGCCCTAATTGAGGAAAATCTCATCGTTCCAATTAGGGAAAATCCTGATAAACCAGTTGAGGAAAATCTCGACGTTCGAATTGAGGAAAATTTTGACATCCCTATTGAGGAAAATTCTCAAACAAAATTTCTAAAAGTTTATATAAGTTTGTTGCAATTACAACGTGATCCCGAACGGGGGTAGGCAAATATATACTTATCACGTTAATCAACAAGAAGAGATTCGGTGACATTACATTAAGTTGGGTCCATACTAACCTCGTTTTAAAAAAATTTTAAAATCTAAAAAATGTTGAAACTTTCAAAGTTCTTAGTATGAAAATGATCACTTTAAGTCATCGTTTAAATATTCTCCTAAAGAAGATGTTTTTTTGTTTTATACTTCTGCCCCATCAACTCCAAGTAATGGCTCTATCCTTGGATATATTGAATTTTATGTAAAATATTTTAGGATGTTATTAGGTGAGTTTATATATATATATATATATATATAAACGACAAGAGGGTTGGTTTAAACTCAACTCAGATGGTGCTTCTTTGGGCAATCCAAGGAAGGCAGGGGGGAGGACTCATACGCGACTCATGTGGCAAATGGATTAAAGGATATATGAGATATATTGGTCTCAGTACAAGCATTATTGCTAAATTTTGAGCTCTTAGAGATGGTCTCATGCTTGCCTCACAGCTAGGAATCGCACACATGGCCGTGAAACTAGATGCCAAGGTGGTTGTGGATCTTATTCTCTCAAGTAAAACCCCTAACAGCTCATACACATCACTCCTTAATGACTGCATGTACTTACTCGAGCAGTTTCAGTAGTTCATGATCAGGCATGTGTTTAGGGAGGCTAACAGAGGAGCAGACAGCCTTGCTAAAGGAGCTTGTTCCTTAAATTCTGATTTTGTTGTACTTGATGCTCCCCCTACCCCTGATCTAAGTGTAATTGTGAATTCTGATACAAATGGTTTGTACTCCTTAAGGTTCTTAAGGTTGATAGCCAATACTTCACCTTTTGTGGCTAGTTAATATAATTATCTCCCTTGTTGACCAAAAAAAAAATATATATATATATATATATATATCTTGATTTTAAAAATCGGACTGTATCAGCAGTTTTGATAGTCCTATTGTGAACCGGTTACAAATCCAACTAGGTTATTAAAAAAAAAAATAATGCTTACAGAATATTAAAGCAATCATAGATCAATAATTATCACATCTCTATAAATATACACAAATATAAGTCTATTGATTAAACATTAAACAACATCTACTGAACTTAGCTTACATAGGAAAATATCACCCACAATATTAATAAGTCATGCCCACTAAAACCGTGAATTAAGCAATAAAAGCCTACTTAGTCACCTAGATCTATCACTTTTCAAGTTAAATAGGAACCACCACCGGGGACTACCTCAACTTCGGTCTTGTAGGCTACTTGACACAGCACCGGCAAATTAGTCTTGTTGGCTACCTGGCTCATAATCGGGGGCCACCTCCTCACGTTTAGTAAATGCATAGGACTGCATGAATGGGAGTTTCTCCCCCATAGACTCATGGTTTTGTACTCTTGTTGATTGCTCACCCGCTTCAGTGGCTAAAGGCGAGTAGCGGCGTCGGAGAAGGCCAGTGGCAGTGGTTGCATTACTTAACATCTTCCATTGTTTGAAAGGCTTGGATTTAAGTGAGTCTTTAGCACCTTCTTCCGAGTCCTTTGATTTCACATTCTCCGATGGGTCCACGTGGGCAGCACCTTCTTCCGAGTCCTTTGATTTCACAGTCTCCGATGGGTCCATGTGGGCATACTTAGATAAAGCAAGCAGATAAAAGCAAAAGAAAATGGTATTTAGTATCGCTAAAAATAGAAAATACCTTTCCAGATGACCCTTGTTTATGGTTTCACCAAAGCAGCTTCGAAACAGTAAAAGCAACGGTATGCTGAAGAAATATGCAGAACCCAATACACAGCCACTAAACAGAGACCCATATTCACTAAATGATTTAGGGATGTGGTTATCCACGAATGTTTCTAGCCCACCTTCCCCAAGGCCTTCCATGAGTCCTAACAAAAGAAATTGTGGAAATAAGACGAAGATATTCATGGGTATAGTCTGTGCTTCTGGGCCCTGAACATCAGGATTAATCCTCTTTTTCTTAATTAAATTCCTTCTTTGGATATCTACTTGCCAAGCTGCAATGCAACACAATATAGAACAAACCATCCCGGCTCCAATTCTCTTAAGTGGGCCAAATTTTTGTCCGACTTTCTCCCACCTAAATGGGAATTGTACTGCATATCGTATCAAGGACAGCAGTATGAACATAAAACCCATAGATTTAGAATAAAGAAGGTTGCTACTTTGTTCCATAAAGAAAGTATCTCCGGTAGCTTTAACTAAACCACAGGCAAAAAAGCTTGTCCAGATTGGCACCAATGTCAAAAGGCGTTTTACTTCGCTCACTTCTTTAACTGTGCAAGGCATCTCATGACTTTCCTCTTCTCTACTACCGTCACTTAGACCAGTATTTTCAAAACGACCAAGGCTATCCATTGATTTACTCAGCCCATTCCCGTATTCTAAGTCCTGTTCTCCACTACCTTCTTGTTCTCCCAAATTGGATTGCCTCTTTGCAATAGCAGCTTTGTCTAACCACCTGTATTTAACATTTTTACCCACTAAGACATACACACATACATACAGAGAGAGAGAGAGAGAGAGAGAGAGAGAGAGAGAGCACTCTACCTTAAGAGTGGCACTTCTGGCGACAAAGTTGGCGTATGAGGGCAGTTAAAACGCAAATTGAATATAGCTGCCTTAAAGACTCTGAAACAAATATTAAGTGGGCTCTGCATCTGCACTGGTTTTTTATTGTAGTAAACGGGGAAGCCAATGCAGAACAACAAAAGACTTGCATCCATAACCACAATGGAAATTATGAAGCCTCGTTCCCATTTAGCATACTTAATCTGGTAAATGGAAGCGATGGAACCAAAAGACCAGGCAATGCCCCACCAAACATTTAAACGAGACTCAATTTTTTCCTTGTCTTTGTGGTCTTCCCTACTACCCAACTGATCAGCAAGAAAGGCTTCTAAAACTGGTTCAATTTTTTCCTCGTCTTTGTTGTCTTCCCTACTACCCAACTGATCAGCAAGAAAGGCTTCTAAAACTGGTTCAATTTTTTCCTCGTCTTTGTGGTCTTCCCTACTACCCAACTGATCAGCAAGAAAAGCTTTTAAAACTGGATTTTGACCAGATTTGCCCAATGCTACAGCCAGTAATCCCACATAAATTCCAACTTGGGTTGGAAACCTAACAGCGCCAATCCCTGCAATAAGAAATGAAACATGATGCTTGGATATTTGTGAAACCGCTTGGGCCGATGGTAATATTTTCACATGTACAAGAAAATATTTCTCAAGTTCTTCTTTCAAGAATATACAAGTAGAACATGTAACAATAATAATAACTGTAAAAACATAATTGCAATAACAATGATTTGGACATTAAAATAAAAAATAATCCAAATTTTTAGACAGATCAGGCCAATCTCAATGGATCCAACCAAATCTCGGCCAAATCTCGGCCTCAGTAACAAAACCCAAAACCCACCAGTACAACCTAATACCTATTTGGTGCATGACAATGTGGGAGATTAGATGACTAATATTGATTAGGTTATCCACGGGTCGGGTTTGTGGTCAAATCATATTCAACCCAACAACTTCAGGTGGAGAAAAATGTAACCCGAAACAGACTTGGAAGAATCGTCAAATCTGCTAGTTTGGGTCTCATCGGGTATTGAGACCCAAACTAGCAGATTTGACGATTCTTCCAAGTCTGTTTCGGGTTACATTTTTCTCCACCTGAAGTTGTTGGGTTGAATATGAGTTGATCACAAACCCAACCCGTGGATAACCGAATCAATATTAGTCATCTAATCTCCCACATGGTCATGCACCAAATAGTCTTTATATCTTTTTTAACACCAAAATCAAAATTTATTACTATGCATCATCTTATCTAAGATAAAGTAAATCTCTTTTCTAAAATAATAGTAAATTTTCATTTATTTTTTTCAATTTCATACTTGAACCATGATATTTGATTTGTCTATATGAAATTAACTTAGTTTGGTTAATATTAATTCATCAAATTCACCACCGAGGTGATGTGGGCCAGTGGTGTTAGGTGATGCACAAAGAGGTGAGGTCCCATGTTCGAGTCCGAATATGGACTTGCGTAGGGTTACCTTCCTTGGCAGCCTAGGATCACTGGTGCCCCTCGCGGGGCTGGGAAAGCTATGGTTCACCGATCCCCCTGCACTCCAGCAGGACTCGGATCCTAGCGGGTAAGGTGCTACTATGGTCACGCCCAAGTAGGATTGCCACGTTGGTCACCCCCCCCCCCCCCTCCTACCCATTTTTTATTCAGCAAAAAAAAAATAATAATAATTCATCAAATTCAACCCAAAAAAAAAAAAAAAAAAAAAAAAAAAAAAAAAAAAAACATCAAGTTAACCTTAATCTTGTTAGTATTAAATAAATTTATTTAATCGATATTTAAATGTAAAAGGTCCATTTAAATTTATTTCCTTAGGCCCCACTTAATCGATTTTAAATCTAAAAGCGTCCCCTTTAATATAATTGAAATGCTTTTTGAAAATTCCAAATGCAATAAAACCTTTAATTTAATTGAAATGCTATTGAAATTTTTAAAATAACTAAAATACCTTAAAAAAACCTTAAAATTTTCGATAATGATTATGGCTTATAAGCATAGTTCATTGGGGGCCAAGCAACAACAATTAGTAAAAAAAATATAATGAGATATCTAAGTATAGTTCACATAAATTTCCAAAGAACGAAATGACAATTTTGTTTCGTCCTACCCAAATTTCCTCTCTTTTTTTTTTCTTTTTAAAAAAAAAAAATTTAAAATTGCCCTCCCAAACAGACTGTTATACATATTCTTGAAATCTTCAGTTTCCTCATCTGACCTTATACAAGAGCAGGGCACAGACTCACCGTAATATAGGTTATGGCGCAGATGACAATCATATTGAAACGTCCGAAATAGGAATCGGCTAAATGAGCAACTATAACTTCTGATATGGTCGATACACCATCCTGGAGATTCATAATTGCTGTAGCTTTTGCAAGATGTTGCTCTTTCCATGAATCTGTGAGGTGATCCATTAAGATTTTCACCACTCCATAATTGACCAAGCTATGGCTAAAAACTAAGCCTGTAAATCATCAAAGAAAATAAATTAAGTTATGTTTTTGTAAGTGAAAAATGAACTTAAGACTACAGCAGTTGAGCTTATTTTAAGGAAAAAAAATTTACCAAAAATGAATAGTGCAGCCTTTGTGAAGTAAATGCGCTTGACATACCATCTCCGTATAGATGAGAAACATGGGAACCATTTACCAGTTCTATTCATTATCGTCATTAGCCCTACAAACATGGGACAGCTTCACACACGAGAAAGAGGGAGTGTGAGTGTTTGGGGGTTTGGTTTCAAATGCTAAGTTTCAGTGTTTGGGCATGAGCTGGGGCTGCTGTGACAATGGATTGAAGGAGAGGCAGAGAATGGGTCGAAGGAGAGGCAGAGAGAAACCTCATACGCAGGGGAGAGAGAGAGAGAGAGAGAGAGAGAATTTTGATTTTAGTTTGGGTTTACTCAGACTTATCAAAACAGTAGGCGGGCTGAATCTGTTTCAGTGGTATTTTTGTTATTTGGTGAGAAGTCAATGATTTAAGCCATTAGATTAAATCTATGGCTGAGAACTGAGGTAATGTACGCCGTACTAACCAAACTGAGCTGTACTAACCATGTCTTTTTGCGACAATTATGAAATACCAAGACACGAGAGATGCTTGATGGTAGACTGGGATTTGTTTGCAGTTACGGCATGGAACTTGTGGAATAACCAGAATTCATTGAGGCATGAAGGAAGGGGCAAATCTGCTGCTGAATTGGTTCGGATGTCTGCAGAATATGTAAAAGAGTTCAGGCATTCTCATCAAGTCCATTCCTGTCCTCCCCCTCCAGGTAAGCCCCCGTGGTCCCCCCCAAGGCTGGGTTGGTATAAAATTAATACAGATGGGGCTGTATTCCAGGACATTGGCTGTAGCGGCGTGGGTGTGGTGATTAGAAATGATAATGGTCAGCTGATGGGGTCGATGAGCAAGAAAATGCTGTTGCCGCTGGGTGCTTTGGAGTCTGAAGCTAAAGCAGTGGAGGAGGGGATACAGTTGGCTTGGGACCTCGGACTCAATGAGGTTATTGTTGAGAGTGACTCGCTGAGTATGGTTAATATATTAAGGGGGCTGGGTCCTCCACCTAGCTCCATAAGGAAGGTTGCTGAAGGCATAGAAATGATGCTGAGGCAGTTCAGATCGTGGGGGGTTTCCCACTCATTGGCACAATATGCCAGACAGGTAGATGATTGTTTAGTTTGGGTTGAGGATACTCCCTCAGTTATTGTAAACCAAATTCTGAATGATGTAATCAATATGAACTTTGCTGTTGATTAATGAAAAAGCTCCTTTGAGCTGTTTATAAAAAAAAAAAGGCGTAAATGCACTTTTACTCCTTACATTTTGACTTTTTTCCATTTTAGTCCCTACATTTTAATTTTACCACTTTTAGTCCCTAAATCAATTAACGCGTTCCATTTTAGTCCTTTCCGTTAGCCTATCAACGGAAATTGCTTAGCTGGCAAACTGATTCTGACGTGGCCAATTAAAAAATATTAAAAAAATTTAATTAGTATTTTAAAAAATTCCATGTCAGCTTTTATATAATAAAAAAATTATTAATCAATTTTACCGAAATTAGAAAAAAAAAACAAAATTAAAAACAATAAAATTTATCAATTCAGATCTAATTCACAAGAACACAACCATAGATTTAAAAGAACATAAATCACAAACCCTACCAAACACAAAAAACACAAACTCAAATTAACAAAAGATCTCAGAAACAAAGAACACAGTAAATCTCAAGCGCGCTCTCTCTCTCTCTCTTCAAAAGCAAGTTCAGATCTCTCTCTCTCTCTAACTCACTCTCTTTCTTTTCCTCTCTTACTAGCGGTGGTAGTGGAGTCATTGCACGATGAGGAGAGGAATGAGTAGCGGCGGACGGATCGAGTTGTCTTCCTTACTCGGCGTCGCACGACACGGCGAGTCTCTTTGTTTCTGTATCGAGAAAATTTCAGACTGGGGCTTTGATCTTGCAGTACTCGACGGCATGGATCAGAGATCGGAGATGGTCGAGGTGTGAAGAGGAGAGGTTTTTGAGATCGGAGCTCGGCGGTGTGGATTAGAGCTACGCAGCGTGGAAAGGAGCTCGTCGGCGGGGATCGGAGCTCCGTGGCGTGGATCGGAGATGGTCGTGGCGAGAAGAGGCGAGGTCTTTGAGATCGGAGCTCGGCGGTGTGGATCGGAGATGGTCGAGGCGTTAAGAGGCAAGGTCTTTGAGATCGGAGCTCGGCGGCGTGGATCGGAGCTCTGCAGCTTGGAAAGGAGCTTGGCAGCGGGATTGGAGCTCCGCGGCGTGGATCGGAGATCAGAGATGGTCGAGGCATGAAGAGATCGAATTGATCCCATTATTAGGAGTAGGAAGTGTAATTTGAGATAGAACTCTTTTTTTCTTTTTTTGACTAAAAGAGGTAGAGATAGAACTCATTATTATTGTTCTGGGCAACCTTCATGTTCTTTCCCAAAGAACACGAAGAAGAACACGTTACTTTGTTCTTCCGAGAATAATGAAAAGAAAAAAAAGAAAAAAATATAATTACTCTTTTTAATTGGTTTATGTTTGTTATTTTGTTCTTTGTGTTTGTGCTCTTGTATTAATATTTAAATTTGAGTTTGTGTTTTTTGTGTTTAGTTCTGGATTTGTGCATTATGTTCTTGTTGATGTTTAAATAGGTGATTGGGTTCTTGTGTGTTCTTGGTCAAAATAGAATTAGATCTGAATTGATAAATTTTATTGTTTTTAATTTTGTTTTTTCTTTTTTAATTTCGGTAAAATTAATTAATAATTTTTTTATTATATAAAAGCTGACATGGCATTTTTTAAATACTAATTAAAATTTTTTAATATTTTTTAATTGGCCACGTCAGAATCAGTTTGCCAGCTAAGTAATTTCCGTTGATAAGCTAACGGAAAGGACTAAAATGGAACGCGTTAATTGATTTAGAGACTAAAAGTGGTAAAATTAAAATGTATGGACTAAAATGGAAAAAAGTCAAAATGTAAGGACTAAAAGTGCATTTACGCCAAAAAAAAAAAAAAAAGACACGAGAGCGAAGGTAGAAAGTGACGGGAGTTTGAAAAATTTTTAGGGCAAAATTGTCATTTGCTTTGGTTAGAGTTAATTGCAGTGGCCAGTTGTCAATCATCTATATAGTAGATTCCGTACACTGTTACAGAGCCCACAAATTACTTTTTTTTTCAAAAAAAAAAAACGACTTTGAAACTGACTTTGCTGCTTTCTTTTCTTCCTTCAGCATGTCCTACACGTTTTGATCATTTCTCAATAAATGAAAAGGCTGACTTGTGTCGGCTGAGGAGACAAAAGGGACAAGCTCATTTAATGAGCAAGTCCAGCAAGAGTGGGCTGAAACCCACGCGAGTCGCACACCCAACATCTACAAGTTGGATTCGTTCACACTTCACAGTGATAGACATTTAGACAAATTTTAGTCACACTTAGGCTGTGTTTGTTTCGTGTAAAGCGTTTTCCGAAAAATACATATTTTTCGAAAATGTAATTTTTTGAAAAAAGAAAATATTTTTAAGTGTTTGGTTGAATTATGAAAATTGTTATGGAAAATATGTTTATGTGTTTGGTTTTGTTAGGAAAATGCTATTTTCTTACCATTTTTTCACACTTTCCGGCTACAACAACAACAACAACAACAGCAACAGCAAATTCCAACAACAACAACAATCAGTTCATCAAAAAAAAAAACAACAACAACACAAAACCCACAGAAAATCCACCATCCACACCACCGCAACGAAAAAAAAAAAAAAAAAAAATCAGAGGAGGACGACGAGATCGAGAGGGCGGCGCGATCGAGACGACGATGAGATCGAAGATGATGATCTGACCCAGAGGAGGACGGCGCGATCTCGGCGCGATCTCGCAGGCACGAACTTGGCGCCGTGATCGCGATCTTGGCGCGATCGAGAGGGCGGCGCGATCTTGGCGCAATCGGTGACGAAGGAGGCGACGGCGTTGATCGGCTCGGTGAGGTCTGGGTTTCTCGGATCGGGATGTGGATCGGACTGCGTGGTTATGAGGGGTGGTGGTTGAACGGCGTTTATGAGTGGTGGTGGTGGAACGCCGTGGATCGGGTTTGGTCTCTTCTCTCGGCGTCGAGCTCCGGTGTCGATTTCTCGGATGGTCTCGCCGTGGAGGATGGGTTCTTCAAGTTTCTTGGCTCTCTCTTTTGTGCGTTCTCTCTTAACTTCTCTGGCTCTCTCTTTCGTTTCTCTGATTTGTGCGTTTTGTGCGTTTTGTGCGAGACCCGGAAATGGTTTGAAGGTAAAATAAGAACGTAAAACCATTTCCGGGTCAAAGGAGTAAATTCGGTCAACGTTATAGCATATTTTCCGGAAATGGGTTTTTCCCTTGCCTTCCAAACACTGGGGTCTGGTGGTAAATGATTTCCGGAAGTCATTTACCACCAAACCAAACGCAGCCTTAGATGGCTCAAAGAAATTTACTCCACCACTTCGGAACGTGAAGGCAACCTGCACGTAATTCGCTCACACTAATTTCATATATCATGAGAAAAGTGACACATCACTTTGTTTGGTTTAATAAGTTTACATTACTCGTTACTCATTTTTTTGTGAGACCTGCACCTTGTTAAATTGTTTGGCTAAGTTTTTGTTTTCAATTTTCATAACTTAAAACTCCGAATTTTGCTTCCTCCTTTTATTTTTCCTTCAGCATGTCCAACATTCTTTGATCATTTCTGATTAAGGGAAAGGCTGACTTGTGTTGGCTGAGGAGACAAAAGGAACAAGGTCATTTAATGAGCAAGTCCATCAAGAGTGGGCTAAAACCCACGTGAGCCACTAAACATGGCAAAATAAGCGGGTCGGGTCGAGTTTAGATCGGGTTAAGGTTGCAGGTTAAAAATGGGTTTAGGTCAATTGAGTTACAGATCGGGTCTGATTGACCCGTATTTTTCACGTGAATTTTTTTTATAAAGAAAACAACATATATTTGCTATTTAGAAAGTCATGCAATAAATTACTTGATGTAAAATGCATTATTTTGAATCCACCACTTATATCAAGAATGAACTTGATTAAATTTATTAATACTTAAAGTCTGTCTGGATACAACTTATTACTGAAAACTGAAAACACAGTAATAAAATAATTTTTAAATGTGTAAATAGTACTGTGAGACCCAATTTTAAATTGAAATTTGTGTTTGGATACTTTTGTGTCCATGAACAGTGCCGTGGGATCCACAAGTTGGACTTGTTCACAGAGATAGACATTTTATATTTAGACAAATTTAATCATACTTAGATAGCACAAAGAAATTTACTCCACAAGTCCACCACTTTAGAATGTGAGAGCAACCTTCAAGTAATTCGCTCACACTAATTTCGTATAGCCAACGCATATATCATGAGAAAAGTGACACAAAACAAGAAGACCTACTCAAGACTTCATTCAATTCAACATACATGAGAAAAATCTTAATTTTTATGCCTTTAGAGCATTTTCAATAGACTAGTTAAAGCCATTTTTTGGAGAGCAAACCAAAAAAAAAAAAAAAAAAACAGCTCCAATAGAGCTCTCTTGACTTGGAGAGCACTATATCAACTCCAAATGAATTTTTCTCCTTTAAAAAATCAAACAACTTTAAAAAAAAAAACAATTTTTCTCTCTCACAGACTCAAACGTCTCACATAATCAAAACACAAAACACAAAACAAAATGTATTTCTTACTATAATAGCAAAGTTGAATCAGAACAAGAAAATAAGGGGAAAAAAAGTCAAGCGAATCTGACCCAGTCTGGCGATGGGGAGGCGAACGAGGCACTGCTGCTTGGTGAACACCGATCTCTGCCGACTTTGTCCTTCCAGCGACACTTGATCTCCACCAGCCTTCTCCCTCTCTCTCTCTCTTCTATTTTCTCTGATGTTATAAATGTGTAACTGGAATAACATGTCTCTGTAAGAGACCGCACCCCCGGCCCATTTTTTTAGGTATGTTGGGCCAAACCCACGTAAATGGGTAGAGTCGTGTTATTGTCTCTCAAAATGGAGGTTTGACTAGTTATATTTTCCCTTTTAGATTAAGGGTTTTACAATTGAGTCGTCACTTATTTAATTATTGGGATAAATAAGAAAACCAAAATTGAAAAACTCCTCATTTTATTAATTTTCAATTGAATTTACATTAATCATAGGAAAATTACATGGCTTTGGTCCTAGATACAATCTAAGATAAAGTACATAACTTTGTTTCCTAGTTACAATCTAGAAATTGAAAATTACAAGGATAAGCATTGGTCTATCAACCCTTGATCTAAGTTCGAAGGCTATGTTACAAGTTGGGAAGGAGTTAGGCACCCACCCTGCCCGGTGAAACCGATCTTCTAGACTATGGTAGCCAACATTCATATCATATCATCCAATATGTTATCAATCAATTTGCATGTTGAATTTAAAGTGTGTGCATGTTGTAAACCCTAATTCAATTTATTAAGCATTTCATTTGGATTGAAAAATAAATTCTAGTGAATGTGTGTGGATGGTGATATCCTAGATTCAAGAATTTAAAAAAATTATTAAACAAACATCTTTTTCATGTTTTTTAATTGGATTTAAGATCGAAACTAGTGTTATACATGAACATGTAATAAACAACCAAGAACATATGAAGAACACATAAGAACATTTAACAACATTCAAAATATATTCAAGAGAATTTAAATAGTTACTATCATGCTTTAATCCTAAATTCTCATCATGGCAACACGAAAAACAAGTAGGGAAATTATACCTTCATGCAAGATCCATATGGTGGAGGAGGAGACTCTTGAGGGAGGTCCTAAGGGTGGAGGAAAAGAAGAGTTAGGAGAGGAAGAGTCAGTCTCACTCAATAACTTGAGTCTCAAGAAAATCAAGATATGACAAGACTACTCAACTTCCTAAAACTTAAGAGATGAGAAGAGAGAGGGTTTTTTGTGTCTTGGAATAGAGGAGATGGGAGGTTTATATAGTAGTGGTTGAATAAATATAAATAGAATGTCATTTAATGAGGGTTGACAAAGAATCATGAATCTATACCTCATTTTAGCCTTTGGGAAAATCTGGTGCATTAAATGGAAAGATTGGTGGGAGTGAGGAGCAAGCCAAAATTCAGTTTTTCCGTAGTTGCTGTAACAACCTGTAGAGCCAATTTCGAAAAATCATATCTGACTCAATTCTGATCGGAATTATCTCGTTCTTGTGCTCAAATTGAAGCCCCAAATGTCTAGTTTCTAGAAAAATTAACCTCATTCATAGAATTAAAATAGTTTGAGAGATATCAACGAAATGGTGAGCAGAGGTCATTTGTTAGAAAACAATTTCAGCAAAATTAGCATTAGTAGGTCCTAAATTAGTTTTCAATTAACACTAATAGGCTCCAATCATTCCCATTTCAAACCTAATTAGTTCCAAATTTACCTTAATTAAAAGATAATTGCACAAATTACTCATTGAATGATTAATGTTTAACTATCTAATTAATTAGGTGTATGCAACCCTACCATAAAATGTATTCCTAACCAATTAAATTATGACACATCATCAATCTCAAATTAATTATACTTATAAACAATTGAAATCAATTGTTCATAACCACATATAGTCGGACTCAATTTGTGATAGTGCATCTTAGCCATTAAAACTTGATTTGGTGATAACTTTCAATCTGGTGGTCCGATTAGGGCTTATGACCAGTCAATTTGATCGTTACAATATCAAGATCATTTTGGTGAAATGAAATTAAGGATCTAATGACCAGAATCAAGATACATATTTCCAAGGTGAAATTACCCTTTTACCCTCCATGTGAGGTTAAATGCGAGTTGCAAAATGGGGTGTCAACAGAATATCCCTCATTGACAGAGCTTGAAAAGCGAATGTCAATGTATGAAAAAAAAACACCTAACTTTGCAATTAGTATTTAATCGTGGTGAATGTATGATGCATGTAGATAAAAATGCAGATGGTCATGTTGTGGATCAAAATGTGGATCGAGTCTCGAAGGAGATTGCCTACATACCTCTTGGTGGGGGGATTAGGTCCAAACGTAGTTTGTGCATGCAATTTTTTTTTTTTTTTTGAATGAGTACAAGACATGCTCACCTGAGCTCAAGAAAATATGGAGATTCTAGTCATGTGTTTTTGAGGACCAAAGGTTCTAGATCTTGGCTCATGTTTTCAGAGGACCAAAGGTTCTGGATCCTAGCTCATGTTTTCAGAGAAGCAAAGGTTTGGGATCTTGGCTCATGTTTTCAGAGGACCAAGGGTTTCTGGATCCTGGCTCTTGTTTTTAGAGGACCTAGGATTTTTGGGCTTTGTCTTATGTTTTCAAAAGACCAAAGGTTCTGGATCTTGGCTCATGTTTTCAGAGGACCAAGGATTTTTCGGGGTTTGTCTCATGCCAATGTGTGTGGCCTTTTACCCTAGTATTTGCAAAATAAACATTTTCAATTAGTAACAAAGTTATTCATTGAAAAGAACTCGGCATACCTGGCGAATGCCCCTAGTTTGGGACATATTCCGTGCTTTGATGAATGCTAAGGGTGGACAATTGACTTGATGCTGCACCACTAGAGAATATGGAAGAGGATCATAGTTTTTTGTTTCTGAAGAAGAAATTAATGAAGATTTTTTTTTGGGACTTTTAATTTTTTTTTTTTTTTTGAAAAATTTGGAAATCCTGAATTTTTTCAAAGAATTGAAATTTTTGATTGATGAATTTTTTTTTTTGAAAAATTTGGAAATCTTAAATTTTTTCAAGGAATTGAAAATTTTGATTGATGTTTTTTTTTTTTGAAAGCAACCTAAGAAGTACGAGCCCAATGCCCCTAGTCCCAAGGCCTTTTTTGAAAATTTCCTTCTTTTTTTTTTTTTTTTTATTGGAAATATGAAGATTTGTTCATTATCAAAAAGTGAAGAAGATGAAGATGAAAAGATGGAGTAAAAGTGATGAAGATTTATTCATGAC
The DNA here is from genome assembly GCA_023736055.1 of Quercus glauca. Taxonomy (NCBI): domain Eukaryota; kingdom Viridiplantae; phylum Streptophyta; class Magnoliopsida; order Fagales; family Fagaceae; genus Quercus; species Quercus glauca. The sequence goes on from CM043318.1 coordinate 101,450,073, forward strand.
GATTTTTTTTTTTTGGTTGAAAAACCTATCCTTTGAATGAGAATAACTTTGGCTAGAAGTTGATGTGGATTGCTAAGTCCTTGCTTAATTCCTACAAAAAGATAATTTCAATTTAGCAATGGATTTATTCATTGAAATGAATTGGAAGTACTTAGCCAATGCCCTTAGTTTGAGGCATATTCCATGCTTAGATTGAAGCTGAGTTCATTTGATGTTGCAACCATTGGGGAACATGAAAGAAAATCATGATCTGTCATCATTGGTTCCTGCAAATTGGCTTTCTTTCTCTAGCTCGTTAGAAACCAGTTATCATGAAAACATTTTTGGCCATTGCCATTAGTGTAGACATGCTTGCAAAAAAAAAAAAAAAAAAAAGGATTGATGCCTCAAATGAAAACATGCTTTCATGCAAAAAGGACATATTCACATACAATATAAATAAGCCAATGCCCCAAGTTTAAGCATGTTTGATGCAAAACAAATGGGCATAGCCTAACATGCATCCAAACAATTTTGTCACATTGTTTTGACTTCTAGTCCTAAAGTTGTTTGGGTGATTAAAAGCGGGCCTTTGAGAGGCTGCCTACGTATCTCTTTCATAAAAGATCAAGTCAAGACGTAGTTCAAGAGAACTGGATTTTGAAAAAGAATGATTTTTTTTTTTTTTTTTGGAAATGAGATTTCACTTCTTTTTTTTTTAAAGCAAATTTCCATTTTTTTTTTTTTGGAGCAAGAGGTGATCCTTTGAACAACCATTTTGGCAAATCAAAGTGTTCAAGAATCAAACAAATCTCTTTGATTAGGAAGGATCAATATCATTAAACTCATGTAATCAAATTTGCTTCATCCTTTTGAACATCATCAGATTAAGTCTCCAAAGGCAATCAAGAAATGAAATATGATAATATTTATGAATCACATTATTAAGTGCAAACAAGGAGAGTGCTCCAGGTTTGGAAGTTCTTTTGAGTCATTTTGAGAATTTGAGAAATTTTGTTCTCGGACATATCATCCTGTGGGGTTTGACAATTTTAAGCATTTTTCTTTTTTAATTCAAGAGAAAAATATTATTAGAGTTTAAGATGCGCCTACAAGTAGTAAGACTTCAAGGAGGTTTTGTTCATGGGTTGTAATGTAGGCTGAGTTTAGGTTATGAAATGAATGATATAAAAAGGCTTAAAATTCCCTATAATGTTCCCCTCAAGTATGCATTACTTAAAAATCAAGTATTGGAGGAGTTTTCTCATTTCTTCGTTATCATCTTCTCACCAGTCTTCATTGGTCACTTGCATCAACATTTGTTTTTATCCTCATTCATCTTGAATCATACTTCTAGACTTTCATCTTGTAAAATTCTTCTCTTTTTAGGTTGCATCCTTAAGTTTCCAACTTGGTAGGTTTCTTTTCTTTGGCCCTAACTTTTGCCTAGACCGCCCTTTTGGGTTTTCAGCCTAGCGGGCTTCTTTTTCTTTTTTTTGGTCCTAGCTTTTGCCTATACTACCCTTTTGGGTTTTTAGCCTAGTGGGATTTTTTTTTTTTTTTTTTTTTGTCTTTCATTTCTTGATTGAATGAACTTTTGGGGACCTTTTGCCCTCCTTGTATTTCTCAAGTTAATGATTTTTGGTCATTTTGATGCACTCTTTAGACTTCTTTCTTGCCTCAATGCACTTGCACCTTTATGTACTTGATGAATCTTTTCCTTTTTTGATGACCTTTCTTTTGGATGAACCTTCTACTCTTCTTGGCATGATGAATTTTAGGTTCTTCAAACTTGATGCACATTTTGTTTTCTCTCACATTGATGGAATTTCATTTCTCTTTCCTTGATTGAGTGAAAGCTCACTTTTCTTTGATAATCTCTTATCATTAGCTTAATAAATTCTCCACTTGTCTTTCATGTCTTCTAGGAGAGCTTTACCAATTACTTTCAAAGCTACAAGGTCGGCTCTTTCTCACCATGAGATTTAAGCATACATACTTTGATTTTTCCCACCATAGGTTTGGATTTTAGTGGGTTCATGCGAAAAAGAGGCTAAATGTTTAAAGGCTCAAATGGGCTAGCAATGGATAATGATCATTCTAGGTATTAAGGTATAATCTTGTTTTACCAAAGACGACGTCCTATCCCTAGCAATGCTTGTTTGTAGGCACAGTGACTTGAGCTCTTTTAATAAATTCCTCTTGAAAGAAAAAGTATGAATGCTCTATCGGAGATATAAAAATTTTCAGAAATTTGGAATGAATGCATGAACTTTTTGAATTTTTTGATGGATAGATTGTCTTTGATTGCCTTGTAAGACTATTTCTTCTTTTATTCAAAGTAATTTAGCAAAAGTGTTTACATAGATCCAATGAAATTAATCATTCCTTGGTACAAGTTGATTACTTAAGCCTTTAAACATCAAGATTTAGAAAATGTTTTGTCCAAGGGATCTTCATGTACCATTTTGAAAAGGAGAATTTTTTTTTTAATCTTGAAAGAAAAAAAAATTGGGTCTTTTTGAAAAAGTCACTAGGAAGTTCAATGGTTCTAGTTCAAAGATTTTATTTTTATTTTTTTTAAATGACTCAAAGGCCCAATACCCCTTGTCCAAACACTTTCTCATTTGAATTTTTTTTGGAAGATTTGGGAATCTTTATTTTATTTTTTTTGAATTTTTTTAAAAATATATATATAAACAAAGTACATCAAATGCTACATGGATTTTTAGAATTCAAAGAAACATAGAAATATGGAATAAACAAACAAACTTTAATCTTAACCATGATGTCGCAAACCAAATGTGGAGTGAGGCAAAGTTGGGCCGCTTGCTTCTTCTTGGTCCATTGAGGATGCTTAAGACTTGGTGGGCTTGAACCTTGATTATGATCTTTTGGTATTCGCTTGAAATGGCTTGGGTTTGCACTTGGAAAGCTTCAATGTGTTTTCTAGAAGCACATCACAATAGTAGAATACCTAGTTTGTTGGACATTCATGCATAACATAGGCAATTCTTGATGCATATGTGATTACATTGAAGCAGCAAATGGATTGAAGTGAACAATAGGACGAACTATTAGTGGGTGAGACATGTGCAATGACATGCCTGGACACCCTCTCCTTCCTGCCCCAAATGGTACAAAATTGAAGCTTTGTCCCTTTCCTTCAACTTGACATTGGTCTAATTTCTCTTGCTCATTGAGTGAAACCAAAAACCTTTCCCGGCGGAACTCGTTAGGATCATCCCATGAGTCTGGATCCGTCATAATGGCATAAAGATTGATTGCCACTGCAGTCTTCTCTGGTATATCATAGCCATTGATTTTGCAATTTTCGCGGCATTCTCTTGTTGTCACAGGGCCTGGTGGGTATAGTCTTAGTGTTTCCTTTACAACTGCTTGTAAGTAAGAGAGATTTGGGATATCTGACTCTTCAACAGGTCTAGTCTTTCCCACAACAGATTCTATTTCCTCTCTAACCTTGTTGAAGACACAAGGATGATTAATGAGCTCAGCCATTACCCATTGCATTCCCTCTGCTGAGGTATCAGTGCCTGCAATAAAGAGATCCTGGCATAACAGCAAAATTCAATGTGATCAAACTGGTATTGATGGACTCATTTTGTACTGAAATTGAATTGACTATATGTATTTTTTACAAGTACTAGCTTGCATAATTGCAACTACAACACATGCAACAAGCTACCAAGCTTTTCATAAACCCTTAATTTGTCTTTCATTAAATAAATGAATACCGGTCACATCTACACTATATGTTAAAAGAATTAGTCAAATTGTAATTAAAATTTTTTGTAACCGCTTATATAACTCAGATCAACCTAATAAACAACTAATGTAAGGCCCTACTATTAATCATACAATTCTTTAATTTGGTGTATCACAAATCGAATTACTGCATAATGCATACAGAGATATCAGTTAACAAACCCTGTGAAAGGTTCTTATCATGAAACTAAAAGAGTTAAGTCTCACATAATTCACACGCAACATTCTTCATAGTTTTTGTCAATTCTAATTAGTATTGTCCTTCCTGTTATAACTCTAATGTTGCGTTTGGAAAGAGGGGGAAAAAGAAGTGAAAAGTGAGATTTCTGTTGTTTGGCTAGCAAGAGAGGAGAAATAGCAGAGAAATTGAATCACTTTTGGCCAACATTTTGGTTTCCTCCCAATTTGGGCGTAGATGCAGAGAAACCCACTTAAAAAAATTGCAACAAACTTTGATTATCAAGTGCTTCGAAATTACATTATTGCCCATTAGTTTGTGTTCCTACTTTTACTTCATAAGGGTATAAAAATAAAAATAAAAAATTAATATTTTTCTTTCCATTTCTCTTCCCTTGCAATTCTTTTCTTTCCTTTTCTCTTCTCTTTCTCTTCTTTTTCCTAAACACTAATGAGAGTGAGAGAAGCATTTTCTTTTTCTCTCTCCCTCTCCTTTTTTTTTTTTTTTCCTCGTATCTAACCAAACAAAGCGTTAACTGAATGTAAGACAATCTTGAAAGTCAAATTCCATAAGTAGCACATATATAATAGGCATCCACTACCAAAATTTTATACAAGTACCCATCAATTTTAAGACAAAATAGCAATTCTCCACCACTTCAAACCACTGAAGTTGAGATTCACATTGATATTACTTACAAAATATTGACCAATTTATCTCTTTTAGTGTTCCTTAGCTTCCTTTAGAATAGCTTTTTAATTTATTGATTCGCATTGATAAAAGAGAATAAAATCATAATTGTATCTAGCTAAAAATGGCTTAAAAAAAAATCATACATAATCAAATAATTCAAATGAGATGCACAGTTATTCTAATTTGCAAGAGTCAACTAATGGCTAATGGGAAAAAAGAAAAAAAAGAAAAAGAAAGAGAGATCTAAAAGAGGGACAATCTTTACCAAAAAGAAGGCTTTGATCTGGGTCCTTGTAATCTTAACCTCAGCTTCCTCATCTTGATAAACATCCAAGAGCATATCCATCAAATCCTTATCTTCTCTCACACTCCCATCTCTCTTCCTTCTCTCTTCATGCTCCTTCAACACCCTCTCCAACAATTCATCAAACCTTCTGGCCACATCCAAAGCCTGTTTCCCATACAACCAAAACCCCAATTTCTTCAAAGGCCCCAACACATCCCCAAAGCACAACTTTGCAGCCAGCTCAAATGATTCCTTCACCATATCTCTAACCTTTTCAGCCTCTCCATCTTGCTCTGAACACCTAGTGCTCATCACTACCCTGCATGTCACATTGTTTGTAAGCTTCATCACCTCAGCACCCACATCAACATTCTCATTTTTCCTTGCACTTTCCAACACTTTCCTCAACAGCCTCTCTATCTCTTCACGCCGAATACCACGTGAAACTTCAAGCTGTTTTGTGGCGAATAGTTTTGTAACACAAAGTTTCTTCATGAATCTCCAATAATCACCATATGGGGCAGTGATAAAACCTGAATTATTATACTGTAACTTGTCAGCAAAGGCAAATATAGGCCTAGAAGAAAAGGTAAGGTCCTGGGATTTGAAGATTTCAGAAGCAACAGAAGCTGAAGAAACAAGTAAGCAACGTGCTGAGCCAAAACGGAGATACAGTAGAGGACCATATTGTTTGGAGAGGCTGTGGAAGGACTTGTATAGGAATGGAGTGAGGAGGTGGAGGTGACCGATGAGTGGGAGGGCTGGTGGGCTTGGAGGAAGGTGAAGACTCGTGGTTTGCTTGGTGGGTTTGTTGAGAATGGATCGGATTAGGAGGGTTGTGATGATAGATACAAAGAAGAAGAAGGAGTAGTATTGGATGTCGGTCATGGCATCCATGGATAGAATTTTTTGACTTGTGTGAAAGTTGTTTTGTTTTGTTGGGGCTTTGTCAATGGCAATTAAGGGAAGGTTTATGATTAAAATAATTTAATTTCTGTTCACACTATTGCTTTGTGCAGTGGCGGTGGCTCCAACACTTTGTGAGGAAAGTTTACTTGCGTACAGTTTTTATGCATAGAAATATGAGAATAAGGCTATTATCAGTCGCTACAACAAAGGCGAGTCTTACCATCGAATTATTTTCTGTGCACATTGTTGTTGTTTTGTGAGGCAAGGTTACTTTGCCGTTAAAATATTTGGACCTAGCTGTTTTCCTTAAAAAGATGGATTATAACAACATTCCTTTGGCCTAATTGGTTAGATACCATGTTAACGAATCTTAGGATTTGGGTTCGAACTCTAACAACTAACTGTATGTTAGTACTCCTTGTATCTTATTTTCATTTTAAACAGTCCAAAAATAATAAGTAAGTTTCTCATAGACTATGAGTATGAGATCTCGCTTGAGAATAGGTAAGGTACTACTATGGTCACACTCAAATAAAAAAACTACCTTATTTCATTATTTTTCAAGTAATCCTACGTCATGTCAAATTTGGGTCTAAGGCGTTAGGGATCATGTCTTAAAAAATATATATATTTATAATTAAAAAAAAAGAAAAAAAAAAAGATGAGAGGATAGCGTGTCTAGACTTTAGGGTATTAAAAATCTTCCAAGGTCGGATTTATGTTGTACTAGTACACAAGAATTTGTTTTTATTGTTTTGTTTGCAAATTATATTAGTGGCTTTTTAGCTTTTATGACTTATGAGGTATTAATTGTTTATGATTAAAATATTTTTTGTTTACATTGTTGTTTACATTTTTTTTTTTTTTAAGTATGGACTTTGTGAAATATGAGGTGAGGCGTATCATTGGAATATATTCCGTGCGCCTTGTTGTTTTGTGAGGTAAGGTTACTTTACCATTAAAATATTTGCACCAAGTTGTTGCGCATAGAAAGATGGAGGATAACTTACCATCTTAGAGGTGACTTACTGGTAGGAAGTTTTTGTGTCATATTAGCTTGTGATTCTGAAATTGTGGGTTTGAGCGGCTTGTTCCATTGTTTTCCCACGCTATTTAAAAAGTAGAAAAAAGATCTTTTAAACAGTTGTAGCTACTGCGCTTCAAACCTTCTTCTCCTCGTTTGAGTCCAATCTTCAGGTTTGTTACTTCTTTGGAACCTTTTTTTTCTTTCTTGAACTTTTTCATTATTCTAGCTATTTTGTTTTACTCTCTCTTTATTTAATTATTGGTAATTACTTACATTCTGATACAGCACATGCATGAACTCATTTTCATTCATTCATTATTATCAAATTGGACGGGGACGTGAAGTACTATAGAACCATAGATTTATTATTATTATTATTATTATTATTATTATTTAGTAATCATGGACTATGTATTTACTCTGTACTTATCTATTAAGGTATTTTTTTTTTTTTTTTTAATTCACCTTGTCTTTTTGGGTAATTCTTTTGATTCTTTATAAGTAAATAAACATTTACCTGTATAATCTTGTATAAAGTCCACATTAACACTTTCTCTATTTATTTTTATCTCAGGTTTTCTTGGTGTTTAATATCCTAGTTGTTAACATATAGAAATATTTTGTGAAAAGAAATAAATATGCTACTTCTAGTATAATTATAAAATGTATTGGATAAAGCAAATACAATAAAACTTTGCTTAACCGTAAAAATATCTAATAGTCTCAAGTTGTCAACCCATAAATAAAATCAAATTCATTATATCACTCAACTAAAAACTCACTATCTATTAGGTTAAGTAAGCAAATATTAGAGAGAAAATATATCATACATCGGGTGCAAGTGACACCAACTCAATACTAGAAGGTCAAGGCTTCTCTCTTTATTGCTAAATACATTTTATAAATCATGTTTAAGTCTCAAATGAAGAGAAGAATAGAAAAAAAAAAAAAATTAAATTCAAATATAAGAAAATGCCCCCACTTAAATTGTTGCCTTTGGCTCCAAAATATATTGAGTCAGTCCTGAGTTTGGGTTTGGATTGTGACAAAATGTGCCTATGTCAAATCCAAAAATAAGGCCAACAAGGCAAGCCATCAAGGAAATTCGACAACTACATACCACTAATAGTTATAATTCTTTGACAAAATGCACTTTATTTGTAATTGAGTAGATCTAAAATGAGTTTAGTACTTCAAGAAATATGTTATTCAAGTCAAGTAATAAAAACATGAAGATTGATCCAAGAAACAAGTGAAAAAAAGTTGTTCATTAAGTCTCGACAGATAGCTTGAAAGATGGCTGCTATCAAGACTTAATGTGAAACTTGATAGATAGCTCGACAGCATTTTGACCTATCGAGAATTACGATTTCAAAATTTTTGAATCTGAAATCCACCCTAGGCTTTTGTATTTGTTTAGGGTTTCTTTTCTCACAACCCTAGGCATATATAAAACTTATTTTAATAGCCGTCATATACGAATACAAAGATCAAGAAATTTATTTTCTCTATGTGAAGCTACTGCATTTGTATGCCATAGGGTTTTGTAACCAAGTGCTTCCAGATCTTCATTGTTGATGAAGTAAAGAACTTTAACAGCCAATAACATCTGTTCAAGTTGCTTGAGTTATTCACATACTGAGATCCATGCAGAGGGTTAGTCACAAATTGGAGGTTTGTGCATCAAGAGAAAGAAGGCTACTACAAGATCAAGTTGAATTGGGTATTGGAGCGAAGGTTCAACTGTAGGTTGGTATTTCGGGATATGCTAGGGTAGTTGGTAAGATTTCTTATACTTGTAATCGCTTGATTGTTGCTTAGTAGATTCTTGGGAGTGGTGACCTTAAAATCACCCGGTGGGGTTTTGCCTTGCGAGGTTTTCCCCATTTGTCAACAAATGATCACCGAGTCAAATTTATTTTCTGCTGCATTTAGTTTTTTTTTTTTTTTTTTTTGTGCCTTCACGATTTGCATGCAATTGAATCTAATTAATCAATTTAGGTAATTGAATTAATTAACCATAGTCGAGCTATTTTAAACCAACAATACACACACACACACACACACACACACACTAGTCGTTAACCCATGCAATGCACGTGAATAGCTATTAGATAAGTTTTAGGAAAAAAATTCCTAAAAAAAAAAAAATTGCTAAATTACAACCATTTTCCATTTATGGCTTGAATGAGACTTACAAAATACACATCGTATTTGAATGAAGTAAATTAGCCAAATAAACTCTTAGAACCACCCATAAGGAAGAAAGGATAAACACAAGCTGAAGATCAATTTTTTGTAAACTCATTAAGAGGAAGGTGCAATTACTCAGGGATTCATCATTCAATAAAATAATAAGAAAATACAAAATAAGAAAAACCGTATCCTAATATAAAATTGAGTACAAATAAATATAATATAAACCATGAAGTCATCAAAAAACAAATTTTTAACAATGAGGTGTTCAATCTCAAAACTAAACACAATAACTTTACAAACCATGGCCTTGTCCCTTTCCTCCAAAAATTTGTTATAAGATACCCCTATTTAAAAAGGACAATATTCAATGCTGTCCAATGTTCAAATTTTTGTAGTTTGACTAAATTAAATTTCTTTGTGCTATATTCCTATATCCAACCAAGAACCATAAAGAAAGATAGAGGGAGGAAGATTGGTTTACATGAAGAAAAATGAAGGCCTCTAGAAGAATTTAAATTCAGTATCAATAGCAAGCATCGCCTCTAACTTAAACATTGGTGACCTTTTGTTTGGAATGTGGGCAACATAGAGGGATAGAACAATCAAATATTTAACAATGCAGCACTTTCAATTACAGTGTTGAAACCATCATGCATGAAACTATTTGTGGAGTGGTCTCACACCCTTGGCCTAAAAGATATGGAGTCAGAGGTTTTGGTTACATGGTCATGAGGTCTCTCCTTAATGCCAAAAGATAATAGAAAGATAGATGTAAGAGTTACTGTTAATGTTTAGAAAATCATCAAAACTGTAATGTCTACAATGCCAAAAACTCCAATTTGATTGAAATTTCTTTTGTGTTATCTAGCTACCAGCTCAAGCTCCAAACTAAACATATATTATACCCAAAATCAAGCTATGTCTAATATTATTCAACCTTCCTACAAAAGACTAGAACATAAAAATATGACACTAAGCTATCCCTCAAACCCCATTTTTTCTATAGATCAACATGCAAAATTCCAATTCCCATTGCACATTCCCATTAGCGTTTTTCTCTTATAAGAGTGTTAGAATTATGGTTAAGTGATTAAATTCACCATTTCCTAACACCTTAAACTTTTGAGACAATCAGTAATCAACAATTGGTAGCTAAGTGATATCATTATGAATTTTTAGTACTAATTCACTGCAAAAAAATTGCACAAAAGAATATAAAGAAAGAAATTCATTGGTTGAATAGGGATAGAAATTGCACAAAAGAATATAAAGATCAAAATTCATAGGTAGATTAGAAATGGAGAAGAAGACTTCCAACCTTGTTAGGGACATATTTTATGTAATTAGCTAATCTTTTGACAAAATGCACTTTACTTGTAATTAGGTAAATCTAGGATGTGTTTAGTACTTCAAGAAACAAGTATTCAAGTTAAGTATTGAAGTCATGCAATTCTGACAAAGTAACAAGTGAAGGAAGTGTTGTTCATTAAAGCTCGACAAAAGTCTCGACAGAATCCTTTCTATCGAGATTTAATGTTGAAGCTCAACAGAATCTTGACACAAGTTGCATCGGTCAAGAATTACGAAATTAGATTTTTCAGATCTAATTACACGCATATTTCTATTTATTTGTGTGGGATTTCTTTTCTCTCAATCCTAAACATATATAAAGATTATTTTAAAGGCCATCGCACATGCATTGTGTGACCGAAGGCAGAAATTGCTCTAATTCATTATTCTCTCTGAAGAAACTACTACGTCTTTACGCCAAGGATTTTGTGACCAAGGAGCTTACTGATCGTCATTGTTGATGAACATTGCCACTATAATACAAGTCTAATTGGGTATTGGGGTAAGAGTTCAACTGTAAGTTGGTATTTCGGGATAGGCCAAAGAGTTTGGTAATATTCCTTATACTTGTAACCACTTGTAATTGATAATAGTGGATTCTCGAGAGTGGTGACCTTAAATTTACCCGGTGGGGTTTTGCTTTGGTGGTTTTCTCCATTCGTAAACAAACCACTTGTATCAAATTTATTTTTTGTTGCATTTAGTTATTTGGTGATTTGTTTGTGCTACCATGCCATTGCTTGTAATTTGACTAATTAATTAACTTGGGTAATTAATTAATTTGCAAGGGATCAATTCATTTTAACCTAACAAACCTAGATAAATTGCTAGAATTGACAAAATGTGTTCCAAGAAAACTATTCAAATTGAAGAATGTGATAGTAAGCTTAAAATAATAAGATGCAATTTGGCCTACTTGGGGGTTACCTTGAAACAACACATTTTGGCGAGGTGTTAGAGCCGTTAAGGCTCTAAAAGAGCTGAACCTTTTTGAATGGAACATAGCAACTAGTCATCACTCTTCTTCTTCTCTTCAAAATTTTTTTGCTTATATGCTCTTATGGGGGTGAAAGCCCAACGCTACATATTGGGCCTGGGGCCAATTTGAGTGTCACTGTTTGTCCGAAGAGGTAAAAGGAATTAGGGCTAAGTCCATATGGGGGAAGTGCACTTGAAAATGAATGATGGGATACGTCCGAAGACGATCTTGTTGGTTCGAAGTGGTCCCTCTCATCGGATCACTAGGGAACTTGATCAAGCAATTATACTGAAGGCCTGAGCGACCTTCCCAACTTACTCCCCGATAAGAGCAAACTCTGGGCACGCCTAGGGATGAGAAGAACGTAAAAATATCTAAAAGGAAAAACTGCTACCACCGCATTTAATGCATTGCAGCAACTTTCCTGGCCGCATTTATGTGGAGAAGACACCTGAACAGTGCAGCCTCAGCTACTACCACTTACGGCAGACTAAAGCAGACGTTTGATGTGACAAGTACTCAAGTGAATGCTTGGATGAAGAACAAGTGGACGGTGAAGATGAGGAAGAAAGAGGATATATAAATGGAATAAGTCTCTGAAAGGAGGGGGAGGATTCATTTTTCCGTAAATATTAAGCCTCTTCGGATTTGAATGGGATCCACTCTACAATTATCCGCATTTATGTGGAGAAGATACCTGAACAGTGCAACCTCAGCTACTACCACTCACGGTAGACTAAGGCAGACGTCTGATGTGACAAGTACTCAAGTAAATGCTTGGATGAAGAACAAGTGGACGGTGAAGATGAGGAAGAAGGAAGATATATAAATGGAATAGGTCTCTGAAAGGAGGGGGAGGATTCATTTTTCCGTAAATATTAAGCCTCTTCAGATTTGAATGGGATCTACTCTACAATTATTCTAACATCGTTTTATCTTTACTCGCACAAATGAATTGTTGCTAAATCCATAACCAGCCCAGCTTTTTCACCCACTCTTTACAAATTTATTGTTCTGGGTTCATTGGGCTCATAACCTGCAAAGCCTAGGCTTGGCCTATCAAATTTCGACCCTACAGCTCTAATGAGCACTACATACTTATTAATTACAAAGGAATGACAACAATTATTTATTTATTTTTTTAAAGCAATGAAGTAGTAAATTTTGAGACCTTATTTTCTTGTGATACAATTAAATGGATCCTTAAATTGATTATCTATAAAGAGCCAATTACATACTGAAAGCTCGAAAATGTGTTAAAAATACAAGAGCAATTTAGACCCCCAATTAAAATAACGGCTTGGTTGATTTTACACTAACTTAATACTAAGTGCGGAATAGTGTAAACACAAGCGTATAAGCAAGACACCTACTCTAATCCATATTTAAAGCAACACAGCAGTAAAAATGAAATAAAGAAGAGTAGGAAAGAATGATGCAAACACAGATAACACCGAGACGTGTTATCGAAGAGGAAACTGAAGAACTCGGCGAAAAACCTTTGCGCCGCCCTCCAAGCGGAAATCGATCTACTAGAGAATCAATTGGGATACATGGGTTAGCAAGAGACCCTCCAAGCCTAATCTACCCGATGCACCTAAGCCCTCCAAGCTCCTACTCCAACAAGGCTTCTCGGAATCGTGTCTTCTCTAGCTCTCCGGATCCCGCAACAAGCTCCATGTTGCATTTGCCATTCTAGGCTCCTTCCAATGCTTCCCAGCAGCACCAAAACGTCACTCAACACTCTCAAAGGTGTGGTAAGTGTTTGGGCATAAATCTCCTCTCAATGTATGATAATGGGAGAGGGATGGAGAAGAGGTTATAATGATTTCTCACTAAGGAGGAGTAGCTCTCTCTCAAAAGATGGGTGGGTGAGTTGTAGAAAATCTATCTAGGGTTTTTCTCTCTGAATAGTCACACCAACATATGTGGGTAATTAGGGTATATATAGTATGGGTGAAGGGTAAGAAAGTCACTCATAAAAATCCTCCAGGCAGAATATTTTGCGACTGTCTCGCGGGAAGGCCTTACCCGCGAGACACTCGCAAAAACAATAGCCTGGCATGACTCTTCAGCTTCCAGCACGTGCTTCTCACATGGTTCACTTCGCGGGAAGCTAGGTCGCGACATACCCGCGAGAATTCTTCAGCCTTCAAATGCTTGAGTCTTCACACCCTCTCTCTATCACACAACCCTTACAACCAATCCCACAACAAATACTGGGTATAAACGATTGATAATAATTACAATCAAATTTGGCACGGAATAAAAGCCAACAAAATACATAGTTGTAAATTACAACTTTACACATACTTCAAAAGTCATGTCTAATATATGCAAAATCAAGCTATTAGAACCAACTCTCAGAGCAAATTCCAAACTACAATCCCTATTAAAATTGTTTTAAGTTGGTCAACTTGTAAAGTCAATTTTGCACTCTACTCTATTCATTCTTTGTTAGGCTTAAATTTGGACTTCAAAATTATGAGGTGGCTTATATATAAGCTAAATTTAAAGCACTAATTGTGCATCATTGAAAAATTGTGACAATAAGCCTAGAGGGTTGAATTGGTGAGGGAATGAGCTTGAATTGGAAATTCCCACATGAGATTTATAGCTTGAAACTAAAACTCATTGTGTTTGTTGGAACCAAAAGCGAAGAGAAACAGTACACACACACACACACACACACACACAAAATCAAACACTCAACATTGATTAAAAATATTGATGAATTGATAATGGTGGTGATGAAAAAAAAAAGATCAAACTTTACAAGAAAAAAATGATGAAGAAATTACACATGTTTTGAATCTACTACCATCTCAATCAAAATTTTAAGAGAAAAAAATAGAGTAAATATATTAATAAAAAAGCACACAGTCTTCACTTGAAATTCTATTATATTAACACCTAAAAATATAAACTAAGACAGCATACTAACAACGTCAACAATGGCATCATAAAACAATGGTATTGGTCCACTTATTGAAACAGGATCCAAACACCATAGACAGATAAAAAAGAAACAAATGTAGTTTAAAATATCAATGAAACAATAAATTCATGAATAATAAAGATTATTCAGTTAACAAAGGAAGCACCAAGTTACCAATCAAAGTAAGATGCTTATCCATAAACTGGCTTTGCAATGCCTCAGCTCTCCTTTGCCTGTTCTTCCTCATTCATTGGGCCAATAATCTCCTCTTTTACTTTTTTTTTTTCCCTATATCAATATTCATGTGTCAAAAAAAAAAAAAAATCAAAGTTTATATATTATCCCAAAACAGTAATAGTGGAACTAAAACAATTCCAAACATTATTATACGGTAAAATGGACCAAACAAAGAATTGCAAGTACCTGCTATGAATGAAGAAGTTATTCAGGTGTTCTTCCTATATGAATGGTGGTGTCCAATGTGTTCCCAAAATCTATTGGATTCAATAATCTGTAGAAAAGATAAGCAATGAAAGTCAAAATAGAAAACCATAGATATATCTTAGTAGAAAAAACATAAAGAAAATGTTTATTAGAAAAGAAAAAAAAAATAGCAAAGGTATAATTCATTGCTTTGTTAAAACTCTCCCTAGAAAAAATATCTACCAAAAACTATAAAGTAATCCTCAATTTGTAAATTAATAAAGCAAAACTCACAATTCACCAACATTTCTAAAAATAAAAAAATAAAAAAAACCCTTCACAATTGATTGTGCTTCCAATCACTTTTTCTTCATTATTTTTTTATTCCTCAATAACCAAACAGATGCTCAATTTAAATTACGAGAATATAATCCAACATGCAAAACCCATAAGAACGCCTAAAAATCACAAACTTGGTCATCCATTAAAAAAAAAAAAAAAAATCGTGGTATCCTCAAATTCATCAAAAACATGAAATTTAAACTCTCATTCTGACTTTAAATTTGGTTCTCCTCAGACAATTTAAGGGAGGAAATAACACATGCCTCCAACTTGTGAAAGTGAATATAGTTCAAAACTCACAAACACCCAATTTCAACTCCCACTCAGGATTTACTTCTCTACAATAAAATACAAAGTCTTTCTAATTCTCTCAAACCAATTATAAATTTTTATAACCAAACCTAAATAATAATTAATGCAAAAGTTTTTGTACATAAGAAAATACCTTTACAGATGTGGTGCCGATGGTATTATGGTGGTGGGATGTTGCTTGAAAGTGGGTGATGGCCTGCAAATTTTCTTGCTTTGGGGCTTTGCTTACAAATAGTGAAAAACTTTTATGGAGATTTTGTCTCAAGTTGTTGCAGAAAATAAACTAATAAAGTACAAAGAGAGGGAGAAGAAAGATGGGTTTTTGGTTTTCTGTGGAAAGGATTATGCAACAGGCAAAATTTATAACTACCAAGAGACAAAACGATATTAAAAATTAGTACTGGTGTAGAACCGGAAGATGAAGCAAGACCAGTCCGGCTATAGTGAAAGGGCTCAGATTTCTCCTTCCATATCTTTATGCATCTTATCAGATTTCTCCGTCTCCAATTCTCTTTGGGTCTATCCATATGTCCGTTTATTTTTTTAATAGTGAAAACTGAAAAGTTTCATCAGCACACACCAAACGGTACAAAAAATAAAAAAGTGTAATGGTTCAATGTTTGCCTGGGTTTATAAACGTTCTTAGCCAAAAAAGAAAAAAAAAAAGAAAAAAAAAAGTGTGTTTTTAAAGTAGATGTGGCATTATTTCTGATTAATTTGTCCCGATTCTAAGGAAATGTTTGTTTGTTTTTTACTTTTTTATTTTTATGTATTTTTATAAGATATTTTTATGTTTTTTATTTTGTAACTACCGCCTTAGAGAGACGCAATTAAACACCAACGATGGAAAAAGTACAATGTTTTGGTGTTTTAAAAATGTAGACATGACAGTAATTTATGTAGCCACGAGGCGCTATAAGATGTGGTTAACAAAATGTTAAACGTTTTGGTTATTAATTATTATATAGATATAGATATAGATATAGACATAGATTAATTTACAAAGTTATGTGGCACAATAAAGAACGTTAAGAAAAGTTAAAAGATATCTATTGACTGAAAATGTGTCTATGGGCCAAAAAGGTGCCTATTGGTCAAAAAGGTGCCTACTAACCGAAAGGATGCCCATTGAAAAATGAAAAGTCACAACTGTTCGGTATTTTTAAATGTATATGTGTTATTAATATATGTAGTCACGTAGCGCAATGAGGAGTGGTCAACAAAAAGTTAAATGTTTCGGCTATTAGTTATATATATATATATATATATAAGGCTTATTAACTTTAACAATCTCTAAAGTTATATTATTTTATTTATATTTATATTAAAAATGGAAAATACTAAAGTTCTAAACTTTTTTCCAATATTTTCTACAAACCTATGATATGATAAATGATTATTGGAGGGAACAATCAATCAATTGAAAGAGGTGATACCTTTTATTATAAAAAAATATATATGTTTTGAAATCAACGAGCTTTAATTATATGCAAGCAACTATTACACATATATATTTTCTCAGTACAATCAATATTAAAAATTTTTTTTTTTTGCTATTTTATTTAGATTGTCGAAATAAGTGATAAATTTGCTCATTATAATTTTCAATTAATTTCTATTGTTGGTACATATATGATGATTTCATATGACTTGTTTTGGTGATGGATTTATTGTTAAGGGTGATGTGGATGTACTATTAATGTGGTTGTTGGTGGCAGATGTATTCTATGAAGTTCTCATTAACAAGAGCACTACAATGTTCATGTATATTTATTCAGTTTAATCTAAAATATTGCAGGCCAACATTGGAGGAGGAGATCACAATGTAAATAATAACATGAGATGACTATGAGGAGGAAGATGACTCTTAGATGGAGGGCATTGACTCAAATGATAATTGATCTTCCAATATTTATGCTTTCAAGTTTAGTAAATGATATAATATAGCCTATGTGTAATCTTGAAAAACATGCTATTTTGTAGACCTTTTAATATTCATTTTTAATGCACTTATTAGTTTTGAACAATTATGGATTTGTGTTTGTTATTTGAATGAAGAAAATTTTATGAAAAATTATGAATTTGTGTTTGTAATTATATATTAATTATTCTATATATAGAAATATTTGATATTTTCAAATAAATAAAAATAACACAATTTTTTTTTTCAATGGAGCTATTTTGTTGCAATTAAATAATGTATTAGTGACGAGATAAATGGTTTTTAATAACAGTTAAAGTTCGTCAAAAAAAAGTAATTGGTTGCATTGATGTTATATTTTCGATGAAAAACTAGGTATTTACGATGACTTTTAGTCGTCGAGAAACTAAATTACCAATGGTCATTGTTCATCACAAAAGGCATTTGGTTGTCCAACTTCCTCATTTGAAGTTCTATTTTCGACAACAAGGCAAGTACTTATGATGACTTTTCATCGTCGAAAAAATACATTAATGGCGGCCTTAGTTTTTCAAAAATTGTATTTGGTCCTCCAACTTCCTCGTATGAAGTTGAATTTGCGATGGCAATTACCAAGTATTTACGACGGAGTTTTGCTATCGAAAATAAGTGTTAGCGAGAGCCTTGTTGGCAATATGGTATTACCGACGAGGCTTTTCCCGATGGGTGTCGACGGCTTTTTGCCATCAATAATACGAATTTACGACGGCTTTTTGTGCTTTTGTGACAAACTTTGACTGTCGCAAATAAGCTTATTTTTTGTAGTGAGATTTATGAGAGAGAGAGAGAGAGAGAGAGAGAGAGAGAGAGAGAGAGAGAGAGAGAGAGAGAGAGAGAGAGAGAGAGAGAGAGAGAGAGAGAGAGAGAGAGAGAGAGAGAGAGAGAAGAAAAGAGAGAAAATATCCTTAGGGCTTTGGGCTGGAAGCAAAGGAATCAATGGGATGTCAATTTTCTTAATTAAATTAATTTGATTGTAGTTTTTTTTTTTAACTCGAGTTATTTTTATGAAAGTTTTTCATTTGCTTCTCTTCGATGGAAGTCTGGCCTAATAAGTTGTACTCAATTGTCCATGCAAAATATAAGATCTTATTAGTTGTAGTGCTGAATGGTTGATATCAATACAGTATTGATTAAATGATTAAGCTTACCATTGTTTATAAATTTAAAATTTTGATTTATGGGTGTCATTTGGATTAATGAGTTATGATGGGATTGACAAAATCAACTTACCTAGACGTTCTCATCCAAACCAATGAGGCAACATCGACAGACGAATGTAAGCCACATTACTAAAGAAGATAAAGAAGCCATTCAATGCAATCAAATAAATGACTCGGATGGTTACAAGGACAGCTGTATAGACCGTTGGAAGCCCATCAAAGTTCACATGATTGACCATGAGGCGTTACCAAAAAAGGCATTAAAACCACCATAATAGCCACAACGGCTAGGAGCTACAGGAATGTATATATACAACCCTCCCAGCACCAACATAAGGTACAAAAAAACATACCTAAGAACACTGCTAGTCATTCTAATACTCTGTTATTTCTAAAAACTCTTTATACTGACTTTAACATAAGAGGTGTTGTGGCAAGCACCACACCGGTAATCACTTTAAAAGGGAGATACCTTACCATTTTCAGGGTGACATAAACAGAAGAACAGCTCCATCTAGACACACACAATGACTGACGAATCTGCACTTCATCAAGTTATATTATTTATGTGCATGCTACATAAAGAATGTCAACTTGCAAAATGAGAAAGTAAAATGTTTTCATCACTTTAGATTACATATATTTAATAAAATTTGAAATCTATGTCATACACCCCATATAATTTTCTCTTTGCCATAAAGTCAAGACACTACTACATTTTTTTTTGGTAAGTGAAATTCGAACCCAAATACCTTCTTTGGCCCAAACTCTTCTTTTTGTTTCACTTTGAGTAGCGAAGCCAAAGTAGGTATTAATGTTATTGAGAATCTAAAGAGTTGATAATAATTCTATATCATGATGAACATCGACCTCTCCATGTCCAGAACAACATTCCACGACGAAACATGTTATTTAGAAACACATCATAATAATAAAGTATCATGTCATACAAAATTAATGACATACATCACCAACTGGTGCTTGACATGGAAAGATAGTTGCAGATACGATGTTGAGTAAAGAACCAAATACCTAGTTTATTGGACATACATACATAACATGGGCAATTGTTTATGCTTATATGATTATATAGAAGCACTAAATGGATTGAAGTGAACAATAGGACGAACTATAAGTCGGCGAGCCATGCTCAATGACATGCCTGGTCCAGGTTGCATATCAACCTTAGTTCCATATTCTTCTCCACTAACCTTCAAATCAAAGCATTGAACCAATGCTGCAACTGCGGTATGTATCATACTAAATGCCAACGCTGTTCCTGGACACCCTCTCCTTCCTGCCCCAAATGGTACAAAATTGAAGGTTTGTCCCTTTTCTTCAACTTGACATTGGTCTAATTTCTCTTGCTCATTGAGTGAAACCAAAAACCTTTCCGGGCGGAACTCGTTAGGATCATCCCAGGAGTCTGGATCCCTCATAATGGCATAAAGATTGATTGCCACTGCAATTTTTTCTGGTATATCATAGCCATTGATTTTGCAATTTTGGCAGCATTCTCTTGTTGTGACAGGGCCTGGTGGGTATAGTCTTAGTGTTTCCTTTACAACTGCTTGCAAGTAAGGGAGATTTGGGATATCTGACTCTTCAACTAGTCTAGTCTTTCCCACGATTGATTCTATTTCCTCTCTAACCTTGTTGAAGACACTACGATGATTAATGAGCTCAGCTATTGCCCACTGCATTGACTCTGCTGAGGTGCCAGTGCCTGCAATGAAGAGATCCTGGCATAACAGCACAATTCAATTATAGTCAAATTGGGAGCCTTGAAGGAATCAATTTGTTCTGATGGCATCTCTAACCAGCTACTCCTTTAGACGTTAAACTTGTTTTTAATTGAAATTTCATTAATAAGCATAAGTTTTATATACTAATTCAATTGCAGAAAAGCCTCCAAATTCTAACTAATAGAAATATTGCTATATCTATAAGAGTATCAATTAGACCCCAAATATTAGCCCAGAGACAGAGAGAGAGAGCTATATATATTATAAATAGTAATGCAATGGACACAACAAAATATTACAATAATTTCACAACATTCCTAAATTAACATGCTAACTCACACATGAGCTCACCGCAATCTTTAATTAAAATTTTTGCTATGCTAATTAAGAAATATTGTGAAATTTTTGTATCACTAAAATTACTCAAAAGAAATTGTTTAGAGTAATGCTACATTTACAATATTTTCACAACAAATTCTAGGTAATAATATGTTGTTGATAGGTAAGAAACAAAAGTGAGTCAATGGTGAGTCAAATTATAGAATTAATAGCAGATTACTACCTACAATTTGTTGTGAAATTTGATATGCGTATTAAGAATATAAAGAACATGTAATCTAACAGTTACATTTTCAAAAGTTTCATACAATAAAAAAATATAGGAAGAGTTTGAAGGAAACCTTTTCCATTGTTACAACGGTCTTCATTCTTTTTATTATTTAAAAAGCCATCGGTCTAAGATACCAAGTATGAACATATCAACTAGTCTTCTAATGAAAATAATGGGAATAATGGAGAAGATCTTTACAAACTTTTCCCTCTAAAGCCAGGTTTTATTTTCTGATATTGTTTGGGAGAAGTTTTGAGAGATTTGCAATTGGCTCTTCTAACTTTCCTCATAGGAACAGGAAAAGAAAGAAAGAAAGAAAAAAGAATGGTGTTTTAACACCGTTTGTTTAGTTATATTCACTTAGATAGAAGTGGATTTTTAAGAAAGGTACCTAAGGAACAGTATACTATATCTAAGTTTTGTCAATTTCAAAATTTAATAGAATTTGGAACAAGTTTAAGATCCATACTTTTTAATAAATTCAAATTTAGAATAATTACTCTTAATTCAAATATGTGTTTTCTCATTCTTATATAAATGCACCAAAATGGGCCGAAGTGGATTGAGCTGTACCAAACAGGTCAAAGTAAACCGAAATGGATTGAAATGATATACTAATGTGGCTCAACATAAGTGTAAGAACAATAAATACTCAACTTCAGTTTTTAAATACTGTATAGATTTTTTTTAACACAAATAAAAAACAAGTAACAATGACATTTAATGTTTGTTTGAATTGACTTTTTATTTATTTACTAAATTCCTAAAAGTTGTTAAAAATAAAATTGTATAAAAAAAAGTGAGGAGTCAAATTAATTAAGCTAATTCAAAGGCATTGTTACTCTATATTGAAAGATGGGACGGTACGTGGGTTTCGGTAAGCTCAATTGGTAAAATCTCTAATAGTTAAATAAGAGATCTGATATTCAATCTTTGCTTACACTAGAAACTGATTGATGTCTTAGTTTGATGATAAAGAGATATCATCAGGAGCGGACGTTATAGGTTTAAACTTTCAAAAAAAAAAAAAATAAAATAAATAAAAAGATAAGATGGGACTACCGCATACTCTTGACATGATGGTTAATCCATAAGTACAAAGTTTTTGTGAGTTGGAATGCCAATACTAGGGTTCAATTCTCTAGGATAAAACTTAACACATATATACACTTAGATTAAGCTAAAGTAAAATTCATATCTTGTATTTTTTTTGGGTGGGGGGAAGGGCCAAGATTAAGCCTTGAGAAGGGAGCTTTACGCTCTTATATACTTAAATTATGTTAAAGTGAGAATTTTTTCTTAAAAAAAAAAAATAATAATAATAAATCAAATAATGAAAAATAAATAGATTGAGAAGAGGGAGATACTTTACCACAAAGAAGGCCTTGATATGGGTTCTTGTAATCTTAACCTCGGCCTTCTCATCATGACAAACGTCCAAGAGTATATCCATCAAATCCTTATCTTCTCTCTCGCCCCCATTTTTGCTCCTTCTCACTTCATGATCCTTCAACACCCTCTCTAGTAACTCATCATACCTCCTAGTCAAATCCACAGCCTGTTTCCCAAACACCCAAAACCCCAATTTCTTGAAAGGCCCTAACACATCACCAAAGCACATCTTTGCAGCCAGCTTAAAGGACTCCATCACTAGATCTCTAATCTTTTCAGCCTCTCCTTCTTGCTCCAAACAACTAGTACTCATGGCCATCCTGCAAGTCACAGTGTTTGTGAACTTCATCACTTCAACACCCACATCAACATCATCTTTCTTCCTTGCACTCTCCAACATTCTCTTCAACAACCTCTCTTTTTCTTCACGCCGAACAAAGAGGGAACGCTGAAGCTGTTTTGTGCCAAGAAGTTCAGTCACACAAAGTTTCTTCATGAACCTCCAGTAATCACCATATGGAGCAGTGACAAACCCTGAAGTTCCATAGAGTAACTTGTCAGAAAAGGCAAATCTAGGCCTAGAAGCAAAGGCAAGGTCTTGAGATTTGAATATTTCAGAAGCAACAGAGGCTGAAGAAACAAGTAGGCAGTGTGATGCACCAAAGCGGAGATAGAGAAGAGGGCCATATTTGGTAGATAGGTTGTGGAGGGATTTGTATAAGGATGGACCAAGAAGGTGGAGATGACCAATGATTGGGAGGGCTGGTGGGCTAGGAAGAAGGTGAGAATTCGTGGTTACCTTGGTGGGTTTGCTGAGAATGGATCGGATTAGGAAGGTTGTGATGAGAGATACAAAGAAGAGGAAGGAATAGCATTGGATATCACTAATGGTGGTAACCATGGCTAGATTTTTTTGACCACTCTTGAATACGTTATTGTTTATTTTTTTGCAAATTATAGTAGTGGCTTTTTAGCATATGAGTTATCTTTTATTGTTTACAGTGTTGTTGTTTACTTGTTTTTGTTGGTATTGACTCTGAACTGTGAGGTCACCGTGAGCCTTATCATTGAATTATTTGCTGTGCACATTGTTGCTGTTTAGTGAGGCAAGGTTACTATACCTTTAAAATATTTGCACTTAGGTTAAGTTTGGTTACTATTTAACTTATTTTTGCTATTATTAATGGGTCATATTACACTTTTTCATATTATTCATAAATCTCATTGTTTTAGCTATCTTTTAACTTTATCTATAATACTTTCAGCATAAAGTTTTCAGTTTTAACTAATTAAGTTGTTTCAAAACAGATACTTTGTTGTGCATAAAAAGATGGATAATTACTAAGGGCTGGTTTGGTTTAGAGGAGTTTTGAGTGATATAATCCAAAACTCATAACTGAGTTAACAAAAAATGTGAGACCCACACAACTTTTTTTGTTTGGCTTGATTTCCTAATGTTGTGCTCAAACATCTTTTTCTTCTTCACTATTGATGGGTCACATTACACTTTTTGGTATTATTCATAGATCTCACTGTTTTAGCTATCCTTTAACTTTATCTGTAATACTTTCAGCATAAAATTTTCAGTTTCAACTAAATAAGTTGTTCCAAAATTGATACTTTGTTGTGCATACAAAGATGGATAATTACTAAGGGCCTGTTTGGTTTAGAGGAGTTTTGAGTGATATGATCCAAAACTCATAATTGAGTTATCAAAAAACGTGAGACCCACACAATTTTTTTTGTTTGACTTGATTTCCTAATGTTGTTTTCATCATTCAAACTCAAAAATTTAGAGTGAGAATAATGAAAACTGAAAACACCAAATTGGTTTTTTCAAAAGTTGAAAACTAAGTTTCAATGGCATAATGGTAAATATTGTGACTTTATGGAACCCACGATCTGACACTCAAGACCACACATGTGCTCAAACATCTTTTTCTTCTTCACTTTTTCTCTCCACCGTACTGATATTTCTTCTCTCCCTCTCCTCTTTTCTCTTTTCTTTCTTTCTTTTCTTCTTCAAGCTGGGTTCTTTCAACTGCTTCTCTTTTTCTTAACTTTTTTTTTCTTCTTCACGGCTGGGTTCTTTCATCTTCTTCTCTTTTTTCTTTTTTCTTTTCTTTCTTTCTTCTTCACTCTGGTTTCTTTTCTTCTTTTTCTTCACGCGATGATGGCAGAGAGCTTCGATTTTAGTTGTGATTTGCGTTTTAATCGGGTTAAGGAGTGCTTTTTGGGCTTGGAGTTGTGGATTTTGTGGGGTAATTTTTTCTGGTGTTTACTTTTATTTTTATTTTCATTATATATATGTAAAAGAATTTGCTGTGATGTTGAAGGTGTTGGTAGATCTGCTATGGTGAATGGGTTTGATTTTTGGTGATTTGTACGGTGGTGGATGCAAAACAATGGCGGTGGGTTGGATATTCGAGAATTGCAATTGGTGGGTTTGTGGATTGTTGGAGGTGGTAGAGACCGAAAATGGGAGGAGAAAGGTTTCAATGTTTCAGGCTTCGTGAAAGAGGGGAGGAAAAAAAAAATGAAAGAGATGGAGGAGAAAGACATGTTACCGTTCTAATCTGCACAGTACATGGGCTCCACCACTTTGTCAAAATTTTGAGTTAAACTCACCCAGATTTGAAACCAAACAAAAATAAGATAGAGTTAACGAAAAAGTAGAGATAGAGATATGAGATATGAAAATTGAGTTTGAGTGATGAGAAATGGGATTTGAGAATTGAGTTTTGAGTTAGGAGTAAACCAAACAGGCCTTAACTATCCAGGGCAAAAGTCTAGTATGCGCCTGTTGCACTAGATACTATCTCCTATTCAGCATGGTTTTGTTTTGAAACCCGGACCAGACCGTACAATCTGACCAAGTTAGTGAACCGTTCCGACCACGGTTGAATTTTTTAGGTTTGAAAACCATAAACGGTTTTCACAAGTTAGACCGTTAGAGGTTTTTTTTGGATACTTACTGGTTTGCAGCCATTGTTGAAGGCTAAAGCTTCAATCACGTGAGATGCTATCTGATGAGATCACGTGAGATGCTATCTGATGGATACTAAACTATACTTTGTCATGACTTAAAATAATTTGGAAACTCAATAGTAATTTATGTTTTTTTAGAATTTAATAACTCTTATTTGTATTATGAAAGTTACGTTATAAAAAATACTATCTATATTTGTTTTGGATTATTTTAGTCAATTTTTACTAATTTAATATATTTATTTATAATTTAAATAATTATTAAATTAATTGAACGGTTAGGGTTTCAAAATCATGCTATTTGGGAGGTTAATTGTTAGTAGAAAGTCTTTGTGTCTCATTATCTTGTGAGTCTAAGATTATGGGTTTGAGTAGTGGCTTATTCTATTATTTTTTGGATGATCCTGCACTATGTCAAATTTGGGTTTAAGTGAACCCCCGGAATTGTGGCTTAAAAAAAAATATATATATTAAAAAAAAAATGAGAGAATAACGTATCAAAGTCCACTAGATTCTAGAGTATTGAAAATCTTCCAATATCAGATTTGTGTTGTACTAGAACAAAAGAATTTTGTTTTTATTGTTTTGTTTGCAAACTATAGTAGTGGCTTTTTAGTTTATGAGGTATCTTTTATGATTAAAATATTTGTTGTTTACGGTGTTATTTGCTAAGGTTTTCAGACCCGGACCGTTTATTGAACCGTAAAAGGGAGAGATTCAAAGTTTTTGAGGTCGAACCGAGGTCGAACCGGGGTCGAACCGTGATGACGTCATAATTAATTTAATAATTAATTAAAGCCTAAATATAGATATTAGATTTATAAAACTAGCAAAATTGACTAATATATTTATATATGTGAGGGAAATTTAATGATTTTCAAGCATATATTTAATAATTAAATAAGAAAGTTAATAAAATAAAATAATAACCATGAAAACATTAAAATTTATGATTAATTTTTGAAGTAAAGTTGAATATCTTTGAAGGATTTTAATTATAATTTTTTTTATTCCATGTGAGAGATAGATAATTTAATTAAGTAGAATAAAATTGTGTTAATTTGTTTTTATTAAAAAAAAAAATTGCTAAGGGGTTGGACCGCACGGTTCTTGCGGTCCAACCCCGGTTTTAGGGGTTCACGGAATTGCCACATATACCCGGTTCTTGAAGCTTAAAAAATCGGTTTTCAATCCGGTTCACAGTTTTCACGGTCTAACCTCCCGGTCCAGTCTGGTTCTGAGAACTATGTTGTTTACTTGTTTTGTTTGGTATTGACTTTATGAAATGTCGGTGAGGCTTATCATTGAATTATTTTCTGTGCACATTGTTGTTGTTTTGTGAGGTAAGGTTACTTTACCATTAAAATATTGAGAAATGTTATATCTACAACAATTTTACAACAAATTACAGGTGGTTAGTTGTTATGGGTTCAAATTTGAAACTAATATTAAGATTAATTTTTTGCCCCAACAACAATAACCAATAACAAGCTGCCACTTAGGATTTGTTGTAAAAATGTTATGGGCATATCATTTTTCTAAAATATTTGCACCTAGATTTTGTCTATAAAAAGATGGATAACAACTTACCATTCAGAGCAAAAATCTTATATGCACTGGACAGATACTATCTCCTATTTAGGAGTTTTATTATCGGAAGTCTTTGTATCCCATTATCTTGTGAGTCTGAGAATGTGGGTTGAGTAATGGCTTGCTCTATTATTTTTTAGGTGATCTTGTACTCTGCCAAATTTGGGTTTAAATGAATCGGGATCGTGACTTAAAAAAATATATATTAAAAAAAAAAAAAAAAAAGGATAAGAGGATAACATGCCCAAGTCCATGTCTAGACTCTAGAGTATTAAAAATCCTTCATGATCAGATTTGTGTTGTACTAGTACACAGGAATTTGTTTTTATTTTTTTGTTTGCAAATTATAGTAGTGGCTTTTTTTGCTTATGAGGTATCATCTATGATTAAAATATTTGTTTACGTTGTTGTTTACTTGTTTTGTTCAATATCGACATTGTGAAATATGAGGTGAGGCTTATCATTGAAATATTTTCCGTGCGCATTGTTGTTGTTTTGTGAGATAAGGTTACTTTACCATTAAAATATTTGCACCAAGCAGTTGTTGCGCATAAAAAGATGGTGGATAACTTATCATTCAAGAGGCGACTTATTGGTATGAAGTCTTTGTGTCACGTTATCTTGTGATTCTGAGATTATAAGTTTGAGTCGTGGCTTGTTTTATTATTTTTGAGGTGAGTCAGGATTATAAAAAATAAAAAAATAAAAAATAAAAAACATTAAAAAAAGGAGGATAATGTGTCAAAGTCCAAGAGACAAGAGTATTGAAAATCTTCCAAAGATCAGATTCATGTGGGATTAGTACAAAGGAATTTTGGTTAAATATGGTTGAGAAGTGCTATGGATATAGTATTTCTTCAAATATGGTTGAGTAAAATATATATTTGACTACAACGATTGATGAAGCCTAGTCTTACTAGTTTAGTTTTTGATAGTTCAAATAAATATGACCCTAATTTTTTCACATATGAAAAAAATTAATAAAAAAAATAAAAACACCCAAAAATAACAATAGGCCTAGAAGCAAAGGCAAGGTCACGGGATTTGAATATTTCAAATGCAACAGAGGGTTTGTTGTGAATGGATCAGATTAGGAGGGTTGTGATGAGAGATACAAAGAAGAGGAAGGTGAAGACTCATAGTTGGCTTTGTGGGTTTGTTGAGAATGCATCTTATTGGGAAGGTTGTGATGAGATATACAAAGAAGAGGAAGGAGTAGCATTGGATTTGAATCAAGAGGAAATTGTTTTGTTCTTAATAATTAAAGTGTCAAAGTTCACTCGTGTCTATATTTTCTAAAATTACAAAATATATATATATATATATATATATATATTATAGTTGAAGTAACCATGCAAATTTGAGGATTGTTTGGTTATATTGTTTTAATAACAGTTTTTGTTATTTAAACAATAAAACACAATTTTTCACAACATTTTTTAATTCATACGTATATAAAACAGATACTTTCTATTTTGGGTGTAACTGTCATTGGGCATATATATATATATGTATAAAATAAGTTTTACTAATATACATCTTTAAAGGTATATATATTAGTAAATTATTTTTAAAAAATTTTATTAAAAATTGAAAAAATTGTCGACTTTTATAAAATATTTTCCTTAAAAGTACATGGATGATTGGTTTGAGTTTGTCTCATATTCGCACTGCTTTCTTTAATTGCTTCACATGATAGTTTGATTCTTGGGTAATTTTAAGTGGGGTCGAAAATCAGACAAAATATAGTAGTAGTACCTTTCGGATCAATCTGTCTTGGATTTTTCTAACTGTTGCATTGAAATCAGCATTTTCACTATTGCCGTAAAAAGTGAGATGGTCTGGTCCCAACTCCCAGGGTCATTTGCCTTTGTTACTCAATAAATAATGTTATATTTATTCAGCCAAAACTGTCTTGAATATGAGAATGTATGTAAAATTAGAAATGTTAAATTTTAAAGAACATGTTAACCAGAATATTTAACGAAAGTGTTTTGACTATACCTTAGCTGTGTGTGAGGAAATTAAGTAGTACCTCGTCCTCTGCATGTAATGAAATACAAAACTGTTTGAGGTCCCCTTACCATAGCTCGCTTGAGATTGTTTTTATTTATTTATTTATTATTTTTTTTATTCGTGTGTTTTTATGGCCATGTGTGAACCAGGTTAGCTCTTCTACTAGGCCAATTCGACCATTCTCTAAAACCCTCGAGTGGAAGGGGGGTCCAAAATTTTGGAAAAGAATGGGTAATTAGGAAAAGAAAAATTGGTTCCAAATGAAACCTCAAAAAATTTGTTGGTTTCAAAAAACCTCAAAAAATTTGTTACATTCTTTTGACCAAAAAATAAGAAGAAAATTCTTTTGTCTAAACAAAATCAATTTTCTCAAAAATAACATCATTGACTTCTAAACAAACCAAAATTCAACTAGATAAAAGACAATCCCAGTCTAAAAGTACTACTCGCAAAACAATCGCAAATAAAAGCAAATCTAAAATTTACCCATACTCTCTCTCTCTCTCTCTCTCTCTCTCTCTCTCTGTTAACTACTCTTAAATCTCTTTTGTTGGTGGCTTTACTTCTCCTCCGATCTGATCACGTCTGAAGACCTGAGGTATAGTTTCTGTCTTTCACTCTTTTTTATCTGTTTTTCCTCCTAATGCAGACTCTGAATATGTGATGCGTGGTTTTTGTTTTATCGTGGGTGGACATATGACTTGTGGCTGTGGGCTTACTTTACTTCTGGGCCTTGTGAAGTTTTGTTTTTTTTAATCATGCGTTTTTTACTTTTTATATTATTTATTTTATTAGAGGATCAGTTTTGTAACTTTTGTTGTAAACATTAGAATGGTAGTACTGTACTATATATACAATAATGTCACGGATACCAAGAAAAAAAAAAAAAAAACTTCAATCCTAATAATTTGGTAATCCAACCAGCAATTTAATATTCTCTCTTTCTATATGCAAAATACATGTAAAAGCCAACAAGAAGACCTATAAAAACCCTTAATTGCCTAAGATTAGGGAGCTTTTTATTACAAGGAAACTACACAAATTAATTAGAGGAAAATCAAGGTCTAAAGCATGTATGGGTTGGCTGCAGGTGGCACCCTATAGTTATGATATTATGCATGTGTAGATCCTTGACAACACAGAGGAAGTAGGAATAAAGATGGCATTGCTTTTGCGATCATCAAAAAGTTGTGTCGAAAGGTGAATTGTAAACCCCAACAACAAAGGAACGAGCATTTCCAAGGATTAGCTTGCATCCCATTACTCAAGAGGGCAATTGTTTGGTCCTTTTTCATGTGGAATTGGTTTTATAAGATTATCCCCAAGCCTGCTTCCATTTTCTTATGTGAAAGAGATGCTTGCTTTATGAAAATTCAACCTTCTTTCTTTGATTCAACTCGAAACTCTTGGCAAATGACCATAAACCCAAGGAAAGGTAAGAACCAGTTAGATTTTTCATACAATCTCCTCTTATGTAGATAAACTAATTATCTCTTTTTCTATTTTCTTGTTTCAAAAGTATTTGGATAATTCTTGGGTATTTTGGGGTATCTCAACAATTTATGAGGGTTTATAAGGGTATTTTGGTAAGTTATGGCGGTTCTTATAGTAATTTTAGAAAATTATAGGGGATTTGTGCTATTGTTGGAAGTTTTAGGGATGTTATGTAATTGTTTGTAGTTGAAAGCGGTGTTCATGTAGTGGTTGGAAGTTAGGGTTTGTCAATGTAAATATGGAAAGTTGGAGCGTGGGCTAGGTTTAGGTTAGTGTAACTGGGTTGGGCTTAAGAATTCTGATGGGCTTAGTTGTGTATGTGATTGGACATAGATTTGTAGTGAGACAAGCCTTAAGCTTGTTGGAGAAATAAACTCCTAGGTGGCTTTAAAGAAATTGGGCCGAGTTGTGGCCATTTCTATAATAGAAATGTTGGACCTAGTTGGGTTAACCCAACCTAACCAGATCTCATTGAAATCTTATTCCGGTGATATTTCAACGATTTCACGCGTTTAATGTCCACCTTTGGCAATACCCGTTGGACAAGCCTTTTGAATATAATGCATAGCAATTCTTCATTATCAATTGCTACTCCAACAGTAAGTAGAAGATCTCTTACTGTTTTGATTCGCTGTAGAAAGCCATTGATTGTATCATTTCCTTACCTGATACTCTGAAACTCCAATTTCATATTCTTTCTTTCTCTTTTTTTTTTTTTGGTTAAACCAATTTCATATTCAGGATGTTTGCTCTTGATGCTGATGTGAATCATTGCTCTAGAGTATTCCAGACCTCTCAAGCATTATTAATTCCAACAATAAGGAGAACACAGAAGGAGTAAGAGTTTGTGGTGGTTGATTCAGATTTTGTAGTTGTGGAAGCCCTGATCGTAGGCTCTAATACCATGAAAAATTTCAATGAGAAAACATAGAATGAAAATCACTAGTGTGTAATAGATTAACACAGCAAGCAACTTAAATGAGAAATGGTATAGGAGCTCTCTTTTTAGTAGTTACTAGTTAGAGAGAGATAACCAACTTGCCGTTAGAGGCTTAACAGACTAATAAATTGAACTTCCTAACAAGTTATGCAGATGTGATATATTTGTTTATACACGTGTTAAACCTGCTAAATATACAATCTGACTTAAGAAAACAAAACACGAATACAGTTGATATTAACTGCAACGGAGCTGTTAAAAGGTAATGAGAGAAGACCACTTGTCACGGACTTCATTATTCAAGAAATAGTGCCATTGTGCATGATCTGTCTTTACAGGTTAAATTCGGTAACGAAGTATCATATTTTATTCTTCTAATCTCACACTATCTTATTATATATTTAAGAATAAGTACAATCACACCCAATCAATTCTAATACTTATATATAAATTCAATCAAATTGAAAGTTTATTGAGATATTATTAAGTGTGGTAAGATGTATTAAATTTTATGTAAAATATTTTATGATGTTATTAAGTGAGTTTATTGAAATATATATATATATATATATATATATACAATCATGATTTTAAAAATCGGACTGTATTAGCAATTTTGATAGTCCTACCGTTAACCGGTTACAAATCCAACTAGTTTATTAAAATATTTTTTGATAAATATATATATATATATATATATATATATATAATATGCTTACAGAATATTAAAACAATCACAGATCAATAATTATCACATCTCTATAAATATACACAAATATAAGTCTATTGATTAAACATTAAACAACATCTACTGAACTTAGCTTACGTAGGAACCCACAATAGTAACAAGTCATGCCCACTAAAACCGTGAATTAAGCAATAAGAAGCCTACGTAGTCACCTAGATCTATCACTTTTCAAGTTAAATAGGAACCACCACCGGGGACTACCTCAACTTCGGTCTTGTAGGCTACTTGACTCAGCACCGGCAAATTAGTCTTGTTGGCAACCTGGCTCATCATCGGGGGCCACCTCCTCACGTTTAGTAAATGCATAGGACTGCATGAATGGGAGTTTCTCCCCCATAGACTCATGGTTTTGTACTCTTGTTGATTGCTCACCCGCTTCAGTGGCTAAAGGCGAGTAGCGGCGTCGGAGAAGGCCAGTGGCAGTGGTTGCATTACTTAACATCTTCCATTGTTTGAAAGGCTTGGATTTAAGTGAGTCTTTAGCACCTTCTTCCGAGTCCTTTGATTTCACATTCTCCGATGGGTCGACGTGGGCAGCACCTTCTTCCGAGTCCTTTGATTTCACACTCTCCGATGGGTCCATGTGGGCATACTTAGATAAAGCAAGCAGATAAAAGCAAAAGAAAATGGTATTTAGTATCGCTAAAAATAGAAAATACCTTTCCAGATGACTCTCGTTTATGGTTTCACCAAACCAGCTTCTAAACAGTAAAAGCAACGGTATGCTGAAGAAATATGCAGAACCCAATACACAGCCACTAAACAGAGACCCATATTCACTAAATGATTTAGGGATGTGGTTATCCACGAATGTTTCTAGCCCACCTTCCCCAAGGCCTTCCATGAGTCCTAACAAAAGAAATTGTGGAAATAAGACGAAGATATTCATGGGTATAGTGTGTGCTTTTGGGCCCTGAGCATCAGGACCAATGCCCTCTTTCTTAATTAACTTCTTTCTTTGGATCTCTACTTGCCAAGCTGAAATGCAACACAATATAGAACAAACCATCCCAGCTCCAATTCTCTTAAGTGGGCCAAATTTTTGTCTGACTTTCTCCCACCTAAATGGGAATTGTATTGCATATCGTATCAAGGACAGCAGTATGAACATAAAAACTCTAAAATTAGAATAAAGAAGGTTGCTACTTTGTTCCATAAAGAAAGTATCTCCGGTAGCTTTAACTAAACCACAGGCAAAAAAGTTTGTCCAGATTGGTACCAATGTCAAAAGGCATTTTACTTCGCTCACTTCTTTAACTGTGCAAGGCATCCCATGACTTTCCTCTTCTCTACTACTGTGACTAAGACCAGTATTTTCAAAACGACCAAGGCTATCCATTGATTTACTCAGCCCATTCCCGTATTCTAAGTCCTGTTCTCCACTACCTTCTTGTTCTCCCAAACTGGATTGCCCCTTTGCAATAGCAGCTTTGTCTAACCACCTGTATTTAACATTTTTACCCACTAAGACATACACACATACACACATACACAGAGACAGAGACAGAGAGAGAGAGCACTCTACCTTAAGAGTGGCACTTCTGGCGACAAAGTTATTTCATTATTACAGTTCTTGTGAAACTGTTCTGGCGTATGAGGGTAGTTAAGATGCAAATTGAATATAGCTGCCTTAAAGACTCTGAAACAAGTATTAAGTGGGCTCCGCATCTGCACTGGGTTTTTATTGTTGTAAAAGGGGAAGCCAATGCAGAACAACAAAAGACTTGCATCCATAACCACAATGGAAATTATGAAGACTGGTTTCCATTCAGCATAGTACTTATAAGATTCGTAAATGGAAGCGATGGAACCAAAAGACCAGGCAATGCCCCACCAAACATTTAAACGAGACTCAATTTTTTCCTCGTCTTTGTGGTCTTCCCTACTACCCAACTGATCAGCAAGAAAGGTTTTTAAAACTGGATTTTGACCAGATATGCCCAATGCTACAGCCAGTAATCCCACATAAATTCCAACTTGGGTTGAAAAATATAACAGCGCCAATCCCTGCAATAAGAAATGAAACATGATGCTTGGATATTTGTGAAACCGCTGGGGCCGATGGTAATATTTTCACATGCACAAGAAAATATTTCTCAAGTTCTTTCAAGAATATACAAGTAGAACATGTAACAATAATAATAACCGTAAAAACATAATTGCAATAACAATGATTTGGGCATTAAAATAAAAAATAATCCAAATTTTTAGACATTTTTAGACAAATTGGGCCAATCTCAACAGATCCAACCAAATCTCGGCCAAATCTCAGCCTCATTAACAAAACTCAAAACCCACCAGTACAACCTAATACCCAATGAGACCCAAACTAGCAGTTTTGACGATTCTTTCAAGTCTGTTTCGGGTTACATTTTTCTCCACCTAAAGTTGTTGGGTTGAATATGAGTTGAGCACAAACCTGACTTGTGGATAGCCCTAATCAATATTAGTCATCTAATCTCCCACATGGTCATGCACCAAATAGTCTCTATATCTTTTTTAACGCTAAAATTAAAATTTATTACTACGCATCATCTTATCTAAGATAAAGTAAATCTCTTTTCTAAAATAATAGTAAATTTTCATTTATTTTTTTTAATTTCATACTTGAACCATGATATTTGATTTTTCTATCTAAAATTAACTTAGTTTGGTTAGTATTAATTCATCAAATTCAACCCCCAAAAAAAAACATCAAATTAACCTTAATTTTGTTAGTATTAAATAAATCTATTTAATTGATATTTAAATCTAAAAAGTCCATTTAAATTTATTTCCTTAGGCCCCACTTAATCGATTTTTAAATCTAAAAGCGTCCATCTAAAAACCTTTAATATAATTGAAATGCTTTTTGAACATTTCAAATGCAATAAAACCTATAATTTAATTGAAATGCTATTGAAATTTCTAAAATACCTTAAAATTCTCGATAATGATTATGACTTAAAAGTATAGTTCATTGGGGGCCAAGCAACAACAATTAGCAAAAAAAAATAATTAGTAAAAAAAATATAATGAGATATCTAAGTATAGTTCACATAAATTTCCAAACAACGAAATGACAATTTTGTTTCGTGCACCCAAATTTCCTCTCTCTCTTTTTTTTTTTTTTTTTCCTTAAAAAAAATAAAAAATAAATTGCCCTCCCAAACAGACTCTTATACATATTCTTGAAATCTTCAGTTTCCTCATCTGACCTTATACAAGGGCAGGACACAGACTCACCGTAATATAGGTTATGGCGCAGATGACAATCATATTGAAACGTCCGAAATAGGAATCAGCTAAATGAGCAACTATAACTTCTGATATGGTCGATACACCATCCTGGAGATTCTTAATTGCTGTAGCTTTTGCAAGATGTTGCTTGGTCCATGAATCTGTGAGGTAATCCATTAAGATTTTCACCACTCCATAATTGACAAAGCTATGGCTAAAAACTAAGCCTGTAAATCATCAAAGAAAATAAATTAAGTTCTGTTTTTGTAAGTGAAAAATGAACTTAAGACTACAGCAGTTGAGCTTATTTTAAGAAAAAAAAAATTACCAAAAATGAATAGTGCAGCCTTTGAGAAGTAAATGTGCTTGTCATACCATCTCCGTATAGATGAGAAACATGGGAACCATTTACCAATTCTATTCATTATCGTCATTGGCCCTACAAAGAAGGTGAGATCAATCGCCTGATCTGTACAGACTGTACTTCTGTGTACTCAAAGTTTCAAACTGAATAGTACTCTGTACTGACAGAAACACTTTTTAACCGGCTGATACTAGATACTCGTAGAGTATATTCCTTTCTTCGTATGGGAGGAAATGTACTCTAAAAGTTTCAATAAGTTTGTTTAGCAATCGCTTTTGTCATTAGCAACGTGTTTACGTTTTTTAGTTGGAGTATGAAAATATACAAATTTAACTTTAAAATTAAGTCTTACGGTCCTATTCATACGTTTCAAAATTATTTTGTTATAATATTTATCGTTTTCAGTTTTCAATTTTTAGCAAAAAAATGATATTCAAACTTAGCCTAAATCTTTTGCTGACTCTTACTTATTAGTATTGGTGGACACGTGGATCACCCTTTGTCAATGTTGGGTCAAATCAAGCAACATTGGCTTGCACGGCTCTCACTGATAGAACTTATCTTGCAAAATTTGCGTGTCAATTATAAGGTACACGCGGACTGATGAACAGCCAAGAATCAAGTCTTTTTCTCGCTCCCTCTGTTCAAACAAAATTGGAAGGGAATCGACAATTACAATTTTTTTTCTATTTTTTTTAAAAATAAAGTTTAGGTATAAAATTAGTTATAATTTAAGATTTCAATTTTATTTAATAAAATAAATATTCAAAATTTGAAAATCTAACCGTTGAATTGCATGTTCTTTACACTCTCAATACACATGTTAAATAGATATTATATACTATATGATCTATAAGCTTATATTTTATGCATAATTTTAAATTACAAAAACTAGTAATTTAAACAATTTATTGATAGCATAGCTATTGATCTTTAATTTTTTAAAAATTTTGTAAGTATGGAGAATATAAAAAGAATATATAATCCAATAATGAAATTCTCGAAATTCACCTCCAATAAAAAGATGTTAAGTAAAGTTATAACCTTAAGTTAAAACAAATTTTGTAACTAAATTTTATTCTTTTTTTAGACCAGGAATTTCACGTGACTTCTAATTGTGTCCCAATGGGTATTTGGGATGTTGGCTTGGGCTACCAATACCAATCCTATGGTCCATCTAGCAAATTTTGGGGAGAAAAAATAATAATAATGACGTCTGCGTGACCTCGTCCTCTCTGTATATATATTTATCTAAAAAGAAAAAAAACATTTAAAGAAAATTTGATAAGCTGCTTTTTCAAGTCTTTTTGTGAGTAGTTATTGTGAGCAATGAGCATGGCTCCCTCCTCTCACATGAGGTGTTTGCTCCATGATGGGTATCATGTGTGGGGTCCACTCCTCATTTGAGAGGAGAGAGCAATAGACAATCTTATCAATTTCTAGTTTACTTACAAGACTTGCATTAGTATTTGTAGAATAGAAAAATAATCACATTTTAGCCAAACCAGTCTAAAATTTACCCACATCAGGGCATGTAAAATTGTGCAAAATTTCATGTTTAGAACAGTCATATTAGTTTGTGTATAATAAAAAAAATTTGTAAAATTTATATAAAATGGCCCACATTAATCAATGTATAATTGCATAAATTTATAAGTCTACTACAATAACTATATAAATTTACACTAACACTATTCATTTTGCATTAGTTTTATATTCTTTCTTTACATAGCATAAATGAAGAGAGTGGACGGTAGTTGTTGTATATGAAGAAAGTGAAACAATTATAACAATGAAGAAAATTTGATATTTAAATAAAGTGTAGTGTAAAATAGATAATTTTATATGAAATATTTTGAAATTTAAGTATGTAAAATAGAAAAAAAAAAAAAAAGTAGGTTCTTATGATAAAATAAATAAATAAAAAATTGTATGAGCTGATATGAATGCTCTAATTGTGTAAATTTATATTAATACTATTCATTTTGCATTTTTTTTTCCTTGTTCTTTTTTTACGTATCTCAAGAATGAAGAAACAAAGTAGATGGTAGTTGTTGTGTGCAAAGAAAGATAAACAATTAAAAAACTCAAGAAAAATTGATATTTTAATAAAATATAATATAAAATAGAAAATTTGATGTGAGGTGTTTTCTTATTATGGTATCACACAACAAAAAGCTTCTTTTTACTGTAGCAATATACAATCCATAAAATCTCTTCTCCCTTGGCCTAAACGATAAATTGGCATCAAAGATGCACTCTATACCTCCCCATTTTGCCTTGAATGGTTAGCAATTGTATTTTTAGCACCACACTTTTTACAACATTTTTTATAACTATTTTGTGCGGTAGATTATGACGGACTGTCTGTTACTTTCACATAAACCTATCTCTTTTTCTTTACCACTCACAATCTTGTCACATCAAAATTATGGCACAAAAGAAAATGATCCTAGATCTTTTTTAGCTAGAAAAATGCTAACATCACAAAAAATTTCATAACCATTTCCATAACTATATGATGCAATTGACGGTGAGTGATGGAAAAAAAAAATAATGGGTCCATATGATAGTGATAGACAACTAATCACATTCTTTCACATGAAATAGTTATAAAAGTGAGTATGAAATTGATTATGGTCTTATTGCTACAAGTGTTACTCTTTCCACTCGCACTAGAAAGAAATTAACTTTAGTAGTGCACAAGTGCTAATATCACTTTGCTCCAACTTCTATGATAAATACACAACAATGTCTGCAAGTTATTCCAAAAGTTATGCCAAAAAGTGTGATCGTAAAAGAGCCTAATTTTATAATTTAAGAGTATCTTTAGTAGTCTTTTTAAATTTTTGTATTGTTTTAAAAATGAATAGTTATTTTTGTCTTTTGCCTACGGACTTTTTTAGTTACACTTTTTAGCAAACTTTTTTTCGTTTCCATTTCATTTAAATATTATTTCTTCATTTTCTCTTTCATCTGCTTTATTCTTTTTATAATTTATTTACAATCTTCATTTATTCATTCATAACTGCTATATTTTTTAAATCTCCCAATAGTAAAATTTTTAAAATTTTTGGATATTCTTCTTCGAAAGCTATGGTCTTGATGCATTTGACGCTTAGGTGGTTGTGATGATGTTGGAGAGAGAGAGAAGACATAGGAATTTTTTTAATCTTTGGATCTTTTATTTGCCAAGTGTCACTCATCTAGTTAAGAATGAGAAGAAATGAGAGTGTTTTAATGAGAAGGGAGCCGGACCTTCTTATATCAACTTCAGCAAACGAGTCTTGGAGTTGGAGGCTACTTGGCTCATCATGGGCAACCACCTTGTTTATGTGCATGCTAAATAAAAAATTTCAACTTGCAAAATGGGTGCATGGCTGAATTTATTCAATCATTTTGTTGGCTTTATTCCATGTCAAATTTTCTTGTAATTCAGCATTTAGAAACCCTGTATTTAGGTGAGAATTATGTAAAGGTAGTGTGTGAGAGAGTGTGAAGAAAAGCTCAAGAGTGTGCACTCAAGAAGAGCCTCGCAAATGGATCTCGCGACTGGTGAGTCGCTAGAGGTGGCACACATGTGAAGCATGTAGGGGGAGTTAAAGGGTCATGCCAGCTGTTGCATTACTGGACAAAACCTCCAGTCTAGCCATGCAGTTAGCTCATGACTCAAACTCGCGACTCGTTCTAGTTGCGAGCTCGAGTTACCAGAATGCCCTGTTTGGTTGTAACCGACTCTTCGCATTCCTTATATACCTTACTATAAATACCGTTATACCCACGAAATGTAGAGAGCTTCTAGAGGGAATTTTAAGAGAGAAACCCTAGAGAAATACAAGATTGACTCATCGACAATCTTCATCCTTTGATTCTCCAAATTCCTCTACTCTTACCCTCTCCATTGATATATCCTTTGAGAGGTACATTAGCCAAATCCTTGTCTCACAATACCCATATCTGTAAAAAGGCTTTTTCGTGCTTGGGAAGTAGTTCAAAAGGGACTAATTCATTTTGGTTGATGTAATGAGCAATTGCGGGATCTGGTAAGCTAGAGAAGACGAGGTTTGGTGTAACCCTGTTGGAGCAAGAAGCTTGGAAGGCTTAGGTGCACTGGGTAGATTAGGCTTGAAGGGTCTTCTGCTATTCATGTATCCCAAATTTATTTTCTAGTGGATTATTGACCGCTTGAAGGGCGGCAAAGAGATTTTTCACCGAGGACTTCGGTTTCCTCTTAGATAACACATCGCTGTGTTGTCTTTGTGTTTGCATCTCTCTTCCTTTAATCTTTACCTTTTAATTACTACTATGGTTGTGATTAGTTTTGGTTTTAGATTGTTTTACCAATTCTATTTTAGCTTATTTTCATATTCTGCACATATATTATTTGATGATAAGCTTGTGTTGGTAATTTGTAAATTGGGGGTCTAAACGTTCATAGGTGTTTTACACACTAATTGAACATTCAATTGGTATCAGAACGGGTGCACTTGTTGTAGTTTAATTACCTGAATGCAATCCTTGATCGCATTGAGATGGATCAATCTCAATCTCTCAATGCTCCACCATATTTTGATGGAAGCGACTATGCATTTTGGAAAGTCCGCGTGAGGGCATTCCTATGTTCAATTAATGAGATTGTTTGGGATGAAGTACATGTAGGATGGACTAGGCCAGAGGCCGCTAAATCCACATGGGATAAGGCGGCTCTTGCGGCAGCCAATACAAATAGCAAGGCATTGAATGCTATTTTTTGTGGTGTTTCTACAGATGAGTTTCACAGGATTTCTCACATAACAATTGCCAAGAAGGCATGGCAAATATTGGAGACCACCTATGAAGGCACAAAGAAGGTCAAAGACACTAAGTTGAAGATGCTAACCACTCGATTCGAAAAGTTGAAAATGAGTGACGACGAGTCATTCGACTTATTCTATGGCAAGCTGAATAAGGTGGTTATCGGCAAGTTCAACTTGGGTGAAAAGACGGAGGACTCAAAGATAGTAAGGAAAATCCTTCGATCATTGGTGGAGAGCTTCCGTGCAAAGGTTACAGCAATTGAAGAGAGTAAGGACCTTGATGATATCAAAGTTCAAAAACTAATTGACTCACTTCAAACTTATGAGCTGTCATTGCCATCACAAAGGAAAAGCAAATCCCTTGCTCTAAAAACGATCATTGAGTGGATGGAATCTCACGACTCATTGGATGAGGATGAGGTCGAGAAGGATGTGGCATATCCTGTGGAGAATTTTTGAAAATTCTTGAAGTTCAAGAAGAATGAAAAATTTGCTGAGAAGGGAAAATTCCCAAGTTTCGGAAAGGAGAAAAAGTAATTCAAGAGGAAAGATGGGAAAGAGTCTCAATCCTCTTAAGGAATCACATGCTTCGAATGCAATGGACATGGACATCTCAAGAAAGAGTGTCCTAATTATTTGAGAGGGAATGGCAAGGTATATGCCACTACTCTTACTAATTCCAACTCCTCTAATTCAAATTTAGATGAAAGCTGTGATAGAGAGGGAAACTTCTTTGCATTTATGACCATTGCTCCAGTAGAATCTTCGGATGATTTGAGTGTGCTAATGGAAGAGCTTGGTGAGCACATTGAATTGGAGTCAATGGAAGTAGCAGAAGAATCCGATGATGAGGAAGATGAAAGAACAAACGGACTGCAAGAGATCTACAATTCCCTTTTGAGAAGACCGATGAATATGTAAAAGTGGCTAATGCAGCCATTAAGAAAATGAAGAGAGCAGAGCAAGACTACAAGAGTCTTTTAGTCTGATACAAGGAGATTAAGTGTGAAGTCAAGAAGCTGAATGGAGAGCCAACTGAAGCCTATTCAAAGATAAAAATTTTTTGAGCTTGAGGTGGTTTAAGCTAATAGTAAAGTAGAGCAGGTCTCCTCCAAGAAGTTTGATGAAATCCTTGCTCACCAAAAACCTTTCTCCGAGAAAAGCGGATTGGGATACATCGGAAAGAGCAGTTCATGTGTGAAAGTGTCCAAGGATATGAAGTTTATGAAAGCTGAGAAACCAGTGATAGAAACTTCAGTTGTTGAGAAAGTGAAGCCGGAAAAGAAGCGGAATGTGATTGACCAACGGTTTTTGACTAAGCCTCCTAACCATTCAGTAGTCAAACCAAAGGGTAAAGGGAAATCACTCCCAAAGTCACAAAGAGGTCTGAGAACTCAACATTTCTGTAATCATTGTGGAATTCAAGGACACACCAGACCTAGTTGTCATAAGCTTCAAGCATTGAAGAGTTCAAGTGCTTAAAGGTTGAGAGGACCAAGACATGGCAAAGGGAATTGGACTGCTGAGCAATCAAAAGGTCAAGAAAGTGATCCCGGAATGAGGGATGTGATTAAAATGATTGATGCTTTCACCACCTGTTTGACAAGCTTCACCAGAAGGTTTGAAAGTTAGAACAATGGTACCCAATCCTCTAGGGATATCACCCCAAACGCAAGTGTCGTGTGGGTGAAGAAGGGTACTCATGCATAAGCATTACAACATGTCCAGCATTAATACTTCTTATGTTTTGTGACTTTGATTGGTTATGTGCTTTTTGTTATTGTTCCAACATGTGTCGAAAATTGTGTTTGTTTGCTATTTGCTTTGAATGTTTTTACATTTTTTTTTTATCAATCTTTAATTGCTTTTGTGTCAAAAATCCAAAAAACACATAAAAAGTAGAAAATCCAAAAAGTTTGATTGGCATTATTGTGTATCGTCACTAGCATGTTTTGCCTTGTACCTTTATACTAATGACTTTGTGTATTTACGAGCGTAACTTGTTCTTTATGCACTCATATCATTGTGAGAAAAATCTTAAAATCTATGTGACTGTTGTAAATAGATCTTCAAACTTGTCATGAATAATCAGTTAATGGTTTTGTTGATCTTGAAACTTGCATAAACTTGTGCCTATATATCTTCCCACTCTTTTATTTATTTATTTATTTTGCTTAAAGAGCTCAACAAATGTAAATCTCAAAACGAAAAGAGATAATGAGCTGCAAAAGCTGTCACACATACTAGTATTTGATTAGGAAAAAGGGAAAGTGACTTTTATGAAAAATGTTTTGATGCCCAAAAAGCCAAAGGCTTGTTCATCAATTTGAAATATCAAAACTTTCAGGCATCAATCTCAAAATGGGATGTATTGATTATAAAAGATCAAATGATATGATGTGTATGAAGCCAAATGAAAAGCTTCAGGATTATGCAATCAAGTTTTGTGGGAGGTCATATATGCATATTTCTATAATTGAGATGGGTCACTTTTCCTAGTGTTAATTGTGTATGTCTTGGTTGAATTGATTATTGAAACTTCACATTAGACTAAGGACTATCTCATCTTTGGTACCCACACATATCACACATGTCTATGTTCAATGAATGCCTTATTCATTTATGTGATTGTACTTGATTAAATATGTTGCACATGCCCAATTATTATATGTTGATCAAACACAAAAAGATTTTTGAGTGTTTTAGTTGTTTTTGGAAAGTGTTTTATTTTGAAAAATGTCAAAAATTTCAAAAAAAAAATGTGTAACCCTATTTTGGCCACTTGCCTCGTGGGTCAAGCCAGTCACATACCCCAGTCGTGAGCTTACATAGAAGGTATTCGCAACTCTCTGGTAGTTCAAAGTCCAAGTTGCGAAAAAGACTTAGAATTTTTCCAAAAATCTGAGTTTTTAGATTTCTTGCGACTCATTTTAGCGACTTATTCGCGAATGGAAGCTCCAGTCGTGAGGGTTACTCAGAAAGTTTGGCAACTCCTGTCGCGACTAACTCACGAGTGGAACTTCCAATCACGAAAAACACTTAGACAAATTTTTCCAATTTTTGTCACATGGGTTTTTGGTGGCTTGCTTTGGCAACTTGTTCATGACTCAATCTAGTCACGAAAATCACGTGTTTTGCACTTTAATGGTCTTTTTCAGGACAGTTTCAAAAACTTTTCAGTTTTCCCTTGCACATTGTGACTGTTCATCGTCTCCCTCTTCCAAACTCACCATGTTCACTATGAAAAACTCCATTTTCTTCATCATCTCTTCATTAATCTTCAAGCAAAGGTATGGGTTCTTCACTTTTCTCAAAGTATTTCATGTTCATAGCCTTTGATTTCTTGGTTTTTGAGTTGTTGTTAAGATTTGAAAAATGTGATGTTCGAATATGGTTTAGGTATATATTTGTTGAGTTTGATTGAATGGATATTGTTGACATTGATAATATGATGCTTGATATACATGTTCTCGTGTTTGTTTCTCATTTTTTAGTAGTATATCATGATTGTGCTGTGTTGTGCAGATCATGCTCATAGTAAATTGTCTCAAAGACAGTTACTTGTGTTTCTGTAGATTTCATAGATTACATTGTGCTTTGTTGTGGCTGCATACTCATCACATTTGCACACCACACACACCAGTGTTGCTCATGCTTAAAATACATGCTTAAATAATGACATACTTGGTTCATTTACCATGATTGAATGATATGTCTTTCTAAATAACAATGTGTGCTATTTCATGGACTAACTTGGATATAATCAAGTTTATGTTTGTGTCTTGTGGTTTTGCACTTGGTTCTCTGCTGTGTGTATGTT
This sequence comes from Quercus glauca, assembly GCA_023736055.1. Classification (NCBI taxonomy): domain Eukaryota; kingdom Viridiplantae; phylum Streptophyta; class Magnoliopsida; order Fagales; family Fagaceae; genus Quercus; species Quercus glauca. Next base: position 101,494,316 of record CM043318.1, read on the forward strand.
ATTTTGTAGATGTCTTGTCGTTCGTCTAGAGGAAAAGAGCCTATAATTGATGTTCCATCATCCTCTATTTCAAAACGAACTCAACGTTTGTCTTAAGATTCAAACAGTGAGAGATTCAAGACTCCCCTCAATTCATAGACTTTCTTAAGCATTTTGGAGATGCTCCTACTGTGGTGGAAAGGGTTGTAAAATTTGATACCTTGAGAACAACATTTATTCCTAGGATCTTTGAAGCAAAAGATTGGGCTGATTTGTTCGAGAACTTCGAGGACCTAATTGATGAATTGGTTAAGGAGTTCTATTCAAATGCTAGATACACCGGAGTTGAGTTGAAGTGTTGGGTATGAGGAAAGGAGTTCAGCATCAATCCAAACTACATTGCAAAGGTTCTTCAAATCAATAGACCGGCAAATGTAGACCTCATTCCATACGATGATAGACTTCTTAAGGTATAAGATATTCTTCAAATTCTTGGGCCAGATCATGAGATTTCATCCAAAGTCACGTTCATTGGCACATCAAAGTTTGCACCTGATTTGACGACTCTCAAATTGATCATGTTCTTCAACCTTTATCCACTCTCGAACACTACATTTATCAACCTTGGAAGAGCGCAATTTCTATGTGATCTCATCACCGGAGTTCAAATTGACATTTTTGCTCACATCTTCCAGTTAATAGGGAGGACAGCAACTCGAACAGCAGCAAGAACATGCCTTCCTTTTTGTAGTCTAATCATGAAGATTATGGTACGTGAAAGGGTTCCTCTGCCAAAGGATGGAAAAATACTGGCACGTTTTCGACCATTATCCATGATATCTCTTCAAGCAAGTAAGAGTCACTCTTCTAAAGCACCTAAGAGTGAATCTTTTACTCATGCAACACTCCATCTGGTTATGGTTCAGCTATGCCTGTGCATACCGAGACTGCATCTCCTCACACTCCTGAGTTGCAGACAACTAGCACTTAGCCTATACATCCTAGCTCTTAAGCTGACAGGATAAGCATTTTGATTAAGGGTTTGTATTAGCGTATTTTCGAATTTGAAAAGGTTCCATACTCCACCAACAACTAAGTTCAAATGCGTCTTACAGCCATTGAGATACAGTTAGATGCTATTAAACAAAAACTAGAGGATAGCCTTTAGCTATTCGTGTCAAAAAGGGGGAGAGCAAACTCATTATATAGTTTGGATGATAGCATACAGCAAGGGGAAGAGCAATACAAGAATGAGAAGTGTGCATATTGAAAGGGGGAGTTGTGTGAGCTTAAAAGGGGAATATTGATCCATACACACATACTTTTGGCTTTGTCCTGGTTTTAGCTTACTTGTTTATAGCTTTTATAACTCTTGGTATTTACTTTGTGGTTGTTTACATTGTAGGTATTTTAGTTTAAATATTTAAGTTTCTATTCAGTACTTTATTATTTGTACTTTAGCTTTGTAGCTCAGTACTTTTGGTTAATGTTATGCATTTTCTTTAGTACTTCACTCTTGTGCCCTTGTTGGATTTTATATCCTTGATGCAATTACCTTGTGTTGTTGTATCGGTTGAGTGTTAGACATGCAAATGATACTTTGCATTGAGCTTATTAGCTTGCATGTCCGAATGTTCATTCCTTGTGTGAATGATCATTGTAGTCACTATTTATAGTGATTGTTCATTTTTGGTCAAGCCATGCTTTATTGTTTCATTCCTTTTTGCTTGATCACGTTGTGCTTGCTCCATATGCATTTCAAGTTTTCTGCTTACAATGATCATATTGTGTTGTTGTTTTTAGGAAATACTTGTCCGTATGGTTCAAGAGCTTCATAGATTCTAGAGTTAGGTGTGAGTGAGTTTTGTTCAACTGTTCCCAACTCACATGTTAAACCTGTCAACTTGCATGGTGCGGCTAACACAAGGTAGTAGTGGTGGCTGGGTAGCCAATAGACTAATGGGCAGTCCAAGAAGGACACCCACAATAGGCCAAAAGTAGTTGAGGGGTAAAATGATAAATATTATCACGACAGATAGTATAAAAAGACCTTAGCCATGCATAGTAAACAACAACAAGGAGAAACAATGGGAAACATATAAAACACAAAGTAGTAGGAAATAAAGAAAATAGAGAAGATAAACAAAGAAAATAAGAAAACCGAGAGGAAGCAAATAAGAGTGTGAGGAATGGAAAGTATGCACCAATAGGCTACTTACTTCTCTCCTTTTCAATAGCCTGCTCTCTAGCAAGTTAAGAATCTGAGATTAAGCCACTTAGATCCATTTTCCAAAGTGGGTAATTTCTATGGCAGGATTCTCCTGTGAGATTACCCACATTGGAGATTGGTTCTTTTCTTGGACTTAAATCTGTCAAGGAGATTACCCACAATAGGCTACTCACTTCTCTCCCACTCAATAGTCTGCTCTCTAGCAAGTTAAGAATCTGAGATTAAGCCACTTAGGTCCATTTTCCAAAGTGGGTAATTTCTATTGCAGGATTCTCCTGTGAGATTACCCACATTGGAGATTGGTTCCTTTCTTGGACTTAAATTTGTCAAGGAGTCAAGTTTAGCAAACTAACCTCCCTTTCTTCTTTTATTGCGATTGTTAAAGTGCTAACGTTATCTTTCTTGTTGCTAATTCACTCTAGCTATACTTATATTATCGTATTTTCCTTTTTTTTTTTTTTTTGGCAAAATTTTGTAAATATTATCTTTGGTTGGTAGCAGGTACTTTAGTTAAATTAATGTTTATTTAATATTTTTATATTATAATATATTTCATTTAAAATCTATTTTTCTTGCCTTTGAGATGCAAATTGACTAATTATTTTCAATTTTCTTCTAGTTGAACATCATTATGGTGAACTTGTTCATTTGTGACATTTTCATCATTATTTTCATTTTCTTCTAAATTATTTTAAAGTTCATTATCAAGATTTGTTCTATTGCAAAATTGAACATCATTGTTATCTTGCAATTGTATCATTTCATTATCTTCTAACTTTTTTTGGTAAATTTCTTGCTCATTTGTGATATTTTTATCTAAATTTTGTGTTATATTTTTTCTATTACTAATAACAAATTTATCTTCCTTTTTGAGACTCAATTAATTTTTTTTTTCTTTTTTTTAAGTTTTTCATATCCAAATGCATATTTTCTAGTAGACATTTCTAATCAAACAATATATTTATAAATACTATAATAAAAAATAACTTTTAAGTGTAGAGCAAACGAGAAATAGAACATGATTTATATAAAAAGTATTGTTGTAGTTTTACTGAACAATAACAAGTTTTTAGCAATCTCAACCTACATAAATAAAGACTTATTCAATATATTACCACTAACTAAAATATATATATATATATATATATATATATATATATATAAACACAAGATTAAAATTAAAAAAAAATTAAAAAATTAAGTACAAGCATAACAAAAATTTAAGCACAGCCATATCACAAGGCTTATTAATAAGACCCACCCACCCAAAAAAAAAAAAAAAAACACAAAACAAATAGTATCTAATCTAATATAGTAATATCTATAACCCAAATAAAAAAAAATAAAAAAAAATTTGAAGGCCCAAACCAAACGAATGTGAAACGTCTAGGCAGGAGGAGGCAGGCCCAATCTTTTTATCTTAAAAAATAAAATGAAAAGACCAATTCCCAAATAAATTATACCTGATACGCTCATATGCAGAAAACTCAAAACGACAAAACCTAGAGCAGCTGTAGAGGTGCAAAGCACTGAGCACTGAGCAAGGCAGAGAAAGCCGTGGAGAGAATCAGATAAATTTTGGGCGCCAGCAACAGTGGAGTTGTGGACAGAATTAGAGAAAGAATGAGATGAGAGAGGTCGGAGGGGTAGAGCAGAGAGAAAGAAGTAGAGGGAATGGTGAAACTAAAAATTTTAGGGATTTGAGTTGTTTTATTTGTTTTGATTTGTGATTGTTTTGTGGTTAATCTCTTAGACCGGATTTGTAGTTTATCTTGTTGATTTTTGGTTTGTCTAGAGGATAATAATGTTATTTTTAGGCAATGATTTTGTTTAGACTTTAGAACCAACGTTTAACCGGATTTACCAAAATTTTTATTTTTTGGTTAAAAGGATGTGCCGGATATTTCTAATTCATCTGAAACTATTTTTTTTCCCCTACTACCGCTTCTTTTCTAAAATTTCCTAAAATTTTGGAGCTTCCCTTCCACTTGGAGGCCCTCCCTTCCACTTGGGGGCCTTAGGTAATTGTCTAATTCGCCTAGGGGTAGTTAATAAAATTTGAAATTTATGTCATACACTCCCATTTAATTTTCTCTTTACCATAAATTTTTATTTTATTTTTGGTAAGTGAGATTCGAACCCAAAGGCCTTCTTTGGCCCAAACAATTCTTTTTGTTTCACTTTGAGTAGCGAAGCCAAAGTAGGTATTAATGTTATTGAGAATCTAAAGAGTTGATAATAATCTATATATATAATAATAGGTGAAGCAGAGAGAAAATCCAATTAGATTTCAATTGGATTCTCAATTTTGTGCCACTTGTCCTAACCAAAACTAAAAAAAAAAAAAATCTAATTAGATTATAAATTTAACTCCAATTTTGTGTCATGTATCTTATCTAAATTTTCTAATTTTTGTGCCCAAATAAATGATGCATTAATATTTAACACAGAAGCCAAGAAAACCACAATGATAACACTCATTGGCCTAAGCAAGAACATCTCACCTGCACACTTTTATAGGTGATCTTAATAGGGTCTGGAGCTCTTCTAATCCCACAACCAGAACCAAGGAGTAGAAAGTCTATAAAAGTAAAACATCATCTCCTCCTAATTCCATATCGTCATCCCATGTCTCCTCCTCTCTCAACCTCTACCAACTAGATCCACACACTACCCTCTCCTCCTCCTTACGGATTTCTCAGAGCAAGGCCGGGTTCAAACACAATGTTCAATCCCACTCTTCCTCGCGTCACACTCTCATACATTAGCACTTCATTGGCGCCTCCAAGAAGATTCCAAGCTCAATGATAAGTTTTTATTTTTTAATGTCCCTTTATATATTTTAAATAATAAAATGCAATATTCTCTTTTTTCTTCACTGTAGCATCACTTAAATAATAAAATACAATATTCTCTTTTTTTATTCATTGTTTTATACAATGCTATCCTATGTATGATAAACCAAAAAAAAAAAAAAAAACAATAGCGTTACTTAAATAATAAAATGCAATATATATTTTTCATTGTTTGATTTAATTCTATCATCCGTGTGATAAACCCACAAAAACAAAAATAAAACAAAAACAAAAAAATTGGCCAATAGCATCATTACAATTAACCAATCCTGTGCGGTAGCACGGGGTTACATACTAGTTCTATATAATGATGAACATCAACCTCTCCATGTCCAGAACAACATTCCACGACGAAACATGTTATTTAGAATTAATGACCTACACATCATAATAATAAAGTATCATGTCATACAAAATTAATGACCTACATCACCAACTGGTGCTTGACATAGAAAGATAGTTGCAGATACGACGTTGAGTAAAGAACCAAATACCTAGTTTATTGGACATACATACATAACATGGGCAATTGTTTATGCTTATATGATTATATAGAAGCACTAAATGGATTGAAGTGAACAACAGGACGAACTATAAGTCGGCGAGCCATACTCAATGACATGCCTGGTCCAGGTTGCATATCAACCTTGGTTCCATATTCTTCTCCACTAACCTTCAAATCAAAGCATTGAACCAATGCTGCAACTGCGGTATGTATCATACTAAATGCCAATGCTGTTCCTGGACACCCTCTCCTTCCTGCCCCAAATGGTACAAAATTGAAGGTTTGTCCCTTTCCTTCAACTTGACATTGGTCTAATTTCTCTTGCTCATTGAGTGAAACCAAAAACCTTTCCGGGCACAACTCGTTAGGATCATCCCAGGAGTCTGGATCCCTCATAATGGCATAAAGATTGATTGCCACTGCAGTTTTTTCTGGTATATCATAGCCATTGATTTTGCAATTTTGGCGGCATTCTCTTGTTGTGACAGGGCCTGGTGGGTATAGTCTTAGTGTTTCCTTTACAACTGCTTGCAAGTAAAGGAGATTTGGGATATCTGACTCTTCAACTAGTCTAGTCTTTCCCACAATTGATTCTATTTCCTCTCTAACCTTATTGAAGATACTAGGATGATTAATGAGCTCTGCTATTGTCCATTGCATTGACTCTACTGAGGTGCCAGTTCCTGCAATGAAGAGATCCTGGCATAACAGCAAAATTCAATTATTTTCAAATTGGGAGTCTTGAAGAAATCATTTTATTCTGAAATTGATTTGACTTTATGTATATTTTTCAAAAACTGTGGCATCTCTAACCAGCCACTCTGTTAGAAGTCAAACTTGTTTTTAACTGAACTTTCATTAATAAGCATAAGTTTTATATACTTATCCAAGTGCAACAAAGCCTCGAAATTCTAACTAATAGTGATATTTCTATATCTATAAAAGTATTATTAGGCCCCAAATATTAGTAATAAAAAAAAATAGTAATGCAATAGACACAACAAACTGTTACAATAATTTCACAATATTCCTAAATTAACATGTCAACTCACACATGAGCTCACCACAATCTCTAATTTAAATTTTTTGCTACATTAATTTAGGAATAGTATGAAATTTTTGTATCTCTAGCATTACTCAAATTTTTGTTACGTCAATGGTGGACCCAAATTATAGAATCAATAACATATTACTACCTAATATATATTGTAAAATTATTGTGGATATAACATTACTCAATTGCTTATCTAGAGAAAAGAGAGGAGGGGGGAATTAGCAAAGTATAGGTGGACCATTGTCCACTCATTTCTTTGTTTTTTTTTTTTTTTTTAAATCTTTATAGATATATATATATATATATATATATATATGTAAGGTTGAATTTTATCAACCATTTTGTTAGCTTTATTCTGTGCCAATTTGCTTGTAATTTAAGCACTTAGTAACCCCGTATTTAGGTGGGATTATTTGTAAGAGTAGTGTGTGAGAAGATGCGAAGAAAAGCTCAATTATGTGCAAAAAAGCAGAGGTTCACGGCTAAGGACTCGCGGGTGACTCACGACTTTAAGCCGCCAAATGCTGGCACGTGAGAAGCACGCAGGGAAGCTGAAGGGTCGCGCCAGCTGTCGCACTACAGGACAAAAAGTCCCAGGCTGGCCAGGCCGTTAGCTCGCGGCTTGAACTCGCGACTTAACCCAGTCGCGAGGCCAAGTCGCCAAAACACCCTGTTTGGCAAAAACTGACGTTTTGCATTCCTTTTTCACCGTACTATATATATACCCTTATACCCACCATATTGAGAGGGATTCCAGAGAGAATTTTGCAAGAGAAACCCTAGAGAAATATAAGACTGATTCATCCACAATCTTAACTTTAGAGACTCTACAAATTCCTCTACTCTTTTCCTCTCTATTGTCATACCCTTGAGAGGCCTTTAGCCAAATCCTTATCTCACCACACCCACGTTTGTGAGAAGGCTTATTTGGTACTGTTGGGAAGCAGTTATGAAGGAACCAATTTACATTGGTTGATGCTATGGTCTAGTAACGGAATCCGGTAAGCTAGAAAAGAAAAAGGTTCGGCGCAATCTCGTTGAAGCAAGAAGCTTGGAGGGCTTAGGTACCTGGGTAGATTAGGCTTGGAGGGTCTATTGCTGTTCTTGTATCCCAACTACAATTTCTAGTGGATTATTGACCGCTTGGAGGGCGGCGGAGAGGTTTTACGCCGAGGGCTTTGGTTTCCTCTTCGATAACACATCGCGTGTTGTCCTTGTGTTTGCATCTCTCTTCCTTTATCTTTGCCTTATATTTACTGCTGTGGATGTGTTTATATTTGGCTTAGATTGTTTATCAATTCTGTTATAAGCTTGGTATCATATTCCGCACATTAACTGTTTGATGTAAAGCTTGAATTGGTAATTTTGTATTTGGGGTCTAAATGTTCAAGGGTGTTTCATACCCATTTTGAACCCTCAATATATATATATATATATATATATATATATATATATATATATATTAGTTGTTAACAAAAAAAAAAAAATTGTGACAAATTAATCAAATCTCAAAAGGGTTCTTTAAATAATTTGTTATTAACAATGAATACTGTAGGGTCCAAATTTGTTGGGCCAGATGACAACTTTTTGTATTGTCAGCCCAACAAATTCCCAACAATAAATTTGCAGAGAATGGGTTAAACAACTGGGCTGGGTTTGGATTTAGCAACGGTTCATACAAGCGGACCAGAGTAAAAAAGAATTTAGACTAGCATTTAACAGGATTCTCTGCTGTCCGAAGAGCTTTTGTATTTAAAGACTTAATGAAGACAATTTCTTCTCCCCCTCTCTCTGTGAGACTTGCTTCCCTTATATATACACCCTTTTCCCATCTTCACCGCACACTTGTCCTCCAGCTAGGCGCCCACTTGAGTACCAGTCACATCAGCCGTTTGCTTGAACCTGCAGTGAGTGGTGGTGGGTGAAGATACACTGTTCAGGTGTTTTCTCCACATAAATGCGGCCAGGAAAGTTGCTGCAGTGCATTAAATGTGGCGGTGACAGCTTTATTGGTAAGATATTTCATGATAGCCACGCAGTTAGACATGCCCAAAGCTTAATCCTTGCAAGGAGATCTTCAGCATATCTACTCGATCAAGTTCTGGGCAGATCCGTTGGATAGGGTCTCTTCGGCCCAGCCAGGTTGTCTTCGGACGGAGCACTTGTCTCTTGTGGGTTGCACTCCCACCAGGATGGCAAAGCGCTGATACTTTTAACCTCTTCGGACAGAGAGTCGTATTTGAACTGGGCCTCAGGCCCAACATATGGCGTTGGGCTTTCTCACCCACAAATACAATTTAATAATAATAAAGAAATTGAGAATCTCAAAAATAGATAAAATAATTTTCAAAAAAGAAGTTATAAAGGTTTTAGATGAACAACTCACATATGAACAAGAAATTCATAAAAATAAAAATAAAAACTAATTTTTTTTTTAATCTAAACAACTTGGATAGAATATATTTTAACAAAAAAGAATATTATTTAATTAAATTTAAAAAGCCTCAATTTAAAAATCTCCCCAGACCCCAAAATCCCTTGGGCTGCCCCTGCTTACATTTGCCCTTCCTACTACATCTCTAATTAAATGTTAGGCAATCTTTGAAGGAAAATTCCATACAAGGGCTAGTCTATTACTCTTATTTATACATCTTAAATTAATTTCTCCAACTAGTTTGTGTCTCTTAGTATTTTCAATAAAGACATTTAAAGTTCAAATACCCCCTCCCCTTCACCCAACTATTGAATAATAAAAAAATAAAAAATAAATCAACCTTTAATGGACTAAAAGAAAGGAAAAATTAATAGTATTATTTATACATCTTAAATTTGGAGTATTTTGTGGATTCAAATTAGCTAAACTATTAAAAGCCATTTTACTTGAACATATTTTCAAATTCTGATTTGAAAAAACTGTGACATGTGTATTAAGAACATACAATCCAATAGTAAGATTTTCAAAATTCGCATCCAATAAAAAGAAATAAGAAGAATTTGAAGTGTTTCGCTCCAAACCAGTTTGAGAGATCTGCAGTTGAGTCGTCTAACTTTTCTCATAGGCTCAAGAAAATAAAAAAAGAAAGATAAGAACAGCGTTAAAACACCGTTTGTTTTGTTATTCACTCAGATAAATGACAGATTTTTAAGAGGGAAACCTAATGAACAACAATTAAAGAATTTTATCTAAGTTTTGTCAATTGCAAAATTTAATAAAATTTAGAATGAGTTTGAGATCTATATTTTTTTTAATAAATTTGAATTTAGAATAGGTACTCTTAATTTAAACTTGTCTTTTTTCATTCTTAAATAAGTGCACAAAAATGGTCAATGTGGACTAAATGTACCATACAAATTGAAATAGACAAAAATGAATTGAAATGCTACACTGATGTGGCTCAATATGAGCATAGAAACAACAAATGCTACACTTTATCTTTTAGATTTATATAGATTTTTCTTTTTTATCACAAATGAAAAAATAAAAAAAGTTACAATGACATTTAATGTTATATTGAATTGACTTTTTATTGATTTATTGGATTCCTAAAAGTTTTTAAAAATATGTTATTAATTTCGTTCCATTCCGACTACAAACATAATTTCTAGGACTGGTATGCAAACCAGAATAGGAATACACTCTTTCCCACCTTAGCTCAAATTCTGGCTCATTTCGGCCCGTTTCGAGCATTCCGGTCAATTTTAGCTAATTTTGGCCAAGATGCAATTTTTGGCCGGAGTGAATTTTGTTCTCTTTTACCATTACATGCAGCTAGGGGTAGAGCCAGGGAGGGCAAAACCCATTGAATCTTACAATTTTGGCCTCCTCAAATCTTAGATTTGGTTCATGAAAACCCATTAATTTTGATGCAATTAATGAATGATCAGGCTTTTAGCTGCATGCCTACAACAAACTCCCGTGAACAATTGAAATTTGCCACTAGTAAGCAATGAGCCCCCAGCGTAATATCTCATTTGGTCTTCCTCTGGTGTTTTTGAATGTTTTATAAAATATATCTAGTTTTAAATAATATTATTTTACCAATCGGTGTGGGTTTCTTTTACATAAATGAGTGGTTATGATTTTCTTCACATAAATGTGTGGTTGTGATTTGAGTGGGAACAGTGGTTTCTACTTTCCACTTCGTAGCACTTCAGTTTATATTATTATATTATTATATTTAGATTTGGTAACGGGCTGTTTTTAAAACAAAACAAAAAAAGGATTTGGTAACGGGCTAATAGTTCAAGCAATTAAGGTATTGTCATATATATATATATATATATATATATATATAGTTATTGTAAGGACCCGGTTCGGGCACCTTTCTCCTGAGAATGGGTTGACCCGAGCCCAGGCGACCACTGTACAATAAATTTGTAGAGCGTGGGAAGAAGGACTAGACATTAACGAAAGATACAACAGTCGGTGAGGATTTACAAGATCAATAACTAGAATTTGGCTAAGTGTTTTAAGGAAAGTTCCTCCTCGGCTCAGTCCGAGGAGCTCTTCTCTCAGAACTAATGAGTACAAAGGTTGCCTTAGAAGAACTAATGAATACAAGGGTTGCCCTAGAATGGCCCAAAAACCCTTTCACTTCCCAAAACCGAAGGACCAATCCCCCTCAACTTTGGAGATTCAATCTATTATATAGTCTTGTTCAGTTGATCTCTGCCGTCTACTTATCGGCCATCTGAACCTGTGTTTGAGGGCTTGTCCCATCAGCCGCCTTTGCAGGCTTTCTGTTAGTTGAAGTAACCAAGGTATCACTATTCGCTGGTCATTTCACCATTAATGTAGCCAAAGTGTTGGTGGCGTACATTTAATGGATAGATGACAGCTTCCTTTCTTTAATGTCAGCTTGCCGAGGACGTGGGCATCCTCGGCGAAGTCCCTTGATGACTTGGGCCTCTCCCACTCATCCTTAGATTTTGTGCTCTCCTCAGCATGGGCCTTGGGCCCGACATGGAGTGGGCCGGGGTTGCCAAATATTTGTGCCCCACAATAGCCCTTCAAAATTCTGCTATCCGGCCTCTCGGGCGAGGATGAGGATTTTGATGCTCTCGGGTCCTTTTCCTGGCCTGGCGAGTTTTGTCTTTTTGTCAGTGTCAAAATTCTTTCAACTGCCCAGGGGACATTCCTGACGTTTTGAAATTTGGAGCATGTCTTCATTAAATTTCAGCGGCTCTGTGTCCTTCACGTTCGACGGTGTGATGATGAATGATCGGTAGGGATACTTCTGATTCATTAGGTGGGAAAACTTGTGCGGTTACTCTTAATTGGGGGTATATATACCCAATTGAACTGATTTTCCCTTTCTCTTTTACACTCAAGAGACCTTGCGCACACACTTCGAATTCGGTTACATCTCCAACTGTACTTGTGACTTCCTTTAGCACAAAAAGCCTACCCGATGAGCTTTTCCTCATTTCTGTAAGTCCTATTCTCTCTCTAGTTCGTACTGTTCGCCTGAGTTCCCTGTTAGTTCTTTAGGATGGGTAGGCTTAAGAAGTTAGTTGAGTCTGAGGAGTCAATGGACAAATTTGTCGCTGACTATAGGATCTCCAATACAATGGGTTTGAGGTACTGTGGAGAAGGGGAGTGGAGCATTAGGAGAAAAGAGGGTGAGGTGGCGATTCCTATAATCACCTTTCTAGAGGGTGGAATGAGGATCCCTATGGGGCCGGTGACGAGGGATTACCTTAGGCACTTCGGCCTATCTCCCCCATAGTGTGCCACTAATGTATTTAGGATTTTGGGCTGTGTGGATGCCCTGAATAAGAAGATGGGGCTGAGGCTAACCCATCATAATGTGAACTGGTGTTACAACCTCCAGCACCTAAGGGGAAGTCTTATTATATGAAGACGATGGACGATAGGGTCCGGCTCATCCAGTGCCTCCCTGAGTCCAGTAAGGGTTTAAACAAAGACTTCCTCATTGTGTCTGGAGAGTGGCACGAGGGTCTTCCTTGTCCAGCAATGGAGGGTACACCAGGTGGGGCATTCAAACTAGGAGAGGGTCTAAGCCTTTGTGTTTTAGCGCCCCGCTTTGTTTGGTTTTTAACAGAAACTTGCTTTCTTTTATGCAGATTCGCGCGCTTTTGAGTGTAACTTCGGCTTAGTCAACAAAGAGGACTTGCAAACCGCACTGAGGTCGGAGATTTTTGTACATGAAGTCGACGGCCAAGTTAGAGCAGCTCCTAAGATCTTAGGATACGATCCGATTCAAAAATCATTCTTGGCTTCAAAGCACGTGATCCGAGCTAAAGATCCTCGGCTGCGTAACATCACCGTAGTCAAGCACGGATTTCTGATCCCTGAAAGGTCTCCCATTCCCGAGGGTGTACCGTTGGTAGGTATTTCTTCATCAGCTCAAGCTGTTGAAGCTGAAGGGGAAGAGCTAGTGGAAGAGGAAGTTGCTGATTCTGGTCCTTCCGAGAGCAATTTTGACATGTTTGACCAATTCCATTCGCCCGAGGACCCTTCTGGGGATTTAGGTAACCCCAGCTTAACTGAAGCGGACTTTTTATCTGAAGAAGCCTCTCCTCGGTCGAAGATGAGCTTCAAAAAGCGACCCCAGGCGAGCTTAATGGCCTTGATTAAGGGGCAGCCGAGGAGGGATGCGCCGGGGAAGTCTCCTCCCAAGCTTCCTCCTCTCCCACCCCAACAGAGTTCACCGCCTAAGTCCAAGCCCACCAATCCTCCGCAGAAGAAGGACAAAGGAAAAAGTCTTAGGGTGAGTGAAGAATCTGATCCTTCCCAAGGTGATGGAGGTGCTCGGCAGACACCGAAACAGTCGAGGGTTGGGCGCCGAGGTCAAGAGAGACAGGTTACCATCTAGGCTAGGGCCCAAGTTTGGCTTCTTGCCCCCATGCTCCATGGGAAGCCTTTGATGGACGACGCCTCCCTCAAGGACCCTCAAGGGGACGAGGGTGCGCTCATAGCTGATGCATTGGGGAGGTCTTTGCTGCTCCCTGCAGACATGGCCCAGCTGGAGGCTCTGAAGAGCAAGGAGGTCTTCCTCGGCCTCAAACAGTACTTGGGCATGGTAAATTTCCTGATTGCTTATGACTCTCTTGACTTTTTGTTTCCAGGCTCCTTGTCTGTTGTGTATTGGTTTCAATTGGCAGGCTATCTAGGCTACCTTCAAGTTGGAGGATATGGTCAGTAGCCAAAGCAAGGTCGCAGGCTCAGAGCGTAAAAAGCTGTTGGACGCTGTGCAAACCCTCAATGCCTCCAAGGCTGATCTTCAAAAGGCGATGGACCAGTTGGACGAGATGAAGAAGGCTCGAGACACCGCTGAGTCGGCCCTTTCTGCTGTTGAAAAATTGGCCCTAGATCAAACAGACCGTTTGCTCTAGGCAAAGGATCAGCTGAGGGTCGCCAAAGAGGAAATTGCGACCCTAGAAAAGAGGGTGCTTGAGGCAGAAGGGGCCAAAGGCGTCGCGGAATCTACTAGGGACGAAACTTTGAAAGCCAAGGAAAAAGCTGAGTCTACCAGGGCCGAGGCTGAGGCCTCCAAAGGCAGGGCCGCGCAGGAGGCCTATAAGGCAGGGGTGACTGAAACAGAAGACAGCCTTAGAGCCTAAGTGCTAGGGGTGTGCAGACTTTACTGCTCCCAGGTTTGGAATGGGGCCCTTAAACAAGCTAGGGTTGAGGCCTCGTCCGACCTGTGGAAGGTGGAGAATGTATATTATCCCCTTACTATTCGCGAGGCTGCCCCTCCAAGTTCTGAGACCGAAGTGGCTGCCGAGGGAGTTGGAGTTGTTTCTAAGGAAGGCGTCCCAACTGCCATCACTTTGGGCGAACCCACCAAGGAAGTTGATCCTCCTGGGGCCGTTGAGGCAAGCAAGGGTCTCACTACTGATGCGCCTGGGGAGACTGCGGACCCCTTAGCTGATGTCGAAGCACCTCTTGTTGAGGAGATATCTCATCCAGCTGACCTTCCCCAGGCTGTGATCCCAAACGAGGGTTATCAGGACCCAGAGACTTTTTCTGCCCCGCCTCCTGAGAAAGGAGCTGAGGTAGAGCCGAAGGAATGACCCTTCGTTGCGCCTCTGCTTTGTTTTTCGTCTCTTCTTTTTTTTTTTTTTTTTTTTTTTTTTTTGTAGTATTGTAATGGAACATTTGCCTTGTATAACTTTTTTAAAGATTTAGTAAAGTGTACATTTTGTTTCCTTTTATCCGTTTTGCTTGTATTATATATATATATATATATATATATATATATATATGGCGTAAATGCACTTTTAGTCCCTACATTTTGGCATTTTTCCATTTTAGTCCTTACATTTTATTTTTACCACTTTTAGTCCCTAAACCAATTAACGCCCTTCATTTAAGTCCTTGAAGCAACCTTCCGTTACTAGACTAACGGAGAAACTTACAGATGAATAAAATATTAATTTTTTTTACACATTGGTCAATAAAATAAGAAAAAATATCAGATGAAGCTAAGCAATAACTCACGTGATAACTCACGTGAAGCACTTACCTGCGTTTACCTACCTCTCTGGCACGCAGGTGAAGAAATGAAGCACACAATGGTTGAAGCTCTCTACCTCTGCCAAACAGCCATCATCATCAACCTAAAAAAAAATCCCACTTCTCTCTCAAACCACCATCATCATCAACCATTGTATGAGCCACCGCAACCTACTCACATATCCAACTTAGTAAATACAAAGAAAACAGAGTCCTAAAAAAAAAAAAAACAAAAAACAGAGTCTCGACACCACAACACAGTCCGTTTGAAGACAAAATAACAAACAAAAGTCACAGTAAAAAAATTTCAAAAATCTCATTATTTTTTTCAAAAAAAAGCCGCAAAAGGGTGTTCTTAATTCTACTCTAATATTCAAAATTCCATTTGATTTTTTTCTTTTCTTTTCTTTTCTTTTTTTCGGCTACATTTTCTAAGGAAACAAAAACAGAGGAAAACTTGCAGCCAAGAAAAATCACAGAAAATTTGATAAATGTCATTATGGTTTTCAAAACAATCCTAAAACGGGTTTTATTAAATATACTCAAATATTTAGCAATTCCATTTTATTTTTTTCTTATTCTTTTCTTGTAGGCTTCCCTTTCTCAGCCAAAAAGCATAGAGGAAAACAGAGAAAAACTTGAGTTGATAGAAAATTTCCAAGCTTCTTACAGGGAAAAGAGTCTTCCAGAACTCCAAATCGATTTTTGGAGCATCAGCGATCCTTGTGGCCCATGAGATCAGCATCATGAGCGACCCAGTTGCGAGTGAGAGCGTCGAAGTGAGCCAGGGGTAAGGAAAAGCATTCAAAACCTTCTTGTTGTATATGTTGAAAACCACATTCAAAGCCCACCAGCGGCGAAATATATACCAATTCTGAGCCTCTGAGCCGCCTCCAACCGAGCCTGCTTGTCCGGAAGATCAATGTTAATCTCCAGCGGCCGAGACTGGTCAGCTTCGTAGGCCTTGCACTCTGTTCCACGCTGCTGTGTTTTCTTTAGCAATGATAAATTCTCAATGGATGAAATGTAAAGTGGCTTCTGAAAAGAGAAGGAATGGTTAATAATAAGGTTCTGTTCGACATTTTGAGAAGTGGGTTGTAAAAAATATTGAGGCTTCGGAAGAGGAAGCTTTCGGTTTGTGAAGGACGAGGCTGTGAGCTTCACTGAAGAGATCAGGATGTTTGGTTTTCTGCAGAACTAAACAGAATGTGTAAATTTAGATTGGAGTTTAGGTGTAGGAAGTGGAAGGGAGTTGTTTGGTTAGTGGGAAAATGTGAGAGGTTTGAAGAATCAGAGAATGTTGGAGAGGGGAGAGAGGTTGGTGTTGAATTTGAGAGAGAAGGGGAGGGAATTGGGATCTAAGGGAAAGTTTTGAATGGGTATTTTCTAGGGAAGAAGTGGGAAGCAGAGGGGTTTATATAGGTGGACTCACTGAGGAGGTGGTTGAAGATCTTGAGTGAGAGGTGGGATGACGGTGGTTTGAGAGAGAAGTGGGATTTTTCTTTAGGTTGATGACGATGGTTGTTCGGCAGAGGCAGAGAGCTTCACAAGGGATAAAGTCTAATATTTTTCCTTATTTTATTGACTAATGTGTAAAAAAAATTAATATTTTATTCATTTGTAAGTTTCTCCGTTAGTCTAGTAACGGAAGGTTGCTTCAAGGACTTAAATGAAGAGCGTTAATTGGTTTAGGGACTAAAAGTGGTAAAAATAAAATGTAAGGACTAAAATGGAAAAACTCCAAAATGTAGGGACTAAAAGTGCATTTACGCCTATATATATATATATATATATATATATATATATATATTACTTACACGATTATGGCTTCAATCGACTACATTGATTATTGTCCCCTATAGTGCTCACTACTAGTACCAAAGTGGTCAGCCTCGCCGTAGGTTTGGACCCGCGGTCAACACAAGACCTTGGTTCTGTCCAGTGCTTAGATCCTTCTAAAGTGACTAATTTCCCCATAAGTTTGAGTCCTTAGACCATGCAAGACCTTGGTTCTATCTAGTACTTGGATTCTCTTGAAGCAACTAGTTTCTCCATAAGTTTGACTCCGAGGAACATACAAGACCTTGGTTCTGCCTAACACTTGGTATTTCGTGGAGGGATGGTTTCTCCATTGGCTTGAATCTTCTGAAGTAACTAGTTTCCCCATAGGTTTGAGTCCGAGGA
This sequence comes from Quercus glauca, assembly GCA_023736055.1. Lineage (NCBI taxonomy): Eukaryota > Viridiplantae > Streptophyta > Magnoliopsida > Fagales > Fagaceae > Quercus > Quercus glauca. Next base: position 101,511,605 of record CM043318.1, read on the forward strand.
CCATGCAAGACCTTGGTTTTGTCTAATACTTAGCTCTTCTTTTAGTAACTGGTTTCCCCATAGGCTTAAGTCCGAGGACTTTACAAGGCCTTGGTTCTGTCTAGTACTTGTCTTTTGAAGTGACTAGTTTCCCCATAGGTTTGAGTCCGAGGATTATGCAAGACCTAGGTTCTGTCTAGTACTTAGTTCTTTTTTAGTAGTTAGTTTCCCCGTAAGCTTGAGTCCGAAGACCATGCAAGGCCTAGGTTTTGTCTAACGCTTGTCTTCTGAAGTAGCTAGTTTCCCCATAGGTTTGAGTCTGAGGACTATACAAGACCTAGGTTCTGTCTAGTACTTAGTTCTTCTTTAGTAACTGGTTTCCCCATAGGCTTGAGTCTAAGGACCATGCAAGGCTTTGGTTCTGTCCAGTACTTGGTTCTTCTGAAGTAATTAGTTTCCCTATAGGTTTGAGTCTGAGGACTATGCAAGACCTAGGTTTTGTCTAGTACTTAGTTCTTGAAATAGTTAGTTTCCCCGTAGGCTTGAGTCCGAGGACCATGCAAGGCCTAGATTTTGTCTAACACTTATCTTCTGAAGTAGCTAGTTTCCCCAGAGGCTTGAGTCTGAGGACCATGCAAGACCTTGGTTCTGTCTAGTACTTAGTTTTTCTTGAGTAACTGGTTTCCCCATAGGCTTAGGTCCGAGTACTATGCAAGGCCTTGGTTCTATCCAGTACTTGGTTCTTCTGAAATGACTAATTTCCCCACAGGTTTGAGTCTGAGGACCATGCAAAACCTTAGTTCTGTCTAGCACCTAGTTCTTCTTAAGTAACTGGTTTCCCCATAGGCTTGGGTCTGAGGACCATACAAGGTCTTGGTTCTGTCCAGTACTTGGTTCTTCTGAAGTGACTAGTTTTCCTACAAGTTTGAGTCCGAGGACCATGCAAGACCTTAGTTCTGTCTAGCACCTAGTTCTTCTTGAGTAACTAGTTTCCCCATTGGCTTGAGTCCGAGGACTATGCAAGGCCTTGGTTCTATCGAGTATTTTGTTCTTCTAAAGTGACTAGTTTCCCCATAGGTTTGAGTCCGAGGACCATGCAAGACCTTGGTTCTGTCTAGCACTTGGTTCTTCTTGAGTAACTGGTTTCCCCAAAGGCTTGGGTTCGAGGACCATGCAAGGCCTTGGTTTTGTCCAGTACTTGGTTCTTCTGAAGTGACTAGTTTCCCCACATGTTTGAGTCTGAGGACCATGCAAGATTTTGGTTCTGTCTAGCACCTAATTCTTCTAGACTGCTTGGAGTTAGGGGGCTCATCCTCAACGCTGGGGAATTTACCTTTGGAGTGATAGCGGCCTCGAGCCTGCTCCGCCGAAGGAGGACTCTTCTTCGGTCTAGCCCCTTCGTCCGGCGCGCCACTTCTGATTACGAGGCGCCTTTTGGGCTATTCGAGTAACGCGCTTGACGCTTCGGTTCGCGAGGCGCCTCCTCATTAATATCCTTGTGGATTTACGAGGATCCAACAGCTGATAAGCCCCTTGAAAATTGGGTGGAGTTAATACCTTCGGTAATTTCTTCTTAGGATTCTGTGAAGGCTGGCTTTCACCAGTTTTTGTCCTCTATATAAGGCATTTTGGGGGGTGACCTCTTCTTCAATTCTCACAAACGCTTGAGTTCAAATCTCACAAACACTTTGTTTTCTGGGCATTTCAAGGGCTCTGCCAGAATAGTAATTCGTGCCTCACGAGATGAAGTGGCCTTGGGAAAGGACGGTGACAAGGAAGCTGAGCCCCCTTCAGGAGCCGAAGATGCCACTCCGATCCTAGACATCACAATGGAGGTGGGGTAGGCAGAGGCCGAAGATCCTTCTTTCTTTCAACCTAGCCAAAGATGGGACTCCCCTTGTTGTTTGGAGGGAACGTAACGTCTCTCCTCCATGTGCGGGTCTACCGGCCCTCCAAGCTAGTAGTGATTCGCCGGCTCCCAGTCGTTTTGGGATTGGGAGGGAAACTAGGAGGAACCTTGAAGTGGAACTGTCATGCGCCGCAACCTCTTCTTCCTTCTCCTTCAGAGCGCCATAAGTGCTAGTTGGGGAGCTGTCGACGGCCTTAACATAGGTCTGTCTCCACCTCTTCCTCCAACACTTGGCTAGGCTTTAAAACAAGCTTGCCTAGGCCCCTCTTTTTTTTCTTTTCCTTTTAGCTTCAGCACAAGCCTGTTTGGGCATTTACCTTTGTAGTTAGCTTTAAAACATGTCTGCTTGGGCTTTCACCTTCGTAGTTTGCTTTAGAACAAGCCTGCTTAGGCATTTGTTGTATAATGTAACCTTTCTTCAATTAATAAAGAAGTAGCCCCATTTCATTTTTTTTACTTCTTGCGTTTTTTCATTTATTTGTGATGATTGCCTCCTGAATGAATATGTTGCCATTGCTTGTATGTATTTTTTTTTTTTTTTTTTTTGAACTTGAAAGAAGTGTTGTTGTTGATCTTTCCACACCAACCGTCACACTTGCTAATGCATAAGTCCTTCCCACAGACGGCGCCAATTGTAGGGACCCGGTTCGGGCACCTCCCTCCTGGGGATGGGTTGACCCGAGCCCAGGCGAGCCTTGTACAATAAATTTGTAGAGCGTGGGAAGAAAGACTAGACACTAACAAAAGATACAATAGTTGGAGAGGGTTTACAAGATTAATAACTAGAATTTAGCTAAGTGTTATAAGGAAAGTTCCTCCTCGGCCCAGTCCGAGGAGCTCTTCTCTCAGAACTAATGAGTACAAGGGTTGCCTTAGAAGAACTAATGAATACAAGGGTTGCCCCAGAATGGCCCAAAAACCCTTTCACTTCCCAAAACCGAAGGACCAATCCCCCTCAACTTTGGGGGTTTAATCTATTATATAGTCTTATTCAGTTGATCTCTATCGTCCACTTGTTGGCCATCTGAACCTGTGTCTGAGGGCTTGTCCTATCAACCGTCTTTGCAGGTTTTCTGTTAGTTGAAGTAACCAAGGCATCACTATTTGCTGGTCATTTCACCATTAATGTGGCCAGAGTGTTGGTGGCATACATTTAATGGGTGGATGACAGCTTTCTTTCTTTAATGTCAACTTGCCGAGGACGTGGGCATCCTCGACGAAGTCCCTTGATAACTTGGGCCTCTCCCACTCATCCTCGGATTTGGTGCTCTCTTCGGCATGGGCCTTGGGCCCGACATGGAGTGGGTCGGGGTTGCCAAATATTTGGGCCCCACAGTTATATTTGATGATAATACTTAATTTTTTTTTTCTTGTGTTATTTGACTGGATACAGCTTAGTATTTATGAAATTTTTATTTATTTTTAATTATAAAAGATAGAAATATGATACTTGTATTTTTTAATTTTTTTTATAAAAGGGTAGAACTTGATGAAACGTGCATTTTGAACAATATAGCTTGTCAAAATAAAACTTTTGTAACAAGATGGAAATTGACTTTTTGGATAATTATTTAATTATTTATGTAAAATACGAAATTACTAAAAAAAATTAAGTTTAAAATTAATTATAAATAATTTTAGTGTAATTAAAGAAGGTAGGGCACAACTTTGTTGAGTTGGATTTGATTTTCAAAAAAAAAAAAAAAAGATTATTTTGACTCAAAAAATAATTTAATTATTGCTAACTTAACTCCCATAGAAAAATTCATGGCTCCGCCATTGCATGCAACAATGTTCTACCAATTCTATTATACCCCATGGCATAAAATATAACCAAAAATTCTACAACAATGAACACAGAGAGAAAGAGTGAGAGGTAAAAAATTTAAGGTAACCACTGATGATTCTTTCAGCATGAGGTGGATTGCTCATGAAACTTTTACATTCACATATTTGCATTTTGCTGCACAAAGCCACAGAGTGGGAGGCAGGGAAAGCGTAATAAGTTAAAAGGGAAATGCTAATAGATGCCCTTAGGGTAATGGTTAACAATTCATTTAAAGAAAATTTATATGGAAAAAAATAATAATTAATGTTTTGACAGTTTTTTTCATTTCCTATAGAAATGGTATCAAAATTTTCATAAAATGAATTGTTAACCATTACTCTAAAGGTACTCGTTAAAATTATCCTAAGTTAAAATTTTAAAACACCGAGAAAAGATTTGAAACCCAAAGGTTGTATTCGGGTAGAAGGAGTAATTCTTTTTTACTTCTAGAGTACGAAGAACGGTACTTCCTCTTCTCACATTTGTAATGAAGCTCACTTATAAAATTTGTAGTTGAGTTTACTATGAATATAAGAAGAATGAACATCACTTCTCCATGTTCAGAAAATATTTAAAAATTTTCTAGATAAAGGAGATGGAGTTGGGTGGGATACATGACATCATAAATATGTAAGCAAGGAAAGAGTGCCACGTTTTTTGCCTTTATTGCAAATAGTGCCACGTGACCCCTAATCAACCTATTAACATGAGCTAACAGTTAAGAACTTGTCAAAAAAAAAAAAAAAAAACAGTTAAGAACTTAAAAATGGTAGTACACCTTGATAAATAAATAAAAGAATAAGAAAAAGAAAGAAAAAAAAGCATCCAATTAATAGTAGTAGTAGTGTGTGTTAAACCAGCAACCGCCGAGTCGGTAAGCAAAAATAAGTTGGTATTGAAATATTTTATTTTAATAAACAAATTAAAACAGGGTTCAACAATTAAAAATACAATTGTATCTAAAAAAAAAGTGAGAAATCAAATTAATTAAGCTAATTCAAATGCACTTTTAGTCTATCTTGAAAGATGGTATGAGGGAGAGCAAGGATCAAATTCGAGTCTCTATGATAGAGATTTATCTGACTCTTAAATTAAATTAAAGTAAAATTTATATCTCATATTTAAAATTAAAAAAAATAATAATCAAATAATGTAAACTAAAGAGATTGAGAAGAAGGAGAAACTTTACCGCAAAGAAGGCCTTGATATGGGTTCTTGTAATCTTAATGTCAGCCTTCTCATCATGACAAACATCCAAGAGTATATCCATCAAATCCTTTTTATCTTCTCTCTCGCCCCCATTTTTGCACCTTCTCACTTCATGATCCTTCAACACCCTCTCCAATAACTCATCATACCTCCTAGTCAAATCCAAAGCCTGTTTCCCAAACACAACCCCAATTTCTTGAAAGGCCCTAACACATCCCCAAAGCACATCTTTGCAGCCAGCTTAAAGGACTCCATCACTAGATCTCTAATCTTTTCTGCCTCTCCTTCTTGCTCCAAACAACTAGTACTCATGGCTATCCTGCAAGTCACAGTGTTTGTGAACTTCATCACTTCAACACCCACATCAACATCCTCTTTCTTCCTTGCACTCTCCAACATTCTCTTCAACAACCTCTCTTTTTCTTCACGCCGAACAAAGAGGGAACGCTCAAGCTGTTTTGTGCCAAGAAGTTCAGTTACACAAAGTTTCTTCATGAACCTCCAGTAATCACCATATGGAGCAGTGACGAACCCTGAAGTTCCATAGAGTAACTTGCCAGAAAAGGCAAATCAAGGCCTTGAAGCAAAAGCAAGGTCTTGGGATTTGAATATTTCAGAAGCAACAGAGGCTGAAGAAACAAGTAGGCAGTGTGATGCACCAAAGCAGAGATAGAGAAGAGGGCCATATTTGGTAGATAGGTTGTGGAGGGATTTGTATAAGGATGGACCAAGAAGGTGAAGATGACCAATGATTGGGAGGGCTGGTGGGCTAGGAAGAAGGTGAGAATTCGTGGTTACCTTGATGGGTTTGCTGAGAATGGATCGGATTAGGAAGGTTGTGATGAGAGATACAAAGAAGAGGAAGGAACAGCATTGGATATCACTAATGGAGGTCACCATGGCTAGATTTTTTTGACCCCTCTTGAATCCGTTATTGTTTATTTTTTTGCAAATTATAGTAGTGGCTTTTTAGTGAGTTTTTGGATTGGGCTTATATTATCCCTGCCTCTGCATTTATTTATTTTTATTTTTATTATTTTGGGGGGAGAAGTGCAGTTCTCTGGCTCTAGGCACTGTTCAGTAAATCCGTGCACTGTTTATCGGGCTCATAAATCTCTTTTTTTAGTAACTTTTTCATTAAAAATAGGTCTTACGGCACTATTCACACATTTAAAAATTATTTTGTTACAATGTTTTCAGTTTTCAGAAAAATAAGCGGTATCCAAATAACATGAGTTATCTTTTATTATTAAAATATTTATTGTTTACAGTGTTGTTGTTGTTTACATGTTTTGGTTGGATTGACTTTGTGAAATGTGAGGTGAGGCTTATCATTGAATTATTTGCTGTGTACATTGTTGTTGTTTTGTGAGGCAAGGTTACTATTGGTCTATTTGGATACAGCTTATTTTGCTGAAAATTGAAAATTGAAAACACTGTAGCAAAATAATTTTTAAATGTGTAAATAGTACCATAGGACATATTTTTAATATTTTTTTTCTGAATAAACTGGTTGTGGGTCCCATGAACAGTGCACAATGTTTCCTGCACAATGTAATCTGCATGCATAAACAGTGCGGGTTACTGTTCATAAGTCTAAATGCACTGTTCATGTCCCATGAATAGTGCAAGAGGCTCTGAAAAAAAAAAAAAAACGCAGGGTGAGAGACGCGCATCCAAACGCTCACTATACCTTTAAAATATTTGCACTTAGGTTGCGTTTGAGTACTATTCAACTTATTTTTGCTACTATTTATAGGGCATGTTACATTTTTTGATACTATTTATAGTTTTCACTGTTTTAGCTATCTTTTAATTTTATCTGTATTACTTTTAGTAAAAAAATTTCAGTTTCAGCTAAATAAATTGTTTCAAAACAGACACACGAACACTTAATTGTTGTGCATTGTTAAGCATAGTTTTGCATGTTGTTTTGTAGGATTTTATCAGTAGTACGATGGGTTGTATGGTAGTGACTGGTTGGTGTAGTGTGTATCAATTTGCACAGTGGGTGTATCAATTGTATGAAGGGCTATATAGTAGTGACTAGTTAAATGCCTAAGTGCCTAAGTGTCCATATAAAAGCTGGCATATCAGGTCATAAAGTATACGGTTGGGTTAGTAATAGTGGTTAGGAACTGTGCAAGTGTAATTGAGTTAGTAGTTGAGTTAGTTACAGCCTAGTGGGGTGACAGCTGTAAGATGTGGTTATAAGACCAAAGAGTTGTACAGTGGTCCATTAAGCAAATTGTGAATCTGAATAAAGTCTTTCTCTCTTTTATTTTATTTTATTTTTTTTATTTATTTTTTTTTAGAGAGGAAAAAGAGAAAGACTTTATTTAGATTCACAATTTGCTTAATGGACCACTGTACAACTCTTTGGTCTTATAACCACATCTTACAGCTGTCACCCCACTAGGCTGTAACTAACTCAACCGCTAACTCAATTACACTTGCACATTTCCTAACCACTGTTACTAACCCAACCGTATACTCTATGACTTGATATGCCAGCTTTATATGGACACTTAGGCACTTAGGCATTTAACTAGTCACTACTATACAGCCCTTCATACAATTGATACACCCACTATGCAAACTGATACACACTACACCAACCAGTCACTACCATACAACCCATCGTACTACTGATAAAATCCTACAAAACAATCTGCAAAACTATGCTTAACAATACTTTCTCTTTTTCCTCTCTATTCTTTTTCTACTCTCTATTTCTTTTCTTCAATTCTGGAAGGCATATTTGACTCCGAACCCAGCTATACCCATAAATAGTAGATTTCAATCCTAACATGCATTAAAAAAAAAAAAGGATAATTACTAACTATCCAGGGCAAAAGTCTAGTATGCGCCTGTTGCACTAGATACTATCTCCTACTCAGCATGGTTTTGAAACCCGGACTAATCCATACGGTCTGACCGAGTTAACCGAAAATTGTTCATGAACATAGTTCTTTAAACCCCAAGAACTGACCTATGTGAGAAAGTAAGTGAACCGTTCCGATCGTAGTTGAACCTTTAGGGTTTGAAAACCATAAACGGCTTTCACAAGTCAGATCGTTAGAGGTTTTTTTTGGATACTTATTTATAGCCATTGTTAAGGGCTGAAGCTTCAATCACATGAGATGCTATCTGATGAGATCACACCACTATTTTTCTGTTCTTATTCTCTGTCTCGCTCATTCTTTTTCTCTCTTTGCATTTTTCATTTTTGCCGATGTTGTTTCTACATTTTTGGCATCTGAAGTATTCAGTCTTCTTCTTCGCTACTTCTGAAGTCTCCTTCCTTGCTGTTGCTTGCTTTATTGTTAGCCACTAATATTTGCTTTGCAAGTAATTTAATTCTTGCTATCAAGCACTTCCTTCTTGGATTTTGTTCTTTATTTAACTTTAACCAATTTTTAAATGCACGGACATCTTCAGATCTTCTGGCTTTTGATTTTTTTTTTTTTTAATTCATAATAAAAGGTGAACAGTAGACTATTCAAATTGTTAGTTTTTAGACCCCTTAACACAATATGTTGAATCTAATATTAAGCCAAGTTGATTAACAAGTTTGTTAATTAAATCTAGGTTAAACAAATATGTGTAAAACAAACATAATGTGGAAAGTAAAGAACACATAAATCTGATGACCCAGGAAAACCTAATGGGTAAAAAACCTAGGAATGATTTAACCTAGCTATCCTCAAATTAAAACCAAATCCACTATGAAAGAATTGAAGTTTGTACAATAAAACTTAGACTACTAACATCCTATTGCTAACTCATGTAGAAAACTTATTACCACGACCACGTGACATCTCCAAGTCCACAAACTACTTCTTTCCTTGATTTACAGCAACCACAAGTTCTTCTACTTGTGACTTTGAGACACCTCTCAAAAGTTTCAGATCTTCTTTAAAGTTCTTTATGCAGCAACTGAAGCAATCATCAAGTTCTTAACGTGAATCGTGATCTTGATAACTCTATGTGTGTGTATGAAGGTAAACACCTTTCAGATCTCACAAAAGATTCAATACACAACTCAACAAGGACGTCTAAAACGTAGATAGGGTTTTTCCTTTTATACTTGGAGTGAAACACTTAATCCTACACGTCATATGGGCTTGGGCTCGTTTAATAATTCTATAGAAAATTACTGATGCATGAGGTTCGATCGATCGAATCTAATTTTTTATCGATCGAGTCTTGCAGATTTTGAATAGTAATTTTTGCAATTACTCAATACTAACTTTACATCAATCCATACTTTGAGCAAGCCTAAACCTAGACTCTATGTTTTGATCATGGTTTGCCAACAAATACAAAGTGAAGTTCTAACACATTAGTTCCTAAAGTCTTAGAACCTAACACGAATGGACTTGGAAAAAAAATGATCGGTAGTCAAATGGGCTTGGCCATGGGTAACCAAACTCATTTGTCTCTTAAATATTTTATTGGGTCTCATAAAATAAAAATGATTGGATACTAAATTGTGTTTTGTCATGACTTAAAAATAATTTAGAAACTCAATAGTAATTTATGTTTTTTTAGAATTTAATAACTCTTATTTGTATTATAAAAGTTATGTTATAAAAAATACTATCTATGTTTGCTTTGGATTATTTTAGTCAAATTTTCAATTTTTACTAATTTAATATATTTTTTATAATTAAAATAATTATAATGTCATCACGGTTCAACCTTGGCTTGACCTCGGTCCAATCGTAAAAATCTTGAACTTATCCCTTTTACAGTTCATAGAATGGTTCGGGTTTCAAAACCATGCTATTCAGGAGATTAATTGTTAGTAGAAAGTCTCTGTGTTTCATTATCTTGTGAGTCTAAGATTGTGGGTTTGAGTAATGGCTTATTTCATTATTTTTTGGATGATCCTGCACTATATCAAATTTGGGTTTAAGTGAACCCCCCGGAATTGTGATAACGTATCAAAGTCCACTAGACTAGAGTATTGAAAATCTTCCAGTATCAGATTTGTGTTGTGCTATTACAACAGAATTTTGTTTTTATTGTTTTGTTTGCAAACTATAGTAGTGGCTTTTTAGCTTATGAGGTATCTTTTATGATTAAAATATTTGTTGTTTACGGTGTTGTTTTCTTGTTTTGTTTGGTATTGACTTTATGAATTGTCGGTGAGGCTTATCATTGAATTATTTTCTGTCCACATTGTTGTTGTTGTTTTGTGAGGTAAGGAGAAAATTGACTTTGCCCTTTCTTTTTAAAATATCCAGCGAAATGTCCTATGTTTGAAATTAATTAGGAAAATTCTTCTATTTTGAAACTCGATTTTCTAAAAATTGAGTTTCAAATGTATAACTTGATTTTTGGAACATCGAATTATAGTGAACGTAGACTTAGATTTTTTTTTTTTTTTGGAACTCGAGTTCCATGTGAAGTACTCGAGTTCAAGGAACTCGAGGTCCACTTGAATTTTTTCAAGGAACTCGAGTTCCATAATATATATATATATATATATATATATATTTTTTTTTTTTTTTAAATTGTTCAGTTCGCTATTACTCGATTGTCCAAAAATTGAGTTTCAAAATAGAGTCATTTCCCAAAATAGTTTCAGATATAAGGTATTTTGCTGGATATTTTATATATTAAAAAAAAAAGGGCAGAAGCCCATTTTCACCGTGAGGTAAGGTTACTTTACCATTAAAATTTTTGCACCGAGTTTTTGTCCATAAAAAGATGGATAATAACTTACCACGACAAAAATCTTGTATGCACTGGACACATAAGATACTATCTCCTATTTAGGAGTTCATTTATTGGAAGTCTTTTGTATCCCATTACTTTGTGAGTCTAAGATTGTGGGTTGAGTAATGGCTTGTTCTATTATTTTTTAGGTGATCCTGTACTATGTCAAATTCAGGTTTAAATGAATCGGGATCGTGACTTAAAATTTAAAAATATATATATTAAAAAATAAATAAAAGATGAGAGGATAACGTTCCAAAGTCCATACATGTCTAGACTTTAGAGTATTAAAAATCCTTCATGATCAGATTTGTGTTCAATGTGTTGTACTAGTACACAGGAATTTTGTTTTTATTGTTTTGTTTGCAAATTATAGTAGTGGCTTTTTTGCTTATGAGGTATCATTTATGATTAAAATATTTGTTTACGTTGTTGTTTACTTGTTTTGTTCAGTATCGACTTTGTGAAATATGAGGTGAGGCTTATCATTGAAATATTTTCCGTGCGCATTGTTGTTGTTTTGTTACAATTAAAATATTTGCACCAAGCAGTTGTTGCGCATAAAAGACGGTGGATAACTTATCATTCAAGAGGCGACTTATTGGTAGGAAGTTTTTGTGTCACGTTATCTTGTGATTCTGAGATTGTGAGTTTGATAGTGGTTTGTTTTATTAGTTTTTTAGGTGATCCTGTGCCATGTCAAATTCTGATTTAAGTGAGTCAAGATTTTAAATTAAAAAATATATATATACATTAAAAAAAAAGGAGGATAATGTGTCAAAGTCCAAGAGACAAGAGTATTGAAAATCTTCCAAGATCAGATTCATGTTCTACTAGTACCCAGGAATTTTGGTTAAATATGGTTGAGAAGTGCTATGGATATAGTATTTTTTTCAAATATGGTTGAGTAAAATATAGATTTGACTACAACGATTTATGAAGCCTAGTCTTACTAGTTTAGTTTTTGACAGTTCAAATGAATATGACCCTAATTTTTTCACATATGAAAAAAAAATTAATAAAAAAAATAAAAACACCCGAAAATAATAATAGGCCTAGAAGCAAAGGCAAGGTCACGGGATTTGAATATTTCAAACGTAACAGAGGGTCTGTTGAGAATGGATCGGATTAGGAGGGTTGTGATGAGAGATACAAAGAAGAGGAAGGTGAAGACTCATAGTTGGCTTGGTGGGTTTGTTGCGAATGCATCTTATTGGGAGGTTTGTGATGAGATATACAAAGAAGAGGAAGGAGTAGCATTGGATTTCAATCAAGAGGAAATTGTTTTGTTATTAATAATTAACGTGTCAAAGTTCACTCGTGTCTACATTTTCCAAAATTACAATATATATATATATATATATATATATATTAGTCCAACTAACCATGCAAATTTTAGGCATGTTTGGTTATATTGTTTAAACAACAATTTTTGTTGTTTAAACAACACAACATATATTTTCACAACACTTTTCTACTCACACGTATTTTTATAACACTTATATAGGCCCGTTTGGTAATGTTGTTCTAGTAACATTGTTTATATTTTTTGAAAATACGTGTAGATGAAAAAGTATATAAAAATACATATAATATTATTTAAAAACAAAAAACATATGATTAAACACATATACCAAAAACATTAGAACAACACTCTTTTCAAAAAAAAATTATTTACTCAAACACGCTTGCATATAACGTCCCTTTCTATTTTGGGTGTAACACTTGTAAGTGTGTAATTGATTATTTACTCAAACATGCTGCTCTGTTTGTTTCAATGTAAAATATTTTCAGAAAAATATTTTCATATTTTACTGTGTTTGTTTTGAAGTAAAATCTTTGGTCAAATGTAAAATATTTCCAATCAATTAAACCAACTAAAGCAAATTTTTGTAAAATATTTTAAGTTTGAAATATTGGTAAAATATTTTCCATTTGTTGCAGTCTCTCAGTCCCGCTAGACTGCCTCTCTTTCTCATCTCAAGCTGTCCCAGTTATGTCCACAGCCCAGTCCACCATCAGCCTTTCTCTTCCATCCATCACTGGCTCCACCCTCTTTGACACCACCCATCACTGGCTCTCCCTTCACCAGTGCCACCCATCACCGGCTCCACGTCATCGATACCACCTTCAATCCTCAAGTTCGATTTCTCATTTTCCTTACTTTTTTCCCTTGTTCTCCACTGTCAATCTTGTTTAGTTGGGTTTCTAGAGATTGAGTTGCGGTGTAGCTTGCTTTTAGTGGGTCGAAGGTGGGTTTGTTGATTGAGATTGGATAGTTTTTGGGTTGATGGATTTTGGGTCTCAATTCTTTGAAGGATTTCTGGTATGGTTTGGGTATGTCGACGACTCGATGGTGGCAGGATGTTGGTGGCTTGATGGACGGCGTGGGTGGGTTATTTTTCATGGGTCTTAATTTTTCATTTGGTGGCAGATTTCAGTTGTTTCCAATGGGTTGCAGTTGCTTTTCAGGATGATTGTGGTAGATCTTGATTATTTTTTCCATGGGTTTGTGGCTTTGGATTTACCGGTGATCCTCTAGTAGCTCTAAATAGACTATGGTTTGGATCCTTTGCAATGATTGCGATAAAAAATCAGATGTACAGTTTTATGTTGTGGCTTAGAAATGCTTGAATTGCAAATCTTATAACAGGCGCCAAACTTGGGGCTGAGCAAGTGGATATGGCAAGACTGTTACAATGAAACTGGTAATGGCAATGACAACTGCAAGTGTACTCAAATTGAAAGCATCTCTTACAGGGATTTCCCTTCACTGTTTCAATTACTTGAGTCATATTCATGGATAGGGAGAATCGTGGTCCTCCCTTTGTGGTACTGACCTTGTTATCTGTTGGGAATCTCTCATATAATTGATCATGTCCTGCAGCTCGTTCTCTGCCAGAAGATCCCTCATGAGCCGCTTGCAATCCCTTGTTATCCTATGCATTTGTCCCCTCCAATATTTTTCTCTTGTATTTAAAGAATGCCATCTATGGTTGGATATGTACTGATTCGGTGTGCTGTGAGTTAGAAAGATGTTCACATTTTACATGAAACAAAACTAAAAAATGATTTTTCTTGCATGTAGCCAAATGGTAAAATGAAAATATTTTACATATAAAATATTTTAAATTTAAAAACATTTTACTTCAAAACAAACGGAGCATTATGCTGTCATTTGCCTTTGAAAATAAGTGGTGTCGAATCTCAAACAAAATATAGTAGCATCTTTCATATCTAACTGTCTTGGATTTTTCTAACTGTTGCGTTGAAATCAACATTTTCACTATTGCCGTAAAAAGTGAGATGGTCTGGTCCCAGAGTCATTTGTCTTTGTTACTCAATAAATAATGTTATATTTATTCAGCCAAAATTGTCTTGAATATGAGATGTACGTAAAATTAAAAATGTTAAGGGAGTGTTTGTTACATACACTTATACAATAGTTTTTAGTATTTAAATAATACTATATGTATTTTCGTATACTTTTTCACCCATACGTATATCTAAAAAATATAAACAATATTATTAGAATAATATTACCAAACAAACCCTAAATTTTAAAAAATATGTTAACCAGAATATTTAACAAAAGTATTTTGATTATACCTTACCATAGCTCGCTTGATATTGTTTTTATTTTTTATTTTTTTTAATCATGTGTTTAGGTGGCTAAGTGTGAACCTGGTTCGCTCTTCTACTAGGTCAATTAGGCCATTCTCTAAGGCCCCCGAGTGGAAGGGGCACAGAGTTTTAGAAAAGAAGGGGTAATCAGGAAAAAAAAAATTGGTTCCAAATGAAACCTCAAAAAATTTGTTACATTCTTTTGACCAAAAATTAAGAAGAAATTTATTTTGTTTAGACAAAATCAATTGTCCCAAAAATAACATCATTGACCTCTAAACAAACCAAAATTTAACCAAATAAAATACAAATCTAGTCTAAAAATATTACTCACAAAACAATCACAAATAAAAACAAATCTAAAATATCAAATCTAGAATTTAGCCATACTCTCTCTCTCTCTCTCTCTCTCTCTCTCTCTCTCTCTCTCTCTCTCTCTCTCTCTCTCTCTCAGTGTTCACCACTCTTAAATCCCTTTTGTTGGTGGCTTTACTTCTCCTCCGATCTGGTCACATCTGAGGACTTGAGGTATAGTTTCACTCTTTCACCCTTTCTTATTTGTTTTTCCTCCTAATGTAGACTGTGAATATGTGATGTGCGGTTTTTGTTTTATCGTGGGTGTACATATGACTTGTGGCTGTGGGCTGGCTTAATTTACTTCTGGGCCTTGTGAAGTTTTTTTTTTTTTTTTGTTAAATCATGCGTTTTTAACTTTTTATATTGTTTTTTTGTTATAGGATCAGTTTTGTAACTTCTGTTGTAAACTATTAGAATAGTCTTCACCAAAAAAAAAAAAACTATTAGAATAGTAGTACTGTACTATATACTATATACTCTAATGTCACAGATTCCAAGAAAAAGAAAGAAATAAAAAACTTCAATCCAGATAATCCAAATAATTTGATAATCCAAACAACAATTTAATATTCTCTCTTTGTATATGCAAAATACAAGTAAAAGCCAACAAGAAGACCTATAAAAGCCCTTAGTTGCCTAAGATCAGGGAGCCCTTTGTTACGAGGAAGCCACACAAATAAATCAGAGGAAAATTAAGGTTTAAAGCATATATGGGTTGGCTATGGACG
Organism: Quercus glauca; assembly: GCA_023736055.1. Taxonomy (NCBI): domain Eukaryota; kingdom Viridiplantae; phylum Streptophyta; class Magnoliopsida; order Fagales; family Fagaceae; genus Quercus; species Quercus glauca. The sequence goes on from CM043318.1 coordinate 101,526,966, forward strand.
GCACCCTATAGCTATGACATTATGCGTGCAGAAGAAGTAGAAATAAAGATAGCATAGCTTTGGTGATTATCAAAAAGTTGTGTCAGAAGTTGAATTGTAAGCCCCAACAACAAAGGAACGAGCATTTTTGGGGACTAGCCCGCTTCCCATTACTCAAGAGGGTGATTGTCTGCCGATTCTCTTTCATGTGGAATCAGTTTAGTAAGATTATACCCAAGCCTGCCTCCATTTTTTTATGTGGAAAAGGTGCTTGATCTATGAAAGTTCAACCTTCTTTCTTAGATTAAACTCGAAACTCCTGGCGAATGACCATAAACCCAAGGAAAGGAAAGAACCGATTAGATTTTTCATATAATCTCCTCTTATATTTTTTTCCTACTTTGAAAGTATTTTGGTAATTCTTGGGTATTTTGGGGTATCTTAATAATTTATGAGGGTTTATAGGGGTATTTTGGTGAGTTATAAGGTAATTTTAGAAAATTATGGGGGATTTGTGCTGTTGTTGGAAGTTTTAGGGATGTTATGTAATTGTTTTTAGTTGAAAGCGGTGTTCATGTAGTTGTTGGAAGTTAGGGTTTGTCAATGTAAATATGGAAAGTTGGTGCGTGGGCTAGGTTTAGGTTAGTGTAACTGGGTTGGGCTTAAGAATTCTGATGGGTTTAGCTGTGCATGTGATTGGACATAGATTTGTAGTGAGGCAGGCCTTAAGCTTGTTAGAGAAATAAACTCCTAGGTGGTTTTAAAGAAATTGGGCCGAGTTGTGGCCATTTTTATAATAGATATGTTGGGCCTAGTTGGGTTAACCCAACCTAACCAGATCTCATTGAAATCTTATCCCAGTGATATTTCAACGATTTCATGCATTTAATGTCGACCTTTGGGCATACTCGTTGGGCAAGCCTTTTGAATATAATGCATAGCAATTCTTCATTATCAAATTCTACTCCAACAGTAAGTAGAAGATCTCTTGCTGTTTTGATTCGCTGTAGAAAGCCATTGATAGATTGTACTATTTCCTTCCTTGATACTCTGAAACTCCAATTTCATATTCAATATGTTTGCTCTTGATGTTGATGTGAATCATTGCTCTAGAGTGTTCCAGACATCTCAAGCATTATTGATTCCAACAATCAAAGAGAACACAAGTGGAGTAAGAGTTTGTGGTGGTTGATTCAGATTTTGTGGTTGTGGAGCCATGATCGTAGGCTCTGAAACCTTGAAAAATTTCAATAAGAAAACAGAGAATGAAAATCACTGGTATGTAATTGATTAACACAGCAAGCAACTTAAATGAGAAATAGTATAGGAGCTCTCTTTTTAGTAGTTACTAGTTAGAGAGAGATAACCAACTAGCCGTTAAGAGGCTTAACAGACTAATAAATTGAACTTCCTAACAAGTTATGCACGTGTGATATATTTGTTTATACACGTGTTACATATGTTAAACCTGCTAAATATACAATCTGACTTAACAAAACAAAACAACGACTACAGTTGATATTAACTCCAACGGAGCTGTTGAAAGGTAATGAGAAAAGACCACTTGTCACAAACTTCATTATTCAAGAAATGGTGCCATTGCGCATGATATGGCTTTACAGTATATATATATATATATATATATATATATATATATATATATAGTTTAAATTTGGTAACGATGTAGTATAAAACTTATATTATCACATATTTAAGAATACGTTCAATTATATTTAATCAATTCTAATACTTATATATAAATCCAATTAAATTAAGAGTTTATTTAAGTGTTATTAAGTATGGTAAGATGTATTGAATTTTAAGTAAAATAATGATGTGTCAATCTCATGTGTTGCACCTCGTCCTTACCAAATTCAGACATATATATATATATATATATAGACACACAGAGATATTAATTCTTTTTATCCTTAATTTATTGATTATATTAAATTTGTTTGACTCCTTGCATTTTCTTCACACACATTAAATTCCCAAAAACTAACTTGCCTTGGCATAAACTTTATCTCATGTTTTTTTTTTTTAGATGGGACTTTATCTTATTCATTGCCTTTACAAGTTCCCAAAAAAAAAAAAAAAATCTAATATAGACGAGGTTTATTTTCCACCAGTAGTACAATACCGATCATAGAATTACATAAAAAGCATATATATTATTGCATGTGCTTGTACTTATTTGGAAGTAAGCAAACTCACATCACAGTGATCACACAATTAAATGGATTAAAGTTATCAACTAGAAGGCATTTAAATGCATGAGCCATGTGAATAAAAGCACTTAATGCAATTTCAGTAATAACCTTAGCCTTAGCCTCTTCTCCATCTCCGAACACTTATCAATCGAAACGTTGAATCATGGTTGCAACTGCTATATGTGCCATGCCATACTCAACCCTAACTTTTGGAACCAACAATTGCTCTGATACCATATCAGATTTAGAGAGAAGTGTAAAAACTGAATATGTTTGATAAATGATTCAATGTACAGGCATTTCCTTTTATATATACACACAGACAAACAACAACAAAGCAACTAACTAATTCTGAGATATTCTCTAACAAACATCCGACTGTACTAAAACACATGCCTCTCACGTGCAAATAAATAAATGGTGAAAGTGTGAAACTACTACAAGTCTACAACTTTGAATTCCTTATTAATACGACTGTTGTTTAACCCTTCTTCTTTGATAGTTGATACTGAACTTTGACTCAATGTTGTCATGTTCAAATGCCCTACATGATCAATTAATTATTTCGTCCCAATAATTGATTATGTAGTATCATGTCCATAAATTCTTTTTCTTAGTCAAAATACAAGAAGTCAACAACACATTCCAATAGACATGCTTTTCATTGTTTTCAACAAAATGATTGCTCGAATACATATATATTTTATATATGATTATGGTTTTAAAAATCGGACTATATCAGCAGTTTTGATTAGTCCTACGTGAACCGGTTACAAATCCAACTAGGTTATTTAAAATATATATATATATATATATATATAAAATGCTTACAGAATATTAAAACAATCATAGATCAATAATTATCACATCTCTACACAAACATAAATCTATTGATTAAACATTAAACAACATCTACCGAACTTAGCTTACATAGGAAAATATCACCCACAATATTTTTTTTTGAAGAGAAAATAAATCATCACCCACAATATTAATAAGTCATGCCCACTAAAACCGTGAACTAAGCAATAAAAAGCCTACTTAGTCAACTAAATCTATCACTTTTCAAGTTAAATTGGAACCACCATCGGGGACTACCTCAACTTCAGCCTGATGGGCTACTTGGCTCAGCATCAGCAAATGAGTCTTGTTGGCTACCTGGCTCATCATCGGGGGCCACCTCCTCACGTTTAGTAGATGCGTAGGACCGCATGAGTGGGAGTTTCTCCCCCCATAGACTCATGGTTTTGTACTCTTGTTGATTGCTTACCCTCTTCAGTGGCTAAATGCAAGTAGCGGCGCCGGAAACGGCCAGTGGCAATGGTTGCATTAATTGACTTCCTCCATTGGTTGTAAGGCTTGGATTTAAGTGAGTCTTTATCACCCATGTGGGCATACTTGGATAAAGCAAGCAGATAAAAGCAAAAGAAAATGGTATTTAGTATTGCTAAAAATAGAAAATACCTCTCCAGATGACCCTTGTTTATGGTATCTCCAAACCAGCTTCTAAACAGTAAAAGCAACGGTATGCTGAAGAAATATGCAGAACCCACTACACAGCCACTGAACAGAGACCCATATTCACTAAATGATTTAGGGATGTGGTTATCCACGAATGTTTCTAGCCCACCTTCCCCAAGGCCTTCCATTAGTCCTAACAAAAGAAATTGTGGAAATAAGACGAAGATATTCATGCGTATAGTCTCTGCTTCTGGGCCCTGAGCATCAGGATCAATCCGCTCTTTCTTAATTAAATTCCTTCTTTGGATCTCTACTTGCCAAGCTTTTGCCAAGCTGCAATGCAACACAATATAGAACAAACCATCCCAGCTCCAATTCTCTTAAGTGGGACAAATTTTTGTCTGACTTTCTCCCACCTAAATGGGAATTGTATTGCATATCGTATCAAGGACAGCAGTATGAACATAAAACCCATATAATCAGAATAAAGAAGGTTGCTACTTTGTTCCATAAAGAAAGTATCTCCGGTAGCTTTAACTAAACCACAGGCAAAAAAGCTCGTGCAGATTGGTACCAATGTCAAAAGGCGCTTTACTTCGCTCACTTCTTTAACTGTGCAAGGCATCTCATGACTTTCCTCTTCTCTACTACTATTACTTACACCAGTATTATCAAAACGACCAAGGCTATCAATTGATTTACTCAGCCCATTCCCGTATTCTAAGTCCTGTTCTCCACTACCTTCTTGTTCTCCCAAATTGGATTGCCTCTTTGCAACAGCTTTGTCTAACCACCTGTATTTAACATTTTTACCCACTAAGACATACACACATACATACAGAGAGAGAGAGAGAGAGAGAGAGCACTCTACCTTAAGAGTGGCACTTCTGGCGACACAGTTGGCGTATGAGGGCAGTTAAAACGCAAATTGAATATAGCTGCCTTAAAGACTCTGAAACAAATATTAAGTGGGCTCTGCATCTGCACTGGTTTTTTATTGTAGTAAAAGGGGAAGCCAATGCAGAACAACAAAAGACTTGCATCCATAACCACAATGGAAATTATGAAGTCTCGTTCCCATGTAGCATACTTAATCTGGTAAATGGAAGCGATGGAACCAAAAGACCAGGCAATGCCCCACCAAACATTTAAACGAGACTCAATTTTTTCCTCGTCTTTGTGGTCTTCCCTACTACCCAACTGATCAGCAAGAAAGGCTTCTGAAACCGGTTCAATTTTTTCCTCGTCTTTGTTGTCTTCCCTACTACCCAACTGATCAGCAAGAAAGGCTTCTAAAACTGGTTCAATTTTTTCCTCGTCTTTGTGGTCTTCCCTACTACCCAACTGGTCAGCAAGAAAAGCTTTTAAAACTGGATTTTGACCAGATTTGCCCAATGCTACAGCCAGTAATCCCACATAAATTCCAACTTGGGTTGGGAAACCTAACAGCGCCAATCCCTGCAATAAGAAATGAAACATGATGCTTGGATATTTGTGAAACCGCTTGGGCCGATGGTAATATTTTCACATGTACAAGAAAATATTTCTCAAGTTCTTCTTTCAAGAATATACAAGTAGAAAATGTAACAATAATAATAACTGTAAAAACATAATTGCAATAACAATGATTTGGACATTAAAATAAAAAATAATCCAAATTTTTAGACAGATCAGGCCAATCTCAATGGATCCAACCAAATCTCGGCCAAATCTCAGCCTCAGTAACAAAACCCAAAACCTACCAGTACAACCTAATACCTATTTGGTGCATGACCATGTGGGAGATTAGATGACTAATATTGATTCGGTTATCCACGGGTCGGGTTTGTGGTCAACTCATATTCAACCCAACAACTTCAGGTGGAGAAAAATGTAACCCGAAACAGACTTGGAAGAATCGTCAAATCTGCTAGTTTGAGACCCAAACTAGCAGATTTGACGATTCTTCCAAGTCTGTTTCGGGTTACATTTTTCTCCACCTAAAGTTGTTGGGTTGAATATGAGTTGACCACAAACCCGACCCGTGGATAACCTAATCAATATTAGTCATCTAATCTCCCACATGGTCATGCACTAAATAGTCTTTATATCTTTTTTAACACCAAAATCAAAATTTATTACTATGCATCATCTTATCTAAGATAAAGTAAATCTCTTTTCTAAAATAATAGTAAATTTTCATTTATTTTTTTCAATTTCATACTTGAACCATGATATTTGATTTGTCTATATGAAATTAACTTAGTTTGGTTAGTATTAATTCATCAAATTCACCACTGAGGTGATGTGGTCCAGTGGTGTTAGGTGATGCACAAAGAGGTGAGGTCCCATGTTCAAGTCCGAATATGGACTTGCGTGGGGTTACCTTCCTTAGCAGCCTAGGATCACTAGTGCTCCTCATGGGGTTGGGGAAGCTATGGCTCACCAGTCCCCCTGCACTCCAGCAGGACCCAGACCCTAGCTAGTAGGGTGCTACTATAGTCACGCCCAAGTAGGATTGCCACGTTAGTGACCCTCCCCCCCCCCCCCCTCCCGGCCCATTTTTTATTCAGCAAAAATAATAATAATTCATCAAATTCAACCCCAAAAAAAAAAAAAAAAAAAAAAAAAAAAAAAAAAAAAAAACATCAAGTTAACCTTAATTTTGTTAGTATTAAATAAATTTATTTAATCGATATTTAAATCTAAAAGGTCCATTTAAATTTATTTCCTTAGGCCCCACTTAATTGATTTTAAATCTAAAAGCGTCCCCTTTAATATAATTGAAATGCTTTTTGAAAATTCCAAATGCAATAAAACCTTTGATTTAATTGAAATGCTATTGAAATTTCTAAAATAACTAAAATACCTTTAAAAAACCTTAAAATTTTCGATAATGATTATGGCTTAAAAGTATAGTTCATTGGGGGCCAAGCAACAACAATTATTAAAAAAAATATAATGAGATATCTAAGTATAGTTCACATAAATTTCCAAACAACGAAATGACAATTTTGTTTCGTCCTACCCAAATTTCCTCTCTTTTTTTCTCTTTTCAAAAAAAAAAAAAATTTAAATTGCCCTCCCAAACAGACTGTTATACATATTCTTGAAATCTTCAGTTTCCTCATCTGACCTTATACAAAAGCAGGGCACAGACTCACCGTAATATAGGTTATGGCGCAGATGACAATCATATTGAAACGTCCGAAATAGGAATCGGCTAAATGAGCAACTATAACTTCTGATATGGTCGATACACCATCCTGGAGATTCATAATTGCTGTAGCTTTTGCAAGATGTTGCTCGGGCCATGTATCTGTGAGGTAATCCATTAAGATGGTCACCACTCCATAATTGACCAAGCTATGGCTAAAAACTAAGCCTTTAAATCATCAAAGAAAATAAATTAAGTTCTGTTTTTGTAAGTGAAAAATGAACTTAAGACTACAGCAGTTGAGCTTATTTTAAGGGAAAAAAAAATACCAAAAATGAATAGTGCAGCCTTTGAGAAGTAAATGTGCTTGTCATACCATCTCCGTATAGATGAGAAACACGGGAAGCATTTACCAGTTCTATTCATTATCGTCATTGGCCCTACAAACATGGGACAGCTTCACACACGAGAAAGAGGGAGTGTGAGTGTTTGGGGGTTTGGTTTCAAATGCTAAGTTTCAGTGTTTGGGCATGAGCTGGGGCTGCTGTGACAATGGATTGAAGGAGACGCAGAGAGAAACCTCATACACAGGGGAGAGAGAGAGAGAGAGAGAGAGAAATTTGATTTTAGTTTGAGTTTACTCAGACTGTTGCAGTGGTATTTTTGTTATCTGGTGAGAAGTCAATGATTTAAGCCATTAGATTAAATTTATGGCTGAAAATTGAGGTAATGCACACCGTACTAACCAAACTGAGCTGTACTAATCATGTCTTTTTGCGACAATTATGAAATACCAAGATACGAGGGCGAAGGTAGAAAGTGGCGGGAGTTTGAAAAAATTTTAGGGCAAAATTGTTATTTGGTTCGGTTAGAGTGAATTGCGGTGGCCAGTTGTCAATCATCTTTATAGTGGATTCTGTGCACTGTTACAGAGCGCACAAACTACTTTTTTTTCAAAAAAAAAAAAACGACTTTAAAACCGACTTTGCTGCTTCCTTTTCTTCCTTCAGCATGTCCTGCACGTTTTGATCATTTCTCAATAAATGAAAAGGCTGACTTTTGTCGGCTGAGGAGACAAAAGGAACAAGCTCATTTAATGATATATTGTTAAATGAGCTTGTTCCTTTTATCTCCGGGAATTGCTCATTATCAACATCAAAGCATAAAATGAATTCGTAGGCCTGAGAAGTGGTAGCAATAAAGTGCAAAGCTCCATTATAAAATAAATGAGGCGATGGAGTAATCCTAGTAATAGGCCAAAATACGGGTCCAACTTGTAGACGTTGGGTGTGCGGCTCGCGTGGGTTCCACTTCCAGCAAGAGTGGGCTGGAAGTGGAACCCACGCGAGCCGCACGCCCAACATTTACAAGTTGGATTCGTTCACACTTCACAGTGATAGACAGACAAAGTTTAGTCACACTTTGATAGCTCAAAGAAATTTACTCCTCCACTTCAGAACGTGAAGGCAACCTGCACGTAATTCGCTCACACTAATTCATAATATTTCATATAGCCAACACATATATCATGAGAAAAGTGACACATCTCTTTGTTTGGTTTAATAAGTTTACATTACTCGTTACTCATTTTTTTGTGAGACCTGCAACTTGTTAAATTGTTTGGCTAAGTTTTTGTTTTTAATTTTCATAACTCAATTTTCAGAATTTTGCTTCTGCCTTTTATTTTTCCTTCAGCATGTCCAACATTCTTTGATCATTTCTCAATAAATGAAAAGGCTGACTTGTGTTGGCTGAGGAGACAAAAGGAAAAGGGTCATTTAATGAGCAAGTCCATCAAGAGTGGGCTGAAACCCACGTGAGCCACTAGACATGGAAAATAGGTCGGGTCAAGTTTAAGTCGGGTCAAGGTTGCAGGTTAAAAATGGGTTTAAGTCAATTGAGTTACAGATCGGGTCTGATTGACCCTATATTTTTCACATGAATTTTTTTATAAAGAAAATAACATATATAAGTCATTTACAAAATCATGTAATAAATTATTAGATGTAAAATGCATTACTTTGAATCCACTACTTATATCAAGAATGAACTCAGTTAAACTTATTAATACTTAGGGTCTGTTTAGATACCGCTTATTACTGAAAACACATTAGTAAAATAATTTTTAAATGTGTGAATAGTGTTGTGATACCCAGTTTTAAATTAAAATTTGTGTTTGGATACTTTTGTGGGTCCATGAACAGTGCCGTGGAACCCACATTTTCCAACAAAACGCACAAACGCTGGCTTGAAACACTTCCCAAACGCACACTTATTCAATAATTTTAAAATTACAAAAATCCTAACATTGCTATCTAAAACAAAATAACACAAAGATAAGCAAAACAAATACACAAGTTTTATTTCTACATAATATCAACATCCCAAAATATAAAACAAATTACAAATGACTTATTGGATAACTCATTTAACAAATAATAAAAACATATAAGAAATTTACAATTTTGAAAATTAATTTTACAATCTATTATCAATTGTGGTTGGCACTCTATTTTAATTTGAGATATATATTAAAGTTTAATAGTTTACTAAATTTATACACGGTCTATTTTATGAATATCATATCATTTTTAAGTAACACACACTCTAGAAAATATCATAATTTATTTTGAAAAACTGTTTATTTTGGACATAAATTATTAAAAAATAAGTCTCAATATTCATAATTTATGTTAATTTTGATAGTTTGGCTTCACTATTTTCACACTTGTGAATGTTTCTCGCACATTTCCACAATTTTAAATCTATGTTTTTAACTCTACTGTAACCAAATTATCTTGGCATGTACTTTGCTATTTGATATCTAAAAATCTTTATTCATTACAGAATGTTCAACTATTCATCTTTCAATTAATTTGCATGTAATTATGTAATTGTCTCAATTGTTTCCTTAAAGCTCACAACAAACAATTAAACCAATATTGTTTTTATTTTATTTTTTTATCCAAAAAAAAAAAGTTTTAAGAAAATGGTTCGAATTTGAGTCGGATTGCAGGTCGGGTCGGGTTGACCCACAAAAAATACGGGTCGAGTCACGGGTCAACTTGTTTTTGCTTCGGGTTAAAAAAATCAGGTTCGGGTCAGGTCGGGTCGAGGTCAGAAAATTCTAATCCGTTTTGCCATGTCTATAAGCCACACACCCAACATCTACAAGTTGGACTCGTTCACAGTGATAGACATTTTATATTTAGACAAATTTAATCACACTTAGATAGCACAAAGAAATTTACTCCACAAGTCCACCACTTCAAAATGTGAGAGCAACCTTCAAGTAATTCGCAAACACTAATTTCATATAGCCAACGCATATATCATGAGAAAAGTGACACAAAACAAGAAGACCTACTCAAGACTTCATTCAATTCAACATACGTGAGAAAAATCTTAACTTTTACACCTTTAGAGCATTTTCAATAGGCTAGTTAAAGCCATTTTTTGGAGAGCAAACCAAAAAAAAAAAAAAAAACAGCTCCCATAGAGCTCTCTTGACTTGGAGAGCACTATAGCAACTCCAAATGAATTTTTCTCCTTTAAAAAATCAAACAACTTAATAAAAAAACAATTCTTTCTCTCTCATACACTCAAACGTCTCACATAATCAAAACTAAAAACACAAAACACAAAACAAAATGTATTTCTTATTATAATAGCAAAGTTGAATCAGAACAAGAAAATAAGGGGAAAAAAAGTCAAGCGGATCTGACCCATTCTGGCGGTGGGGAGGCGGATAAGGCACTGCTGCTTGGTGAACACCGATCTCCGCTGATGTCACGACCCAAACTTGTACTTCAGGATTTAGAGCATGACCGGCATGTTAATATCAAGTTTATTTCAATACTAACACGAACCAACTTAAACTGAAAGGGCTTATTCCGAGTTTGTTTCTTGAATACCTGTTTATTTTCGTGCATAAAACCATAATATACAAAAATCATGAAAACCCTGAAATTTCCTTTCCTTTAAACTTGGAAGATTACCACCTGGCTGAAATTTAGGGTATTCGTATAAATATTACATAGCTAAAAGTTTAGTAAAACTCTTATTACAAACCTAACCCCAAAGACATACAAATGGGGTTCAAAACAAACTAAGATACGGAATTACATATGTGCTCTAGAATCAAGTATATCTTGATTCCTTCTATACAGCAAAAGAGCTAAACTACTAAACAACAAAAACTCTACATTCTAATAAACGAGAAAACACAGAATCCTTGCCACCTCTCATACTCTCGCTGCTTCCAGGAAGAACCTGTGCACTGAAATATAATAGGGTGAGCTGCGAAGCCCAGTAAGGTTTTACGCTCCATGGGCCTTTAATAAGAATGCAGGGAAAATAAATGTTTCATGGATATTTAGATAGGATAACATTTTTCAGGCATAGTGTCTTATACTAATCATAATAACAATTTACATATTTTTCATAGGGAAATAATTATTCTCATTTTCTTATCGGATTAATACTACAAAATATTTCAGATTGAATTTCCTTGCATTTCTTACAACGTCACTAAACTTATATTAACTCTTTAAATTATTATAAAATAATCATTTCCTTCATAAACCTCTTCTCATAAATTATTATGACATTTTACGTAACTTATACTTTGATTGAGCGCGGACGTACCGCCATCCTCAATAATACTTTGATTGAGCGCGGACGAACCGCTATCCTCATTACTTATTTTAATTGAGCGCGGATGAACCGCCATCCTCATTACTTACTTTAATTGAGCGTGGACGAACCGCCATCGTCATTACATACTTTAATTTAACAATTCATAAACATATATCTTTACTTAAATCATGTATATGTAGTATTTCCGATTAAAATGTTTTAATGCATCATAACTTTCTAAATAGCCCTTATACTTATCAACGCACATGTCACGTATCCCTTACCTGAAAACCGAAGACACGAGAGGTTGTACAAAAGGAGCTCAAGTGTCCGTGTTCTCGTTCTCGTCACCTAAATGAAAAACCAAAACTCATTACTGACCAACTCTTCCTAATATATAAACTTATACCTCAAACATAACCTAACTCTCCAAATCAAGAAAACCTTAATTCCCATCACATAAAGTTCCCCAAGCACATAATACAATCATTAAACACATTATGCATCCAAACCATATCTAAACCAGGGCATAAAATTTATATATACTCCAAACATAACAAAGGATAAGCATATAAAATTATAGCTCAAAACATTCACCCTAGCTTCAAAATTAAATCCACAAAGTCAAAGTTTTACTACCCTGTTTACTAGTCATTACAGCAGCAAAAGCCCTATTTGTAAAATACGAATGGGCTGTTCAAACACATCCAAATGGCATGAAAATTTACAGAACTACTCCCCTGTATGTCTATTATATACCATAAAATTTTCGTAGTCAAAGAATAAAACCATGATTTATTAAAAATCATACAAGCCAATGTGTTCAAATCTGTCCTGGCAGAAACTCATGCAAATTAGAAATTAAATCATTATTTTTCTATTCATCCAAATGCTGTGAAACCACTTCCACAACAACCATGCATATCTTAGGGTTCATAAAAACTATTCCTAGCATCCTAATTCACAAAACATGATTTAATACAGAATTTTATTCTTGTAAACATCAAATCTGTCACAGTGACAGCTTCAGCACATGTTCTTTCTAAAATCATCAACAAATAGTAATTAGCCTTAATTTCATTTGGGTATTTTTATACCTATACAATACATATTAAAAACCCTAATAAGCATCCAATAGACCATAACACCATCAACTTTAAAATTACTAAAATAGAATCACAAGATTAGCTTCTAAAATCAGAACAGAGAACGAAGAAGGAAAATAAACAAAACAATCATACCATTCAAATACACACAAAAATCATATGAGGTTTAATTCACTTACCCCCACACACTTTGAAGATGACACCTTAGTGCTTAGGCTCTTAATTTGTTCTTAGAGAGATGCTTATGATTTTTGGTGTGAGAGTGAGGGAGAGGAGTTGCCGAGAGCAAAAGGGAATGAACAAAAAGAACAAAGGAAGATGACCCTAGAAGCTGGTCTGGAGCAGCAAAAAGAAGGATAAGTACATTGACTTTATGGGGGTGGGATAAGTGTGATGCTAGGGTAGAAAATATCACACACTTTTCTTCAACTTTTCTTGCATTCACACTTACATTTTCTGATTTGTGTGTGTGTACCTGTGAAAAATGGAGGAGCATAGCTTCTTGGATGTTCTAATTGCTTGAGAAAAGTCAAGGAAAGTGGCTCTTGGTGAATTGCATGGCCGGCCAAGCCTTGGCCTTTTGGTTTGTCAACTTGCATGTTGTTTTAGTATTAGTTGATTTGAATTCTCATTGGTTGCATGTGGATTGAATTTCCACTATCACATGCCATGCATCACATGCCTAATTAAAATAACAACCATGCATCATACTAAGTATATATTTATAATGCAACTAGCTATTTCAATTGTTTATAATATGTACAAAAATCAAAGCTTCAAGCACTTAAAATTAATTAAGATAATATCATGCATATAAACCCATAAAATTAAGTATGTAATTAGGTTGGGGTGTTACATCCTTCCCTCCTTAAAAATAATTTTCGTCCTCGAAAATTGTACACATACCATCAACAAAGAGATTCGGATACTTTTTCCTGATTTCCTCCTCTGCCTCCCAGGTTACCATTTCTGTAGAGTGATTTCTCCACAACACCTTGACTATAGGAATTGTCTTGGTGCGAAGAACTTGCTCCTTACGGTCTAAAATCTTAATTGGGATCTCTTCATATGACAAGTTCTCTTGGATTTGAAGTGGTTCGTACTCTATCACGTGCTTTGAATCAGGAATATATTTCCTAAGATTAGAGATATGAAATACATTGTGTATCTTGGATAATGCAGGAGGCAAGGCAACTCGATATGCAGCTGATCCAATCTTTCCAAGTATCTCGAATGGTCCAACAAATCTAGGACTTAGCTTATTTGTCTTCTCAAATCTCATCACTCCTTTCATTGGTGAAACTTTGATAAATACATGATCTCCCACATCAAATTCAATATCTCGTCGTTTCTTATCAGCATGGCTTTTCTGCCTACTTTGAGTAGCCTTTAGTCGTTCTCCAATCAGCCGGATTTTATCAACTGTAACCTGCACCATCTCTGGACCCAACAACTTCCTTTCTCCAACTTCATCCCAACAAATTGGTGACCGACATCGTCTTCCATATAAGGACTCAAAAGGAGCCATCCCAATGCTAGAATGATAGCTATTATTGTAGGCAAACTCAATTAATGATAAATGTTCATCCCATCTGCCTCCTAAATCCAAAACACAAGCCCGCAACATGTCTTCAAAGGTCTGAATAGTACGTTCAGATTGTCCATCTGTCTGAGGATGGTAAGCTGTGCTGAATGTCAGTTTAGTACCCAAAGCTGTCTGTAAGCTCTTCCAAAAATGTGAAGTAAACTTAGGATCTCTATCAGACACAATAGACGAAGGAACCCCATGTAACCTCACAATTTCTTGTATATACAACTTAGCAAGCTTATGTAAAGGATAGTTAACCTTCACACGAAGAAAATGAGCTGACTTGGTTACTCGATCTACAATAACCCAAACCGAATCATAACCTTGAAATGACTTTGGGAGTCTGACAACAATCCATAGAAATGTGCTCCCACTTCCACTCAGGGATAGGGAGAGGCTGTAATAGTCCTCCAGGTCGTTGATGTTCAGCCTTTATTTGTTGACAAGTCAAACAATGACTTACAAATTCAGCAATATCTTTCTTCATACCACTCCACCAGAAATTTCCTTTCAAATCATGATACATTTTGGTACTACCTGGATGTACGGTATAGGGAGTACAATGAGCTTCTTCCATAATCTGTCTTTTCAACTCATCATTTGCTGGAACACACAATCTAGAACCATACATTAAAACACCATCCTTGCTAATGAGAAAACCAGGTATATTGCCATTAGATGCTTTATCACGGATCTTAACTAATTTTGGATCATTACATTGAGAGGCCTTAATTTTATCCAATAAGGTAGGCTTCACAACTAGAGTGGAAAAACATGTACTTGAACCCCTGATTATAATCTCAATTCCCATCCGTTGTAAATCTGCCGAAATTTCTTTTTGAGTAGTTAGCATGCAAGCTAATTGTCCTGAAGACTTTCTACTTAAAGCATCTGCCACCACATTTGCTTTGCCAGGATGATATTCAATGGAGCAATCATAGTCATTTATCAATTCCAGCCATCTTCTTTGCCTAAGATTCAACTCTTTTTGGGTAAACAAATATTTGAGACTCTTGTGATCTGTGTATATCATACAAGGTTCACCATACAAATGGTGTCTCCAAATTTTAAGAGCAAAGACCACTGCTGCTAATTCCAAATCATGAGTTGGATAATTTTGTTCATATGACTTTAGTTGTCTAGAGGCATAAGCTATGACTTTCCCTTGTTGCATGAGAACACATCCCAAACCTTTCTTAGAAGCATCACTGTATATCACAAAACCTCCTGAACCTGAAGGTAAAGTAAGCACTGGAGCTGTAACTAGTCTTTGTTTTAACTCCTTAAAACTGCGCTCACATTTATCAGTCCATGCAAACTTCACTGATTTCTTGGTTAAATTGGTTAGAGGCCCGGAAATCTTGGAGAAACCTTCTATAAATCTCCGATAATAGCCAGCCAAGCCCAAGAAACTACGAACCTCCGAGACAGTCTTTGGTTTTTCCCAATTCACTATAGCTTCAATCTTCTTTGGATCAACAGAAATTCCATCCTTTGATATCACATGTCCTAAGAAAGAAATTTGTGCCAGCCAGAATTCACACTTCTTTAGTTTGGCATAAAGTTGCTTATCCCTTAAAGTCTGCAATACAATCCGCAAATGCTTCTCATGATCTTCCTGGCTCTTAGAGTATATTAAAATATCATCAATAAATATCACCACAAACTAATCTAAGTAAGGCTAAAACACTTTATTCATTAAATCCATAAAAGCAGCTGGTGCATTTGTCAACCCAAAAGGCATCACAAGAAATTCATAGTGACCATATCGGGTTCGAAAGGCAGTTTTCAGTATATCATCCTTCTTCACCTTCAATTGATGATAGCCAGATCGCAAATCAATTTTTGAGAAAACTGATGCTCCTTGTAATTGATCAAATAAATCATCTATTCGAGGAAGGGGATACTTGTTCTTCACTGTTACCTTATTCAATTCTCGGTAATCAATACAAAGTCTCAAACTTCCATCCTTCTTTTTAACAAACAGAACTGGTGCACCCCATGGAGAAACACTTGGCCTAATAAAACCCTTATCAAGCAAATCTTGTAACTGCAATTTTAACTTTTTCAGTTCAACTGGGGCCATTCTATAAGAAGCCTTAGATATAGGACCAGTACCGGGCAAAAGCTCAATAGAAAATTCAATCTCTCTATCTGGAGGTAGGCCAGGTAACTCTTCTGGAAAAACATCAGGAAATTCCTTTACAACCGGAATATCTTCTAACTTCTCATTAGTAGCTTCAGAGTTAATCATATATGCCAAAAAGCCACTACACCCCTTTTTAAGCATATTACTAGCTTGAAGAGCAGAAATTATACTTACTGGTTTAACCTTTCTATCTCCCTCAAAATAAAATTCAGATTGGCCAGGTATATGGAAAATTACACGTTTCTCAAAACATTCTACAACTGCATGGTAAGTTGACAACCAGTCCATACCCAAAATGACATCAAAGTCATGCATATTTAACAATATTAAATCTGCAACTAACTCCCAACCAGCAATATTTATAACACAACTTCGATACACCCATTGAGCACACAAAATTACACCTGAAGGAGTAGACACCCATAGTTCACAATCCAACAACTCAGGACTCATATGTAACACATCAGCAAAAGCAGGGGATACAAAAGAGTGTGAAGAGCCGGAATCAAATAAAACATGGGCAGCTTTAGAGCAAATATTGAGAGTACCTGATACCACATCTGGTGCTGCTTGTGCATCTTGTTCTGTGAGGGCAAAAACTCTTCCCTGGATCATAGGCCTCTTTTGTCCACTTCCAGCAGTGGAGTTCCCCTTGTTAGGATTATTTGGACAATCCCTAATAAAATGACCAGGTTTCCCACAACGAAAACATGTACGGTTGGCAGCACGACATTCCCCAGGATGGAGCCTCCCACATTGTGCACATTACATCTCTTGGCGGGTACTTAGTGATATTCTTCTTAGAGGAGTGAAGGGAAGATTTTCCTTTCCAGGGCTGATTGAACTTCATTGCCTTGTTTTTATTCTGTTCTATTACAGCTTTGATCTTTGTACCTTCCTGGATGTCTTCTTCTATGGCTTCAGCAAGTGTAACCAACTCCTTGTACTCCTTGACTCGAGAAGTGGTCAAACGTTGTCTAATTTTGAAATTCAGCCCTTTACGAAACTTCTTAACCCTTAAAGCTTCAGTAGAAACAAGATGAGGAGCAAAGCGAGACAACTCAGTAAACTTTGCTTCATACTGAGCAACCCCCATACTTCCTTGGACAAGTTCATTGAAATTTTCAGCTTGTTTATCTCTGAAGCATTCTGTAAAATATTGCTCATAAAATTTCTTCACAAATTCTGCCCAACTAATCTGGGCATTATCACCTCTTCCTTCTAATAGAAGTCTTTTTGCTGATTTCCACCATATTTCGGCAGGACCTTCAAACATGTATGTAGCATACTTCACCTTCTGAGAATCCGTGCATCCAAGGAATTTAAAAATCTTTTCCATCTTAAAAACCCAACTTTTAGCTTCTAATGGATCTGTAGTGCCATTAAAAGAAGGAGGCCTCTGCTTTAGAAAAGCCTCTTGGGTAGAACCTTGACTAATTCCAGCTGGAGAATGGCTATTAGCCGCCCTTTGGGCAATCTCCTCCAACACTTGGTTGCACACATTACTTATATTTGAAGCTTGCATCCTATCAAGAAACGACATCATACATGTTGGGATACCATTATTATTATTATTATTATTATTATTATTAACATATTCATAATCATGAACATTATAATATAAACTCAACATGCATGTGAGATAAATTAGGCATGTAATAATACAAACATAGAGCACAACAAAATTCATAAAACAAAAATTCAAATGTCTCCGAAGAGATATGCATTTACTAATCTACCCAAGCTACCCTTTCTGACTTCTAAAGACACTTACATCTATCTAAAAGTCTATAAAATCATAACCTATGCTCTGATACCACAACTGTCACGACCCAAACCTGTACTTCAGGATTTAGAGCATGACCGGCATGTTAATATCAAGTTTATCTCAATACTAACACGAACCAACTTAAACTGAAAGGGCTTATTCCGAGTTTGTTTCTTGAATACCTGTTTATTTTCGTGCATAAAACCATAATATACAAAAATCATGAAAACCCTGAAATTTCCTTTCCTTTAAACTTGGAAGATTACCACCTGGCTGAAATTTAGGGTATTCGTATAAATATTACATAGCTAAAAGTTTAGTAAAACTCTTATTACAAACCTAACCCCAAAGACATACAACTGGGGTTCAAAACAAACTAAGATACGGAATTACATATGTGCTCTAGAATCAAGTATATCTTGATTCCTTCTATACAGCAAAAGAGCTAAACTACTAAACAACAAAAACTCTACATTCTAATAAACGAGAAAACATAGAATCCTTGCCACCTCTCATACTCTCGCTGCTTCCAGGAAGAACCTGTGCACTGAAATATAATAGGGTGAGCTGCGAAGCCCAGTAAGGTTTTACGCTCCATGGGCCTTTAATAAGAATGCAGGGAAAATAAATGTTTCATGGATATTTAGATAGGATAACATTTTTCAGGCATAGTGTCTTATACTAATCATAATAACAATTTACATATTTTTCATAGGGAAATAATTATTCTCATTTTCTTATCGGATTAATACTACAAAATATTTCAGATTGAATTTCCTTGCATTTCTTACAACGTCACTAAACTTATATTAACTCTTTAAATTATTATAAAATAATCATTTCCTTCATAAACCTCTTCTCATAAATTATTATGACATTTTACGTAACTTATACTTTGATTGAGCGCGGACGTACCGCCATCCTCAATAATACTTTGATTGAGCGCGGACGAACCGCCATCCTCATTACTTATTTTAATTGAGCGCGGATGAACCGCCATCCTCATTACTTACTTTAATTGAGCGCGGACGAACCGCCATCCTCAATACATACTTTAATTTAACAATTCATAAACATATATCTTTACTTAAATCATGTATATGTAGTATTTCCGATTAAAAGGTTTTAATGCATCATAACTTTCTAAATAGTCCTTACACTTATCAACGCACATGTCACGTATCCCTTACCTGAAAACCGAAGACACGAGAGGTTGTACAAAAGGAGCTCAAGTGTCCGTGTTCTCGTTCTCGTCACCTAAATAAAAAACCAAAACTCATTACTGACCAACTCTTCCTAATATATAAACTTATACCTCAAACATAACCTAACTCTCCAAATCAAGAAAACCTTAATTCCCATCACATAAAGTTCCCCAAGCACATAATACAATCATTAAACACATTATGCATCCAAACCATATCTAAACCAGGGCATAAAATTTATATATACTCTAAACATAACAAAGGATGAGCATATAAAATTATAGCTCAAAACATTCACCCTAGCTTCAAAATTAAATCCACAAAGTCAAAGTTTTACTACCCTGTTTACTAGTCATTACAGCAGCAAAAGCCCTATTTGTAAAATACGAATGGGCTGTTCAAACACATCCAAATGGCATGAAAATTTACAGAACTACTCCCCTGTATGTCTATTATATACCATAAAATTTTCGTAGTCAAAGCATAAAACCATGATTTATTAAAAATCATACAAGCCAATGTGTTCAAATCTGTCCTGGCAGAAACTCATGCAAATTAGAAATTAAATCATTATTTTTCTATTCATCCAAATGCTGTGAAACCACTTCCACAAAAACCATGCATATCTTAGGGTTCATAAAAACTATTCCTAGCATCCTAATTCACAAAACATGATTTAATACAGAATTTTATTCTTGTAAACATCAAATCTGTCACAGTGACAGCTTCAGCACATGTTCTTTCTAAAATCATCAACAAATAGCAATTAGCCTTAATTTCATTTGGGTATTTTTATACCTATACAATACATATTAAAAACCCTAATAAGCATCCAATAGACCATAACACCATCAACTTTCAAATTACTAAAATAGAATCACAAGATTAGCTTCTAAAATCAGAACAGAGAACGAAGAAGGAAAATAAACAAAACAATCATACCATTCAAATACACACAAAAATCATATGAGGTTTAATTCACTTACCCCCACACACTTTGAAGATGACACCTTAGTGCTTAGGCTCTTAATTTGTTCTTAGAGAGATGCTTACGATTTTTGGTGTGAGAGTGAGGGAGAGGAGTTGCTGAGAGCAAAAGGGAATGAACAAAAAGAACAAAGGAAGATGACCCTAGAAGCTGGTCTGGAGCAGCAAAAAGAAGGATAAGTACATTGACTTTATGGGGGTGGGATACGTGTGATGCTAGGGTAGAAAATATCACACACTTTTCTTCAACTTTTCTTGCATTCACACTTACATTTTCTGATTTGTGTGTGTGTACCTGTGAAAAATGGAGGAGCATAGCTTCTTGGATGTTCTAATTGCTTGAGAAAAGTCAAGGAAAGTGGCTCTTGGTGAATTGCATGGCCGGCCAAGCCTTGGCCTTTTGGTTTGTCAACTTGCATGTTGTTTTAGTATTAGTTGATTTGAATTCTCATTGGTTGCATGTGGATTGAATTTCCACTATCACATGCCATGCATCACATGCCTAATTAAAATAACAACCATGCATCATACTAAGTATATATTTATAATGCAACTAGCTATTTCAATTGTTTATAATATGTACAAAAATCAAAACTTCAAGCACTTAAAATTAATTAAGATAATATCATGCATATAAACCCATAAAATTAAGTATGTAATTAGGTTGGGGTGTTACAGCTGACTTTGTCCTTCCGGCAACGCTTGATCTCCACCGGCCTTCTCACTCTCTCTCTCTCTCTCTCTCTCTCTCTCTCTCTCTCTCTGTGGTGCGTTCTTTCTCCCTCTCTCTCTCTTCTATTTTCTCTGATGTGATAAATGTGTAACTAGAATAACATGTCTCTGTGAGAGACTGCACCCCGGCCCTTTTTTTAGGTATGTTGGACCAAACCCACGTGAATGGGTGGAGTCGTGTTATTGCCTCTCAAAATGAAGGTTCGACTAGTTATATTTTTCCCTTTAGATTAAGGGTTTTACAATGGAGTCGTCACTTATTTAATTATTGGGATAAATAAGAAAACCAAAATTGAAAAATTCCTCATTTTATTCATTTTCAATTGAATTTACATTGAACATAGGAAAATTACATGGCTTTGGTCCTATATACAATCTAAGATAAAGTACATAACTTTGTTTCCTAGTTACAATCTAGAAATTGAAAATTACAAAGATAAGCATTGATCTATCAACTCTTGATCTAAGTTCGGAGGCTATGTTACAAAGTGGGAAGGTCTTAGGCACCCATCTTGCCCGGTGAAACCGGTCTTCTAGACTATAGTAGTAGGAATGGCAACGGGTCGGGTTTTTTCATACCCGGACTCAACCCGCGGGTCTTAGCCTGTAGCTCGAACCCGGCCCGTTTACTAAACGGATTTTTTTCCCAAGGCCCAGACCCGCCCCCGTCGGGCCCCACGGGCCCCATTTAGGCCAACCAAATTTGTGCCCAACCCAAAAAAAAAAAAAGGAAGAAGAAGAAGAGAATCGAAGCCTAAACAGAGTAACGAAAATCTAATCACACTTTCCTCTTTTTTCCTCCTGAAAATCCAATATATCAAAACTCACGATTGGACTGCTTCATACAATAGGAAAGTTGATCTTCAAAGTGCAGAGACAGTACATAATTACATAAGTGTAGAGACAGTACATAATTAACAAACCCAAAATCACAAACACAGAAATCCCAAAATCACAAACACAAAAATCATTGAATATACATGTTTAAATAAAAATAATTAAAACATTTTCTCGGCTATTTTCTTGCCATCCAAATGGATCCAAGATCTAACAAACCAACCCATTTTCTCAGCTTCTTTTCTCGGTTGAATTGCAGAGATAGTACAGTGGTTCGACAGATGTTCTTCAACGACAAGTTGTTTGGGGGTTTGGTGGCTTCAAATTTGCTGAGGAACAGTAGGGGTTTCCATCAGAGGGTGAAGGAAATGTTGAGTGCGAAATGTCCGTCAAATGATGTTGCACCTGCATCGCTAGTGTACGGGTTTTCTGGGCTTGGTTGGGGCTGTCGTGGTGAGAAGAGAGGAGAGTGAGTGAGGCTTGGTTGTGGCTGTGGTGGTTAGAGGAGAGGAGAGTGAGTGAGTGAGAGTGGGAGAGGAAAGTGAGGCAGTGAGGACTGAGGGACGCGTGAGCTGCTGCTGAAGGGAAATGGGATTTAGGGTTAGATTATAGCTATATATATATATATATGGGGTATTTTTGTAATTTCAGGGAAACCGGGTTTTATTCGGGTCGGGGTTCGGGCTGGGTTTCGTGTTGGGTTTCGGATTTTTTTGATAAAACTCGGACCCGACCCGGACCCGCTTCGGGTTTTTTTTTAAACCCATACCCAACCTTATTCCTAATCGGACCGGGTAAAACCTGGCCCATTAGGGTCAGACCGGGTCGGGTACCCGCGGGTCGGGCAAAAATTGCCATCCCTATATAGTAGCCAACATTCATATCATATCATCCAATATGTTATCAATCAATTTACATGTTGAATTTAAAGTGTGTGCATGTGATAAACCCTAATTTAATTTATTAAACATTTCATTTGGATTGAAAAATAAATTCTAGTGAATGTATATAGATGGTGATATCCTAGATTCAAGAATTTAAAAGAATTATTAAACAAAACATCTTTTTCATGTTTTTTATGTGAATTTAAGATCGAAACTAGTGTTATACATGAACATGTGATAAACAACTAAGAACATATGAAGAACACATAAGAACATTTAAGAACATTCAAATATATTCAAGAGAATTTAAATAGTTACTATCATGCTTTAATCTTAAATTCTCATCATGGCAACACAAAAAACAATTAGGGAAATGGATTGTACCTTCATGTAAGATCCATATGGTAAAGGATGAGACTCTTGAGGGAGGTCCTAAGGGTGGAGAAAAAGAAGAGTTAGGAGAGGAAGAATGAGTCTCACTCAATACCTTGAATCTCAAGAAGACCAAGATATGACAAGACTACTCAACTTCCTAAAACTCAAGAGATGAGAAGAGATGGGTTTTTTGTGTCTTGGAATGGAGGAGAATGGGGGTTTATATAGTAGTGGTTGAGGAAATATGAATGGAATGTCATTTAATGAGGGTTGACAAAGAATCATGAATCTAAACCTCCTTTTAGTTTTTGGAAAAATCTGGTGCATTAAATGGAAAGATTGGTAGGAGTAAGGAGTAAGCCAAAATTCGGTTTTCCCGTAACTACTGTAACAGCCTATAGGGCCAATTTCGAAAAATCATATCAGACTCAATTCTGATCAGAATTGTCTCGTTTTTATGCTCAAATTGAAGTCCCAGATGTCTAGTTTTTAAGAAAATTAACTCATTCACAGATTCAAAATAGTCTGAGAGATATCAATGAAATGGTGAGCAGATGTCATTTGTTAGAAAACAATTTCATCAAAATTAGCATTAATAAGTCTCAAATTAGTTTCCAATTAACACAAATAGGCTCCAATCACTCCCATTTCAGACCTAATTAGTTCCAAATTTACTCTAATTAAAAGATAATTGCACAAATTACTCATTGAATGATTAATGTTTAACTATCTAATTAATTAGGTGTGTGTAACCCTAACATAAAATGTATTCCTAACAAATCAAATTATGACACATCATCGATCTCAAATTGATTATACTTATAAATAATTGAAATCAATTGCTCATAATCACATATAGTCGGACTTAATTTGTGATAGTGCATCTTAGCCATTAAAACTTGATTTAATGATAACTTTCAATCTAGTGGTCCAATTAGTGTTTATGACCAGTTAATTTAATCGTTACAACATCAAGATCATTTTGGTAAAATGAAATTAAGTATCTAATGACCAGAATCAAGATACATATTTCCAATGTGAAATTATCATTTTACCCTCTATGTGGGGTTAAATGTGGGTTGCAAAATGGGATGTCAACAAAATGTCCCTCATTGGCAGAGCTTGAAAAGCGAATGTCAATATATAAAAGAGACACCTAACTTTGCAATCAGTATTTAACCGTGGTGAATGTATGATGTATGTAGATAAAAATTCATATGGTAATGTTATGGATCAAAATGTGGATCAAATCTCGAAGGAGATTGCCTACGTACCTCTTGGTGGGGGGATCAGGTCCAAACGTAGTTCATGCATGCAATTTTTTTTTTTTTTTTGAATGAGTACAAGACATGCTTACCTGAGGTCAAGAAAATGTGGAGATTCTAGTTATGTGTTTTTGAGGACCAAAGGTTCTGGATCTTGGCTCATGTTTTCAGAGGACCAAAGGTTTTGGATCCTAGCTCATGTTTTTAGAAGACCTAGGATTTTTAGGCTTTGGCTCATGTTTTTAGAGGACCAAAGGTTTGGGATCTTGGCTTATGTTTTCAAAGGACCAAGGGTTTCTGGATCCTGGCTCATGTTTTTAGAGGACCTAGGATTTTTGGGCTTTGTTTCTTGTTTTCAAGGGACCAAAGGTTCTGGATCCTAGCTCATGTTTTCAGAGGGCCTAGGATTTTTGGGCTTTGGCTCATGTTTTCAGAGGACCAAAGGTTTGGGATATTGGCTCATGTTTTCAAAGGACCAAGGGTTTCTAGATCTTGGCTCATGTTTTCAGAGGACTTAGGATTTTTGGGCTTTGGTTCATGTTTTCAGAGGACCTCTAAAAGTGGTAACCAACCCCTACGCTTAAAATTCTTACATATCTCTGGATCAAGCTCATCTAAAATGACCTTACGCTCAGCCTAAACCGACCTAAAGATATTCAGCTTCTCATAGGTTTCTTAGTTTTTCAGGGTTCTAAACCTATCACTTTGGAACTCAGGAGTAGAAGGGGTGGTGGTTTTCTTGGCTCTTGTCTTCCTAACCATGATGCTAAGGGTTAGAAAGGAAAACAAAAACAAAAACAAATAAAATACCAAGGGTAGATTGCATTAGAGAAGGTTAGAGTACAAAAATCTCAATATATAACAATTTATATGATACATGTAATGAATGCACATATGATGCATGCTCTAATGCATTGAAATTTGTTTAATTATACATTATAAACCATCAATTGACTTGAACAAAGAGTTTTAGTTCAAAAACCCTAAATTTGAAAAAGCCTATTTCAAAAATTCAACCAAATTGAACAATTAACCAGTATACTAGTTAGAAAACATCATATAATGAATTAATTTATCAAAAACACAAGTCAATTTTGCCAAATTAAGCTCAATTGAACAAAATCCCCAAATTTACAAAGTTTCAAGCCCTAGAAATTTCAATTTTCCTCAAATCACAAAATTGATCAAACTAATGTATGAGGATCAAGTTTAAATCATCTAGGAACAAAAACCCATTGATTAAAAATGATTAAAAATAAATGAAATAATCAAAAAATCCTAAAATCCTTTGTTCGAAAATTTCAATAAAAATGCATGAAACATGTGATTTTAATGAAAAAGGAATGGTATAAAAGACTTACTAATGCTTGAAGACAAAAACCTTGGAGAAAATTGTGGAAGAAAATGACAAGAAAATCCTTAAAATGGATCGATCGAAGAGAGAAAGTGAGAAAAGTTTTTGAAAATGTTTGAAAAAGTGAAGAACACGTGAGAAAGATCCTTTTTAAAACACTCGACTTATGAAATTCGATCGGTCAAAATTGAGCTTTGATCGATCGAAAAATAGATTCGATCGATCGTGCATTAATCGAGCACCGATCGAGCTAAGCAGATTCAAAACAAAATTTTAATCGCAATTTCGATCGGTTGAGTAATAGCTTCGATTGATCGAAAATCTGGAAAAGAGATAGTTTTGAAAAACAGATCAAATTTTATGCAGAAACCACTTAAACCAACATATATCATGAATGAAATGCATGAGTATGAGTTTAAAAGTTTTTCAAAAACACATAAATTCAACCCAAATCTTCCAAAAACAAGTTTTTCAACCTTTTTGTCCTCAAAAACTCAAACATTAAACATATTTTGCATCAAAATCAAAGAACATATAATCTTAGATGGCTAAAACAAATTCACACACAATATCATGTACTAAGTTTAGCAAAGAATAATTTGTGTAGTGTGTGCAACTAGTAATGGCATGAAATACATGTGAGGTGATATGTAGATAGTAATTAATTACAATTTCTACATTATTCATCACATAAGTTTGAAAGAGATTATCACCTAAAGAGTTACATCATATAACTCTCACATCTCCTAGAAAATAAGCTTGTAGTCACATAAATTTTTTTGCCTTATAATGTACACACCATTTTTATTCATTTGTGTCATCTTTATTATAGCCCAATAATGTACACACCAATTTTATTATTAATCAAAGACTACACCTTATATTCTTTTTGTGCATGTGCTACAGTTTCTCGAGCACAAAATCTTATGATATGCACTAAGGTGTTCATGATTAGCTAGTAAATAGTAGTGAGGTGGTTATTTATGTATTCTTATTAAGTTCAAGTCCTTATAATCAAAAGCATATGACTTTAAAATTAAGATCATGTGATCAAAAATTATAAATAACTCCCACACAACATGCACTCCTTAGCTAAAACTAGTAAAGTATAGTAAAAATAAACTCATACAAGTTAAACAATGTACACAAGCATGTTATGTAAAGATAATATGTCAACCTTGATTACAAATCCAAGATATATAATACAAAACATATTTCTCTTTCCATTTTTTTATTATTATTAAAAAGAATAGCAAAAACAACCTATCATGAAATGCATGAATGTAATGCATTGCAAATCCTAAAAACAAAAAGAAAAGAAAAAAAAAAAAAAAAAAAAAAAAAAAAAAAAACATCAAAAGAAGAATGGTCACAAAGAATATTGAGATGAAGCATAAGGACCATATCAGAAAAACTCAATTAGATTGAGCCTTTTACATCTAAAACTTCTTAGATTCAACTTTGGCATTGGAGTTATTATTCATATTAGAATGATGAGCAACTCTAAGATTGATATAAAGGTTTAAAACCTTTACCAATTCACCAATAAGTACCACGGGATCTTGTACTTGAGGCACAAGTACTTTTGACTTATTTGCTTGATTTGTAGCTTGCAACTTAAAACAGTTTGGGCGAATATGCCCAGCTTTTCGACGAAAATGACAAACCGACAGAGGTCTATCATGCTTCTTATCCTTAGGGAGGTTAGGATTCGTATGCTTAGACTCTTTAAGATCAACCCTAATCTTCCTAGGATGTGGTGTAACTTCTACTAGTTTGACAATCTCACTCATGGGGGGCTCAGAAGAAGAAACAAAGTTTGTGGAATTAGTTTTAGACAACGAGATATATGGGAGACTTCTGAACACTTAACATGTAATCAAGTTTATAACTAGCAAACCTATTTGTTTGTTCTCTAGCAATAGATAATTTTAGTTCCAAGTTCTTAATCTTATCAAACAATAACATGTTCTCAGTCTTCACCTTATCAATCAAAGTATTAGCATCAAGCAATTCCAACAACAAGTTTTTTTTATCAAATTCAAGGAAGTCAATCTTCTTTAAATCTAAGTCAACACTCATTGCATCCTTTGCAGCAACCTTGCATAGCTTATTAAAAGCTTCTTGTATATCAGCACACTCAAAGAGTTCCTCATGAGAAGGGTTCTCTTCAACCATAACACTTTCAACTTCATTTTCTTTCCTCTTATGATCAGCTTGATGACATCTTCACCAAGTCACACTCTTGAAGTCATTTTCATGATTTTTTTTTTTTTGGACTCAAGTTGGTCTTTTTTCCTTCATCTTGAGTTTTAGGGGGGCTATTGGTGTAGTAGGAGACCCAAGTGCAGTACTCTTAGGCCCACCATACTATTGTATAATCCATTTGGGAAATAACCTATGTTCTACTACTATATATATTACACTCATGTACTGAATTTGTTGTACTGTTTGTACTATTGGTGTTAAAAGTATGTGGATAAATGATTAGATTTACCATATCTCAAGAGTTTAAGTTTTTGAGACAAAAAATATTTTGACATGGTATAGAGTATGAGATCTTATATTCGATCTTTATCTCTTCCACTCTTATCTCCTATTTAAATTTTCACGTGTTGGGCCTTACATATTAAAATGTAGTTTCAGCCCACACGTAATGGAAAGTGTTAGAAGTATATGGTTAAGAGCATCACCATTGGTGGTGGTAAAATAACTTTTTGGCTATACCACCTCAAACTTCAATTTAGTGCCTAATATTGGTGTAGCCAAAGGCAATTTTTTTTTGCCTTCTTACTACGGTTAACTGCCAAGACTAGCAAGAAGGTATAAAAGAAATTATTACTTTATCACTTAGTTGGGTTTAGTGGCAGAGAGGAAGGGAGAGAAAGTGAGAAAAAAATTAATAAAAAAATGAATAGTTTTTGGCTGATGGTAAAAATAAGACCATTGATGTGAGCGTGTTGTGAAATTGTATGTTAAAATAAATAAAGTAGCTTTTTGAAGTATTAAATGTTAAAATTTTTTGCTCTACTGATGATTAAATTTATCATATCCCAATAGTTTAAACTTTTAGGCAATTGGTATTTTAACAACTTGATGCATTTAACTCTATATATAGGTCCTCTTTGTACAATATTATACAGTATATAATTTATATAAAATAATTTTTTTTAGAGAGATTTAAAATGCCATTGTAAATTCAACAAGTTCATAACTAATGAAAGGTTTAATTTTTATACAGAAACTTTTACAACAACA
This sequence comes from Quercus glauca, assembly GCA_023736055.1. Lineage (NCBI taxonomy): Eukaryota > Viridiplantae > Streptophyta > Magnoliopsida > Fagales > Fagaceae > Quercus > Quercus glauca. The sequence continues at coordinate 101,555,901 of CM043318.1, forward strand.
TCAACATTTCTAAGAAATTTTACATCAGATTACAATAATATGTTTTGTTGAGGGGGGTTTACTCTACTACACTGCTATGGTCTATGAGGCTTTGATCGCATGAAATATGCAAATATATACAAGATCGTCCAAATTCAGTAGGCTAATTGGCTAATCATCGGGGACTATCTCAGTTTCCGCTAATGAGTTTTGTAGGCTACCTGGCTCATCATCTGGGACTGCTCATCTTCAGTAGATATATAATGGGACCGCAAAGGGAGTTCCTCCTCCATAGACTCATGGTATTGTACTGCTGTTGTTGATTGCATAGCCTTTAAAGTTGCTAAAGGCGAGTAAAAGCGGCGAGTTGCAGTTGTTACATTAACCAATCTTTTCCATCGGGTGTAAGAGGAGCTTTTAGTAGGCTTGAATTCTATTTGGTCTCTGGCACCATCTTCCAATTCAAGTAATTCCATATCCTTCGACTCCGATGGAATTACTTCCATGCGGGCATACTTAGGTGAAAGATACACATAAATGCCAAAGAAAATGGAACCTAGTATTACTAAAAATAGATAATACCTTTGTAGGTGACTCCTGTTTATGGTATCGCCGAACCAGCTTCTAAATAGTAAAAGTAATGGTATGCTCAAGAAATATCCAAAACCCAATACACATTGATTAAACACAGACCCGTATCTCCTCATTGAAAGAGGGATGTGGTCATTCACAAATTCCTCCAGCCCATCTTCCGCAAGTGATTCCATTAGTGCAAGCAAAAGAAATTGTGGAAGTAAGCTGTAGACAGTCATGGAAATAGTCTGTTCTGGGTCGTCTGCATCAGGATCAATTCCCTCTTCCTTTATTAAATACAATCTACGGCTCTCCACTTGCCAAGCTGCAGCACAACATGCGATCGAACAAACCAATCCAGCACCAATTTTTATAAGCGGGCCACATTTTTGTCTTACTTTCTCCCACCCAAACAGTATTGATATACCAAAGCTTATTAAGTTCTGGAGGAGAATCAATACACCTATAGCACCACTAAGGTTGTTACTCTGTTCAATAAACAAAGTGTTTCCGGTAGCTTTAACTAAGCAATAGGCAATAAAGTTTGCCCACATAGGTATCATTGTCAAAAGGCGCTTTACATCGCTCACTTCTTTGACTGTGCAAAACATTCCTTGACCACCTTCTCCCGAACTCTTTATAGCAGCTTTATCTAACCACCTGCATTCAACATTTTACCCACTCAGAGACACACACACAAGCGCGCACACACACTCATAGAGCACTCTACCTGAAAAATCGAACTTCTGGCGACAAAAGTATTCCACCAGTAAGGTTCCCTTGAAACTCATTTGGTGTAGAAGGGTAGCTAAGATGCCGTTTGGATATAGCTGTCATAAAGACACTATAACAAATATTAAGGGGGGTCTGCACTAGGTGATGTGGGTCGTAATAGAAGAAGCCAATCCAAAATATCCAAAAACTTGCACCCATAACCAGGATGGAAACCAAGAAAGTTACTGCCCATACAGCAAATTGAGTCACGAAAAACCCAATGATTGCGCCTAAAAACCAAGCAATGCGCCACCAAACCTTTCTACGAGCCTCTATTCTTTCCTCGTCTTTGTGAAGATCTTTCTTCCCGCTCAAATGATCAGCAAGAAAGTCTTTTAAAACTGGATCACAACCAGATTTGCCTAATGCTACAGCCAATAATCCCACATAAATTCCAGCGCTGGTTGAGAAGCCTAACAGCACCAATCCCTACAAAACAAAAGGAAATGATGTTTGGATTTTTGTGAAACCTCTTGGGCAAATGGGAATATTTTCTAATGCTCAAGAGAATATTTCTGAAGGTCCATGTAACTTTAAAAGATCCTAACTATAATTTGGACATTAAACTAAAAAAATCTTCCTAATTTAGATATTGTGTCAGTAGTTTGTTTGCAATTTTATACACCAAAAGGTTCAAAGTCATTCCTACTCGTAGCTACATGTACAAAAGGTTTTTATATGTACTAAACTTTTCAAAAGCGATTACGTACCCTCGTTAAGGATTGAGTTCAATATATCTTACAACACAAAATCATACACTTAAAACTCAAAAGTCCTCTCCATTGTAAAGCTCTCTTTATCTTTCTTCTCTAAGCTAGCTTATGTTTCCTTCTTCCATGGTCCCCACCAAAAGTTTTCTCTAAATTACGTATTTGGTCCTTAACTATTACATTGTGTATCAATTTAGTCTTTAACCTTTCGAATGAATCAGTTTAGTCATTGTTAAGTTGTGATTTTTCATATTAGTTTTGTTGGCTTCAATTTCGTGCTAGTTTGGTTGTAATTCTTTCAATTATTTATTTGTATGTATGTCGGGTTTATTGTACTAGGTTTAGAATTCAAGTTGGTAAAGGACTGCTCAATACAGGAGCTCTAGCGAGTTTGGGGGTCTTTATTAATCAAGCCTTGATTTGATTTTGGGGGTCTTAATTAGCTCTATTAATTAGGCTAGTGAGTTTCAGTCCTTAACCTTTTGGTAGTGTCAAAAAGGTCTGTGTCGTTAAGTGGAGGATAAAAAATATTGAAGTGGCTAACAACCAAATAAAATATTATTTTCATACCACATGGACTATCACATGTATTGCCACATCAGCTATAAAACAACTCCATTTACACATTGGATATTAGGTTGAAAAATTAAATATACAACAATTTCTTAAAGTTCAAACACCAAATATGTTCTAAAAATTTGAAAACCCATTTGATAGATTCTCCCTCTCTCCCACCGTTAGAATCCCTAGTTCTCTACCTGTCCAATGACAACCACCCACCCAAATCCACACCGACTTTATGTTGGTCGGTCCAAGTCTCCACATCTCTTGAAACTTCCATATTCGACGAAGGTCTTCACTCCTAAAGCAAGCCAAAACTCTTCCACCTTCTTTTTCATTGAATAGAATCACAGTTTATTGCAGCCTATAGAGGTTTGCTTTTCTTAATTTCTAATTTTTTTCTTTTCAAAGTTTTATCTTATCTGAAACTCCCATTTAGATTTAATTTCACTAGGGTTTCAAATCTAAATATCTCATGGATACACAACCATGCATGTCGATGTTTTTTTTATTATAAGAAATGCTATGTTTACAACATTTTCATAACACTTTTATAAAAAATTTTAAATTATATGTTGTTACTAGACATGGCAAAATGGGCGGGTCAGGTTGGGTTCGGGTCAGGTTGATTGGGTTGCAGGTCAAATGGGTTGCGAGTAAAAAATGAGTTATTTTAAGCGAGTTAAAAAGGGGTTCGGATCAATTGGGTTGTGGGTCGGGTCGGGTCGACTCGTATTTTTTACATGAAATTTTTTTTCTAAATGAAAACAACATGTATTTGCCATTTGGAAAGTTATGCAACAAATTACTTGATATAAAATGCATTACTTTGAATTCACCACTTATTTCAAGAATGAACCTAGTTAAACTTATTGATACTTATTCAATAATTTTAAAATTATACAAATCCTAACATTACTATTTAAAACAAAATAACACAAAGATAAGTAAACAAATACACAAGTTTTATTTTTATACAATATCAACATTTCAAAATATAAAACAAAATTAGAAATGGCTTATTAAATAACTCATTTGATAAAGAATAAAAACATATAAGAAATTTACAATCTTGAAAATTAATTTTATAATCTATTATCAATTGTGGTTGACACTCTATTTCAATTTGAGATATACGTTAAAGTTTAATTGTTTACTTATTTATACACTCTTTTATGAATATCATATCATTGTTAAGCAACACACACTCTATGAAATATCATAATTTATTTTGAAAAGTCGTTCATTTTGGACATAAATTGTTAAAAAATAGGTCTAAGTATTCACAATTTATACTAATTTGATACTTTAGCTTCACTATTTTCACACATGTAAATGTTTCTCACACATGTCTACAATTTTAAATTTATGTTTTTAACTCTATTATAACCAAATTATCTTGGCATGTACTTTGTTATTTGATATCTAAAAATCTTTACTCATTACAGAATGCTCAACCATTCATCTTTCAATTAATTTGCATGTAGTTATGTAAATGTATTAATTGTTTCCTTAAAACTTACAATAAATCATTAAACCAATATTATCTTAATTTTACTATTTTTTTTACCCAAAAAAATGAAGTTTTTAAAAAAATGGTTCGAGTTTGGGTCAGATTGGGTTGACCTACAAAAAACACGGGTCAGGTCACGAGTCAACCCGTTTTTGCTTCGGGGGGGTAAAAAAAAAAATCAAGTTCGGGTAAGGTATTTTTTGGGTCGGGTCGGGTCAGAAAATTCTGAACCGTTTTGCCATGTCTAATTGTTATTGGTGGTCAAAAAAGTAATTTCAGTAATAGGTTTTAATTAGAACTAATAACAACTTACAACTTACGATTTGTTGTAAACATGTTGTAAAAATATTATAAACATATCACTTTTTTTTTTCTATACAACTAGGATCTTTCTTTGAAGCGTGGAAATACATTATGATGCCAAGGTCCCTTATTTTTGAAGTCTTCTCTGCTATTAAACAGAGACAAAATGGCTGGGTTGCTATTTTAATTATCTTCGTTTATAATTTTATTGATAGCCCTATACTGGATTTTCTTGTTTCTTGTGATTATCTTAGAGTTGGAATTCATCGACCAAAAATTAATGTCCGATTTGACCATTTAAGTGCCGAAGCAGAAGCTAATGGAGGAAGCACGACGCAGAGCCTTGACCATTCCGTTGTCTTTCAGATTTGATTACTGATTTAATTTTTATCTACTAAAAAATTATGTATTGAATTTTCAAATTTCAGCCTAATATGTGTAAATGGAATGTTTTAAAAGCTTGTATAACAATTTGGCATAAAAATAAAACTTTAGTGTAGTATTGATTACTCAAAGGTTTGCGCTTTGAGTAACAAAGTAAATATGTATTTTATGTGAACTCAAAATCAAAGCACACAATTATTCAAAATCAATTCTAAATACCCAAAACATTGAGCCAAGCCAAATACCCTAAAAACAAAACTTCTTCTAACCAAAATCCCTTAATCAAAACCAAACCTTACCCAAAATACTAATCTAAATCATAATTAACTCCCAATTGATTCTCCAAATAAAAACCAAAAGCCCTTAATTTTTTAGTTTAAAACAGAACTTTACTGGTAGCGATTCCGGTAGTCTGATAGTGGGTGGAGGCTTACGGTGCTGACAAAACTTGTGGTGGCACCTCTCTCTCAATCCATGGCGCATTAACTTAACAGTCTAATACTGAAAATTAAATAATAAACCAATACGTTTGAAAAGTCTATGATCAAATTAACACAACCTAACCAACACATAATATACGCTAATCAAAGGCTTACCGTAATATAGGTTAAGGTGGAGAGGAGAATCATATTGAAACGACCTGCACAAGAGTCTGCAATATGAGCAACAATAACTGCTGATACGGCCGATACACCATCTTGAAGATTAATAATTGCCGTCGATATTGCGAGATGTTCGTTGGTCCAGACCAAAAATTAATGTCCGATTTGACCATTTAAGTGCCGAAGCAGAAGCTAATGGAGGAAGCACGACGCAGAGCCTTGACCATTCCGTTGTCTTTCAGATTTGATTACTGATTTAATTTTTATCTACTAAAAAATTATGTATTGAATTTTCAAATTTCAGCCTAATATGTGTAAATGGAATGTTTTAAAAGCTTGTATAACAATTTGGCATAAAAATAAAACTTTAGTGTAGTATTGATTACTCAAAGGTTTGCGCTTTGAGTAACAAAGTAAATATGTATTTTATGTGAACTCAAAATCAAAGCACACAATTATTCAAAATCAATTCTAAATACCCAAAACATTGAGCCAAGCCAAATACCCTAAAAACAAAACTTCTTCTAACCAAAATCCCTTAATCAAAACCAAACCTTACCCAAAATACTAATCTAAATCATAATTAACTCCCAATTGATTCTCCAAATAAAAACCAAAAGCCCTTAATTTTTTAGTTTAAAACAGAACTTTACTGGTAGCGATTCCGGTAGTCTGATAGTGGGTGGAGGCTTACGGTGCTGACAAAACTTGTGGTGGCACCTCTCTCTCAATCCATGGCGCATTAACTTAACAGTCTAATACTGAAAATTAAATAATAAACCAATACGTTTGAAAAGTCTATGATCAAATTAACACAACCTAACCAACACATAATATACGCTAATCAAAGGCTTACCGTAATATAGGTTAAGGTGGAGAGGAGAATCATATTGAAACGACCTGCACAAGAGTCTGCAATATGAGCAACAATAACTGCTGATACGGCCGATACACCATCTTGAAGATTAATAATTGCCGTCGATATTGCGAGATGTTCGTTGGTCCAAGTATATGAGAGGTAGTCCTCTAAGATTTTCAACACTGCAAATTCGACCATGGCATGGCCGAAAACTAAACCTGGAAAATCATTAAAAAAAAAAAAATTTCTTCGTGTTACTGTGTTAGACAAAATAAACTTAATGATTAAGAGCTAGTCAAAGCTTATCTTCAGAAAATATTACCTGAAATGCATAGGGCAGCCTTTGAGAAGAAAACGTGCTTGTTATACCATTCGCATATAGGGTAGAAAAGTAGTCGGCGCCAGCTACGAAGAATGTGATCCGGAATATCTTTTATTATAATCATGGGTGTGACTCAAATCCAGCACAGAAACAGCCCCGTTTCGTTTCGCTTCAAATATCGGACAGTTTCGGAGTGTACTTGCGATTTTTGCTTATTTCGGCCATTTCGGGCAAAAAATCACGTTAATTTTAAAAAGAATAAAAAAACTGAGAACCACTGAAATCTATTGACGGAAGAGGTGTGGTGGTAGGGACTGGGTGAGCGGTTTATGGTGGCAACACGGTGGCTGATGTTGGAGTCTATCTCCTGACTATTGAGTTAGACGAAACGAGGGGAAAAAATAAATGCAGACGAAGACAAAAAGGAACCCAGCTAGAAAGTGTGAAGTGTGAAGTGGAGGTGGAGAAAAATCAAAAGGAAAAATATAGAAAAGCAAAAGAAAAGATAAAGAGAAAAAAGAGAGGTTGTCATAAAAATAAAAATAAAAATAGAAAAGAAGAAAAAGAGGAGAGCAGAAAGTGTGAGACCCAAGCAATCAAAAGCTCTTATATTTGTTGTAAAAAATTTTTAATCCCTTCAATATTTATGTGTGCATTAAAATATATATCCACCAAGAAATAGTAATATTATGAAAAGAAATTTTTTTTTAGTAAGCACTATATAAACACAATTATATAAGAACATTAAATTTTATGAGGAAAACATTCTAATGTAGAAGAAAAAATAACGAAATAGTTTCGAAAAATATCCACTATGAAATAGAGATTACAACTATCAAGTTTTTGTTAAATTTGAGTCTACAATAAATTAAATATACAATAAATAAATCTCAAAAAGTAAATATAATCTCACCACAAAATCAATAACAAAATTTTCTTTTAAATACTCTAATTTTTCATGGCAGTAATACCCAAAAACTCTATGAAAATTTTACCAATTTATTTTTTTTATGTGTAACTTTTTTTTTTTTTCTTTTTCACACTCTCACGCTCTTTTTCTGTGTCTTGTTCCCTCTTAAATTCACACACAAGAATGGCCGAATGACTCTCTTGCTTTAGCTCTTGACTCAAGGCCGAACGGCCTCAGTTTTCTTTCTTTTCTCCTTTTTCAGTTTCAGCGCGTTCCACGCACCTAAGTCACTGCCCAAGAAATGGCATGCCTGACTTGGAAGCTTGAGACAGCAGGCTCATTTAATGAGCTTTCAACTAAGTAGATGGGCTGGACCCACACGGTACTTGCACCCAACAGAAGTCTGCCAAGTCATCAATTATCACATGTAAAAAAAGAAAAAAAGAAAAAAAGAAAAAGAAAAGTAAAATGGTGTATTCGTAAAAGTGTCCACGTGCCTTGATTTTGTATGATATAGTAATTGTACATAGTTTTGTCCTCATCCCAGGAGAATTAATGGTGGTGGGAGAAAAAGAAAAAAAAAAAAAAAAAAAAAAAAGGAAAAGAGGAACACACGAATAGAAGAAGATGGGTACAGGTGGTTGTCCTTTATGGCTGTATGTATAATATATTCCATAGGCTTTATTCATAGGGAGCTATGAGCATCTCTAACAAAAGAGGCATATCCCAAATTCTAGTCATAATAGAGAATTTGAGCAAAAAAATGAGCTCCAGCAGATTAGGCATATTCCATTTTTTTTTTTGCTTATGAACAGTAGCCCATCAAACCTGATGGGCTACTGTACATTAGACATTGAATTTGTTAGATTAAAATATTGCCAACCGTTCTATTATATTAATTCTTTCTCTCTCCTCCTCCGGATTTTTTTTTTTTTTTCTCTCCATTGCTTCTTTTTTTTTTCTTTTTTTTTTCCTCTCATTCTCTCATTATCTCCGTTGCCATTGTTGTTGCCGTTGCTTCTTTTTTTTTCTCACAAACCAAATGAAATCAGAAAAAAAAAAAAAAAATTAAACTGTTCATAAGCAAAAGAATTAATCCAAACACAAAACAAAATCCAATTCTTAAAATAAAGTTGAATCAAAACAAGCAAGTATGAAAAAAAATAAAGAAAAAAAGAAAGAACAAGCCGATCTGACGGGAGGACGACGAGCGACGGCTGGAGCGGCGCTGGAGCAGCGGCTGGAGCGACGCTAGAGCAGTGGCTGGAGCAGCGACAAGCCGATCTCTCTCTCTCTCTCTCTCTCTCTCTCTCTCTCTCTCTCTTGTCTCTGATGTGAAGCAAAGTGATGCTGGAGTGTTCTTGATGAAAGGAGAAAAAGAAAATAAAAGAGAGGCCTGGACAGGTGTGCGGTGGAGAAAAACAAGAAAAAGAAAAAAGAAAAAAAAAAGAAATGAAAGGAATGGTAGAAAAATTATATAAAAAATAAAAAATTTTAATTAAGAAATTCTACTACAATATTTTCACAGTAAATTTTAATTAACAAATTATTATTAGTTAATATTGGTGAGAAAAAAAATAATTTCAGCGGTGAGTTTAAATTAGAACTAGTAACAAATTTTCACATAAATTTTATTGTGAAAATATTGCGAAAAATGTTGTAAATATAACATTTTTTATTAAAAAATATAGTTGTTGGGAATAAATATAGAAAGAATAAATGATGATAAAGAATGAATAAAGAATGAATGAAGAAATAATATTTAAATGAGATAGAGAATCTGTTGGAAGTGTATTTGAAAAAGTGAGTAGGCAAAAGCTAAATGTTACTGTTCATTAGCCAAACAGTACAAAATTTTGGCTAATCTGCTGGAGATGCTCTTAGTGAGAGAAAGTAAAAATAATATATATATATATATATATATAGAGAGAGAGAGAGAGAGAGAGAGGGGTTAAAATTTGTCTCTAACCATTTATTTTTTAAATTTATTTTTTGAGAATTGAAAAAGTTAATTATTTTGTACTCTTAGAGCACATATTAGCAAAATTTGTTTTTAACCATTTATCTTTTAAATTTTTTTTTTGAGAATTGAAAAAGTTAATTATTGTGTACCCTTTAAGCACACATTAGTAAAATTATATATATATATATATATATATTGAGATAGATTCAAGTTATACTTTGTATAAATTTATAAGAATTACATCTTTTTTGTACCGTAGATTTCTAATAGGTTCAAGAGTTAGAAAAATAGCATTAAATGATTATTTTGTTTTTCTTCCTTATTTATGACAAATTAATTCTATCATTTTTTTCTCTCTTTCTTAGCCAATATAAAAAGAAATCCTCTTCTTCTTTCTCTCACCTATTTTATCTCTCTTGCCTACTCAATAAAAAACAAAATGTGTAAATGCACTTTTGGTCCCTACATTTTGGGTCATTTCTCGATTTGGTCCCTAAACTGATTTTGCTTCTAGGTCAATCCTTGATTTTTTTAAATCATTTTTAAAATAGTCCCTGTCGTCAACCCAATAACAGAAAAATCTGAGGTGGCAAACGCAGCGCATAGGTGGCATGTTAGATGCTGATGTGGCTAATAAAATAACATTAATAAATACCCGTTAGCATCCATGTCAGCATTTTAATTACAAGTCAGCATTTTAATTAATAAAAAAATTAAATTTAAAAAAAAAAAAAAAACTTTTTCAGAAGAACATTGTTCTTCTTCTTCCCCAGGACATGAACTTCATGCTTCATGTTCTTCCCCAAATCAAACCTAATAAATCCAAGAAATCAAACCTATAAACATTCAGTAAATCAAACCTAATAAATCCCAGAAATCAAACTCATAAACCACCCAATAAATCTAAGAAATCAAACCCATAAACATCCAGCAAATCAAACCCAATAAATTCAAGAAATCAAACCCAATTATTAACATAGTGTGACGAAAGGAAAAGATGAAGGAGTTTGTACATTTTAGACCCCTTAATACAAGTTGTTTAACCTAGTTATTTAGCCAAGTGATTACTTAGATAAATTATTCAGTTCTAGATTAACATAATAAAATCATATCATGTAAATAATGCAGAAATATAAAGAACACAACAATGTGATAATATAGGAAACCTAACCGGTAAAAAACCTGAGAATGATTTAACCTAGCTATCCTCAAGATAAAACAGATCCACTATGAAAGAATTGAAGTTTATACAATAAGACTTAGACCACTAACATCCTATTGTTATCTCGAGTAGAAAACTTACTACCACGACCATATGACAGCTCCGAGTTCACGTACTACTTCTTTCTTTGATTCACTACAACCACAAGTTCTCCTACTTGTGACTTTGAGACTACACTCAAAAGTTTTAGATCTTCTTTAAAGTTCTTTATGTAGCAACTAAAGAGATCACCAAGTTCTTGACATGAATCTTGATCTTGATAACCCTAAGTATATGTATAAAGGTAAACACCTCTAGATCTCACAAAATATTTAATACACAACTCACAAAAGACTTTTAAAACATAGTTAGGGTTTTTCCTTTTATATCTGGAGTAAAACACAAAATCGTACACGTCAAACGGACTTGGTTTGAATTGGAATTTCTGTAGAAAAATAAATCTGCATGTGGTTTGATCGATCGATTCTAATTTTTGATCGATCGAGCCTTGTAGATTAAGTCCAATAATTTCTACAATCATTTAATTCCAATTTTGCAAGTAAACACACTTTGAGCAAGCCTAAACCTAGACTCTATGTTTTGATTATGGTTCACCAACACAATACAAATTGAAGTTCTAATACATTAGATTCTAAAGTCTTTAAACCTAACAAACTCCCTCTTTGACAATCTGTGACAAAACATATCACAAAAATAAAATACTCAAAGTTACAAACAACCCATTCAAATTTGAAATGCCCTAAACACAATTCAACCTAACTACTATCTATTAGTTGCTAAAGTAGATAGCAGTCACGACTGAATTAACCTATAAATTCTTGAAACACTCAACAAACACATAAACGCATGTGTGGAAAATACAAGTAAAACAAATTAAACTTCCTGATTTCACAAAACATAAAATAAAAAACATATATCATGAATAACCTCATAAATATAAATCAATAATCAAATGTACCATATGTGAAACAAGAAACAATAAAACAATTAAACACATAAAACAACTAAACACAAAGCATAATGTCTCCCCCTAGCATATACAACCCGTAAAAAAAGAACACATTAAAGCGAAAAAGAAATACATCATAAAGCTCCTAGATACAATCTATAAACTCCAAAACTCCCCCTATCTCCATGTGTATGTACTACCCATTTTTGTGACGAATTGCCAAAGGGCAATCAAGAATCATCATCAAAAGGTGGAGCCGGTGGAGTAGAACTTTTAGCACTCGCCAAATCTGCTTGTAAAGCCTGCAACTCAGTGAGCACATCCAACAGAATCTGTCCATGCGCCGCTTGAATGATCATAACTACATCCAGCATGCTTCGCAAGGATGAATTGCTCAATGAAGAAGGTCGAGGATCCATAGCAATTGTAGGATCTATATACTCCTCAGCAATAGGGTCACTAGAATAGGAGGCCTAGATACATCACTTGTAAAAGACTCGAATCTAGAGCGTTTAGAGCTAGCTTTCAACTGAGCTGCTCTTTGCATAAGAAATGTGGCACTTATAGGAGCTATGATATGTACAGGCTTAGATGTGGGAAAATCCTCTAAACCTAGGTCTAACAAAATCCTATGTATAAAAACCGAAAAGAATAAACCATGAGATTTAGTACTACTCCTATAAACCTCAACAAGAGAGCGACTAAAAAGAGTAGGAAAACTCATAGTAACATCAGTGATGAGAGCGTACAAAAACGCATATCTCTCAATAGGAATAGTATGAAGATGGGAGATAGGCCATATACTATGACAAGAAATCCAGAAAAACAAATAGTTAAGCTTAGTAAGCTCATGGGAAGTGACACGAGGATCAGTACCCCAACTAATGGTAGTATTGGTGATGAAAGACATGATGTCATCAAGGGGAGGGGTTTCAGTGTAAGGGTACACAGGCTGCCGTACCAAAGTTACACCAAGAGCAAAGGCCATTATAGTAAGAGTAATGACATACTCTTCATCCCTTATCTAACTCTTCACAAACTAAAAATTGGAATCATCGAAGTGAACAGAGAGGTTCGAATAGAACTCTTTAATCAAAGCAACCGGAGGAGGATGCTTGACCTCTAAAAGTGGTAACCAACCCCTACGCTTAAAATTCTTATGAATCTCCGGATCAAGCTCATCTAAAATGACCTTACGCTCAGCCCAAACCGACCTAAAGATATTCAGCTTCTCATAGGTTTCTTAGTTTTTCAAGGTTCTAAACCTATCACTCTAGAACTCAGGAGTAGAAGGGGTGGTGGTTTTCTTGTCTCTTGCCTTCCTAACCATGATGCTAAGGGTTAGAAAGGAAAACAAAAACAAAAACAAAGAAAATACCAAGGGCAGATTGCATTAAAGAAGGTTAGAGTACAAAAATCTCAATATATAACAATCTATATGATGCATGTAATGAATGCACATATGATGCATGCTCTAATGCATTGAAATTTGTTTAATTATACATTATAAACCATCAATTGACTTGAACAAAGAGTTTTAGTTCAAAAACCCTAAATTTGAAAAACCCTATTTCAAAAATTCAACCAAATTGAACAATTAACCATTATACTAGTTAGAAAACATTATATAATGAATTAATTTATCAATAACACAAGTCAATTTTGCCAAATTAAGCTCAATTGAACAAAATCCCCAAATTTACAAAGTTTCAAGCCCTAGAAATTTCAATTTTCCTCAAATCACTAAATTGATCAAACTAATGTATGAGGATCAAGTTTAAATCATCTAGGAACAAAAACCCATTAATTAAAAATGATTAAAAATAAATGAAATGATAAAAAAATCCTAAAATCCTTTGTTCGAAATTTTCAATGAAAATGCATGAAACTGCATGAAACATGTGATTTTAATGAAAAAGGAATGGTATAAAAGACTTACTAATGCTTGAAGACAAAAACCTTGGAGAAAATTGTGGAAGAAAATGACAAGAAAATCCTTAGAATGGATCGATCGAAGAGAGAAAGTGAGAAAAGTTTTTGAAAATGTTTGAAAAAGTGAAGAACACGTGAGAAAGATCCTTTTTAAAACACTCGACTTATGAAATTTGATCGGTCAAAATTGAGCTTTGATTGATCGAAAAATAGATTCGATCGATCGAGCATTAATCAAGCACCAATTGAGCTAGGTAGATTCAAAACAAAATTTTAATCGCAATTTCGATCGGTTGAGTAATAGCTTTGATTGATCGAAAATCTGGAAAAGAGATAGTTTTGAAAAACAGATCAAATTTTATGCAGAAACCACTCAAACCAACATATATCATGAATGAAATGCATGAGTATTAGTTTAAAAGTTTTTCAAAAACACATAAATTCAATCCAAATCTTCCAAAAACAAGTTTTTCAACCTTTTTGTCCTCAAAAACTCAAACATTAAACATATTTTGCATCAAAATCAAGGAACATATAATCTTAGATGGCCAAAACAAATTCACACACAATATCATGTACTAAGTTTAACAAAGAATAATTTGTGTAGTGCGTGCAACTAGTAATGGCATGAGATACATGTGAGGTGATATGTAGATAGTAATTAATTACAATTTCTACATTATTCATCACATAAGTTTGAATGAGATTATCACTTAAAGAGTTACATCATATAACTCTCACATCTCCTAGAAAACAAGCTTGTAGTCATATAAAAAATTTTACCTTATAATGTACACACCATTTTTATTTCATTGTGAAATTGATATTTTAGCCAAATAATGTACACACCAATTTTATTCATTTGTGTCATCTTTATTATAACCCAATAATGTACACACCAATTTTATTATTAATTTGAGGCTACACCTTATATTCTTTTTGTGCATGTGCTACAGTTTCTCGAGCACAAAATTTTATGATATGCACTAAGGTGTTCATGATTGGCTAGTAAATAGTGGTGAGATGGTTATTTATGTATTTCTTATTAAGTTCAAGTCCTTACAATCAAAAGCATATGACTTCAAAATTAAGATCATGTGATCAAAAATTATAAACAACTCCCACACAACATGCACTCCTTAGCTAAAACTAGTAAAGTGTAGTAAAAGTAAACTCATACAAGTTAAACAATGTACACAAGTATGTTATATAAAGATAATAGGTCAACCTTGATTACAAATCCAAGATATATAATACAAAACATATTTCTCTTTCCATTATTTTATTATTATTAAAAGGAATAGCAAAAACAACCTATCATGAAATGCATTAATGTAATGCAATGTAAATCCTAAAAACAAAAAGAAAACAAAACATCAAAAGAAGAATGGTCACAAAGAGTATTGAGACGAAACTCAAGGACCATGTAAGAAAAACTCAATTAGATTGAGCCTTTTGCATCTAAAACTTCTTAGATGCAACTTTGGCATTGGAGTTATTATTCATATTAGAATGATGAGCAACTCTAAGATTGGTATAGAGGTTTAAAGCCTTTACCAATTCACCAATAAGTACCACAGGATCTTGTACTTAAGGCACAAGTACTTTTGACTTATTTGCTCGCTTTGTAGCTTGCAACTTGAAACAGTTTGGGCGAATATGCCCAACCTTTCCACAAAAATGACAAACCCACAGAGGTCTATCATGCTTCTTATCCTTAGAGAGGTTAGGATTCGTAAGCTTACACTCTTTAAGATCAACCCTAATCTTTCTAGGAGGTGGTGTAAATTCTATTAGTTTGACAATCTCACTCATAGGGGGCTCAAAAGAAGAAACAAAATTTGTGAAATTAGTTTTAGACACCGAGATGCTATCTACAAAACCTAGACCAGATTTATTTATAGGAGACTTCTGAACACTCAACATGTGATCAAATTTAGAACTAGCAGACCTATTTGTTTGTTCTCTAGCAATGGATAATTTTAATTCCAAGTTCTTAATCTTATCAAACAATAACATGTTTTCAGTCTTCACCTTATCAATCAAAGTATTAGCATCAAGCAATTCCAACAAGAAGTTTTTTTTTATCAAATTCAAGGAAGGCAATCTTCTTTAAACCTAAGTCAACACTCATTGCATCCTTTGCAACAACCTTGCATAGCTTATTAAAAGCTTCTTGTATATCAGCACACTCAAAGAGTTCCTCATAAGAAGGGTTCGCTTCAACCATAACACTTTCATCAACTACAGCAGTAGCTGTAAAAGCAACGAAATTTCCATCATTTTCAATCTTTTGATCTCAAGAATGTAGGACATTTTGATTTCACATTACCATACCCTTGACAACCAAAACATTGTTGACCAAGTGAATTACTAGAAGTTTAACCTACTTTTTCTTTAGATTTATCAATATTGTTCACTTTATTGGGTTCATTCCTCTTAAAATTCCTAAGTTCAGCATTGTTTTAACCTCTTACCCTTCTGTTGTTATTCCTAAGAAAGTTTCTAAAATTTTGGACAAGATATGCAATTTTTGTAGAAGATAGTTCATCATTAAATTCATTCCCATCAACATCATCAACTGACTTAAGAGTCATTGATTTGAATTTGTTTGTATTAGGTAGGTTTAGCTCATAGGACTGGAGAGATCCTACAAGCTTATCAACAGGGATGGAGTCCACATCCTTACTTTCAGTAATGACAGTCACTTTGGGTTTAAAGTCCTCAGTCAAGGATCTAAGTATCTTCTTAACAATCTTAAGTTGATTATAGATTTTACCCAAATTATAAGCAGAGTTAACAATATCATTAAATTTAGCATAGAATTAATCAAAACACTCATCATCAGACATTCTAATACTTTCAAATCTAGTAGTTAACTGTTGCTGTTAGGTTCTAAGTACTTTAGACGTAATGTATTAGAACTCTAATTTGTATTGTTGGCGAGCCATGATCAAAACAAGTTTTTAGTCTTGTTTTAGACTTGCTCAAAGTATGTGTTTTATGTAAAGTTGGAATTGAGCTATTGCAGAATTCATTGTGCAATTCGATCTGGCTCGATTGATCGAGAATTAAACTCGACCGATCGAAAGTCGGGTAGAATGTTTTTTCTGCAGAATTTCCAATTTAGCCCCAAGTCCATATGACATGTAGGGTTTTATGTTTTGCTCTAGGTATAAAAGGGAAACCCTAACCACGTTTTTGAAGTTACTCTACTTGCTGTGTGTGTGAATCTCTTGTGAGATTTGAGAGGTGGTTACCTTCACACATGCTTATGATTATCAAGAAGGAGATTTCATTAAGAGCTTGATGATCATTCAGTTGCTACACTAAAGAGCTTAAAGATACACAAGCAGAAGTGCTTGTACTTGCTGGAGAATCCAAGAAAGAAGGAGTCTATGGTCTCGGAACTTGTACGTGGTTATGTCAATAAATTTTCTACATGAGGTAGTAATAGGAGTTAGTGGTCTAAGTCGCTATTGTAAAACTTCAATTCTTTCATAGTGGATTCAGTTTTATCTTGAGGATAGTTAGGTTAAATCCTCTCCAGGTTTTTTACTGATTTAGTTTTCCTGGGTCATCATATCTTTGTGTTCTTTATATTCCGCACTTTACATTGATATGATTATATGATTGTGTTAGCCTAGATTTGTTTAATTTGGACTAAGTAATAATTTGGCTTGTTAACTAAGTTAATCCAATTGTGTTTTAAGGGGTCTAAAAATATACAAGTGGTATCAGAGTAGGTAACTCTCTTGTTGTAGATCTTTTGATCTCTGAGCTGATCATTGACCCTTGACCCTTGTTATCATGGAATACGGACACTCTCTTGTTATTTCACCTCACTTTAATGGGAATAATTATACTTATTAGAAAGTAAGGATGAAAACATTCCTAAAATCAAATGATAAGAGAGTCTGGAACTTCGTTGAATACGAACGGGAGAAGCCCACTACTCCTGTTAGTGAGTGGCAAACTTCTCAAAAAGTAGCAGCCACGTTCAATAACAAAGTTATGAATGCTATCTTTAACACTGTTTTTATGGAGGAATTTAAGAGAATCTCTAATGTTGAGGTTGCTCACACTGCTTGGAATATCCTCTAGACTGTGCACGAAGGCACAAAGGCTGTCAAAATTAATAAGTTGTAGCAATTAACATCTAGATTTGAGAGCATTAGGATGTCTGATGATGAATCCTTTGATAAATTTTATGCTAAACTTAATGACATTGTTAATTCTACATACAACTTAGGTGAAATCTATGATCAATCTAAAATTGTTAGAAAGATTCTTAGATCTTTAACTGAAGATTTTAGACTTAAAGTGACTGCCATAACTGAGAGCAAGGATGTGGACTCCATCTTTGTTGATGAACTTGTAGGATCTCTTCAGTTTTATGAGTTGGACCTACCCAAAACTAGCAAATCCAAATCAATGGCTCTTAAGTCAATTGATAATGTTGATATTGGTGGATTTGATGATGAGCTCTCTACTATAAAGATTACTTACCTTACCAAGAACTTTAGGAATTTCCTTAGAAATAACAATAGAATGGCAAAAGGTAAGAACATTGCTGAACCTAGAAACTTTAGAAAGAATGATCCCACTAAGGTTAACAACACTGAAAATCCTAGAGAAAAAGTAGGTTAATCTTCTAATAATTCTATGGGTCCTTAATGTTTTGGATGTCAAGGGTATGGTCATATGAAATCTGAATGTCCTGCATACTTGAGGTCTAAGGGCAAAGTTATGGTTGTAACCCTTAGTGATAATGAAGTTTCCGATGATGAATCTGGTTCTGATGAGAATGGAAACTTTATTACTTTCACTGCTACTGCTGTAGTCAATGAAAGCTTGTCTGTTGAAGAGAACCCTTCTGATGGGGAACTTTCTGAGGATGCAGATCTTCAAGAAGCTTACAATAAACTTTACAAGGTTGCTGCAAAGGATGTTATGAGTGTTGAATTAGGTTTAAAGAAAATTGCATCTCTTGAGCTTGATAAGAAAAATTTACTTGTGAAACTGTTTGGTACTAATGAACTTTTGAACAATGTGAAAACTGAGAATATGATTTTACTTGATAAAGTTAAGAATTTGGAATTTAAATTATCTGTTACTATAGAACAAACTAATAGGTCTGCAAGCTTTAAACTTGATCATATGTTGAGTGTTCAAAAGTCTTCCTCTGACAAAACTGGCTTAGGTTTTGTAGAAAGTATCTCTGTGCCTGAACCCCATTGCACAAATTTTGTTCCTTCTACTGAACCCCCTGTGAGTGAGGTTGTCAAACCTTCTGTGAGTGAGGCTGCTAAATCTGTAGATGTTACACCTCCTAGGAAGATTAGGGTTGATCTTCAAGAGTCTAAACCTAAGGCTCCTAATCCTCCTAAGGGCAAGTTGCAAGTTAAGTCTGCATGGGTTTGTCATTTTTGTAGAAAGTCTGGGTACATTCGTCCAAACTATTACAAACTGTAAGCTGCTAAGCGAGCAAAAAAACCAAAAGTACCCGTGCCTCAAGCACAAGATCCTATTGTACTCATTAGTGAATTGGTAAAGGCTCTAAACCTTTATTCCAATTCTAGAGTTGGAAATCATTCCCATGTGAATAAGAACTTCAATGCTCATGGTGCATCTAAAAAGTTTTGGATGCAAAAGTCTCAATCTAGTTGAGTCTTTTTAACATGATTCTTGTGCTTCATTGCTCTACTCTTTGTGACCATTGTTCTTTAGTTTTTGTTTTCTTTGTTTCTAGGATTCGCATTACATAACATTCATACATTTCATTCTAGGTTTTTTATTTTTATTTTTTTTTAAATAATTTCAAATAAATAAAAAAATGAAGAAAAAGGAAGCAAATTGTGTTTTGCTTATTTTCTTGGTTTTGAAATTAAGGTTGGCCAATTTATTTTTTCATAACATATTTATGTACCTTGTTTAGATTTGATGAACTTATTTCTTGCACTTTACTAGTTTGAGCTTTGTAGTGCATGTTGTGTGGGAAAAATGTTTATAGTTTTTGATTACTTTGTCTTGATCTTGAAATCACTTGCCTTTGATTGTCGGACTTGATCCTTTTAAGAAAGGCATAAATAGCCATCTCACCACTATTTACTAGCCAATCATGAATACCTTAGTGTATATCATAAGATTTTGTGCTCGAGAAAGTGTAGCACATGCACAAAAAGAACATAAGGTATAGCCTCGGTTTAAATGCTAAAATTGGTGTGTACATTAAGAGGCAAATCAAGAAACTTACATAATTGCAAACTTTTATTCTAGGAGATGTGGGAGTTATATGATGTAACTTTTTAGGTGATAGTCTCTCTCAAATTCTATATGATGAATTTTGTAGACTTTGTGCTTGATTTCTCTTTACATATCACCTCACATGTATCTTAAGCTTTTGCTAGTTGCACACACCACACAAGTTACTCTTTACTAAACTTTGTACGTATTATGGTGTGTGATTTTGGTTTGGCTAATCAAGTTTGAAAATTCTTTGAGTTTTTGTAAAACATGTTTAATGCTTGAAAATATAAGGGTCTTGATTGAACATCTTAATTTTGGGAAATCTAGGTTCAAAACATGTGTTTTTGAAAAGTATTTCATTTCATACTCATACATTTTATTTATAAAAATCAATGTTTTGAGGAGTGTCTGCATAAAAACTGTGTTTTTCAAAAATCTAATTTTTTCCAGAATTTTGACTGATCAAACATGTTTTTCGATCGATCGAAATTGCGATTAAAAATTTTTGGTCAGCCTCTACCTATTTTGATCGGTGCTTAATTGGTGTTGGATCAATTGAAGCATTTTTGACTAATTGAATCTGTTTTCCAATTGATTGAAAATCGTGTAGAGAATTTTTTTTAAACTGATTTTCATGTGTTCAAACTCACTTTTTCAAAAGTTTTTCAACTTTTTCTCTCTCTAGACGACTCAGTCAAGGGTCCAATTTGATTTTTTGTCATTTTCCACCATTCTTTTTGTAAGGTTTTTCTCTCCCAAGGCCAGTAAGACCTTTTTACCCCTCCTTTTGCTTTTATTTTCAAGTTTCATGCATTAAATCATGCATTTTGGGGATAAATTCGAACTAATGGATTTTTGGGGTTTTTGATGATTCAAGCTTGTTCTTTTGCAATTGATCAATGGGTTTTTGTTGGGGGATGTTATAAACATGATCTATGGTGTTTAATTTGATCAATTTGATGTTTTGTAAAAAATTGAAAATTTTAGGGCTTGAAACTACCCGATTTGGAGATTTTGTTCAAATTGAGTTTATTTAATGAAATTGGCTTGTTGGATTGATTAATTTGATCATTTTAAACTATTTTCTAACTTGTGTGATGATCGATTGGTTAATTTAGTACAAATTGAACAAGTGATTTTTCAAAATTTTTGGGTTTTTTGTTTTAAACTCCATGCTCAAGCCAATTTTGTGATTCAAAACTTAAATTGAACTTGTTATCACTGCATTAGAGCATGCATCATGACATTTATCTATTCATGCATCATATAGATTGTTATTTCTATATTTTTTTTATGCTAACTTGCAGTCTGCCTTTAGTTTTTTCTTTTTGTTCTTTTTGGTTTTGTCCTTGTGTCTTGTCCTTACCCTAGCATCATGCCTAGGAAGACTAGAGCCAATAGGTCATCCTCCTCTTTTTCTACTCTTTCCTTTTTAAGCGATGTGTTTCGGAGTGAGAAAAGCCGAGAGCTTTATGAGACACTAAACCTTAAGAGAAAGATTTGGGCTGAGCATAAGGTTTTGTTAGATGAGGTTGATCTTGCCATTAGGGCAAACTTTGAGCGTCAGGGCTGGTTGCCACTTTTGGATATTGATTATCCTCCTCCAACTACCCTAATTAAAGAGTTCTACTCGAACCTCTCTATCCACGTCTATGATTCCAACACTTTAGTCAAGAGTTGGATACGAGGTGTAAAGTTCACCATTACCCCTTCAGTAGTGGCTGATGCTCTTGGGATACCTGTGGTCCAGCATCTTGTTTACCCTTATGATGAGTTCCCTCCCCTAGACAACATCATGTTATACATCACTGGTACTTCTATCTGGTGGGGTTCTGATCCTCGGATCATTTCTGCTGAGCTCACTAAGACTACCTATCTTTTCTTTAGGATATAGTGTAATTCCTTATGGCCTATCTCTTATCTGCACACCATTTCTTTGGAGCGATGTGCATTTTTGTATGCTTTTCTTACGGATGCTCATATTAGTTTTCCTCATTTGTTTCTTCGTTCTTTGAACAAAGTTCATAGGAGTTCCTCTACCGCTCATGCTGTTTTTCATCCTGTTTTCATTCATAGGTTTTTGTTGTTTTTAGGTTTAGATGACTTCCTTGTTTCTGAGCCCGTACACATTATTGCTCTTATAGGTGCCACTTTTTTTAGGCAGAGGGCTGCTCAGATGAGAGAGAGCTCTAAATGCCTTCGTGTTGAGCCTTCTAGTACCGCACCCCCTCCTTCTTCTATAGGTACTAATTTTGGTAAGGTGTTTGTTGATCCTGTGGGTGCTACTGCTGCTACTGTTCTTTCACCATCTACTTCGGATGACTTTGACATTCGTCGTACATTGGAGATTGTCATTACTGTTCAGGCGGCTCATGGTCAGATTTTGGTGGACATACTTGATGAGCTTCGTGCTTTGCGAGCAGATTTGGCGCATCTTCGACATTTGCCTTCGCCACCTCCTTTTGATGATGGATTCTGATTGCCCTTTGGCATTTCGTCACAAAAAAGGGGGAGTACATTTGGACACTGGTAGAGATTTTTTGTAGTTAGGGGGAGAGATTTTTGTTTGTTGGAGCTTGTGGAGTTTAGATTGTATCTAGGTGCTTCACTGTGTATGTATCTTTTTTGACTCTTAATGTATTGTTTTTGGGCTATTCATGTTAGGGGGAGATACATTGTTATCTATGTTTTTTGTTTCACTGCTCATTGATTTATATTAATGAGTTATTCATGATATATGTCTTTGTTTTATGTTTTGTGAAGTCAAGAATTTATTTTTGTTTTACTTGTATTTTCCACACATGCGTTTATGCGTTTGTTGAGTATTTCAGGAAATATACAGGTTGATTCAGTTGTGCTGCTATCTACACTTGCAACTGATGGATAGTAGTTAGGTTGGATTATTCTGTAATGAGCATTATTTTTTTAAAGGGATTTTACTTGTAACTTTGAGTATTGTGTTTGTGTTTTGTCACGGATTGCCAAAGGGGGAGTTTATTAGGTTTTAAGTACTTAGGAACTAATGTATTAGAACTCTAATTTGTATTGTTGGCAAACCATGATCAAAACAGGTTTTTAGTCTTGTTTTAAACTTGCTCAAAGTATGTGTTTTATGTAAAGTTGGAATTAAACTGCTGCAGAATTCATTATGCAATTCGGTATGGTTCGATCGATCGAGAATTAGACTCGACCAATCGAAAGTCGAGTAGAATGTTTTTTCTGCAGAATTTCCAATTCAGCCCTAAATCCATATGATGTGTAGGGTTTTATATTTTGCCCTAGGTATAAAAGGGAAACCCTAGCCACGTTTTTAAGGTTGTTCTACTTACTCTGTGTGTGAATCTCTTGTGAGATCTGAGAGGTGGTTGCCTTCATACATGCTTAGGATTATCAAGAAGGAGATTTCATTGAGAGTTTGATGATCATTCAGTTGCTGCACTAAAGAGCTTAAAGATACACAAGCGAGAGTGCTTGTACTTGCTGGAGAATCCAAAAAAGAAGGAGTCCGTGATCTCGGAGCTTGCACGTGGTCGTGTCAGTAAGTTTTCTACAGGACGTAGCAATAGGATGTTAGTGGTTTAAGTTGCTATTGTAAAATTTTGATTCTTTCATAGTGGATTCAGTTTTACCTTGAGGATAGTTAGGTTAAATCCTCCCCAGGTTTTTTACTGGTTTGGTTTTCCTAAGTTATCATATCTTTGTGTTCTTTATATTCCGCACTTTACATTGATATGATTATATGATAGTGTTAACTTAAATTTGTTTAATTTGGACTAAGTAATAACTTGGCTTGTTAACTAGGTTAATCCAATTGTGTTTTAAGGGGTCTAAAAACGTACAGTTGCAATTTATTAATCTTAACTGCATTTATGCCTTCATGCATAATTTGGAGAATATTCCATGCAGTATGAGCAACCTCAACATTTGAGATTCTCTTGAATTCCTCTATAGAAACAACATTAAAAAACAAATTCATGGTTTTACTATTAAAAGTGGCTACCTTTCTTTGAGAAGTTCACCACTTGCTTACAGGAGTAGTCGGTTTCTCCTATCCGTATTCAATGGAATTCTAAACTTTCTCATCAATAGATTTCAGGAATGTTTTCATCCTTATTTTTCAATAGGTATAGTTGTTCCCATCAAAGTGAGGTGAGATCACAAGAAAGTGACCGTGTTCCATGACAACAGGAGTTAGGGATCAACTCTTAGATCAAAAGATCTAAAAACACAAGAGCTAACCTACTCTGATATCACTTGTACGTTTTTAGATCCCTTAACACAAGTTGTTTAACCTTGTTATTTAGCCAAATGATTACTTAGATAAATTATTCAGTTCTAGGATAACACAATAAATCATATCATGTAAATAATGCAGAAATATAAAGAACACAACGATATGATAACTCAAGAAAATCTAATCGGTAAAAAACCTGGGGAGGACTTAACCTAACTATCCTCAAGGTAAAACTGATCCACTATGAAAGAATTGAAGTTTGTACAATAAGACTTAGACTACTAACATCCTATTGCTACCTCGAGTAGAAAACTTACTACCATGACCACGCGATAGCTCCGAGTCCACGGACTACTTCTTTCTTTAATCCACTGCAACCATAATTTTTCCTACTTGTGACTTTGAGACTCCACTCAAAGGTTTCAGATCTTCTTTAAAGTTCTTTATGCAGCAACTGAAGAGATCACCAAGTTCTTGACATGAATCTTGATCTTGATAACTTTAAGTGTGTGTATGAAGGTAAATGCCTCTAGATCTCACAAAAGATTTAACACACAACTCACAAAAGACTTCTAAAACGTAGATAGAGTTTTTCCTTTTATACTTGGAATAAAAAACAAAATCTTGCACGTTAAACGGGCTTAAGCTGAATTGGAATTTCTGTAGAAAAATAAATCTGCACGTGATTCGATTGATCGAGTCTAATTTTCGATCGATCGAGCCTTGTAGATTAAATCCAATAATTTCCGCAATCACTCAATTCTTATTTTACAAGTAAACACACTTTAAGCAAGCTTAAATCTAGACTTTATGTTTTGATTATGGTTTATCAACACAATATAAATTGAAGTTATAATATATTAGATCCTAAAGTCTTAGAACCTAGCAGAGTTAGAAAGCCAAAATCTGGCGTTAGAAAGCTGAAGGGTTTCCATTTGAGATTGTAACTATGGAACACAATAGGTTGCTGTTTGAAATTGTAACTGTGGAACACAAAGTATTGCTGTTTAAAATTGTAACCATGGAATATAAAGGGTTGGGAATTGAATGTTCAAATAGTGTGTAAAACACTTTGAACATTTAGATCCCCAAATTACAAATTATCAATTCAAGCTTATTATCAAACAATGTATGTGCGGAATATGAAAATAAACTAGAACAGAATTGATAAAATAATCTAAACCAAATAAAATCACAACTACAACAGAAATTAAATGGCAAAGATTAAAGGAAGAGAGATGCAAATACAAAGACAACATAATAATGTGTTATTGAAGAGGAAATCAAATTCCTCGGCGTAAAACCTCTTCGCCGCCCTCCAAGTGGTCAATAATCCACTAGAGAATGAAGTTGGGATACATGAACAACAGAAGACCCTCCAAGCCTAATCTAACTAGTGTACCTAGCTAAGCCCTCCAAGCTTCTTGCTCCAACAAGGTTATGCTGAACATTTGTCTTCTCTAGCTTACCAGATTCCGCTATAGCTCATAGCATCAACCAATATTAATTAATCTATTCCTAACTGCTTCCCAAGCATCAAATAACCTTCTCACAGATATGGATATGGTGAAAAAATGATTTCGCTAAATGTATCTCTCAAGAATGTAACAATGGAAAAGGTAAGAGTAGAAGAATTTGGAGAATCAAGGATGAAGATTGCAACTTGACTGAGTCGCAAGATAATGGCCTAGCTAGCTGGAACTTTTTGTCCTGTAGTGCAATAGCTGACGTGACTCTTCAGCTCCTTTGCATGCTTCACACGTGTGCCTCCTTTGGCGATTTGCAAGCCGCGAGATCTAGTTGCGAGACCCTGCTGAGTTGCACATTCTTGAATTTTTCTTTACACTCTCTCACACACTACCCTTATATGATTCCTACCTAAATATAGGGTTTCTAAATGCTGAATTACAAACAAATTGACACGGAATAAAGCCAACAAAATGATTGATTAAATTCAACCTTGTAGGAATTATTTTCTTTTTTATTAGTATTTTTAAATTTAGGAAAATTAATTTTAAATTACAAGACAAATTCAAAATAAAAGAATGATAATGACATGGCAGCTAATGTGGCTTAACCTGAGCATAGCAACATTAAATATTACGCTTTAGTTAACGTATATAGATTATTAGACCTATAGAACCAGAATAATCATGGTAGCTAATTTGTTCAATAAAGAAAGTGTTTCCAGCAGCTTCAACTAAACTGCAGCCAAAAGAGTTTGCCCACATAGGTATTAATGTCAAAAGTCGCTTTACTTCACTCACTTGTTTAACTGTGCAAATCATCCCACGACTCTCCTGTTCTTCCAAACTGATCGATGACGTCTCTACAATTATAGCAGCTCTGTCTAACCACCTGTATGCAACATATTTATCCACTGAGTCACACATACACACACTAGAGAGAGAGAGAGAGAGAGAGATCACTCTACCTGAAAAATGGAACTTCTGGCGACAAAAGTATTTTAACAGTATGGTTCTTGTAAAACTGATTTGGTGAATGAGGATAGTTAAGATGCCGTTTGAATATAGCTGCCTTAAAGATTCCCAAAAAAAAAAATATCAAGGGGGCTCCGCACTAGTGTTTGATGATAGTAAAAGGAGAAGCCAAAGCAGAACAACAACAAACTTACTCCCATAACCAGAATGGTGACCATGAAGGCAATCTTCCACGTAGTACTATGAGCCACAAAAATGGAACCAATGAGTCCAAAAACTGTTGCAGTGCGCCACCAGAACCTTTTACAGCCAGTATTCCCACATAAATTCCAACTTTGGTCGAGAAACCTAACGGCAACAATCCCTGCAATAGATAAAATAATATAAATATTAATAATTAATATAAACTAGTGGATATATATATATATATATATATATATATATATTCACATTCTATTCTTTCTCCTATCTCCCTTCGAACCACTTGTGTGTTCCTTCTAGTACAACAAACTGGTATCTAAAGCTAGAAAACAAACCAGGTCAATCAGTGTGGGTTTGGCTCAGTTGGATATGTTCAAAGTAGGTAGGTATTGAACAGAAACTTATTGGATTAAATTATTCCTATGACTCTTACCTGGATTTTTATAGGTGAGATCAACCCATAATGACTTGTACTTTTTTTCTTGTGCAAAAAACAATTAACATATTTTCCAGCATCTTACATTTGTTTGTATTTCTTCAATACAAATAGAAGAATAAAGAAAACAATCAAATAAAAAAGTTGAAAAATATATGAATCCTGAAGTTTATAGTCCCGTGTTAACTTTAATAGCTTACTAGTCCAATTAATTCCACAATAAAAGGAAAAGAAAACACGTACATATGATATACATGAATCACCTAAATAGGTGTTGGTGTCATAGAAAGGCAATGACTTACACATGATGCAGAGAATATTGGGCATACATATTGAATGAAGTCTTATATTGAATAATAATAATAAGAAAGAAGTGATTAATTAATACTACCTTCATCCCACTTTTTTTGTCCTGTTTGAAAAGTCAAATTTTTTAAGGGAACATCATTTATTATCTTGTATACCTTTTAAAAATGTATAAATTTCTAAAACAACCCTTAAAAAAATTTATCAAAAAATTGAATTAGTAAATTAATAGGAGTATAATAGGAACATTAGTAAATTAATTACTTTTATTTTTAGAAACATGACAATATTTTGGGATATCTTAAAATGGAATAGAGGACAAAAAATGTAGGACGGAGGGAGTATAACATAATTGAGCTCAAACTCATAAGCTTAAGCTTTTGAGTTTAAATAATGTCCCCATATTTTATTAATTACTAATAAATAGGAGTCTGCTCAAGGTATTATATTTACAGTAATCTTTAAGAAAGTGAAGAAAATTCAATTTCAAATATTATGAGGAGAATTTGAATCACTTCACATGAAGGAATTTGAGTAAATTTCAAACTACTTTACTATAGTGACAGTCTTGACAATCCTAAATCAAAGGAAAAGAAATGGTGAAGATATTCAAGATACTTGTTTATATGAGACGATTCTTTTCTCTTTTGAGCTAAAATGAATTTGAACACATTTTGGCTATCGGAGACAATGGAGACCTGGAATCCTTGACGATGAACTCAGAGTTATGACAAATGAAGCTTACTTTAAGGGACGAGGGAGAAACTAGAGATTGGAGTCAAAGCGATCAAAGAGGCTGCGGTTAAGGTCTAGGTCATGGCAGTCAAAGAGGAGATATGGGTGGAAGAGAAAGAGGAAGAAGAAGGCATGAAGCACTTCAAGAATTAAGTTAAGGAGAAATGAAATGTCACTAGTAGAAAGTTACAAACTTACAATTGGTCCAAGTTTGTCCATTATGTTTCCAAGTGTTTAAATACAAATCAAGACCATCATGAGAAGCCAATCATGTTGAACATAAGGAGGCAGACACACTTAAAGAGGATGAAAAAGAAAACAAATGTTCGTGGTATCTTGATAATGATGTGAATAATCATAAATGCAGTGATAAAGATCACTTTATGAAACTTGATACACAGTTGTATGGAATTTACACCTTTTGGTCGGTTTGAAACTTTGAATACTTATTTGATTTGGATTTGGATTTTATTTATATTGTAAATCAATAGATTTGATATATTTTAATTTCAAATTTAATTGTTTGGATCCATTTAATGCATGAGGATTGGAAAATCAAAATTTTTAAGTATATTGTGTCAATGTTTTAGTAACCTATAAATTTGCATTTAAAATATTTTATCAATCAAAATAAATAAAAACGCATTTAGAACTCCAAAAATAGCAACAAAACCTTCAAAATTTAAAATTTCTGAAGTGACTAAAATACCTTCAAAACCTCCAAATGACCATGATGATGGCTTAAGATTATTTATCATTGAGTGCAAACAACATGATTCAGTTGCAAAAATTTAGTAGTAAAAAGCATAATGAGGTAGGATCCAGTAAAGTTGGGGAAATAATTTTGAGTTGTGTATTACAAAAAACTTGTTAAAAATATAAGGGCATCATGAATTTGAGTTGAGATTTTATTAAATTTCATTCATTTTTTCCGAACCCTCCCATTTTTTAGGGAATGAAAGAACTGGTTTTTTTATTTAAAAAAAAAAATCGTTTTTCCTTCTAATTATTCTATCCACTCTTAGTTTACTTAAACTTTCAAATATAGAATGATTTTTCATTTCTTCATACTTAAACTTTCAAATCAAGAGAATAAAAATTATATTCTTAAAAGATTTTTTTTTATATTATTCTTTTTCACCCTACCAAATGCTTTGTTATGCAACTTACTGAAAATTTCAGTTTTTTCATCCAAGAACTTATGAAATATCAATTATTATACAAGAACAGAACTGAGAACACGGACTTACCGTAATATAGGTTAACGCGGAGATCACAATCGTAATGAAACGACCGACACAAGAATCTGCAATATGAGCAACAAGAACTGGTGATATGGTCGATACACCATCCAGTGGATTTATAATTGCGGTAGCTTTTGCTAGATGTAGCTTGCCCCAAGTATCTGAGAGGTATCTCATTAAGATTTTCACCACCGCGTAGTCAACCAAGTAATGGCTCAAAACTAAACCTGAAAATCATTAAAGAAAAATCAATCAGCTTTCAACTGCAAGTCTGCAACAAAGTTTTGTTTGTAAGTGAAAATCGAACCTAAGATTTTTTCAAGTTTATCTTCAGAAGGTATTACCAGAAATGCATATGGTAGCCTTTGAGAAGAAAATGTACTTATTATACCATTTGCACGCAAGTCGGAACCATCTACCACCAATACCATCTATCCAAACACTGATTAAATTATAAATACGACTTATTGTCCCTATAGTCGCCATGGGTCCGAACAGAACCAGTATTTTTCCCAAAAAAGAAAGTGTTGGGTCGTTTAGAAAAGTAGGATTTTGTTAGGGTTAAAATGGACAAGGGTATGAATCTACTTTTATACTTCGAGTTTTAGTTAGTTTAATTTGAAAAGTTTTTTATCGTTGAATAAAATATCTAGAGTTTGAATTGTATTTACACTAAAAACTTATTGATATCAAGAACTTGATAATAAGGAGCAATCATTATAAAATAGCGGATGTCATTCATTAAAATTATATTGCATCTATAAAAAAAAGTTACATTAATATTTTATTGGCTATAATATTTGGGGCCATTAATTTCAAATATTATAAGTGGTTTTTTTTTTTTTTTTGAATATGCATAAATATTTTTAACAAAGTCAAACCTATATAGGAGGAGCCCTGGCCCTGCTCACTCTCAATAATTATTTTATGTGTCGATTTATACATTGTGAGACAGAGAATGCATTTGGCCTAGATTATTCTAACACAAAAATTTTTATGTGAATCCAATGTAGAAAAGTATAGCTGTATAAAGAAAAGTCAAGTTCAGATTCTCCATTACTGAGCAATTACTTTAAATGGTATTTACCCTCCCCTCATTGGACCAGCGAACTCATTCATAACAAAATAAAATAAATAAATTGAATTAGTTTATTTCTTCATATGTTGAAGTTTCAGATTGTTTAGTCAGTGGGGATGTTCAAGAGTATAAGTAGTAGAAAACCTGCAAGGAATTTGAGGTCTTCCTCAAGCTATGTGATGGACTCATGGACCCCCAGTATAAACCGAGCAACTTTGTTCATTTTAAATTAGCATAATTGACGTTTCACCATACATGATACACTAAAATTATTTAAGACTTTATTAAGATTTAAGACACCAAATTAATTCAGTCAGTGTTTTCCGTTGGATGCCAACGTCAAACACACCAGCAAGTCCGCCTCATTATACCAAAGACCAAATAGCAAATACGCAAGCGGATTTAGCCGACTTTTAAATTAGGAGATGCGAGAGGACTGAGGAGATTATGAAACTAATTTAAGGCCTAGAAGGAAAGAGGCAAGGTCATGGGATTTAAATATTTCAGAAGTAATAGAGGCTGAAGAAAGAGTAAGAAACTTTCTTCTTATTTTTAATTTATGGAAAACAAGTAATTAAGCAGCTTGATGCACCAAAGCGAAGATCATATTTGGTAGTGAGGTTAATTGTGGAGGGATTTGTATAAAGATGGTGCAAGAAAGTGGAGATGACCAATGATTGGGAGGGACTTGTGGTTTGCTTGGTGGGTTTATTGAGAATGGATCGGATTAGAAGGGTTGAGATGAGAGATACAAATAATAGGAAAGAGTAGCATTGGATATCGCTCATGGTTAAGGACGGAGTCAGGAATCTGTTCTAGTGGGGCTGAACCCTATGACTAAAACGAAATGATCATGCTTGGGAATACAATCTAGCTATCATTGCGATCTGACACTCTGGCGCCATATTGCCATTGCCATTTGGAAATGCCGCGTTGAAATGCCCTAATATCAATTAACTCTCTCCTGTGAACTACATAATAAATTTACGATAGACGTTTAGTTAACTAAATATGAGAAAGTGAGATATCACTCTTACAGACATTTTACGGTATCGAGTACAAACTTATTGTTTGATTTTTTTTTTTCCTTCTATATATAATGCTTATTATAAAATATGAAAATAAGCCGATTTCACTCTTTAAGAAAAAAAAAAGTTTAAACTAAATATAAGTTTTTTTTTTTTTTTTCCTACTTCAAAAATTATACACAAATATAAGTCTATTTATTTGATGTTACATAACATCTGATTAACATTGGAAAAAAACATCTTCATATTAAATTATCGATTATTCTTTTAAAAGTTTAAGCTATTGAGAGATGGTGAATTTAATCACTTAATCATAATTTTAACAATACAAGTAATAGTTGAGTTATCCAATAGTTATATGTAATGCCAAATGAGTCTTGAAGGCTACCACCTTGTGGCTTATCATTGGGGACTATTTTTGTTCATTGCGTAGCCTTTGGGGTGGCTAAAGTGGTCCTGGCACTATCTCAGCCAACCTTCTCCATCTGATGGAAGAGGAGCTCAGAGTAGGCTTGAATATTTTTTAATTAATAATATAAATAATCCATTTAAACTTCTTGTAACATAATTGTGGGTACTTGATTTCACACAAAAGATATTTGTTCGCTTTGGGGAGCCAGACCCTCACGAATTTGTCCTCTTCGATCGAGTGCGAGACCAAGGTGTGGCTTATAATCCCACATCAGAAGGAGAACCCTCCCACTAGCGCCTTATATGCTTCTGGAGCTAACGCTAGTGTACCACTACAGCACGGTTCTCCTTTCGATGTGGGATTACAAGCCACACCTGGGTCTCGCACTCGGTCAAAGAGGACAAATTTGTGAGGGCCTGGCTCCCCAAAGCGAACAAATATCCTTTGTGTGGAGTCAAGTACCCACAATAATAATTTTAAGTAGCACTTTATCCATTTTGATTTTGCAAAAAAAAAAAAAAAATCATTTGGATATACAAATATAACACTTGTTTTTCAATAATATCTGATATAAAAGATATATACATATGAAAATAATATTAAAAAATAATATTACATATTTGAATATTGTTATAATTATTTTCAATTTTATCTTTTAGTTGTATGATTTCATTATCTTCTAAATCTTTTTGATAAATTACTTTTTTTATTCGCAAGATGTCATATAAATTTTCTATGATTTATTTTCAATTTCCTAATAATAGATTTAAGAAGAAAAGATTCCAAAAAAAATCCTATTTGAGATTCCAAAAAAAAAATCAAGCTTTAACAAGAAATCCTATTTGAGATTCAATTAATCTTTTTACTCTACTTTCTCTTTTTAATTTTTTCTCTTAAGATTTTGATATCCAAACTAATGATTTAGTTAGTAATTACGATTGAAAATATTTACAAATAAAAGAAACATCATCTACAATATAAAATTATAATACGACAAGAATAAAAAGAAGTAATATATATATATATATATATATATTCAAAAAACGCACAATAAAATTGAGTAGAACCAACTCACATACTATGAGTTTTGAATGAAGAAAATTACCATTGAGGCTAAGGCTAGATTTAATGATGATGGTGGAGGAAGATTGACCCTTACCAAACTCAAAGAAAGAGAACGCTTAAGACTATTGAAGTGAAAAAATAAGAAGGTGAAAATTAGATAGAAAATGATATGAGAGCTAAGAACTCTGAAACAAATATATAGCCAAATCTAGAGGAAAATGAGTATCCTTTCCTTTCTAAAATAATGGGCAAGTCACTTCGATTGATGTACTATCAATCCTACCCGACCCATCGTTCAATGTAAGTTAGGTTCATGTTGACATGTTTTGCCATACGTACAATCAATCCTACCCAACTCATCGTTTAAACTGGTTAGGTTCATGTTGACATGTTTTTCCATGATAGTATATTAAACCTGGGGTGGATCCAACTATCCAAGGTACAAATGGATTGTACTTTGTTTTATATAAAATAAAATTTCTTTTAGAGAGGTTTAAAATGCCATTCTAAATTCAACAAGTTCAAAACTAATGAAAGGTTTAATTTTTTACACAAACTTTTACAACAACATCAACATTTCTAAGAAATTTTACATCAGATTACAATAATATTTTTTTGGGGAAGGGGGGTTTACTCTACTACACTGCTATGGTCTATGAGGCTTTGATCACATGAAATATGCAAATACACACAAGATCTTCCAAATTCAGTAGGCTAATTGGCTAATCATCGGGGACTATCTCAGTTTCCGCTAATGAGTTTTGTAGGTTACCTGGCTCGTCATCTGGGACTAACTCCTCATCTTCAGTAGATGGATAATGGGACCGCAAAGGGAGTTCCTCCTCC
The DNA here is from genome assembly GCA_023736055.1 of Quercus glauca. Taxonomy (NCBI): domain Eukaryota; kingdom Viridiplantae; phylum Streptophyta; class Magnoliopsida; order Fagales; family Fagaceae; genus Quercus; species Quercus glauca. The sequence continues at coordinate 101,589,732 of CM043318.1, forward strand.
ATAGACGCATGGTATTGTACTGCTGTTGTTGATTGCATACCCTTCTCAGTTGCTAAACGCGAGTAAAAGCGGCGAGTTAAAGTTGTTGCATTAACCAACCTTTTCCATTGGGTGGAAAGACTTTTAGTAAGCTCGAATTCTATTTGGTCTCTGGCACCATCTTCCAATTTAAGTAATTCCATATCCTTCGACGCCGACGAAGGATATGGAATTACTTCCATGCGGGCATACTTAGGTGAAAGATACACATAAACGCCAAAGAAAATGGAACTTAGTATCGCCAAAAATAAATAATACCTTTGTAGGTGACTCCTGTTTATGGTATCGCTGAACCAGCTTCTAAATAGTAAAAGTAATGGTATGCTCAAGAAATATCCAAAACTCAATACACATCCATTAAACAAAGGCCCGTATCTCCTCATTGAATCAGGGATGTGGTCATCCATGAATTCCTTCAGCCCATCTCCTGCAAGTGATTCCATTAGTGCAAACAAAAGAAATTGGGGAAGCAAGCTGTAGACAGTCATGGAAATAGTCTTTTCCTCTGGGTTGACAGCATCAGGATCAATTCCCTCTTCCTTTATTAAATACAATCTACGGATCTCCACTTGCCAAGCTGCAATACAACATGCGATAGAACAAACCATCCCAGCACCAATTTTCATAAGTGGACCACATTTTTGTCTTACTTTCTTCAACCTAAACGGTGTTTGTACAAGGAAGCTTACTAAGAACTGCAGGAGAAACAATACACTTATACTATCACTCATTTTAAGGTCGTTACTTTGTTCAATAAAGAAAGTGTTTCCGGTGGCTTTAATTAAGCAATAGGCAATAAAGTTTGCCCACATAGGCATCATTGTCAAAAGGCGCTTTACGTCAATCACTTCTTCAACTGTGCAAAACATCCCATGACCTTCTTCTTCCGAACTCTTTATAGCAGCTTTATCTAACCACCTGCATTCAACATTTTACCCACTAAGAGAGAGAGAGAGAGATAGAGCACCCTACCTGAAAAATCGAACTTCTGGCGACAAAAGTATTCCACCAGTAAGTTCCCCGTGAACCTCATTTGTTGTAGAAGGGTAGCTAAGATGCCGTTTGGATATAGCCGTCATAAAGACTCTATAACAAATATTAAGGGGGGTCTGCACTAGGTCATGTGGGCCGTAATAGGAGAAGCCAATCCAAAATATCCAAAAACTTGCACCCATAACCAGGATGGAAACCGAGAAATTTACTGTCCATAAATCAAATTGAATCACGAAAAACCCAATGATTGCCCCTAAAATCCAAGCAATGCCCCACCAAACCTTTCCACGATCCTCAATTCTTTCCTCGTCTTTGTGAAGATCTTTACTCCTGCTCATTTGATCAGCAAGAAAGTCTTTTAAAACAGGATCACGACCGGATTTGCCCAATGCCACTGCCAGTAATCCCACATAAATTCCGACGTTCGTTGAGAAGCCTAACAGCACCAATCCCTAGAATACAAAAGGAAATGATGTTTGGATTTTTGTGAAACCTCTTGGGCAAATGGGAATATTTTCTAATGCTCGAGAATGCTTCTCAAGGTCCATGTAACTTTAAAAGATCCTAACTATAATTTGGACATTAAACTAAAAAAATGTTCCAAATTTAGATATTGTGTCAGAAGTTTATTTGCAATTTTATACACCAAAAGGTTCAAAGTCATTTCCTACTCGTAGCTACATGTACAAAAGGTTTTTATATGTACTAAACTTTTCAAGAGCGATTACCCTTGTTAAGGATTGAGTTCAATACATCTTACAACACAAAATCATAACACTTAAAACTCAAAATTCCTCTTCATTGTAAAGCTCTCTTTATCTTTCTTCTCTAAGCTTATGTTTCCTTCTTCCATGGCCCCCATCAAAAGTTTTCTCTAAATTACGTATTTAGTTTTTAACCATTACATTGTGTATCAATTTAATCCTTAACCTTTCGAACGAATTAGTTTAGTCATTGTTAAGTTGTGATTTTTCATATTAGTTTTGTTGGCTTCAATTTTGTGCTAGTTTGATTGTAATTCTTTCAATTATTTACTTGTATTTATGTTGAGTTTATTGTACTCAGTTTAGAATTCAAGTTGGTGAATGACTGCTCAAGGCAGGAGCTCTAGCAACTAGCTGGCGACTAGATCAAGTCGCTAGAAGGCACGTGAGTTGCACATGTGAGATTTGAAATTTTGTCATGCCAAGGTGGCTAGCGATTGCCTCACGAGTAGGTAAACCCCCCAGCGAGTCTCCAACCACTTTGACACCTCATTTCCTTATGGCTCTTCCTCTACTTCACCCACACTATATATCCTCATTACCCAATAAATTGAAAGAAGATTTTCTAAGACAAAACTATAGATACATCATTTGAGAGTTAGTGATTGTCATCCATCAATCCACTACATAGTTGTTTTAGTTTACTCTACTCTCTTCCCTCTCCAATTTCCATACCCACAAGAGGATCTTATCCCAAACACAATCCACACACATTTTGAATGTAGAGAGCTGTTTTGGAGCAATTGGGAAGCATTGGGTTTATACCAATATTGGGTAGGTGCAACTGGGCTTAATTGTGGGATTTGAAAAGCTAACAAAGACAAGACTCTGTGAAGTCCGTTAATAGTTGGAGCTTGGAGGACTCAAATACTTTGGGTTGCTTAGGTTTGAAGAGTCTTTGTGTATTCATGTACTCCAATTGATTTGATAGTGGATTATTTTGACTTGTAGGACGGCAAAGGGTTTTCCAGTGGGTTCTCTAATTTTTCTCTTCGATAACACATCGCCTGTTATTTTGTGTTTGCACTCTCTTCTCCCTTACTAATTGTCTTTATATTGCTTGTCAATTATGCATGCACATGCTTTAGCTTGTGGTTTCGGTTGATTAATCGCTAATCACATATGTTTTGTTTTTATTGTGTTATGCATAAAATTAATCAAGCCTTAATTTGATTTTGGGGGTCTTAATTAGCTCTAGTAATTAGGCCAGTGAGTTTCAGTTCTTAACCTCTTGGTATTGTGTCAAAAAGGTTTGTGCCGTTAAGTGGAGGATGGAAAATATTGAAGCTACTAACAACCAAATAAAATATTATTTTCATACCACATGGACTATCACATGTATTGCCACATCAGCTATAAAACAACTCCATTTACACATCGGATATTAGGTTGAAAAATTAAATATACAACAATTTCTTAAAGTTCAAACACCAAATCTGTTCTAAAAATTTGAAAACCCATTTGATAGACTCTCCCTCTCTCCCACCATTAGAATCTCTAGTTCTCTACCTGTCCGGTGACAACCACCCACCCAAATCCACACCGACTTTATGTTGGCCAGTCCAAGTCTGCACATCTCTTGAAACTTCCATATTCAACGAAGGTCTTTGCTCCTAAAGCAAGCCAAAACTCGTCCACCTTCTTCTTTGAACAGAATCACAGTTTATTGCAGCCTATAGAGGTTTGCTTTTCTTAATTTCTAATTTTTATCTTTTCAAATCTAAGTATCTCATGGATACACAACCATGCATGTTGATGCTGTTTTTTCTATAAGAAATGCTATTTTCATAATATTTTCATAATACTTTCACAACAAATTATAAATTGTAGATTGTTATGGGTTGTTATTGGTGGACAAAAAAATAATTTCAGTAATAGATTTAAATTAAAACTAATAACAACTTACAACTTACAATTTGTTGTGAAAGTATTATGAAAATGTTATGGACAAATCATTTTTTTTTTCTTCTATACAACTAGGATCTTTCTTTAAAGCGTGGAAATACATTATGAAGCCAAGGTCCCTTATTTTTTAAGTCTTCTCTGCTATTAAACAGAGATAAGATGGCTGGGTTGCTATTTTAATTATCTTCATTTATAATTTTATTGATAGTCCTATACTGGGTTTTTATGTTTCTTGTGATTATCTTAGAGTTGGAATTCATCTACCAAAAATTAAAGTCCGATTTGACCATTTATGTGCCGAAGCAGAAGCTAACATAGGAAGCACGCCGCAGAGCCATGACCAGTCCGTTTTCTTTCAGATTGGATTACTGATTTAATTTTTATCTTCTAAAAAATTATGTATTGAATTTTCAAATTTCAGCCTAATATGTGTAAATGGAATGTTTTAAAAGCTTGCATAACAATTTGGCATAAAAATAATATTATATTTTAGCCATTAACTTTTTTAAGGACAGACACAATGCTAAGGCCATTTGGTAGATGTGTTTAAAAATTGAAAATTGTTGTTTAAAATTTTTTGTGAAAATACATGTGGGTAAAAAAGTATGTGAAAATGTGTAAAATGTTGTTTAAAAACTGAAAATTGTTGGTTGGAAACACTCACTAAACACCCCTAAAAGATTAAAGAATTAACAGTACGTTTGAAAAGTCTGACCAAATTAACACAACCTAACCGAATACATAATATACGCTAATCAAAGACTTACCGTAATAAAGGTTAAGGTGGAAAGGAGAATCATATTGAAACGACCTACACAAGAATCTGCAATATGAGCAACAATAACTGCCGATACGGCCGATACACCATCTTGAAGATTGATAATTGCTGTCGATTTTGCAAGATGTTGCTTGGTCCAAGTAGATGAGAGGTAGTCCTCTAAGATTTTCAACACTGCAAATTCGACCATGCTATGGCTGATAACTAAACCTGGAAAATCATTAAAGAAAATTTTCTTCGTGTTACTGTGTTTGACAAAATAAACTTAATGATTAAGAGCTAGTCAAAGCTTATCTTCAGAAAATATTACCTGAAATGCATAGGGCAGCCTTTGAGAAGAAACAGTAATACCATTTGTTTATAGGGTTGAAATGTAGTCGGCACCATCTACCACTTAAAGAGAGAAACACAGCTCTCAACCAACTCAGGTCATTCTTAGGACCAGTGAGTGGTTGCGAAACAAGAACCACAGAGTTGTCAGAAGGTGGAAGGTAGTAAGGGCTTGAAGGATTGGAATTTTGATCATCCATTGAAGGAGTCGAATTTGATATGTGATCTGCAGCGATTGAAGGATTCGTGGAATGCGAAGGATCTGTTGGTGGCGTTTCAGAATCTGCAGCAAAGTTGGACGCCATTGATGAGCTTTGGAAGCTCTGATACCATGAAAAAATGAGAGTTTTTCTAAATAGAAATGGGAATTTTATTGATTTGAGAAATATCTAGAAGCTCACAAAATGATTTACAAGCCCTACTCTGCTTTATATGCACGCAGCAGAGAGACAGGGAAGAAAAACTAACTAACTAGCAAAGCTTACAAAACACAGATTAACACCTATTAGCTTTACATCAAAAGCAAACCTAAAACTTGACAGCTGTACATTTAATCTAACGGCTCTGTTTCTTCAATCTAGTTCTTTTCCTTATGATCAAAACAGTGTCGTTTTCATCTCCCTATAATTCTTGACATGTTCTATTTCTGCTACCCGAGACTTCATCATCACCTAGTTCACTGGATGCTTCAACAGAACATATCACTTTTTTTCTATACAACTAGGATCTTTCTTTGAAGCGTGGAAATACATTATGATGCTAAGGTCCCTTGTTTTTTAAGTCTTCTCTGTTATTAAACAGAGATAAAATGGCTGGGTTGCTATTTCAATTATCTTCATTTATAATTTTATTGATAGTCCTATACTGGGTTTTCTTGTTTCTTGTGATTATCTTATAACCTGTTTGAAAGTTTAAAAAAGGAGGGGAGAAGAGTAAAGGGAAGGAGAGTAATACAATTACCTTATTTGGAAGTTTTTTTAAGGAATGAGGGAGAGAGGTTTGGAAGGGTTTGGAGGGGTTTCAACTACCTCTAATCCCTCATTTTTAATTCCCCCAAATTGGAAAGATTTGGAGAGAGAGTAGAGTAGATAAATTATTGACTAAATGAATTCTCCAATTTATCATTTCTAAATTAACAAAATTACAAACCGATTATATAAATACTCTTTATTTGTTTCCTGAGAAAATTTTACACTACAAATGACAAATCTTTCCAATGCTTTCTTACAAACCAAACACAATTTCTACTAAATTTAGTATATTTACAGTTTCTATCCAATATTTTCTCAGCAACCAAACAGAAAAAAGAAACCCAAAACCGAATACTACACAAAGTCTCTAATTGCATAGATCCAAAGATCCAAACCCAAATCCATAAACTAATAGGGCAACGATCACAAAACACAAAATCAGTCACACCCAATTTCCCACATATTCTCGGCATCCAAACACCCCCACGATATCAGACCTTAAAAAAAAATAAAAAATAAAATAAAATCAAAGACTAACCTCAGCAGCAAGGTAGTTGAGCACGGCGGAGAGGTAAACTGGAGCTTCGGCACCGACACGCTCGGCATGCTTGCTGGCTTTTAAGAATCTGATCTCTCGCCGGTCAGATTGCCGATTCCGGCTGTATCTAATCGCCGCAGATGCAGAAACAGAGTCAAGACGATGAAGGAAAACAACTACTTCTTCTGCTGTTGCTACTACTATGGCGGCTCATTTGGGAGGCTAGGGTTTTTTTTTTTTTCTCAAGAAAATAATGTTTGAAAATTTTTTTTCCTTTCGAGATTTTCCTAATTTGTAAATAAATTACCGTGTTTAATTTATTTTTCGTTGCACTTAGTATTTTTGGTGATTTGTTGGTGCCTTCACGATTTGCATGCAATTAAATTTAATTAATCAACTTGGGTAATTAATTAATTAACCGGGGTTAAGCTATCTTAACCCAACCAAAACAAAATTTTAGCAAACACCCATAAAACACATTCACACAAAAACACCAAATCTTATGTAAAAAAACCCTCTAGTGTAGAGGGAAAAACCATGGGACAACTCCAAAAAATATCTTTTATGAAATGGAGATTACAACTATCAAATTTATGCTAAATTTGAGTTCACAATAAATTGATTATACAAAAAATAAATCTTAAGGAGTAAATACAATCTCATCACAAAGCCAGTAACAAAATCTTCTTCTGAATACTCCAACTCTCCATGGTTGTAGTACTCAAAAACTCCAAAAGAGCTCCACCAATTTATCTTCCTTGTGTGTGTAGCTTGAGCAAAAAAAAAAAAAAAAAAAAAAAAAAGCGACATTTTTCTTTTTCACTCTCTCACACTCTTGCTATGTATCTCTCTATTTCTTCATTCAAACTACACCTCAAATGGCTGAATATCTCTTTGTGTTTCTTGCTTACTCTGTGGAACTCACACAATACTTCATCTCTCTCTCTCAATGTGTTTCTTCTCACACTCTAGCTGAATTGCTCTCTCTGCTTCAGCTCTCCACTCAGAGTTGGCTCAATAGTGAGAGCAAATGATGCAGTCGCTTAAGGCCCCAAGGAAAAAAAAGACTCCAAGTTGTTACTAATAGGGTTATTATTTTTCATTTTAATAGTATTAATTAAGTTCAAATATTAGCGAATGAAATAAAATAATATTTTTTATCAAATAAAAAAATTTAAATAGAGAGAGAAATGTAATGTCTACAACATTTTTTATAATACTTTCATAATAAATCTCAAGTAGTTGGTTGTTATAGGCTATTATTGATGACAAAAAAATAATTTCATTGGTGGTTTCAAATTAAAACCAATAACAATTTATTATCTAAAATCTGTTATGGAAATATTGTGAATGTAGCACTTCTTAAAAAAATAAAACAATACACAAACTTTTACTAGTTTTTATCTAAATTCATTACTATTACCACTTTTTTATTTACTAATATCAATATATCACATTAACAAGTATGAAAAGTTGTTAAATTTTTTATTTATAGAATTTGAAAAATAAAATCTATATAATTTATATTAATTAATAGTAATTTTATATCTAAAACTTAATAATATTTAAATAGTATTTATTTTTAATAAAAAAAATTACATTTAAATACATAAAAGACCTTACTCGTCCCAAATGCATTAAATCACACGTCTCTGCTCGGAGAGAGTCTTACATGTTTTCGAAACATGTATTTTCTCTCTCACAAGGAGGCGAACCCCACACATCCACTTGTGAAAGAGAAGATGCATGTTTCGAAATCAGAATGGATTTTTTCCTCTGCTCGAGGCCGAATGGCTTTGCTTCTTCCTTTTCTTTTTCCTTCAGTATGTCGTACACGCTTTGATCATTTCTCAATAAATGAAAAGGTTGACTAGTGTTGGCTGAGAAGACAAAAGGGCCAAGCTCATTTAATGAGCAAGTCCAGCAAGAGTGGGCAGAAACCCACGGGAGCCACACACCCAACGTCTACAAGTTGGACTCGTTCGCAGTGATAGACTTTATATTTAGACAAATTTAGTCACACTTAGATGGTACAAATAAATTACTCCACGACTCCACCACTTCAGTTCAGAATGTGAAGGCAACCTTCATGTAATTCGCTCACACTAATTTGAATTTCATATAGCCAACACATATATCATGAGAAAAGTGACACATCACTTATTTGGTTTAACAAATTTTCATCACATCACGAAAAAGCGAGACCTGCACCTAGTTAAATTGTTTGTCTAAGCTTTTATTTTTTATTTTCATAATTCAAAACCCAAAATTTTGAATTATGAAAACCCAAAATTTTGCTTCTTCATTTTCTTTTTCCTTCAGCACGTCCAACATGCGTTGATCATTTCTCAATAAATGAAAAGGCAAAAGGGACAAGCTCATTTAATAAGCAAGTCCATTAAGAGTGGGCTGGAACCCACGTGAGCCACTAGGCATGACAAAACAGGTGAATCGGGTGGAGTTGGAATCGGTCAATCAGATTGCAAGTTAAAAACGAATTCGACTCAATTAGGTTGCATGTCAGGTTGGATTGACTCATATTTTTCACATAAATTTTTTTTATAAAGAAAATAACATGTATTTGATATTTAGAAAGTCATGCAACAAATTACTTAATGTAAAATGTATTATTTTGAATCCACCATTTATATCAAGAATGAACTCAGTTAAACTTATTAATATTTATTTAATAATTTTAAAATTATAAAAATCCTAACATTGCTATCTAAAACAAAATAACACAAATATAAGTAAAACAAATACACAAGTTTTATTTCTACATAATATCAACATTCCAAAATATAAAACAAAATTACAAATGACTTATTGGATAACTCAGTTGACAAAAAATAAAAACATATAAGAAATTTACAATCTTAAAAATTAATTTTATAATCTATTATCAATTGTGGTTGGCACTCTATTTCAATTTGAGATATATATTAAAGTTTAATTGTTTACTTATTTATATATGGTCTCTTTTATGAATATCATATCATTGTTAAGCAACAAATTTTTTTTCAAAATATCATAAATTATTTTGGAAAAACTGTTTATTTTGGACATAAATTGCTAAAAAATAGGTCTTAGCATTCATAATTTATACTAATTTGATACTTTGGTTTCACTATTTTCATACTTGTGAATGTTTTTCACACATGTCCACACTTTTAAATCTATGTTTTTAACTCTACTATAACCAAATTATCTTGGCATATACGTTGCTATTTGATATTTAAAAATCTTTACTCATTATAGAATGCTCAACCATTCATCTTTCAATTAATCTGCATGCAGTTATGTAAAGATCTCAATTGTTTCCTTAAAACTTACAACAAACAATTAAACCAATATTGCCTTAATTTTATTTTTTTTACCCAAAAAAAGGGTTTTAAAAAATGGTTCGGGTTTGGGTCGGGTCACGGGTTGGGTTGGATTGACCCACAAAAAACACGGGTCAAGTAACGGGTCAACTCGTTTTTGCTTTAGTTCAAAAAAATCAAGTTCAAGTCGAGGTATTTTTGGGGTCGGGTCGAGTCAGAAAATTTTGGCCTGTTTTGCCATGTCTATGAGCCACACACCCAACATCTACAAGTTGGACTCGTTCATAGTGATGGACATTTTATATTTAGACAAATTTAATCACACTTAAATAGCACAAAGAAATTTACTCCACAAGTCCACCACTTCAGAATGTGAGAGCAACCTTCACGTAATTCACTCACACTAATTTCATATAGCCAACACATATATCATGAGAAAAGTGACACACAACAAGAAGACCTACTCAAGACTTCATTCAATTCAACATACATGATAAAAATCTTAAATTTTACACACTTAGAGCATTTCCAATAGACTAGTTAAAGCCATTGTTTTGGAGAGCAAACCCAAAAAAACAACTTCAATAGAGCTCTCTTGACTTGGAGAGCACTATAGCAACTCCAAATAAATTTTTCTCCTTCAAAAAATCAAACAACTTAATAAAAAACAATTCTTTCTCTCTCATAGACTCAAACATCTCACATAATCAAAACATAAAACACAAAACAAAATATATTTCTTATTATAACAGCAAAGTTGAATTAGAACAAGAAAATAAGGGGAAAAAAAGTCAAGCCGATTTGACCCAGTTTGGCAGTGGGGAGGCGGAGGTGTTGCTGCTTGGTGAACACCATTCTCCGCCAGCTTTGTCCTTCTGACGACACTTGATCTCCTCTGGCCTTCTCCCTCTCTCTCTCTGTGCATTGTGTTCTTCCTCATTCTCTCTCTTCTATTTTCTCTAATGTGATAAATGTGTAACTAGAATAACGTCTCTATTTTTTTTTGATAAAAAGAACGGGTGAAGTTGAGTAATCAATTGGGTGTGAAAATGTGTGGTCTTTAAAATTAGTATGTTGAAATAAAATTGAGTTAATCCCTTGTTTTTTTTTTTGTGGTATGTAATCATGTGATACAGTATTTAATATTAGATAGGTTTCTTTTTTTGAGAAAAAATAGAAAGAGATAATTAATTGATTAATTATACGTTGTTTAATTATTAAATAACAACAACAACAACAATAATAATAATCTAAAAAACAAAGTTGTGAAAAATTTAATGCATAAATTCATTCCAAATTACATAGATTTGATAAATTTCAAGACTAATATGGATTTGATAAATGGAAAATAATGCAAGCATGGAAAATATGATCATTGAAAAAAAAAAACCATTGGAAAGTATGATTGTTGAAAAATTTTAAAATGTTACCATTGGGGGATTTAAAAATATAGTTATTGGGAATTAGAAAAATATAATAGTTGGGAATGTATAAAAAAAAATTAAAAAAAGAATAAATAAAAATTAAAAAAAGAATGAAAAAATAATATTTAAATGAGATAGAAAAATGATAGAGAGTTTGTTAGAATGTGTGTTTGAAAAAGTAAGTAGGTAAAACGTAAATGTAACTATTCACCTCTCCAAATAATACAAAAATTTAAGGACAAAGTTTAGTTACAAAATTAATTGTAGCCTTAGGCTACAAACTCACTCAATAAAATAAATATTACTGCGTATTTTGAAAATCTAACTGTTGAATTGCATGTTCTTTACACTTTTAATACACATGTCAAATTTTGTGTCAATCAAATATTATATACTATATAATCTATAAACTTATATTTTATGCATAATTTTAAATTACAAAAACTTGCAATTTAAAAATTTATTGATAACATAACAATTGGTCTTTAATTTTGTTAAAATTTTGCAAACATGGAGGCTATAAGAAGATGTAATCCAATGATGGATTTGTCAAAATTCACCTCTAATAAAAAGATATTGAGTGAGTTTTTAGCCTAAGGCTACAACCGATTTTGTAGCTAAATTTTGTCCAAAATTTAAAGAAGCTACTGAAGATGCTCTTAGAGTTCTTGACTATCTTTTGTGAGATTCTGACTTAATTATGGTATGGTCCTTCGTGAGCACCACAGTGGTGCACTTCAAAGACTATTTTCTCCCTTACATGTCTAAGAGCTTCTTGGTTTAAACGATTAGCTCACTGATATCTTGCAACCCATAAATACTAAATATTCCTTTGCCTTATTGAGATTTGACAACAAAGTTATATGGTTTCATTGCACTTTTTGGTACTATTTATAAGTATCGATGTACTATTTCAACTAATTTTTACTTTTATTTACAGTACTTTCAATAAAAAAAATTTTAGTTTCAACAAAATAAACGAATCCCAAACAGATCCTGAGTATACAAAACCACATGTCATATTTCTAATACTATGAGAGATGAGATGTAAAGCACACGATTAATTAGTACAGATTCTGTCTGTCAGTTCAGCAACTGATTTTAGCAGTGAGTTAGTTTTTTCTCTTGGATTCCTTTCTCTCTGTTTTGCACATTGCATCTAATTATTTAGTTCAATTTATTCAATGAAATCTCGGTTTCTACCAATTTTGTTTCTCTGAATTAGGTGTAGAATTTAGGAGGAAATTTTAGGTGTAGAATTTTAATAATTAATTTTTTATATTAGGTTTTGTTATCAATTAACATCTATTTTTTAATCCATAATATGACTAATCAATTTTTTTTTTCTTCTAAAAAAAATTTAATCTTTTTTTCCTTCTCAAAATTTTTTATTTATTTGTTTAACAAAATAATTTTAAGTAGGATTTTACCAATTTTGATTGTACAAAAAATTCTCTTTGCATAAACAATTGTAACAATTTTTTTCAATAAAATATGATAAAATTAAAAATGCACATGAATTACTCAATAAAAAATTAATGTTAATATTATTATGATTATTTGAATTGCTATCTTTCGGTTGTACAAATTTATTATCATCTACAATATAAATTTATAATATGATGACCAAATAAACTAAAGTGTAGAACAATAGAATCTAATTACCAAACTAACTATTGCAACATCACTTAATAATAAAATCACTCAACATTGTCAACCACCTAATCAAAAGTGGATTTAACACATAATTCGATGAATTAATACTAACTAAACAGAGATTAATTTTATATATAGAAAATCTAAATATCATGATTCATCTTCTCAAAAATAAAAATCATTTTCAATTATAGAATTTTACAAAAAAGAAAAATAGAAAACTTATTATTTTTTAAACAAGAATTTTAATTTACCTTGGATAAGGCAATGAATAATAAAGGAAAGTTAATTAATATCAAATTCCTAATTTTGATTTCGTTGTGGAAAGAGAGAAAGATATTTTTTGGTGTGTTCATATGAGAGATTGGATGACTAAACCTGACAATTGGATGATTAAACCTGACAAACTATTGTGCGAGAGAATTGTTTACAAATGACAATCTACCCTACCCATAATTTCAAATGACCCTGGTATATTTTAAAGAAATTTCATAATGTTGTTTTTCTCTTCTTTTGGATAGTTTGTTCATTTTTCAAAAATTTGAAGCTCTACCTTGTACAAGAATTACACACTAACTTTTGTCATGTATCATACACGAAACATTGTTTCTCAAAGGTTGTATTTGGAAACTTGGATTTGAATTTTAAATTAATAGATTTAAAATGTCTTGATTTCAAATTCTTTGATTTTAAGAGTTATTTCAAATCCATGCATTTTAAAGGTTTAAAATCCTTGGTGAATTTGTTAAATCCAAATCCTTGACTTTTTTTAAACTTCCCAAACAAGATATTTGGATTTTAATCACCCAAATCCAAATTAAAATGCCAAAATCATGTCATTCAAACACACCAATACTATATATGTGTGTGTGTGTGTGTGTGTGTGTGTGTGTGAGGTCTCCTATCTTAAATTAGACTGATAGGCCACAAATTGAATGACCCCTTGTGATTTAAAGTAATTAATTAATTTAGCCAAGTTATTAATTAATCAATTTATCATGCAAACGCGTGGCAGTACAAACAAATCACCAAAACTAAATATGCAGCGGAAAAATAAATAACTCAGTGATTTGTTCACGAATGGGGAAAACCCTAACGGCAAAAACCCCACCGGGTGATTTTCAGGTCACCACTCCCGAAACTCCACTATTATCAAATCAAGCGGTTACAAGTAAAGGAATCCCAAGTACCTTACCAACCTACAGTTGAACCCTTACCCCAATACCCAATTGGACTTGATCTGTAGTGACAGTTCCCCCTTTTGATGCACGGCTCCCAAGTACGTGACTAACCAGATGCGCGAATCCCAGTACGCGACTTCAAACACCAACTTTAGAAAGAGAGGTTGGTTGCAAAGTTTTTCAGATCATCCTATGCAATGAGGATCACGAAGATGCTTGGTCACAAAACCCTATGGTGCAAATACACAGCAACTTCTTGAAGAAGGATGAACTAGGTCAAGAACTTCGTCTTAGATCACAATATGCTTGAACAAGGATTGCTCAATGCTTTTGCAACTTGTGTCTTTTTTTGACGGTTCTTAAAACACTCCTTAAATATGTTTAGGGTTAGAAGAAAAGAAGGCCCAAAAACACATTCACGGATCCCAAGAAAATCAGATTGGAATTCTGACTTTTTAATTCTCGACAGATAGTAGGTGTCGAGGTAGCTATCGAGCAGGTGTCGAGCATTAAAAACTGTGCACTTCAGCTTGCTTTTTCTTGGACAGACTTGATGACTTCAACACTTGATCTTGAAACCTTGTTTCTTGAAATATTAAAAACACCTAGAACTATCCAATTACAAGTAGAGTGCGTTTTGTCAAAGGATTAGCCAATTTATATAAAATATGACATATGTTCCTATCATGTGAACACATATGTCCTAACAATCTCCCCCTTTGGCAATCCGTGACAAAACCACAACAAACAAATGAACATATGAGAGAAGTCATAAATCACTCAACTCATATTCACTTGTTGAATACAATAAAATATATCCTAACACAAACTCTTGAAAAATTTTGCAAGAAGAGAGTTTATGGCAAGTAGACTTTGACAACCTGTATTTCTGAAACACTTTAAACAAAACTCATCAAGGCATCTTGTGTGAAACATAAATAATTAGATTGCATACAAGTATAAAGAACATGTGTCTAAAGATAGAAAAGAAACAACACATGAAGAGATAGGTGAAAAAGAAAAACATACATCCACATATATAGAAAGATAAGTACAATGTATGTAAACTGGTCACAAGACCTCATATACAAGATCAATGTATCTAACAAGAATAGAAAAGAAAAGATACATCAAAACCTCACTACATCCCTCAAAAATATGAACACTCCCCCTATCAAAAATGTCCTATACTAACTCTCCCCCTAAGATGACTACTCTTATAGTCCAAAACTACTCCCCCTTTTTGTCACGAATGACAAAGGGTAGAGTGTCATGTAGACATCTCATCAGTAGAGCTAACATCTCCATCATCATCATCCGAAGTATCATCGTCAGCACCATCATCATCATCATCCTCAGCATCAGAATCTGAAGCGACTGTAGGAGGTGGTGGAGGAGAAGCCTCAGAAGCAAAACCACCCATAGTCGCCTGCCGTCGTGCAATTCGACCAACACGAACGTTCACCTGATACAACTCAGTGGTGAGTGTATCAAGGCGAGCATCCATGCGCTGCAGCTGCGCCATGATATCTCTAAGAGATACATCGCCTGAAGAAGAAGGAAGAGCCGATGTAGATGGAGCAGATCTGGATGGAGCCAAACGAGAAGGCGGAGTGGAATCCGGCGTTCGCGCGTACCTCGAACGCGAGTATGAAAAAGAGGTATTGAACGATCAATCCCGCACATGTTGGAGTAAAACTCCTGAATCAGTACGAGAGGACAGGTGACCGGGACGTCACACAGTGATTCCCATCCCCTACTGTGAATGACAGAGGGAAGGTCAGTGTCGGCGAAGTTCGCCAGAATGACTTGGCGTTCCGAATGAACACCTCGTCTAGAAAAGTTCTCAGTAAATGCCTTGTGGGCATCTCCATCACGGAACCGAAGAGTAAGAGGAGCAGTATCAGAAGAAGAGGAAGCTCTAGAACGCAGAGGGTTCTGAGTAGGAGTGGATTTACGTTTGGGTGCCATAGACACTACTAACGTAAAATAATGAGAAAGAGATTGAGAGGGAGACAATCAGAAAAATCCCAAACAGTTCAAATATGATAATATGTTGAACAAAAAAGTACGTATGCATGGGAATGCATGGACATGTGACATGCAAACTTAAAAAGTATTATGGGCTCAGCCCAATCCAAACCTAGCAGCACACATACAAGAAACACACATCTAAATGCATGGAAATATCATTCTAATGCATATGGAATGCAATGTATGACATTTTAAACATCTTTTATTGAACATTCAACCCAAAATTTCAATAAAAACTCATTGATTTTGAAAAACCCCAAAATTTTCCAAAAATCCCAAAACCTAGGTTTTAAAATATGCAATGCATGAAAAAGAAAGGGAAAAAGAACATACCAGGTGAAGGAAATCAAGGGAAGATCAAAAAGGATGAAGATTTGAAGCTTTGAGTGAGAAAAGCTTGATTGGGAGGTGAAAAGACTTCGGACAGATCGAGAGAGATCGAGTGAGAATGAGAAGAATCACAACAGTTCCTTAAATAGGCACCTCAGTAATTCTCGACAGCTGAGGTGTCGAGAGGTATCGAGGTAAGAACAGCTGAACCAATACCAGAAGCTCGATCGATCGACTAGGTGTCGAGAAGGTATCGAGGAGACAGAAGAAATCTCGATCGATCCAAATGGTGTCGAGACAGGTGTCGAGAAAGAAGCATCAGACACATTCAAGGGAATCTCGATCGATCCATCAGGTGTTGAGGATGTGTCGAGGAGACAGAAACTTTCTCGATCAATCCATCAGGTGTCGAGGATGTGTCGAGATTGCGATAAGAAAAGGCTTAGTAGCTCGACAGATGATCAGGTATCGAGGAGGTATCGAGGAGGTGTCGAGCCAGCAGTGAAAAGCAGTTTTTCGAGAAGTGAAAAACACAGACATGAATGCAATCAAGACAAACACCTCAACCATGATCCAATCAACATAAAATGCTCTCAAATATCAACTCTCAATGAAAATATAAGCACATGGATCTCCCAAAAACTCACACACACACTAAACAAGTCTAACAAGTTTTATATTTCAAAAATTAAGTCATGACAGTTTAGTGAGCATACAAAAGCACATGTAAAACCTTTGTGATGGCCAAATCACATTGTACCTGCACATGTATCAAAAGTAGCAAAGAATATTACGTGTTGTGTGTGAAAAAACATCGCAAGATTGCATATGTGTATACTTGTTATGACGATCTGAGATATGAGAAAATAACTTTAACTCACACACAATCATAACTGTTTGATGGGGACTATTACCTTCGAGGTACATCCTATAACTCTCACATCTCCTAGAATACACGCTTGCAACCATTTTAAAGCATTTTTAATCTTTTTGCTTTTTATTTCTTTGCATATTTTCTTTTTAAACATATCATACATGGGCTTATAAGAAAGAAAAGAAATACCCATTGATATTTGACATTTCAATTTTGCTATGCCTAAGCACACAAATGTCATTGACATCACACTTTTGCTATGCCGAAGCATACAGATGTCATTAATGATTGGCGGGCAACAGTGGTGAGATGGTTATTTATGCCTTTCTCTTAGGATTTTCTAGTCCTACCCGTCAAAAAGAGTGATATGAGTGTTAAGTTTAAAGAAATAACCTAATCTTACTCATCACAAACAAGAGTCACAAAGCTCACTTGCTTAGTTGTGCATAGGGATGCTCATCTAAGCTACAAGAGATACAAAGTTTAGAAAATTTTGTTTCATTGGCCATCCAAGGTACACAAGTACCAAAGTACACAAAACACACACTGTTTTTGTATTTTTCAATTTTTCAATTTTTTTTTTAATATCAAAAACAAAATAAACAAAACTGAAAATAAACACACAAAGACATGTTAACAAAGCAAAAACAATGCATAAAACTAGACTGACTCAAAAAAAAATGCAAAACAAACAAGCAATGCAACACACAAAAAAAAAAAGGGAGAAGAAAGTGATGAAATCACTTTGAGTCCTTTTTCTTCCACACCTTGGAAGAGCCTTTCCTTTGATTGAATCCTTGAACTGGCAGTGAGGGGGAAGAATTGAAGCCGTTCAAGTTCGAAAGGAACATGATGGCTTTAAGAAGATCTCCAAGAGGAGCAAGAGAGGATTGAAGCTTGTTGGAAATTTAGACCCCTTAAACCACAATTAGATTGCGTAGCCTAGATTAATTAGCCAAGTTGTTACTTAGTCAAATTAAACAATTCTAGGTTAAAACAATCAAATAATCATATCAAGCATATAAAACATATAAAGCAGCGGAAAATAAATAACACAAGATATGATCACCCAGGAAAACCAAACCGGTAAAAAACCTGGGGAGGATTTTACCCACCGATCCTCAAGGCAAAACGGAATCCACTAAGAAAGAATTGAAGTTCTTACAAAAGGACTTACAAGTTCCCCGCTTGACTTCCTAATGCTACACACCAGTAGTAACTTCCTGACACGACCACGCGCAGGCTCCGAATCCACGGACTACTTCTTTCTTTGAACTCCTTCTTCAAGTACAAGCTCCTCACTTGTTTTTCTTTAAGCTTCAATGGTTGCAACCTTGTTGATCATCAAGATGTAGATAATCTCTACCTTGAAAACCCTAAGTTTATGTGAAGGAAAGCTCCTCAAAGATCTCACAAGAGATTCACATAAACAGCAAATATGAGCAACAAAGACTTAGAGAGGTTTAGGAACAAAACCCTAATAAAAGGAGGCACAAGAGGCACTCTAATCTCTCTCTCTAAAAGTCTCAAAAACGTTCTAGGGTTTCCCTTATATATAGGAGTGTTTTACTTGGACCCCAAGACATTTAAATAGAGTTTGGGCTGAACTGGAACTCTGCAGAAAAATAAATCTGTACGTGGTTCGATCGATCGAGTCTAATTTTCGATCGATCGAGACTTACAGATTTAGTCCAATAAATTCTGCAATTACTCGATTCCAATTTTACAAATAAACATACTTTGAGCAAGCCTAAACCTAGACTAAATGTTTTGATCATGGTTTGCCAACAAAATACAAATTGAAGTTCTAATACATTAATTCCTAATTTCTTAGAACCCAACAATCTCCCCCTTTGGCAATCCGTGACAAAACACATCACAAACATGAAATGCTCAAAGTTACAAATAGCCCAATACAAAGATAATGCTCATAACAACAAATCCAATCTTAACACTATCCATCAGTTGCAAGTGTAGACAGCAGCAAAATTGAATGCACCTGTATACTTCCTGAAACACTAAACAAAACGCATAAACGCATGTGTGACAGAAAAACAGTAAATCAACAAATAAATTCTTGACTTCACAAAACACAAAACAAAGACATATATCATGAGTAACTCATAAATATAAATCAATGAGCAGTGAACAAGAAACAGAAATAAAAACAAAAGTAAACTAACTCTCCCCCTAAGTTAGATACAACAAAAAGTTTTTATTTTCTCCCCTTTCAAAAACAATTTCAACTCCCCCTAAACAAGACAAACATGATTCCCATAAATCAATAATTTCTCCCCCTTTTTGTCACGTATTGACAAAGACAACTCATACAAAGAGTAAACAGTCAACATACGCAATAAAGGATAAGAGAAAACAGAGAATCAAGAGGACAAAAAATCAGCTCTATAGAAAATAAAGACAGCTCCCCCTATGAACAACACAGGTTAAAAAAAAAACTTTTCTCCCCCTATAAAAATAGGAAAAACAAAACAAGTTGTGGGAAAAACAGTTTTGGGGAAACTTTAGGAGGGGGGGAAAATCAGCAGTAGCAGCACCTACAGGATCAGGAACAGCCTCACCAACAGGATCAAAGTTAAAAACACACAAATCAAAGTTAAAAACTAAGATGAGGATACACATGAAGAAAAAAATATTCTCTCTTTCAATAAAATGCAAACATGGCATTATGTGACCCATAAACAGTTGCATGAGTAGAGAAAATATTTGCACATTGATTATCCATCATATCTCTTAAGAAAAATATTTTCTACAGTTCACACATAAGAAATAGCATATACTAGAATGTACAAAACTCAAAAATTAATCAATCAATTTTTTGATCAAGTTGAGTACCCAATGTAGCAAAGTGTATGCATGCTATGTGTGAAAACAATGTGAGATATGACAGCAAAACTGCAAGATGGATACAAAAATCAATGCAATGCATGTGAATCTTAAATACAAACCAAGGGCAGACTGCATATTAGCACAAAAACAATATAGAATAAAAATCTATATAATGTATGAACAATTACAATGACATGATGCATGTACTAATGCAGTAAAAATTAAGTTCAATTGAGATCAAATTGACAAAATCGGCTTGAGCATAGGGTTTCTAACAAAAACCCCAAAATTGAAAACCACTTGTTGAATTTTTTAAACAAATTGATGAATTGAGCATTACAAAACACAGCACATAGATTATAATGCCTAATTTCATCAAAACAACAAGCCAATTTCATCAAATTCAACTCAATTTCACAAAAGCCCCAATTCGGATCAAGAACAAACCCTTTTTAAAAAAGCTTCTCCACGATCTTCGATCGATCGAAAATTACATTCGATCGATCGAATGACACAGTCATTCTGAGACAATTGAGGGCACTTTTTCGATCGATCGAAAAACACACTGGATCGATCGAAATAGGCAGAGGCACACTGAATTTTGGGGAAAAACACAGTTTTGAAAAATTGCAAACCCAAAATTTTTAAACCCAATTTTCTCAAAAACAAGTTTCAATCATTTTCCCATTGAATTTTCTTAAGCAACAAATATGCTGTGCACAAATCTCAAGATATTTTCAAAATTTTCAAACTTGAAACACATTTTGCATTAAAATCAAGGAACTTTTAATCTTAGATGGCCACAACAAAATCACACACAATATAATGTACCAAGTTTAACAAAGAGTAACTTGTGTAGTGTGTGCAACTAGCAAAAGCTTGAGATACATGTGAGGTGATATGTGAATAGCAATCAATCACAAAGTCTACAAAATTCATCACATAGAATTTAAAAGAGACTATCACCTAAAGAGTTACATCCTATAACTCTCACATCTCCTAGAACAAAAGCTTGCAATCATGTAAGTTTCTTGCATTTTTGCCTCTTATTTATATATGAATTGGCATTCAGCCTAATAGTACACACCGGTTTGAATTAAGTGAATTGGCATCAAGCCTAATAGTACACACCAGTTTTAATTTAATTGAGGCTACACCTTATGTTCTTTTTGTGCATGTGCTATACTTTCTCGAGCACAAAATCTTATGATATGCACTAAGGTGTTCATGATTGGCTAGTGAACAGTGGTGAGATGGTTATTTATGCCTTTCTCAAAAGGATCAAGTCCGACAGTCAAATAACATGTGACTTCAAGATCAAGATAAAGTGATAAACAACCACACACATCTTTCCCACACAACATGCACTACAAAGCTTTAACTAGTAAAGTGCAATAAATAAGCTCATCAAAGTTAAACAAGGTACACAAGACATGACATGTGTAAAAAGATTGACCAACTTTGTTTTTCAAAAATCAAGAAAAATAGTGTTTAACATAATTTTTGCTTTCTCCTTTTTCTCCTTTTTTTATTTTTATTTTATTAAGAGAAAACAAATAAATCCTAGAATGAAATGCATGAATGTAATGCAATGCAAGTCCTAGAACAAAAACACAAAAATCTTTTTGGTTTTAACAAACGTTATAACCACTTGTTGAGATTTTGAAAAAACTTATGACCAAAAACAAAAACACACATTGTGCTAAATGATCAATGCAAATACAATGCATGACAGTGCTTAACTAAGCTATAGAGGGTACACAAACAAGAAATATCAATTTCTTAATTAACCCATGAGTACATGTACAAACTAGTACATCCTCACACAAAATCAAAAATAGCTTAGCACAAACTAATCAAAAATAGCTTAGCACAAACTATTCAAGTTTCTCCACAATGTCAAGCATGTTCTAAATCAAGAGAGATATCAAAACTCATGTAATCCTCAAGAAAAATAAAACAAGACACAAAATAAAATATTTTTGTCTTTTTGAAATTTTTCAATGTTTTTGGATTTTTTTTTTAAATAAAAAAAAGAAAAAAAAATAAAGCAACCAAAAACAGAAACAAGACATGTCCACAAACAATAGAAAGAATTAAAACAGGGACAAGTCAGCAACACTCACCTTAAAGGCTCTTTTCTCACCCATATAGCACGAGTCTTCGGCTTTGTAGGTGAAAATCCATGAGAAGCAGAGTGTATTTGAGGGATTACACCAATCTTCTGAGACAGACTAAAATCCTGCAAATTCCTTTCACAAGCCAACAAGCTTAAATTTTTCAAAATAATATGAAACAATTTATATGGACTTATGGCAGGAGCAATATCATCACATATCCTAGATTGACATACAGAATGCTTAAATTTCAATTTATGACAATTAGGACGAATGTGACCGGAGACACCACAAAAGTGACAAACAGGAACAAATTTAGGAACATCAGTATTCCTAACAGCAAGTCTAGTCTCAGATTTCAGTTTTTGCCTCAACAAAGAACAATTTGGTCTAATATGACCAACAACACCACAATGGTGACAAGTAGGCACAAAAACAGATTTATTATGCTCTCTAACAGTAGGATTAGACTTAGGTTTAGAAACTTCAGCGTCTACATCAGAACTTTTACCTTTGTCTAACCTAGCACAATAAGCCTTTTCTTTATTATTCCTCTTAAAAGGAGGGATATAAACTTTTTCAGTTTTAGGCTTAAGAGAAACAGAAACAATTCTGTTATCATCAGCAGGCTTGGCACAAGTCAAATTTTCAATTTTAGCTTTAGAATCAACTAACTCTTGTTCCAAGCTTTTCATCTTCTCATCTTGAGAGGAAATTTGATTTCTCAAAAATTCATTCTTTTTATTAGATTCAACTAATCTAACAAACAATTCCTCTTTTTCAAGATTAGCCAATTTTAACTCTTCTTTAAATTTCTTAGCAATTTTCAAAGATTTAGATAATTCCTTACGAAGAGTTTCAAAAGCATCAAAAAAATCAGCAGAAACAATAGTGTCCTTTTTATTCAAAACATCACAGGCATCAACAAAATCAGCAGAAGCATGAACAGAAACATGATCAGAAAGACACTTTAAATTATCCATGACAACAGGGGTCAAGGATCAGCTCAGAGATCAAAAGATCTACAACAGAAGAGCTACCCGCTCTGATACCACTTGTTGGAAATTTAGACCCCTTAAACCACAATTAGATTGCGTAGCCTAGATTAATTAGCCAAGTTGTTACTTAGTCAAATTAAACAATTCTAGGTTAAAACAATCAAATAATCATATCAAGCATATAAAACATATAAAGCAGCGGAAAATAAATAACACAAGATATGATCACCCAGGAAAACCAAACCGGTAAAAAACCTGGGGAGGATTTTACCCACCGATCCTCAAGGCAAAACGGAATCCACTAAGAAAGAATTGAAGTTCTTACAAAAGGACTTACAAGCTCCCCGCTTGACTTCCTAATGCTACACACCAGTAGTAACTTCCTGACACGACCACGCGCAGGCTCCGAATCCACGGACTACTTCTTTCTTTGAACTCCTTCTTCAAGTACAAGCTCCTCACTTGTTTTTCTTTAAGCTTCAATGGTTGCAACCTTGTTGATCATCAAGATGTAGATAATCTCTACCTTGAAAACCCTAAGTTTATGTGAAGGAAAGCTCCTCAAAGATCTCACAAGAGATTCACATAAACAGCAAATATGAGCAACAAAGACTTAGAGAGGTTTAGGAACAAAACCCTAATAAAAGGAGGCACAAGAGGCACTCTAATCTCTCTCTCTAAAAGTCTCAAAAACGTTCTAGGGTTTCCCTTATATATAGGAGTGTTTTACTTGGACCCCAAGACATTTAAATAGAGTTTGGGCTGAACTGGAACTCTGCAGAAAAATAAATCTGTACATGGTTCGATCGATCGAGTCTAATTTTCGATCGATCGAGACTTACAGATTTAGTCCAATAAATTCTGCAATCACTCGATTCCAATTTTACAAATAAACATACTTTGAGCAAGCCTAAACCTAGACTAAATGTTTTGATCATGGTTTGCCAACAAAATACAAATTGAAGTTCTAATACATTAATTCCTAATTTCTTAGAACCCAACAAAGCTGATTTTGGCTTCCAGATGATGTCATACTATTGCTCTGTTGGGTGGCTAGCCACTTGTAGCAATTTGGTCGAGTGTGACCGGCAGCTCCACAATGATGACAGAGATGCTGCTTCTTTTGTTTAGGCTTTTGAGAGTTAGCCTTCTTAGTCCTAGGGTTTTTAGCATCTTTCTTATCTAACTTAGGGGGTGCTCCTAAGATGGATTTACCCTTGTCTATGTTCTCACTAGCTAATTCAGTTGTAACATCAATGTTTTCAATTTTAATAGTATTAGCAGGAGGAACAAAAACAATAGAACTAGTAGAAGCAGAATTAGAGAAAGAAAGACCATACCCTAAACCAGTTCGATCTGAAGCAGATTTCTAGTTGCTTAGCATCTCATCAAATTTTGCACTTGAAGTCCTCTCCAGTTGAGCTCTGACTTGAAACAGCTCTGCTTCAAGCTTCTTGGTCTTCTCAGCCAGGAAGTTGTTTTCAAACCTCAGCACTCCAATAGTTTGATTTGCCTCATCAAACTTTGTGGACAATTCTTCTCGATCAAGTTCCACATCACTGAGCTTCTTGGTGGCCAGCCTGTATAACTTCTCATGCTTTTCAGAGAGCTTGTAAAGCTTCTCATAGGCTGAATGGATATCATCTTTGTCATCCATCTTTTCACATTCAGTATCCACCAATTCTTCTTCTTGTTCCACTTCTTCAGTAATCCCTTCAGTAGGATTGACTGTGGCAGTGAAGGCATTTAAGATTCCGTTATCCTCACTGTCGGAATCATCTTCAGGCTCAGTGTCACTCAGGGTTGCAGCAAGAGCCTTGCTCTTCCCAATGCTCTTCAGATATGTAGGACACTCATTCTTCATGTGTCTAAACCCATGATACCCAAAACACTTGGGTCTTGCCGGAACAGTGTACTGACCGCCTTCTTTAGCATCCTTCCTTCCTTTGTCTTGGCTCTTGAACTGTGAAGAACTGGATTGCCTACGGTCCTTGTCGAAGCTCCTCCTATTGGCATTCTTCATAAACTTCTTGAACTGCCTTGTAATGTAGGACTTCATTTTGGAATCTTCATCATCGGAAGACTCATCTGTATCACTGCTCTTTGCCTTCAGGGCCATGCTCTTGCCCTTGCTTGACTTGCCTATTCTTGATAGCCCTAGCTCGTAGGTCTGCAAGTTCCCAACCAACTCAGTCAAAGGAATTTTAGCAATGTCCTTTGATTCTTCTATTGCCATAATCTTGGCATGAAATCTCTCAGGTAGAGATATGAGCACCTTCCTTACAACCTTGGGTTCAGGGATGGTTTCCCCAAGATTGAAGGCTGAGTTTACTATGTCCTTAAGTTTGGCATAGAACTCATCAAACGACTCATCCTCCTCCATCTTAATTTCTTCAAAGCTAGTAGTGAGCCTCTGTAGCTTTGAATCTTTGACAGCCTTTGTCCTTCATAGGTTGTCTGGAGGATGGTCCACGCCTCCTTAGCAGTTTCTGTTGAGGATATCTTCTTGAACTCCTCATTGGTGACTGCGCTAAATAAGGCATTCAACGCTCTGCTGTTGAAGTTTGCCGCCTTGATCTTGGCTTCATCCCAATCGGCCGGCGCTTCTATTGGCTTGGTCCAGTCAATCTCAACAGCTTGCCACACCTTCTCATCTAAGGACTACAAAAAAGCTTTCATGCATACTTTCCAGTAGGCATAGTTAGTCCCATCAAATAAAGGAGGTATGATTAGAGATTGTCCTCTATCCATGACAAACAGGGGTCAATAGATCAATCATAGCAAAGATTAAACCTAATCAGAGTGTGCCTGCTCTGATACCACTTGATAGGCCACAAATTGAATGACCCATTGTGATTTAACCTAATTAATTAATTTAGCCAAGTTATTAATTAATCAATTTATTATGCAAACGCGTGGCAGCACAAACAAATCACCAAAACTAAATATGCAGCAGAAAAATAAATAACTCGGTGATTTGTTCACGAATGGGGAAAACCCTAACGGCAAAAACCCCACTAGGTGATTTTCAGGTCACCACTCCCGAAACTCCACTATTATCAAATCAAGCGGTTACAAGTAAAGGAATCCCAAGTACCTTACCAACCTACAGTTGAACCCTTACCCCAATACCCAATTGGACTTGATCTGTAGTGACAGTTTCTCCTTTTGATGCACGGCTCCCAAGTACGTGACTAACCAGATGCGCGAATCCCAGTACGCGACTTCAAACACCAATTTTAGAAAGAGAGGTTGGTTGCAAAGTTCTTCAGATCATCCTATGCAATGAGGATCACGAAGATGCTTGGTCACAAAACCCTATGGTGCAAATACACAGCAACTTCTTGAAGAAGGATGAACTAGGTCAAGTACTTCGTCTTAGATCACAATATGCTTGAACAAGGATTGCTCAATGCTTTTGCAACTTGTGCCTTTTTTTGACGGCTCTTAAAATACTCCTTAAATATGTTTAGGGTTAGAAGAAAAGAAGGCCCAAAAACACATTCACGGATCCCAAGAAAATCAGATTGGAATTCTGACTTTTTAATTCTCGACAGATAGCAGCTGTCGAGGTAGCTATCGAGCAGGTGTCGAGCATTAAAAACTGTGCACTTCAGCTTGCTTTTTCTTGGACAGACTTGATGACTTCAACACTTGATCTTGAAACCTTGTTTCTTGAAGTATTAAAAACACCTAGAACTACCCAATTATAAGTAGAGTGCATTTTGTCAAAGGATTAGCCAATTTACATAAAATATGACATATGTTCCTATCATGTGAACACATATGTCCTAACATAGACAATGAAAGTATGAAACATCTTATTTGAACCAATGAAATAGGTTTGGGGTTCAAATTTACGATGTTTTAGTTATCATTTAACTCTAACAATTTAGTATTAAATAAGTGGGCTAGGATGTGATGGGATCAGTAGTAAAGCAATATGCTCTTATTTTTGCATAAACTGGGAATATATTAGATGAACAGAAATATTACAAGAACACCATGACTATAATACATAGAACAACATCAACACACAAACCAGTCTAAAACAAGACATACGTAGTCTGTAGAACCACCAAACTGATGAGAGGTAATAGCTGGAACCAAAACAAAACACAACTGGACCATTATTAACCACGACGACTCTGGGATGAGACAAAACCCATGGAGTCCCAATATAGACACTGCCACAAAAAGGTGGGGCATGTATCATACAGAACTTCCCTTTCCGATTGAAAAGCACCCCTCTTTGCTAGTAAGTCAGCACAGCTATTATCCTCTCTCCATATATGCTCAACGCAAGCCTCCCAACCCTTATTGAGGAGCCACTTGCAATCCAAAATCAAGTTAGAAAACTCCATAGGGTAATCCTCTTTAGTATTCAACCATTTTTAAGCAAGAAGAGAATCTGTTTGAAGACAAACTCGGTGGTGACAATTGACCCATGCTCGAACCAACACCTCCCTAATACCCTAAAGTTTGACCATAGTATTATTGGTGACTCCCAAGTGCAAGGAGAAGCCCTAAAACCATTCACCATTGGCTGCACATGCCACGCCACTCGCGCTGGGTATCCTAGGGTTACCTAACGAGCTTCCATCTATATTGAGAGTAACATACGGTAAAGGAGCTGGGCTCCACCTAATGAATTTAAGTGAATACGGGGATGAGTGCCCTGCTGGAACGGCGCTAAGGAAGAAAAAATCCGTGGCATGAGATATAGCATTTTGTTTTAAAGTATGATATGGTATGAATGTCCTTGTAAATATCAATGAATTTCAACCTAACCAAATTGCCCAAATGGTAAAAGCAAATATAATGTTCCATGGGATATAACAAGAAGGTGAATTAAGTTTGGAATTAAGTTTACACCAATCATGGAGCTCAAGCCTAAAGAAGCCACAAATAAGTAAGTGCGTTGGAAAGCAGGACCAAATGTGTCGTGCAAAGTGACAATCACGAAGAACATAATCGACGTTTCAACCTCATTACAATGGGGACATGCTTGGTCATTCAAGGCAGTATGAGAGAAAATGACAGATTTGGTAGGAATGCAATGGTGAGCACACTTCCAAACAAAAAGTTGAATTTAGGTGGTATCTTTAATTTCCAAATCCATGACCATGTTACCGTCGTCCTCCTTGTTACACCGTTGGATATTGGTAAAAGAGAATGGTAAGCAGATTTTACTGAGCAAATACCAGCTTGATGGTCCCAAACACGGTCATTAGTAAGAGACAATGTGGATGGAGAACCAGGAATAGGTAGTGGCTGAGCATAGATAAATTGGGTTATTGTTGATGGCAAAACCATACTGAGTGGTGTGAAATCCCTTTGGTGATTGTCATTGATCATTCTAGCAACCTTGAAATCATATTCTTGAGGAAGAAGTGGGCCTTGAATGAGACCTCGAATTGGTCCAGGCAGAAGCCAATGATCTGTTCAAAAATTTATGCTATGACCGTTACGAATAACCCACCGCAAGAGGTCCCGCCCCCGTAAAAGAGCCTTCCACGAGTGAGATGTTTGGTAATGTTTTTGAGAAAGAAATTTGGCTAATAGAGAATGCGGGTTCCTCCATATCTACCACGCTTGATTCATAAGAAAGGCATCATTGGTAGTTTTGGAATCCCTAACACCTAGACCACCACAAACCTTAGGCTTGGTAAGCGTCTCCCAATTAATGAGGTGCACATATCGGTGCGTTGGCGTGTCACCCCATAAAAAGTCTCTTATTGACTTGTCTATACTGCTCGTAGTACTCCTAGGAAGAACCGTTGTTTGCATTTGATAATAGGTGAGGGGAGAATGGATGGATTTAACCAACGTTATCCTACCTGCTTGTGAAAGAAGTTTAGATTGCCAGGCGCATATGTGGGTGTGGATTTTGTCCAGTAAGGGCTGAAAAGCCATTATCGATTTTCGTTTAGTAAAAAGAGGCATGTGTAGATATTTACCAAGGTCTTGAACAATAGGTATGTTAGTGAGTGAAGATATACTACGCTAGATCTCCAAAGAAGTGTTTCATGAGAAGAATAATTTAGATTTAGTAGCACTACAAATCTGGCTTAACACCTCACAAAAGTGCTAAAAAAGATTAAAGAGGGTCATGCAATCTTGAATATTTGCCTTGGCGAAAAGGAAAATATCATCTACAAACAAGATATGGTTAAACCCAATAGGTCAACGGCCAACCCGACTAGGAGAGAGTTGTTTAGTATGAATAGCCTAGTCTAACGATAATGTAAGTGATTCGGGCAAAGAATGAAAAGATACGAAGATAACGGATCTCCTTGCCTAATGCCTTGGGATGGATGGAAGGGTGCACTCGCCACTCCATTCCATAAAATAGAGACTGAGGAGGAAGATATACACGCCATGATTAAATCGATAATAGGAGTGGGAAAATGGTAGAAAATTAAGGTATACTTAATGAATGACCATTCCAATTTATCATATGCTTTCCCTCGCTAATGGTGAATAAAATGAATAAGCTCTTAAGCAAGGCTGTAGTTCTCCGTCACTCGTCTACTTGAGACAAAATCAGATTGGGCAGGATGAATCATGGCCAGAAGAAAAGGTTTCAGCCTATTAACTAGAAGTTTGGTTAGTAGTTTGTATAAAGTATTACATAAACTAATAGACCGTAACTGAGAAACTGTTTCGGGATTGGGAACTTTAGGAATGAGCACCAATTTTATCTAGGTTAAATCTTCTAGGATACATACTATAATGAATAGTGTTTGAATAAACTTTGCTATATCTGCACCCATAATTTGCCAATTATGTTGATAAAAATAGGTATGGAAACCGTTTGGTCCCAAAGATTTTAAAGGATGCATAGTAAAGAAAGTGGCACGTATTTCCTCTTTATTCGGAAAATGGATGAGAGTGTCGCAGAAAGCTTGAGGGTTGAAGTCTGATGAGGAGAATAACAACTGTGGGGGAGGCAATGATGTATTCGACGACCCAGATAGGAATAGATGCTGAAAGTGAGTGATGACATGGTTATGAAGGTCAGAACCCCAGAGCCATTCCTCGGACTCATCTTTTAGGGTGACGACATGTTGACGTGCATGTATAATTTTAGCTTGGATATAAAAAAGGTGTGTGTTGGCGTCCCCATAGGATAGCCACAGTATTTGAGATTTCATCTGCCAAAGTAGGAATTCTTGGTATAAAATAGCATTATACTGATTAATTAAGAGATGTTCTAGTTGTAATAAAAAGTGGGAAGGATGGCGACATAAGGCTCGTTGGGTACCTAAAAGACAAGCACGAATGCATTTTTTTTTATTTTGGGCAACTTGACCAAAAACATGAGTATTCCATTTAGCTAGACAACCTTGAAGGTGATGAATTTTTTTTAAAATTATTCGTGAAGTTGTCCAACCCCATAACATGGGTTTCATATGATAACCAACACTTAGTGATAAGTTGGTGGAAAAGAGGGTGGGTCTGCCACATAGGTCGAAAAATAAATTGTTTTACTAGAGAATGCCGCTCCCACCCCTCAGTGGAAATAATAATTGGGTAATGATCAGAATGGAACCTAGGTAAAGTAAGACAATGATTTTTTGGAAATAATACTTACCACATAGCATTTATAAAGGCCATATCCAATTTTTCCTTAATGTGCCGCCGCCAATCCTAATTCTTATTCGTCTAGGTGCAATTGGGTCCACTAGTAGCAAGATCAAAAAGACCACACTGATTTAAACATTCATGAAAAGCATGCACACATGATGCAATAAGTGGCCGCCCTCCTAGTTTGTCCGTTGTATCTAAAAGTTCATTAAAATCACCCATAACTAACCATAGCATATTATATTTAGAAGCGACATTCTTAAGATGTGTCCATAAATGCATGTGTTTATGAAGAATAGGAGAAGCATAAATAGCAAAAAATAACCAGGAAGTAGATTGAGAAGAAGAAGGTACCCTGATGATCATGGTTGCGCTTTGCTCAGTAGCTCGAACGACATCCACATTGCATTCACGGTCATCCCACAACACCCATATCCCACCAGAGAGACCTATTCAATCCACACAAAAATGCCTAGGAAGTCCCACCTGACCAATAACATGCTTTGCATGATTGCCACTGATACATGGCTCAAGTATAACAAGTATGTTCGGACCATACGTATTGATAAGGTCCTGCACATTCAAGTGAAAGTGGACATTCCCAGCTCCTCTAACATTCCAGGTTGCAATCTTCATGAATGGTGACGGAGGAGGGTGGAATCGACACGGAGGTGAGGTCTGAGAGGTTGATGGACACATCCTCCCTTGTGGAGAGAGCAATAGCAATGGATGTAGCACAGTCAAAGGGTCCTAATAAATCTTGTATTACTGTG
Organism: Quercus glauca; assembly: GCA_023736055.1. Classification (NCBI taxonomy): domain Eukaryota; kingdom Viridiplantae; phylum Streptophyta; class Magnoliopsida; order Fagales; family Fagaceae; genus Quercus; species Quercus glauca. The sequence goes on from CM043318.1 coordinate 101,621,197, forward strand.
GCAATACCACCCGCCCTAAGCACGATATGACACTGACAGCCACAGTTCTCTACCAGTTGGAAAGATGGATTATGACTAACTTGTTGAGTTAGGTCTTCATCAAGTACATTAGCTCTTCCCCGGTCAGGAAGTTGAATGTGGGGAAAAGTAACTCTTCGCTTACAAAGATCATGTTGTCATGTACATGAAAGGTCTGCCTTGGTGGTGGGTCAGGTACTCTTCTTATGGCCCAACGTCATGGGCAAACTTGACGAGTTTGAACCTGAGCTGCTCTTGGGGAGGAAGGTGGTGTGGGAGGCACCAGCTTCTGAGTCATCATCTCCCAATCTTGATGAGAAGGATTGAGATTGTCCATACGATTAGGGATAATGTGTGACTGCCATTGTATTAGAGTGGTGGGATGGAAAGCAACTTGAAGAATCAGAATGGGCTGTGGTAAGCATAGAGGGTAGATGGGGGACATGTAAGGGGTCAAGTAGTCCACTAAAGCTGAAGGATAGAATGGTTGTGTGTTAGGGTTGAGATTGCTAAAACTTGAATTCTCGTGATGGTGGGTAGGTGAAGATGGTGGGGAGTCAGAGTTGAGGGAGTGTGGGAGGTAGGGAGGGTGGTTTGTCATGGTGACTGCCAGAAGTGTTTGAAGTGTGAGTTAAGGAAGAATGGAAGGACGTTGGCCCCTTAGAATTAGATATAGGAAGATTTGTGCATGGAAAAGTGTTTCCATAGAGGTGAAACATGGCCACTTATGTGTCAAGAACATCCAAGGTGGAAGTCGTAAAGGGAACTCGCATTAAAGAGGTGCACTCATTATGTGCCAAATCCAAGCATTCACCTGAGAGTTCTGCCAAATGGGAAAATCGATTCTGTAGTGGGACATGATGGCTTGGTTTAGAGTCAGAAGTCTTTGATGAAGATTGGTTTATGTGATCGATGTGGGAAAGAGGGTCAATTGGTCCAACATTTGAAGTGGGCAAGGTCATCATGCCATTCTTGATGTGACGTAAGGTAGCCTCAGCATGACATGTATGGAGCCCAACTATCCGAGTGGGTTTATTCCTCACATTAGAATGTTGCCTGGGAGTCCGACACGTCACCAACATCCAGGGACCGAACTTATGAGAGACTAGATTGTTGTCAGCTCGCACTAAGACGGGTTGGGAAGAGTGGGAGTCGCTTTGGGTTTCGTTAACGCCATGCATTGCTAATGGGTGAATTGGATAGTGCTCCAACTTGTGTCTGATTTGTCCACACGTAAAGCATAGGGTTGGAAGATTTTTATACTGCACAGCTTGGGTAAAACTACCTATTGTGACGTGATGCCACAGAAGTTTGTCCATCTCAAGTTGAACACAAATGCGCGCAAATCGACCTTTAGCGACAATGTTCATTATAGTGTCTATTTTTATGAATCGACCTATCTTATTCCCAATCATTCGTAAGATATTTGCATAAAAAAACTCAATAGGAAACTTAGGTAGCTGAATCCATGCAGCCAAGGAAGCCACCGTGGCCTTTGTTGCCTGAAACTTGGGTTCCCATTTACACACTGACAAATAGTTATCCCCCATAAACCATGGACCATGCTCGAGTACAGCAAGATAGTCAGGAGCCTGTAAAAACTTAACTAAGAAGAACTCATGCCCTAAATCAATCATATTAAATGTACCTTAGGGGCGCCAAATACCTTGGAGTCGTGCGAATAAGGCTTTGTAGCCGAAGGACTTACCTATGACCTTGACAATGATGTTGCTCATCCACGGAGCATAAATCTTTTCTCGAACATGAGATAGCAGAGGAATAAAGTGCTCTGCATGCTCCGGCTACAACAAAATGTATTTTTAGCAATGAAAATTAGTGAGGAAATATTTTTCATCACTAAAAATACAGATTTAGCGACGAAATATGGATTTCCTCTCTAATAATGGGAAAAAAATATAACATTTAGCGACGAAAAAGTAATTTTCGTCACTATTGTTGATCTAAAATATGGGCGCCAATGGGAGAAAACTTGCCGCGAACTTAATTAATCTATAGCGACAAAATATTTCGTCACTAAAAGTTGAAATTTTTAGTGACGAAAGAGTTCATCACTGTAGGTGTTGCTGTGAATAGTATTAGCAATGAAAATCATTTCGTCACTAAAAGGAAGAATTAGCGACGAAAAACATTCGTCGCTAAAAATAATCAGGGTTTTTCATTTCACAATTTTATGACGAAATCAAAATTCGTTTCTAAAAGTGTTCTTTAGCGATGAAATCTGGAAGTCATCACTAAAAATCGTAACAAAAATTTGGTACCTATTGTGACGAAATTGGAATTTTTCGCTAAAGGTGTTAGTATTAATATGCCGTTTCAGTGTTTTAGATGAAACCCTAACATTTTTTTCTCACCCCCTCCCTCTCTCTCTCTTTGCCATTCACTCTCACTCTCTCTCTCTCTCTTCGCCATTCATTGCCGCTACCACCGAGCTCCCTTTGCCACTGCCGTCGAGCTCACTGTTCACTGTGTCGTCCATCTCTCTTCCTTTCTTTCTTTGAATCAAAGCATGCCGCTGCTGCTGCCAAAAGAGGACCATGCTGCCACCGCTGAAATAAGGTTTTGTCTTCAAATAAAGAATAGCATTCAGGTATATATATTTTTTTCCTTAAATTGCTTCAATTCATTATTCATATTTGTTAATTTTATTCTATTTGGTTCTTGAGAAAACCATAAGAAATACACATGCGGCCCACAAGAAATTCTAATCCAAGTGCTTTTGGGTGTGTGCGCTTTTGTTTTGTTTTTCATTCATATTTCATTAGAAATTACTCAAAAGTAGTAATTAACAAGTATGGTACAACTACAACTGCATTTTACTTATAAAACACACACACAGTTTTTAAGAGCATTAGCATTGGTGAATGCTAATGCCAAATCTAAGGAAAATTTAGCATTTTAAGCCTCAAAAACACTTACATCAGAGAATTGTAAACAGCAGTATTACAAATTTTTTGCAATACTGCTACAGTACAATATATTTTACTCATTTTCCCCCGAAATTTCTCTCTTGTCCCTCTCATTTTTTCTGTTCTCTTCTCTCTCTTCCTTCTCTGTTTCTCCATCTGCACTCTCATCTCTGAAGCTTCATTGCCGAAATTTCTCACCCATCTCCGAAATTTCTCACCCATCTCACACGGCCTCTCTCTCATTGCACCGGTGCTAGGTTTTGGATTTTTGAGGTTGGAGGTTGGATCAGCGTGGATCGGCGAGCTGGGTTTGGATCGGTGGGCTGGGATCGGTTGATGGCGAGCTCCGATGGTGGCTCAGGTGATAATTTTTTTTGAATGGGTTTGCTCCGGTGGCTCTAGTGATGATTTTTTTTTGAATGGATTTAAATGGGTTTGCTTCGGTGATGATTTTTTTTAATGGGTTTGCTCCGCTGGCTTTAGGGATGATTTTTTTTGAATGGGTTTGCTCCGGTGATGATTTTTTTGATCGGTGTGTGTGTGGCTGTGTGTGTGTGGCTGTGTGTGTGTGGTGATGGGATGCTGTGTGTGTGTGGCTTTGTGTGTGGGTTTGAATGGGTTTGCTCCGTGTGTGCGTGTGTGACTGTTGAAAAGCCCAGGAAAAAAATAGTTGGAAATAAATAATAAAGAAAGGTTAAAAAAATAATATTTTAATGAGTAAAAGAGTGAAATAGAAGTTTGGGATGTGGAGGTATTGTAAAATGGTGTGGTATAATGATAAAGTAGATTTTTAGAATTGCAAAATAGAATAGGATTGAAATTTTCTAATGCTAATGCTCTAAGGGAGGTTTTTGACTCTTTTGAGTTTTGTTTTGGTGGGGGTGTACGTACCTGCTAGGAAGAGAGAGGTTTAATTGTTTCACTGACAATCATAGCTGAAAAAATTAAAAGGATCTTGCGGTGTGAGTGGGTCACCATTAGGAAAGTCATCACGGAAGTGGTGCTTTTGTGAGTTTTGACTGGTGGGAAAGGTTGTGTTGTATTGTGTGTGAAGAAAGATAATGAAAAGTGAGAGGTGGAGACAGAATGTGAAATTTACAAGTAGAGAAGCTGAGGGAGGTTTAAAATTTTAATTAATTAATTCTCTTCACTACTTGCTTCATTTCTTTTCTACAGCTGATTAATTAATAGTAATGGTTGGTTCCTACTTTCTAGTAGTTTCTTTCCTACTCTTTAGAAATTAATAATAGTAAAACTGTACTCTGCTGCCTTGGTCTCCCTCTCCTTCCTAGTCGTTAGCTTTAAAATATATTTTTGTGGGTCTTGGATTTTATTGTATTCAAAAGTCTTATTTAGTTTTTGAAAATTAGGTGGAAGTACGGTGAAATGATTATGAAGTAGGAAAAAAAAAAATATATATATATATATATATATATAGATCAAAACACTGTAGTTTTGAACAACAACAATTACAACAAAAAGAAAAAAAAAAATGAAATATAGGTAAAAAATATTAGAACCGTGATATGTGTTTTACAAGAAGAGTGTGATCCTTTGTTATTTCTTAAGGTGGATATCTTTTAGCTTCAACTTCTTTTGCACACTAGTTTTTTAGCTTGATTCTTGAGTTTGCTGCAACGAGAGAGACTGAGAAATAAACTTAAGAATGAGAGTGGCTGCGGAGCATAAAAGAAGTACTTCTCTAAATTAGTGGTGTTAGGTGAGGTAGGTGTGATATTTAATTGTGGTGGCTGTGATATTTAATTAGTACTGTTTTCTTTGTACCTAGATACCCACGTTACTTTACAGCTCATTTACATTTCACATTTGCATGTTGCTCCTAGATAACCACAACACTACAACACCGGATTTAAACCCCAAAAAAAAAGTGGGACTAATTATAATTTATATAAGTACCAATTCTCAAATATATATATATATATATATATATATATATATATATATATATATAAGTACGAAATATATAAATATAATAATATACCAACCTTACTACAACTTTGTTATTATTTACTGTTAATTTAATACTTTTTTTTATTAGAGTTAATTTGATATTTAATAGATATAACTTCTTATATATAAGTTATAGATTAATTTTATAAATACAGTACAAGAAAACTAAACTCATATATATATAGGACTATCTGACCTTTTGCCTCTTTGGGGAAAAATAATTGGCGTTATGCCCCTGTTTTGAAACTATATAGGGACGTGCCCCTGTTTCGATACTCGGCTAACCTAAATTCGAGTTACTTAAAGTACTCGATTATACCAAAGCCGAGTTATAGGTAGGCTCTTGCCACGCTGGTCTTCCAGCGTGGCTTTTGGGCAATAAAATAATCCCGAGTAACTGTTTGTAATTCGGCAATAGGGAAACCGAGTTACTGACGGATTTCAAATCGCTTATTACCATGTGAAGCTGAACCCGATGAGTGGGAAATCGAGTTATTGAAGTTACTCAGCTTTGCTACGATCGAGTTGCTCTGCTACATTTTGACCCGATTTCAAATCAGTTATTTGCATGTGACCTGAACTCGATGACTTGGAAATCGAGTTATTAATATTACTCGACTCTGCTACAATCAAGTTGTTTTGCTATTTACTTCTACCATCCATAAATCAGCTTCTCATGCGATTCTCCTCATCATTTTCAGATCAGCTTCTCCTTATTTTCAGAATTTTCTGTCAAACGTTGGTGTTATCTCTCTATCATCTCAGGTGAGAAACTCATTTCCTTCTTTGAAATACATAGAGAATTTTATTGTGTAGGTAAAAGTAGTTGATGTAGATATTATAAAAGTTTATCAACCATAATGTATATTTTTGTTAGAGAAGAATTTTCATTTAATAGGTTGTATTACTTGTGATTTGGTATTTTATTGAATGAGTGTTATGTGAGTAGATTAGAGTTATTTTAGTTGTTTGGTGTTGTTTGGTGCTACAAGAAATGTACAATAATCTATAGAAACGGTTATGAGTGTTTTGTGTGTACATTGGGTTATATTAGGTATTTGCTGGTGTAAATTTCATTGACAAAAAAATAAAATTCATTACATTTGCTAAAACTAATGAACAGATAATCTTTAGATTTTTAAAAGTTGAATGTACATACTCATAATTGGTCAGACATTAACAACAACATTTTGTATTGCACACAACGTGTAGACATTAACAACAACGTCTAATGTATATGGTCAAATGTTAGTGTTAGTATTTCATTTTTAGCATGTAATAGTACACAAATTTATGAATGTCTTTGTTGTGTACCATTTTATGCAACATTACATTACTTACCACCAGTTGATGCACACTGTTAACTTGATCATTTGTTGTTATTGTATTCAGCGTCAATGTCTGGTTCTGGCAACCCAGAAATCTATAGGCCTCACGATGTGTTCACTGCTATGGGTCGTTACTGGGTATTGGAAGATGAGTTCAGCTATCCAATCAATCCAAATCTATGAAATAGTGCTTACATTCACAATACCATGAGACAAGAGTGGGCTTGGTTATTTCGTGAACAGCAAATGTTTTATGATTAGTTGGTTGGTTTTAAGTTGCCAGTGCCTCGATGACTCACATCGCAAATGCCTAGAGACACGATTGACGAACTTTGTAAAGCATTGAACCACATAAGAGAAGAAAATAATCGAATGAAGATACGTCTTAATCGATATCGTACCCAAGTCAAGATTCGAGAGTCAGTGGAGGGAGGGTGGTACGAGCACGCACAATTCATGCAATCACTTCTTGCTGATCCCATTTATCAGTCAGATGTGGAGATGTCAGATGAAGAGTAATCGTGTCGTGGTGTAATTAGACTTTGTTGGAGAACTATTTTGGTTAACTATGTTTTAAATGTATGTGTGTCACTTTTGTTGCATTTGTACTATGTAAACCTTATTATTGATTGTGAGGAGCATGCATGTTATTCGTAATTTTGATTATTCCCACATAACGCATAGAAGTTAAATATTCCCACACATGATGTTTTTCAATAAGTGCCTACAACATAACACATAAAACTTAAAATAACTTACACGATGTCACCAATATGCATGCATTGCATATTGAACAGTAATGCTACTAACATTATTAACTTAACCTTAGACACAACACACATACCACATAGGCATTCACTCTGACAGATAGTCCTCGTAGTTGAGGATATTGTTACGTTCCACCGGAGTGAGTTGCATGTTTGTTGCGGCGGCCAACTCTTCCGCCAGTTATAGCATGTGATACCTGGACCTACGAAGTATCATCAGATTGTTCTCTTTTTTTATTTTTGTCACTGCACGCTCATATTGGTGCATGTTTTGCCGTGGCAATGTGAGCGAGATACGGTCGACAAGAGGCACTCTGAGTCGCACGAGATCATCGTGTAGAGCGTTGGACTCGTTCACGCGAAAGTCCCACTCCCGCTGCAGTCCGGCATAGTATTCCATCTCGTCGGAATCTTTCTCCCTCCTATAGTTATTTGGAAAACGAGGTAGCATCCAATTGTGCGTTGACATTGGAAAATGTGACTTCTGATCGGTATGTGTAGATGTTTTGCAATGGTAGATGTAAATGGGACTTTGGTATGTGTAGATGTTTTGCAAGGTTAGATGTAAATGGGACTTTATATAGGAGTTTTGCAAGGGCAAGTATTCAAGTGGATGTGACCATATGTAAGGGTAAGTATTCACGTGAATAAAGATGATATGACTGGACAGTGTATTGTTCAATAAGGTGTTGAGGAGCACATACAAAACTGCGAACATGACTTGGCTATACAGTGGCACCTATTAGTGCTTGTGGTTAACTGAGGCAGCTGTTTGATATGGCTATAGCTTGTGCTACAGCAGCGGGCTGGTGATGTGTACTGCAAAGGAGGTTGTGTATTTATTCACGTGAAGACTATTCAGCATAGCATTCCTATGCTTCATCTGACATGACTTGATGAGACAATGCTGACTTGTGTTAAATATATTATAAACTTTTTCAGGGATGCTATGCATCCTTGAAAACGGTGCATTGCAAAAGGATGCATATCTGTGTATTGATGTGCGTGTAGGTGATATGAGTGGACAGGGTTCACACAAAGACTATTCAGCATTCCTGTGCTTCATCTGACGTGATTTGACGAGACAATGCTGAGCTGTGTTAAATGTATCATAAACTTTTCAGGGATGCTTTCTACAACCTTGAAAATGGTGCATTGCAAAAGGATGCATGTCTGTGTATTGACGTGCGTGTAGGTGATATGAGTGGACAGGGTTCACACGAAGACTATTCAGCATTCCTGTGCTTCATCTGACATGATTTGACGAGACAATTCTGAGCTGTGTTAAATGTATCATAAACTTTTCAGGGATGCTTTGCATCCTTGAAAACGGTGCATTACAAAAGGATGTATATCTGTGTATTGACGTGTATGTGGATGATATGACTCGACAGGGTTCAACAGTGCGAAGCTGTTGAGCAGCATATGCAACACTACAAACATCAGTGTAGCAATGGGGGACAGCTCACCCCCAAAATTGACGCATAAACTTTTCAAGGATGCTCTGTGTTTTCACGTCAATGTGGATGGGTACTTGTGGTCAGGGTTCAACAGTGCTGAGCTATCTACCGTAGCTACACTGGCTGCTCCCTATGGTGGTATTTGGCAAGTGGGATTGAAGAAAGCTAATAACAACATGCCAACATTGTAATGGTTGGTAGGATTTCGTTGAATACCATTCTATCTGTTATGGTTATTTTTTAGTCTTCAGATATCCACTGAGATTCAATACCCACCCAACAAGAACTGTAAATTGGAAGATTATTAGGTAGAAATAATATACTTAGATGAAGATGAAATAAGCATATCCCTCAGATGATTTGCTGAAAAAACATGAAGTCGAAGAAAAGTTTGTTACGAAAAAATTTTATTCTACATAAAGACGAAGAGAGAATAAGTGAGTGGTTAGTCTGGTTTGGATGAGTCTGTATGTAATGTATCTGTATAATGTAGTACACTAGCATAACTAAGATACATGGATACGGGTATATGATACAGCGACTCACGGTGTCATATATATGAATTATTTGTATTATTGAATCATACGTGTGGTTGGTCTGTGTGGTTTGGATGAGTCTGTATGTATTGAATCTAATAAATTTTCCTACAAGTAATGTGCAATAAATGTAAGTTGGGTGATGAGTGTTATGTGGGTAACATTTCAAATTACACAGACAGAATATTGGAAACATCAACATATCTAAGGTTTTTCCTACACTACAAAGCATAGGACATTGTCTAACCAAAGTACAATAATCATATGTAGCAACAAAGAGCAAAACCCAAAAAATAAGCCAGTGATTTCATATACACTTAGCCAATCCATTGAAAACATTGCAACATACCGACATTGCAATGTAATACATTACCAGTTTCATGTCACGCATGGTGGAAGGGAGTATTATTTTGAACAAATGTGAGTGTCTACACCTCGACGGTGATGGTCCCAATTGGGCCCCACTCTACTCCGGCGAGTCCTTGCATTAGGAGCCATATGGTTTTTTTGTGAAAGAGTGGTTTGTCTGTGTGGTTTGGATGAGTCTATATGTATTGAATCTATGCGTAAATATTCATATTAAATTTTCATATGTAGCAACAAAGAACAGCAGGGAAAAAATGAGAAACTGATTTCATATAAACTTAGCGAAAACTAATGAACAGTTAATCTTTAAATTTGCAAAAGTTGAACGTACATATAAATACTCATCATTTGTCAGACATTAACAACAACATCTTGTCTTGCACAAAATATGTAGACATTAACAACAACGTCTAATGTTCGTAGGTAGACATTTTTGGAAATCATCATTGCTTGAATCTGAAAAGTCTGAAATATCTCTTTCATCATCTAACGTAGTAATTTCATTGATAGACTTCATGACTCGCTCTTGCGCCTTCCCCTTTAGATGCTTCCTTGCTTTTTGGATTGCATGAAAACGGTCTATTCGTCTTTGCATTTGATTGTTCTCTTATTCAAGACGAGCAAGTATGTTGGCAGGTTCATCTCTAGGTAACTCGGCTGAGCGTGTCTTAGGAACTCATAACCTGTGCCATCGACAATACACCTCCAACTCACACCTCTTCTCGTATAGGACTGACCATGGTGGTTCTGATACGGTGAACTCTATTGCGGTGGTATCTATACTTAGTTTTGTAGGTTTGCCGACCATGATGTGCCCGACGCTTCCAAGACTCTCGTACGTATATATTGGCATATTAACGAAATCTCTCTTCTTTCCAACCCATTTCCCTCCATAGTGGTCTGTGTATGTCTGTAGTTGTTAATCTGCTGGAATTGGTGATGATCCACATGTTGAAGTAGATCCAAACTTGTTTCGCATTTTACAATTTGACGTTGACTCATTGTGACTCATAGCTTAGTCAATCTACGAAGTATAACCTCATTTCATGGTCCAAGCATTACAATTTCAGTTATTAGGGCTTGTCATGTCAATACAGGTTGGAAAAATAGTATATGAACATTGAAGACTGGGCATAATATCATGTGTCTAGATTCATGTGGGGACCACACCAATTTAAATATGAAATATAATAAATTTTCTGGAAATCATACTAAATTTAACTGGGATAAGTTGTAATTACGCTCACTTTCATATAGCTCCTTTAAGAGAAAGTTAGCTGTGCTCCTTTTTTTTATTCCTTTCCTAGACCCGCGTATTTTCAGGTTCACCTCCTCTTCTATAATAATCAAAACCCAAAATCGTTCCTCTCCTACTCAACTAATGGTGCATGTTCTTAGTTACCACACCGATTTAGGCACCTTAACATACAGCTCCCCTCTTCATTTTTGGGTATAACCATTTCACCATCAAATTCGTATATAATCATTTCAAAATTTGTAAAACACATTATTATTATGTAACTGAAATGTTATAACACTATTTCAAACCAAAAAAAAAAAAAAAAAATGAAACAAAAAATGAATACTTATTACAATATCTTCATAGTGACATATTGGTTGAAATCTTTTCGAAAGTATGCAAACATTCGGCAACACTCCTAGGAAACATTAAGTTAAGGTATAAAAAAATATTGTTTCGATTTGTATCTACTTATTTATTTCCCTCTATATAAATTATTCAGTCTATTAATTTAATTCTTTTCCTTTTTCTTAATTAGTTGCAAACGCTTCAACAAGTTAACAGAAAGCAAACTAGTCCTCCAACAAATTCAACTGACCCCATTTTTCAAGCACCCAACTCTACTACACGACAAAGAGAAAACCCTAATTTTTCGGTGCTATGAAGTAGAAAATCCCGATGCGCTACTGATAGGGGGAAGCTGAGAATACTTTTTGAATGAAGAAGTTGTTGAAGAAAAAAATTTAATTGAAAAAGCTGTTCCATGTGGCAATTTTATTGCAGCTTATATACATGGAATCATGCTACTTTATGAGTCAATTATTTATAAGCAATTACAAGTAAAACCCCGGCTGATAAGGCATATCATATAAGGTTTGCTGGTGTGCTCAACTGGGATTGTAAAAAAATTATGTAATGCTAATTTTTGTTAATCAAAATTTCAGGTTAATAATATGAATTTATACTTAACTGCGCCTTTTAAAGATGAATAAACTCATGATTAATAAATAAATAACAAAAACCAATAGTATCACTTAAATAATAAAATGCAATAGTTTTTTTCATTGTTTTATTTAATTATATCCATTCCCATGCGGTAGCACGAGTTACATACGTTGCGCTTAATGCTGCTGCTCTCACGTTGTGCCACATCAGCTGCCACGTCATTTTCTTAAAAAAAAATAATAAATTCCTTCAATTTTTAAATGGTTTTTACAATTTGCAGCCCTATAAATCCCAGCCCTATAAATGCAGCCTACTACTTATTTATTTACTCCTACTATCACCCTATAATAAATTTGTATAATAAATCCAGCTCATTTCTTATTTATTTAGTTCTACTATCAAGCCCAACCCAAAGCCTTTTAAGTTCAGCTTAAAGGAAAAAAGAAATTAAAAATGCCTAACGTTCAAGCCAGTTTGGAAGAAAGAAAAAAGAAACCAAAAAAAAAAAAAAGGGAAGTGTTCAGGGTTTTTTGCGTGGCCAGATAGAAACGTGAGCAGAGAGAGAGTTTGAAACATGTAACGTAGAGGGAAGCTTAAAGGGAGGACAAAAAAAAAAAAAAAAAAAACAAGAAAAAAAAAACAAAAAACAAAACAAAATGTTGAAGCCTTCACCAGATAGAAACGTGAGCAGAGAGAGTTCAAAATATGTAACGTAGAGGGAAGCTTAAAGGGAGGAAAAAAAGAAGATAAAAAAATAGTTGAAGCCTTCAGGTATTGCGTGAGAAAACAGAGAGTAAGAAAGCTACCCACCTTCCTGCTCTACTGTTTCTCGGTAACGGCTGCCTATTTGATTTCCTTCCTCCCTTTATTCATTACACACGGTTTATAAATATTAACAGAACCTCCCTACTTTGATTGAGGTATCTCTACATATCAATTCTTTTTTTTTTTTTTTTTTTTGGGTGCAAAACTTCTATGCTCTGTTTATATTAATATGAGACCCTTTTTTTTTTCGTTTGTTTGTGTATGTGTTTATATTAGACGAGCATCCTTCACATGCCATTGATGTGTTTGTGAAATTGCCTGAATGTCGTTTCAATAGTACTATAATTGTACTACTAAATAAACTATTTTATTTTACCTTGGTTTATTTGGAAATATCTCAGGTCTCATTTTTTTAATGTGTTATGGCTTATTGGAAGAATGTAAGACTCTGAAGTAGTGAAGTGTAAAGTGTTGGTGGCACGTCTCATCCATTCCAAGGGGATTTAAAGGTGAGTTTTCATCTCTCTCGATTGCTTATATTCCATGACTGAGGGAAGTAGTTTGATAGTGGTATATACACGTGTTTGAGTGGTTGTTAGGAGTGGGTATGGCCGGATGTGAGTTTCTATTGTATTTTAGACTGAATACAAGTATACAGTGAATTAGGGCAAAATTTTATTAAACAGATAAAATTGAGCATGGAAGCCCAATATTCTCGACTGAATGAACGTTGTTTCTATTATTTTTTTTTTAGTTCTTTTTATATTTTAACTTTCAAACCTATGTGGACGTGCTATTCAGAAGCCTTTTCCCACAATTGTCAATCTATAGCCAATCCAGTTAACTTGATGCTGGGTTGCTTTTGGTACTACACGTGTCATATGGATGAACTAGGAAATACAAGTGATAACGATGATTAAATTGATGCAGATTTCACTGATAGAACTTCTCCTGCAAAATTTGTGTTTTCTATGTTGGCTGTGATTTTACAAAGTATGATGTGCATATTTTCAATGTGATTTAGAGAATGGGTTGTCTATGGGGCATCCTCTTGAAAGAGTTAATAACAAAATTGGAGATTGTACGTTTTTTTCCAATGCTACATTTGGTCAAGTAGGTGGTTGATTTTTATAATTAGAGCCACTGAGGTTTATTTATCTTAGTTTTCCATGATGAATTAGCATCAACAATGTATATGAAATAAGTTTAGCGCCTTGGTTCCAAGTATAAACTCACTAGATATTTATTCACTTCACTATATTTGATTTAACCCCCTTACAGAATTTTGCAACAACTAATATAAAGAACAAACAACTAAGAAAAGAGGGATGCCATAGACTTCTTATCCCCAAGCTGACTCTGTTCGGTACCAAACTGAGAAGCAACTAATTAGAGCATTAATATTGGTATATTTTCTGACCATGGATGCATACTTAGATCTAAGCCTGCTCAACTTTATAGGGAGTAGAGCACATGGCTGTATGCTATCTAATAATTATTAATGCTCTCTATGAATTTGATTTGATAGCAAGATTGTGTTTCTCTTGAATATTCCTAAATTAATATGAAAAGTATGTTTCCTTTCAAAGCTTTATGTAAAGCTGCTGGATTCTACAGCTTGTGTCTTTATTCCCATTAAGTTGTCTAGGCGTTTTAAATATGTTTATTCAAGCTTTCAACAAGTTATTTGTGACAAGTTTTTTTTTTGAAAAATATTTTTTATATTATTATTTTTGTTTTTTTAATTGAGTCCCTTTAGTAGTAGCAAGTCTTTTCAAAGTTTTTTACTCTAGATGAGTTTGTATTGGGATGTTTTGTCAGAAAGTGGCCAAGGGAGAGTTTGTTAGATTTTTAGTGTTGAACACTTCCATTAGATTTGTTTGCAATGATAAATTTCAAGTTTATTGGTGTTTTATCACAAAAATATAGAAACTCACTACATATTTGCTCAAGAGACTCGACTTACATTGTTAAGAAGTACTCTTGAGATAAAGTAAGCGAATAGTAACAAATAGAAAAAAAGAAGCCCTTAAGCTATAAAATTAAAATTAAAGATGAACAACTAAAAGATTTGGAGTTTGATTACTTGACTTTCTTCCTATTAATAAATTTTTTTATATTTTTTTTATTTTTAGATGAATTTTACTAAATCAAGTTTTGGACCTAATTTTTTCAGGGAAAAAAAAATATGAAATCTATCACCTTACATAAATATTAATAAATTTTGAATTAAGATTGTGAGTTGCTTTCATTTGAGGTTAGACTTTTGGAAATTTGAGGCATCTAGGTTTGGTAGATCCAAATGTTGCTACTAAAGTTGAAATTCCCTTTTTTTTTTGGAAAGGTTGGGGAAGGGGGCATTCATGTTGAGATGAATTCTCTCAATAGTGGTATATTGGAAGGTAACAGTTAGACTTTGAAGAATGTGGGAAGCTGTCAACCGAAAAAATCTAGAACTAATCAATTTGGGCATGGTTCTTATAGATGAACAGTTTCAATTTTAATTCATAATATATTTTGTCATATTTTCTTTACTTGACAAACACTTTAAAAGGAAAATTGTGACTAACATATTACTTATGTCAGTAATTTGATGACACAATACATGCGAAAATTCACTAAAACAATGTTAAGAAGTTTCAGGCACAACTACGAGAAGGACAATTATATTCACTGTCCAATTTTCGAGTAGATACTTACAAGGAAAAAGATAGCTATTGGCCTATAAGTAAAGACAAAAACTTAAACTTTCTACGTACAACAGTTATTGAGGAACTAAAAGAGGCTGAAATTACTATCTCTCAACATAAATTTGAATTTGTTGATTACAAAACAATTGTGGATCGCTTTGACAATAACAAACAATTGACAGGTAGCCTAAAAATTGGCAAATTTATTTTCAAATAATTAAGTCTACCATTTACTTAATCAACTTGATTTACTGCAGACAGCATTGGAAAAATAATTGGTGTTGGACCACTAGAAATTGTTCATGTTCAAGGATCTATTGTCCCAATGACAAATATATATATATATATATATATATATATATATATATCATGAGCATGGGATAAGCTTTACCATGTACATATGGATTCATTGCCTAATACTAGTTCAAACTCTTTATCACTTACATATTTGTTTGCCATAGAAAAATCAAAATAAGAATTACTCTCTGGGGACTAACATCAAATGAAATCGAGGACAATCTTCACACCAACAATCCAAGACCCTTGGTCATAATAGTGACATCTACTATTGTGAAAACATTTAGAGGTAATAACTTCTTTTAAACATATCTTTTCTTCAACCATAATTAACATATTTTTATTAAATACAGGGGAACACTATTTGTCATCTACAACTGCAACAAAAGTGTACATCAATTTAGAAATACCTGAAATTGCAACATTGATTGATAGGTATTTAGATTTTCCATACCATACTTTTATTCTAATTTATTATTTTAAAAATAATCTTCATACTTTTATTTAGTACAATACAATCTTCATATTAAATACTTATTCGCTATGTTTTGATTTAAATCTTCTACCATCAAAGAAATGTGGAAAAGACTGAAATTGAAGGCATTCCTCTACAATTCAAGATAAGAAATATCAGTTGAAAAAAGAATCACACAAAATAGGAGAACAACCAAGCAAATGACATCCTTGGAATGGATGTCAGATGATCTAGTAATCAACATTTTTCCCCAATAACGTTAGACCAATAAGCTTAACGCTAAATACATTTCCTTTTTTCTTTTATATTTGTAGGAAAATGTATTCATATGCCTTGCAACAATTGAAAATATTGAAAATAACTTTGGATGGTACTATATCGGATGCGCAAAGTGCAACAAAAAAGTTAAATATGAAAATGGTACTAAAGAACAGCCATTGCAAAAGTAACTCCAATTTTCCAATTCCAAGGTAAAATATATATTACCAATTTTAGAATCCTTCAATATATGTAAATATAAAACAAAAAAATACTCATTTATTTATCAAACAAAATTGAAACAAATTATATATTTATACATGCATGTATAGAATTCAACTCAACGTTGATGATGGAACAGAGCGTGCCCTCCATAATTTGTTTGACGAGGAAGCTGAAAAATTATTCTTACACTTGCTCCTATGCGCCTCAGCAAGCGTTTGAATGAAAAGGGTGTTAGGATTAGTGCCCTTAAATCCTATTGAGTGATACTATGTATGATATTAAGTTTGACATTGTGTATGACATTATGTATGACTTAATATTGTGTTTAATAAATTTGTTTTATTATTATTTGAAATAGTGGTAACTTGAATATTCGGACATTATCATATAGTCCATGAGATGCATAGTATGTGATTTATGTGAAGATTCATAGAAGATATAAATCACAAGTTCTTTGTAAACTCAGAATTATAGTTCGTAGTCGGTGATGAAATTGGGCATTTCATCTGCGAAGACTATAACATATCAACTACGATGATTTGTCTTGATCATGGAAGTGGAGACTTCTAGTTGATGTGTTAATGTGTTTTAAGAGTTAAGACATACTGAACTGGACCGCTATGAGATTTATTATTTGCCTAAGGACTATCAAATGAATAATAAATCTCATGACTTGTATTTGCATGAACTCTTAATCCTGAGAGAATAATGAACCTGATCATGAGATGTAGGTTGCTTTGATATATTAGGAGTGAGATCTAAAGTAATGGTCAAAACCTCAGTATGTTAGGCAGCCACATTAAGTGTTGATGGAACATGTATTCTCAAGATGGAATTCATAGTCTTTTAACGGAGATATAAAGTATTCCACTGAGATAAGTTTAATGAGTTTGTTATTCAGAGAGTTAGGCCTAACCACTTTAGTAAGACTAAAGTATATATTTATGGAATAGGATTTCATAAATATATAATGAATAATATTAAAGGATTAAACCGGGTACTCAAGGATCAAGATGTAGTAATTTACAAAATGGCAGTCTACTTCAATAACTTTGTATTACTACGAATATTTTATGAAGGGGTTGCATGTATAATAAAGTCTTGGGATATAATATATAGATAAGACCTAGAGTGCAACTATATTTATATAGTGGTATTAAATATAGTTAATGGTAACTTTGGACTTGTCAAGAGTTAACAGAAAAGCCCAAGGCCCATTGGAGCTAGTGTCTTATTGGTCCCTTTTGGTCCCACCCCAAGCCACATACTTAAGCCGAATTGATAAGGCCCAAAAGGCCAGCCCAATTAGATATATTGGTTAGATACAAAGGGAAAAACATACAGAATTTTATTGGTAAGAAAAACATCATTGTAATGGTGTGTAAGTGAGTGAAAGTCGCTCTCTAATAATCCCTTTGTTACCAATTGAGAGACCACACATCTTGGGCGTTAGTGGAATTGGAGTGAAGATTAAAAATATTCCAAGTGCTTCAATCTTCGGTTTTGGAATTCACCGCTTCAAGATACGATCTCTTGTTCTCAAATTCTGAAATTTACTTTATGCATGTTATCAATATCGAATGAAGTAGATCCGTTTCAAAACTTACTTTTCCACTGCGTTCATCTTTAATTCCATCAAAGGGAAGGAAAACAAATAGAGGCATCAGTGACGAGGGCCTTCAAAAAGAAACATCTCTCTATAGGAATAGTATGGACATGGGAGATAGGGAAGATGTTGTGACAAGCTATCCTAAAGAAGATATAATTAAGCTCGGTTAACTCACTTGAGTTAATTCTTCAGTTAGATCCCCACGTCACTAATCTTCCACAAAAAAGAGTCATGATATCAGATATAGGAAGACACTCCAAACGATCCAAGTATGGATAAGTAGGTCTACAAACACGAGGTACATCAAGAGCCTTGGATACGTTTCCCTTAGTTATGAAAAAAATTTGACCTCGAATCCAAGTACCCAGATTATCATCAGAACGAATATGCAGATTGGAATAGAACTCTCTAATCAGGGCAGCTAGAGGGAGTTGTAAATCTTTACACAGAGACAACCAGTTCCTACACTGTAGATTCCTGTGGACAGAAAGAGGTAATTCATCTAGATTGATTTGTCTTTCTGGCCAAATATTCCCATGCTGAATTACGTTTTTAAACCTTTGCTCGTCTGTAACCGTTTCAAACCTAATTTCATCAAACGCAATTGCAGGCTCAGATGAGGAGGCAGGCACTCTTTTGGCTTTGGTTTTAATGATTTTATACCTCTTAGGAGCCATAACTAGGATCTACAGAGACGGAACTAAAGCACAACAGAAAACCAATATTTAGAACTGCGTTAGAGACACATAAACACACTGTACATATGCATGAGGAATAGACTACATGATGCATGGATACAATTGGGGCATGAGTGAACGCATTGATATGATCAATTTTTTGAAAATATATGAACATTGACCCATGTAGTCAAGTTATTTGAAAAACATGCGAACCGAACTGCACATTGTGCAGCGGGTGTTATTTCAAGCCATTATACGCAATTCAACAAAACATGCGAACCCACCAATGACTACCAATCCATCAAACTTTAGACGGTGGTCAATTTCAAGCAATTATACCCAATTCAACAAAACCCTAATCTGAGGTATTAGAACAAGAATGACGAATGAACCAACATGCTTACCCAGATGAGAAATTTTTGAATATAAACAATAGAGAACGTGTCACCAACATGCGTACACAACAACCCATGAACCAGTTCAGTTCAAATCATTACTTTTAATCATCAAAATCCCCAAATTCCCAATATGAAGACATGAACCCTAATTTCCCATTGTTCACAAATCATGAGTTCTTTGCAATTAAATGGTAGAAAACGTGTGTACAACATCCACACGAAAAAACCCATTACATATTTCACGTGAAAACACCCACACCCATGAAAATCCCCAAATTCCATATGAACACATGAACCCTAAATTCATGTGTTCCTTTACAAATCAGCTATGGTTATGTAATTATAGGGTACAAATCATATGAACAACATGCATATGTCAAAACCCATGAACCATTTGAATTCACAACACCCAAAATCATGAAAATCCCCAAACTTGCATATTTCGAAATTTCAGCTTTTAGAGGGAGATTAATGCAAGATTTTCAGTTAATTTGAATGGGAGGCAAGGGTAAAACTACAATTGAGGATCGATGTTTGGAGACTGGGCAGTCGCTTTCGAGCCGGAGGAATCGAGAGCAATCGGAAGGCAGTCGCTTCTGTGGGGAGTCGCATGCAGCAATCCAACACCAAAAATAAGAATGTCTTGTATAGTTCTAAAAAAGCACATAACTCAATATTACCAGAATCGAGTACAATAATACTCGCTATACTCAAGATCGAGTTTTTGAAGTTTTGACCGATCGCACACCAATCGACTAGCAACCAATTTGTATAGAGATGTTTGCTAGACCCAGGCATTTTTTCGATGGGTTGCATTTTTTCTTCATCAATACTCGGCTTCTCTGATATCGAGTTATGTAAATATAACTCGCTTCCTATGAGATCGAGTACTACCTGGTCATCGTGATGGATACTACACGTTACTCGTTATATATGGTATCGAGTTACTTAACACTACTCGATGTACTTAATTTTACTCACTATACTCAAGATCGAGTTCTTTAAATGGTGACCAATCGAATACCAATCGACTAGAAACCGATTTGTACAGAGGTGTTTTATGAACCCCACAATCCAAGAGTAAACAATTTTGAGATTATGGATACAAACGAGACAGAAATGGAAAAAGAATTCTTAAATTTTTTGCAAGAAGAAGAAAAAAATAGATTATCTAGCATTTTTCTATAAAAGCCACAAGCCTTACAAAAAGAAGTCAAATATTCTTCTACCCTACAACTGCAAAGTCGATTATGTACATAAAATGTATGAAACCTACAAATTAAATATTTTGTTAATATTAGAAGTCAATTATATTTTTATTGGTCAAGTGTTGGTCGTAAATTAGGTTCTTAGTAATTCATTTCTTTTCTTCGAATCAAGCACATTTTTTGTAAATCAATAGTTGGCTTTCCTAAGTCAACTAGAAATAGGGTCAACGTAGTTAAAGGTGAAAGGCAACCTTAAGGTGCCAAGGCCTTATATCGCCCGACGCCCTAAGGTGTGAGGCGACAAGCCCTTTGGTGCAGCCAAGGGCAGCCCATTCAAGAAGACCTGGAATTTACCAAATTGTCTTTATTCTGGGAGAACTTAATTAAAAGCAATCCAACAGGGAAAAACAAAAACAAACAATCAAATAAGAGTCAATTCAACTTTAGATTGACCAAGGAAGGTCCCAATAAAACTCTTCATCATCTGAAATTCCCAAATTAAAAAGTCTTTAAAGGAAACTGCAATCAAATTAGAGTAAATTTAACTTTAGACTAAGGAAGGTCCCAATAGAACTCTTCGTCGTCTGAAACATCCCAAATTATAGAACTCTTTAAAGGAAACTGCCAGTTACGTTCCCGTCACTGAGTCCTAGGTTTTTAATTTTTTATCATTTTTCATCTTTGTTTCTTTATTGAAATTTTCCATCCGCGTCAAATTTTAGTATCAAAGCTCGTTCTACATCATTCACACAAAATAAGAACAGCAATTCATATTCCATTCTTTTCCATTAATTACATTATATATGAATTTCCATTCAAAAGCCTAAACCTAAACCTTTATACCCACAAAAATTATTTTTGACACAGAGAAATCAATAACTCCACCAATACCCTTGGGAAATAAGTATAGGTGGCCAAAATAAATAAATAATCAAAGTCTTAGATCCGTCAGAAGCACCCTAGAGGCACTGACACCTGAAAATAGTTGGCTTTTCAGAGGATTTACTATTTCCATTCCCAAAGCCACCACAAATCTTAATGCTCCCCCTAACCTAACCCAACCTATTAGGAAAGGATTGGTGACCCTAAAAGGCCACTAAGTTCCCTTTTCAACCCCACATGTAGTAGATGATAATAATAATAAATTTATGTACTTAGTCAACAAACATAACCCACAAATGACTGCTAATCTGACACAAGACAGAAGCTTGAACGGGCTTTAATACCAAATTTGATGTAGGATTTTTAGGAATTTCAGCACTAAACTAGATTCTTGATGAGATATTGAATGTGTTGATGGCTGTTTGGTACTAAGACAATAAAAAGAACATCAAATAAAGAAAGATAAAACACTGGGCAATCACACCTAGGCTTTCGTAAGCAGTCACACTTAGGTAGGAGATAGCAATCGCGCTTGAAAAAAATTGGAATGTTATTGAAATCTATCAATATTATCAACTACAATAAAGCCATTATATAGGCTATTTCTAAATCCTTTCTTAGAAAGACTAGGAATTCTAATAACAAAAAAAAAAATACTTTAACAACTTCTAAGACAATTATAGTCTCTTAAGACAATCAATTATGCATCTGTACACAAAATGTGGCAGCAAAGCTTTTAGGAACCCAAATCAGTAGATATACCGAGCATTTATGAGCTCAATTTAGTTCAGTGATAGTGGATGTCTATGATGTGCATTTTATGCTCTGTGTGTAGATATATGCGTGCATATCCATTATACACAGATTATATCTATTATATTAATAACTTAACAGAGTGGAAGCTTGTAAAAGCCAGTAAGTTTGAAGCTTGTAAAACCAATAACTTCTCAATTCAAGATCATTCCGCATTGAATTAAAAAGCAATTTTCCCTAATTCAAAATCATGACATAACTTAGAACATAATTTGCTGAAATTATAGAGTTGAATTAAAAAGCAATTTTCCCTAACAATGGACACCGTTGTCATGCTAATTGTATTTTACATGAATTTCTGCCCTAGATGTGCATCAAAACCCAGTTCAAAACCAAACCCAACAAAGCTAAAACAGCAACAATAATAATGAATAGAGATAGAGAAAAATCTAACAGAGAAAAACTTAACTCAGAGTACATGCACAAGCAACACTTAACTCAGATTACATGCATTGAACTTTGGAAAAAGAGTTTACAACCAAAAAAGTTTCTCTGTCGCTAAGTGGGTTTCTCTGGGACTCCAGAAAAACCTCCCTTAGGCTGTAGAATCTGCCGTTCCTTGTGTGAGGATTCTTAGTAACTCAAGCAAATTCCTTTTGCTTGGAGGTGGGTCGACGATAAGTTTTTATTCTTTTCCTTGGGGCCTGGGAAACACGAGAGTGGAGGGTGCTAGCAAAATGGAAAACCTGACAGAGCATTGGCAAAGAATGTCGTTGAGTGCTAGGGAGGGTGAAGAGCTAGGCCTGGACGATGAACTCTCAACCAAAAACTTTACCATGGCAACCAAGAGGGCTTTAAACGTCGAGGCGGTAAGGAGAACTTTCAGTCCTCTTTGGAGATCTGTGAAAGGAGTCGAGGTTAGGAAAATCTCTGATCACGTTCTGTTGTTCACCTTTGAAAAGAAAGAAGAGGTGGAGAGGATAATGAGCACTGCCCCTTGGAGCTTTGACAAACACCTTGTCATACTACAGTGGTACGACAAGGAAGTTCCCCTCCGGGTGCTTGAGTTCAACAAAATTCCGACATGGGTCCAGATTCATGATGTTCTGATAAGATTCATGAATAAAACTGTGGCAGCTAAGCTCTGTGAAGTAGTAGGGACGATCTGTAAAAACACTGACGAGGAAGAGATAGATGGGGGAAGTTTTTTGCAGTTGAAGGTGATTATTGACATTAACATTCCATTGTGCAGAGGGCGGCGAATCTCACTGTCCCACGGAGAGTAGAGTTGGGTGTCCTTCAAATATGAAAGACTGCCAAACATCTGCTACTGGTGTGGATGCTTGAACCATGTGGATAGAGATTGTGATTTATGGATTGAGAGTAAAGGGAACCTGCCAAAGGAGAGTCAAGTGTACAGGGCCTGGATTCGTGCTGCGCCATTCGCGAAGGGGAAAAGTTCAATACTAAAAGTCCCAGGCATCTATGTTGTCAAAAAATCTCTCCAAAAGCAGGCCGTAGATGGTGGGCGTGAGGCGGTTCCGTTGGCGAACCTGGCCAGTGACCAACCTATCTTAGTAGAGGATGTGTAAACCGAGAAAGTAGCGGAACCTCAGGAAGTATTAAATGCGGCTTCTGCTATGTCAGATGCAGAGGATATGATCGTAGATTTTGTGGAGGTAGTAGGCCGAGATTTAGGGGAGGCTTTTGAGAAAAGGCTAGAAGGTATTGACAAGGCACTGTCAAGATTTGACAATGTGAGTGGCGTGACCGTAGTTGGTAACACAGAAGGTATAGGTGATGGCATGACACCTAGGCTGGCTGAGTCTACCCCAAAGGCAGTTGTGAGGCATGCAAAAAAATTGGCTGAGGCTAAGGAAAATACCCAATCACGTGTGCATGAGGAAAATCTAGTAAGTGTTCCCATTTCCCACTCAGCACTTAGTGATATTTCAAATATTATTGGGTCTAGTAAGAATAGTGCCAGGTTGGAAAAAACTAAGAGAGTTAGGAGGAAAAACCATGCAAGCCTATTGGAGTACATTGGGCTTAGGGGTGTAAAAAACTCAAAAAGGTTAGCTTCTGAGATTGACTGTAGTGAGTTATCAAGCAAAAAGAGGCAGGTTTCCCACTCTAGTTTCGAACCTAACATTTTAATGGTGGAGGCTGTGGTGCAGCCCCGCCAACAACAATGAATCTCCTATGCTGGAATTGTCGGGGGCTTGGGAACGCTCAGACAGAGCAAGAGCTTGGTGACATGATTCGGGCTCATTCTCCCTCAGTCGTGTTCTTAGCCGAAACATGGCTGAAAAAAGCTAAGCTAATTTATTTACGGGATAAGTTTAAGTTTGATGGGATGTTAGAATTTTCTAGAGAAGGGAGGGGTGGAGGGGTGGCAGTTTTTTGGAAGAAAGATGTGTATTTCTCGGTGGATACCTATTCCCCAAATCATATTGATGCAATCATAAATAAAAGGAAGGAGGCAGAGTGGCGTTTTATCGGTTTCTATGGGGAATCCGATACAAGTAACCATCACATCTCCTGGGTAACCTTGCGAAGATTAAACTCCAAATTTTCCTTGCCTTGGCTGTGTGCAGGAGACTTCAATGAAATTACTAGAGCTCATGAGAAATTGGGAGGGAGGCTTGGGCCAAGCAGACAAATGGAGGATTTTAGGGACGTGTTGGATGAGTGTGGGTTTCAAGACTTGGGTTTTAGTGGCAATAAGTTCACTTGGTGTAATGGGCATGGAAAGGGGCATACGGTGTGGGAAAGACTTGACAAAGCAGTTAGTACGACTGAGTGGCTCTCTATGTTCCCGGCTTCAAAAGTGGTCCATATGGAGAGTGGTACATCTGACCATAAACCGATCTTAATTTATTTGGCGGGTATTCCTAAAAGAGTGAACAAGCCTTGGAGGTTCGAACAAATGTGGATGAGGGATGAGGGATGTAGAGAAGTGATTGAGGAGGCATGGTCCTATAATTACCTTGGCAACTCAATGGGAAGAGTGGAAGGAAAAATGGATAGATGCTGTAGGAATTTGAAATGGTGGAGCAAAGTTGCGTTTGGTAATGTGACCCGTGGGCTTAGAGAGAAAAGGGATCAGCTGAAAGTTGCCGAGGAAGCTGCTATAAGGGGTGGTAGTTTTTCTCGAGTTCAAAGGTTAAAAAAGGAGATTTCAAAGCTCCTAGTGTGCGAAGAGCAAATGTGGAAGCAGTGGTCTCGTGCTCTTTGGCTGCAAGAGGGTGATAACAACACTAGGTACTTCCATAGTCGAGCTTCTCACCGATTTAGAAGGAACCAAATTGATGCTCTTGAGGACCTAGATGGGGAGCCGTGTTCGGATGAGGAAGGGATCTCAAACATATTGGTAAATTACTACCAATGCCTTTTCCATTCCTCAAACCCGAGTTTGATGGAGGATGTTGTGGATGGTATTCCTTGCTCTGTTTCAGCTGAGATGAATCAAATGCTTATTGGTGAGTTCACTAGGGAGGAGGTGGTCACAGCTTTGAAGCAAATGGATTCGTTGAAAGCCCCGAGCCCTGATGGACTCCCGCCTCTTTTTTTTTCAGCATTACTGGTCATCAGTAGGTGATGATGTGACTGATGCAGTGCTGAGTTGTCTCACCTCGGGTGTTATCCCTCCTTCCATAAATCGGACCTGCATTACCCTTATCCCAAAGGTAAAAAAATCCTTCCAAAGTTACTGATTTTCACCCAATATCTCTATGTTATATAATCTATAAGCTTGTCTCCAAGGTGATTGCAAATAGGCTTAAGGGGGTGCTGCCCTTAATCATTTCGAAATCCCAAAGTGCCTTCCAATCGGACAAGGCAATTTCCGATAATATTCTCGTTGCTTTTGAGACCCTTCATCACATGAAGAACCAAAAATCTAAGAAAGCGGGTTTCATGGCATTAAAGCTTGATATGAGCAAGGCATTTGATAGGGTGGAGTGGGGTTTCCTAGAGGTCACAATGTTGAAAATGGGCTTTAATGAGAGGTGGGTGGCCTTGGTTATGAGCTGTATCCATTCAGCTTCCTATTCAATTCTAGTACATGGTGTTCCTAAAGGTGACATTCAGCCCACAAGGGGCATTAGGCAAGGGGATCCCCTTTCCCCATACCTATTTTTAATTTGCTCGAAAGCCTTAAACCATCAATTACAGAAGGCAGCTAGGTCTGATGCCATTCGGGGTTTTTCTCTTTGTAAGAATGGCCTAAAAATCACTCATTTATTCTTCACTGACGACACCCTCCTCTTTTGCCGTGCCACGATGAGCGACTTGGGTGTTATCCAACGTATATTGCTCTTGTATGAGCAAGCCTCGGGTCAAAAGTTAAATAGAGAAAAAACCATCGTGTTTTTTAGTAAGGCCACTCCGGTTGAAAGGAAGCTTGAGATAATTGATTTCTTGGGTGTGAGTGAAGTTCGAGAATATGAGAAGTACCTTAGCCTTCCAGCAGTGGTTGGAAGAAACAAAAAGGCGAGCCTTAATTTCATTAAAGAGAGAGTGTGGAACAAGCTCCAAGGTTGGAAGGAAAAGCTCCTTTCACAAGTGGGAAGGGAGGTGCTCCTAAAAGCGGTTGTCCAAGCTATACCTACCTTTGCAATGAGTTGCTTCAAACTTCCTACCGGATTATTGAATGATATTGAGATGATGATTAGGAAATTTTGGTGGGGCCAACGGGGGGACCAACGTAAGATCCATTGGAAAAATTGGAAATCTTTGTGTAAGCCAAAGACGTTGGGCAGTATGGGTTTCAAGGATTTAGAAAAATTTAATGAGGCTATGCTAGCCAAGCAAGTGTGGAGACTATTGGTGGATCACTCATCTCTCTTCTACCGGGTTTTTAGTGCGAAATACTTTCCAAGTGGTTCTATTTTTGTCGCTCAAGTTTCTTCGGGATCATATGCTTGGCGTAGTATTGTCAAGGCTGGAACTCTTGTCAGTTTGTGAAAGTGATCAGGTATCTATATAAACCTAACTTCTTTCTTTAATTTTGTACACCTAAAAGGATTGGTAATTTAGCCAATTTATTTGGTTGTGCACCATTTAAATATGAATATGAATTGGGTTTGGGTGAAATAGGAAGCTAAATGAAGTGATAATGAGTATTGAGAATGGATACAAGTCTAGTTTAAGGGAAAAAAAATTGTCTGCAAATCATCATTAGTACTAGTAACTTACAAGCATAGTAACTTTTTATTTTGTTTGGTTTTTTTTTTGACAGGTAACTCATTATTTGTTTGTGGTCACTTTGGATTTCTTCGGTTGAGGTGTGTGCTAGCTTAAGCATGGTAAGTAATTTCTTATTAAATTCTTATAAGTATTATATATTGTTTTGTTGAGAATTGGTATTGTGGTGGGTTGTTGTGTTGAAGCAAGCAGGTAGCTTGCATGGTGTTATAAGGTGGTTTAAATTCATATTGGAAGTGTTTCTTTTTTTTTGGGAATTGTGAATGGGTATTGTTAATTTATATGTGATGAATATTATTTAATTTTTTTTCAATACTTATAAGCATTATATATTGTTTTGTTGAGAATTGGTATTATGGTGGGTTGTTGTGTTGGAGTAAGGGGGTGGCTTGCATGGAGTAAGCGGGTGGCTTGCATTGTGTTATAATGTAGTTTAAATTCATATTGAGAGTGTTTCTTATTTTTTTGGGAATTGTGAATGGATATTGTTGATTTATATGTGATGGATATTATTTAATTTTTTTTCAATACTTGTAAGCATATATATTGTTTTGTTGAGAATTGGTATTGTGGTGAGCATTAAAACACTTATTGGTTTGTACTTTATTTTAGCAATTGACCCGCACTACATGGTGTGACTACTTTTTTTTAATGCATTATTTGAAACTAATTGTATTATATTACACTTGAAAATCTATATTTGCTTTCTATAACTTATACATTAGGAGTTGTGATTTTAATAAATTGGTGTGGCTACTCTTAATGCATTGTTAGAAATGTTTCTTATAACATAATTAATGTTTTTACTTTACGATTTTAATGTAGTATTGTTTTTATATTTGTGCAGATTTCTTATTGGTGGCTTTTAGGGCATTTACTTTTGGCATTACTTGAAGACATTTGAGGACATCTTCTGTTGGTCCTAATTATATTATGCTACATTTTTTGTATTGTTATAAAACATCTTGTGTTATTGTATGTGTTGCAAACAGTTGTTGTATGGAAGGAATTTGAATTGGATACTTGTTTTATTTTTTACTTGTTGAATGTATGCATCGTTTTTTTATAAATGTGTTGTTGAAATAAATGTGTTATTCAAATGTGAGGTTTTAATAATGTAATGACAGGTTACAGGTTAATATCAAAGCCATGAAAAAAATAAAAACAAAAAATAAGTTTTAGCAATGTAATTTTTCTATCACCTAATATAGCAACAAAATATTGTTTTAGTGATGAAATATTTTGTCGCTAAATGTAGCAGAATTTTGTAAGAAATAGTTTTAGTGACGAAAATTTTCGTCGCTATATGTGCTTGGATTTTCTTAAAAATAGTTTTAGTGACGAACTTTTTTGTCACTCTATGTACTTGAAAATAGTTTTAGTGACGAAATTGTTTGTCACTAAATATGATTTAATAAACTAAAGTGTTTTTGGCGACAAAATATTTTCGTCGCTGAATAGTGTTTTTAGCAATGAAAAGTTTTTATCACTAAAAGTTTTTTTTTTTTTTTTTTAAACTAACTGGATTTTTAGTGATGAAATTTTTCATTGCTAGGACTTTTAGCGACGGGGCTTTAACGACAAAATGAGTTTTGTCACTAAGTAGTAAATTTCATCGCTATAGGTCCTTGGCGACGAAAAACTAGACTTTTAGTGATGAAAATTTTCATAACTGAAAATACATTTTATTGCATGAGGGCATCCTTAAAGGAAGGAAAGTAGGCTCCATCACTTCCATGTCGTGCATGAGGGCATCCTTAAAGGAAGAAATATAAAATACATGCATACAAAAGGAAACAAAAATCAGGTTTTGACCCAAAATTGAATCCTTATGAACTAAATTGATCACAAGACCTTGGACAAGGCAACAAGTAGTAGTAATTCACTACAACCACCCAATAAATATCTAGATGTACACTTTAAATACAACATGAATAAAAAAAAATGCCAAAGACTCAAGTTTCAAAGAAAAATTAGGACAGCAATATACATTTTGTAATGTCAATATAACCCAAGGGATGATATAGGGAACAAAAAGAAGAGAAAAGACTTGAAAAAAAAATCGAAATACCGGAATAAAAACAAAAACAAAAGCAAAAAAATCTGTTAAGTTCTAAAGGTTTAGGAATTTATGTATTTAGAACTCTAATTTGTAATGTTGGCAAACCATGATCAAAACAATGTACTTAGTCTTGTTTAGGCTTGCTAAAAGTTGATAAAATATTGTAAAGTTGGAATCGAGTGACTACAGATGCATTGGGGCATTTTGGCCTGGCTCGATCGATCGAGGAATAGATTCGATTGATCGAAAATCGGCTCAGATGCGTTTTCTGCAGAATTTCCAACTCAGCCCTAACTCTTTAAACGTTTAGGGTTTTATGTTTTTGCCCTAGGTATATAAGGCAAAACCCTAGCCACGTTTTTAAGTGTTGCATAAGTTGTATTGTTGCTTATACATTGCGGTTTTGTGTAAATCTCTTGTGAGATCTAGAGGAGCTTTCCTTTACACAAAGTTTAGGGTTTTCAAGATTGAAATTACTTCAACATCTTGATGATCAACTTGGTTGCTGCCTTTGAAACTTAAAGAATATCAAGCGTGGGTGCTTGTAGCTGATTAAGGAATTCAAAGAAAGAAGGAGTCCGTGGATTCGGAGCTTGCACGTGGTCGTGTCAGTAAGTTCTACTGATGGGTAGCATTAGGAAGTCAAGCGGGGAGCTTGTAAGTCCTTTTGTAAGAACTTCAATTCTTTCTTAGTGGATTCCGTTTTGCCTTGAGGATCGATGGGTCAAATCCTCCCCAGGTTTTTTCGTGTGGTTTCTTGGGTGATCATATCATTGTGTTATTTATTATTCCGCTGCATTATATTTTTGATATGATTATTTGATTGCTTTAACCTAGAATTGCTTAATTTGACTAAGTAACAACTTGACTAATTAACTAGGCTACGCAATCTGATTGTTTGTAAGGGTTCTTAAACCGTTCAAGTAGTATCAGAGCGGGTTGCTCTCTTGTTAGAGATTTTTCATCTCTGAGCCGATCCTTGACCCCAGTTGTCATGAAGCATGGACACTCTCTTGTTGTTCCTCCTTACTTTAATGGAAACAACTATGCCTATTGGAAAGTAAGGATGAAAGCATTCCTGAAATCTATTGATGAGAGGGTATGGAACTCCGTTGAATACGGATGGGAGAAGCCCACTACTCCTGTGAGTGAGTGGCAAACTTCTCAGAAAGAAGCAGCAGCATTTAATAGCAAAGCTATGAATGCCATTTTTAATGCTGTTTCTATGGAGGAATTTAAGAGGATCTCAAATGTTGAGGTTGCTCATACTGCTTAGAAAATCCTCCAAACTGTGCACGAAGGCACAAAAGCAGTCAAGAAAGCATTAGAATGTCTGATGATGATTCTTTTGATAAATTCTATGCTAAATTAAATGATATTGTCAATTCTGCTTTTAATTTGGGTGAAGTCTATGATCAACCTAAAATTGTTAAGAAGATACTTAGATTTTTAACTGAAGACTTTAGACTCAAAGTGACTGTCATTACTGAAAGTAAGGATGGTGACTCCATTTCTGTGGATGAGCTTGTAGAATCTCTTCAGTCCTATGAGTTTGACCTACCCAAAACTACCAAATCCAAATCAATGGCTCTTAAGTTTGTTAATGATGTTGAGGCTGGTGGATTTGATGATGAGCTCTCTGCTACAGAGATAGCTTACCTTGCCAAGAACTTTAGAAATTTCCTTAGAAACACTAATAGGAGAGCAAGGAATACCAACACTGTTGAACCTAGAAACTTTAGGAAGAATGATCCCACTAAGATTAATGATTTTGAAAAACCTAGAGAAAAAGTAGGTCAATCTTCAAAATAATTCTTTGGGTCCTTAGTGTTTTGGCTGTCAAGGGTATGGTCATGTCAAATCTAAATGTCCTATTTTCTTGAGAAATAAGGGTAAAGCTATGGTTGTAACCCTTAGTGATAATGAGGTTTCTAATGATGAGTCCGGTTATGACGAGGATGGAAACTTCATTGCTTTCACTGCTACTGCTGTAGTCAATGAAAGCATATCTGCTGAGGAGAACCCTTCTAATGGGGAACTCTCTAAAGATGCAGATCTTCAAGAGGCCTATAACAAACTTTGCAAAGTTGCTGCAAAGGATGTTATGAATGTTGAACTTGGCCTAAAGAAAATTGATGCTCTTGAGCTTGAAAAGAAAAATTTGCTTGTCAAACTGTTTAATGCTAATGATCTTTTGAACAATGTTAAATCTGAGAACATGCTTTTGCTTGATAAAGTTAAATCTTTGGAACATGATTTATCTGTTGCTAGATCTGCTAGTGCTAAACTTGATCACATGCTGAATGTTCAAAAATATCCTTCTGATAAATCTGGGTTAGGATATGTTGAAAGCATCTTTGATTCTGGACCACATTCCACGAGTTTTGTTCCTTCTTCTTCTTCTGTACCTTCTGTGAGTAAGGTTGTGAGTGAAACCATTAAACCCCCTGTGAGTGAGGTCGTTAAACCTATAGAAGTTTCACCACCCAAGAAGATTAGGGTAGACTTAAGAGAATCTAAAGCTAAGGAGTCTACCAATTCTAAGGACAAGATGCATGGTAAACCTATTTGGGTTTGTCATTATTGTGGTAAGTCTGGACATATCCATCCTAACTGTTACAAGCTTCAAGCTGATAAGAGAGCAAACAGACCAAAAGTGCCTGTGCCTCAAGCACAAGATCCTATGGCACTAATTGGTGAATTGGTAAAGGCGTTAAACCTTTATTCCAATTCTGGAGTTGGGAATCACTCTAAAGTGAATAAGAACTCCAATGCTCGGGGTGCATCTAAAAAGTTTTGGATGCAAAAGACTCGAACTAACTGAGTCTTTCTGACATGGTCCTTGTGCTTCATTACTCTATTCTGTTGTGACCATTGTTCTTTAGTTATTGTGTTTTTTGTACTAGGACTTGCATTGCATTACATACATGCATTTCATTCTAGGATTTACTTGTTTTCTCTTTTAAAAATATTAAAAAAAAAAAAAAAAAAAGAGGGAAAAGCAAAATCTATGTTGCACACTATTTTTCTTGATTTTTAAAAACAAGGTTGGTCAATCTTTTTACACATGTCATGTCTTGTGTATCTTGTTTAACTTTGATGAGCTTATTTACTGCACTTGACTAGTTGAAACTTTGTAGTGCATGTTGTGTGGGAAAGATGTGTGTGGTTTTTAATCACTTTGCCTTAATCATGAAGTCACGTGTTCTTTGACTGTCGGACTTGATCCTTTTGAGAAAGGCATAAATAACCATCTCACCACTGTTCACTAGCCAATCATGAATACCTTAGTGCATATTATAAGATTTTGTGCTCGAGAAAGTGTAGCACATGCACAAAAAGAACATAAGGTGTAGCCTCAATTAAATTAAAACTGGTGTGTACTATTAGGTTTGATGCCAATTCACTTAATTCAAACCGGTGTGTACTATTAGGCTGAATGACAATTCATATAAATAAGAGGCAAAAATGCAAGAAACTTACATGATTGCAAGTTTTTGATCTAGGAGATGTGGGAGTTATAGAATGTAACTCTTTAGGTGATAGTCTCTTTTAAATTCTATGTGATGAATTGTGTAGACTTTGTGTTTGATTGCAATTCACATATCACCTCACATGTATCTCAAATTTTTGCTAGTTTCACACATTACACAAGTTACTCTTTGTTAAACACAGTACATGCTAGTGTGTGTGTTTTTGGTCTGACCAACCAAGTTTGAAAATATCTTGAGATTTATGCACAACATATTTGTTGCTTGAGAAAATTCAAGGGAGGATGATTGAAACCTATTTTTGAGAAAATTTGGGGTTTAAAAATTTTGGGTTTTTGAAAAAGCATTCCATCACATACTCATGCACTTTGATTTCATTGTTCAAATGCTTTGAGGAGTTGTTTTCAAAATTAGGCTTGTGTTTTTCAAAATTGTATTTTTTCTCAAAAATTTAGTGAGCCTCTACCCATTTTGATCGATCCAGTCTAATTTTCGATCGATCGAAAAAGTGCTTTAGATTGTGTCAAAATGACTGTCACATTCGATCGATCGAATGTAATTTTCGATCGATCGAAGATCGTGGAGAAGCTTTTTAAAAAGATCAATTCTGACTTTTTCAAACACTTTTTCAAACCTTTTTCAAGTCTCTTCTCTCTCTCCGACTTGGCAAGCTCTACTATTCCAATTTTTGTCGTTTTCCTCCGGATTTTTTGCAAGAAAACTCTTTCCTCTAGCCGGTAAGACTCTTTTGCCCTTCCTTTTGATTTTATTTTCATATTTTCATGCATTTTAAGGGTGATTTTCGGACTTTGCATATATTGGGATTTGGGTTGATTTAAGCTCAATTTTGTGCAATTGATCATTGGGTTTTTGTGGGGACACGTCATAGACATGATCTTAGTGGTTTAATTTGATCAATTTTGGGTTTGATGAAAATTTGAAAATTCTAGGGTTCCTAATTAATTCGATTTGGGGCTTTTTGTGAAATTGAGTTTAATTGATGAAATTGGCTTGTGGAATTGATGAAATAAGTTATTATAATCTGTTTTCAACATTGTGTAATGATTAATTCATCAATTTGTTGCAAAATTTTTCAAGTGGTTTTCAAATTTTTTTAGGGTTTTTGTTAGAAACTCTATGTTTGAGCCAGTTTTGTGAAATTAAACTTAATTTGAACTTGTTTACTACATTTAGTTCATGCATCATAACATTGTTTTTGTTCATGCATCATATAGATTTTAATTCTATTGTTTATTATGCTAACTTGCAGTCTGCCCTTGGTTGTGTTTTTGTTCTTTTGGTTTTCTCTTTGTGTCTCTGTCCTTTCCTTAGCATTATCCCTAGGAAGACTAGAGCCCGTAGGACTATTCCTTCCCCTTCTCCTTCCCCTCCTTCCTTTGACCGAGATAGGTTTCCGAGTGAGAAAAACCAAGAGATTTATGAGACTCTAAACCTTAAGAGAAAAGTTTGGGCTGAGCGTTCTGTCACCCTAGATGAGGTTGATCCTGCCATTAGGGCAAATTTTGAGCGTAGGGGCTGGTTACCACCACTGGATGTTTCTGATCCTCCACCTCCAGTTACCCTAATTAGAGAGTTCTTCTCGAACATCTCTATCCGCGTCTATGATTCCAACACTCTAGTTAAGAGTTGGATACAAGGCGTAGAGTATGTCATTACTCCTACAGTAGTGTCAGATGCTCTTGGGGTACCTTTGGTACAGCATCCTGTCTATCCCTATGATGAGTCACCAGAGTTGAGTGATGTCTTGTCTTACATCACTGGGTCATCTATCCAATGGGGTTCTGATCCTAGGATCACCACCGCTGAGCTTCCTGAGACTGTCTGTCTCTTCTTTAGGATAGCTTGTCATTCTCTCTGGCCCATTTCTCATCTGCACACCATTCCTCTTGAGTGGTGTGTATTTTTGTACGCTCTTGTCACTGATGCTCTTATCAGTTTTCCTTATCTTTTTCTTCGTTCTTTGAACGAAGTTTATAGGAGTTCATCTACAGCTCATGCTCTTGTTCATCCTATCTTCATTCATAGGATTTTACTTCATCTTGGTTTAGAGGATTTCCCAGCTTCTGAGCCCATTCATGTGATAGCTCCCATAGGTGCCTCATTCCTTAGAAAGAGGGCCGCTCATCTTCGAGCTGGTTCTAAACACCCTAGGTCTGAGCCGTCTAGTAGTGCTCCTCCTCCTCCTCCACCTTCTTCTTCTACAGGTCCTGCTGGTGAGGATATTCCTGATCCTGATGTGGCTGCTGCTGCTGTTCCTCCACCTCCTTCGGATGACTTCGATGTTCGTCGTACCCTGGAGACTGTCATGATTGTTCAGGCAGCTCATGGTCAAATTTTGGTGGATTTGCTAGAGGAGATGCGTGCTTTGCAAGCTGACTTTGCGTTTTTTCATTCACCCTCACCACCTCCTTTTGACGGCGACTTGTGATTGCCCTTTGGCATTCCGTCACAAAAAGGGAGAGTGGAGTTTTGACTTCTAGAGGAGTTTTTGTAGTTAGGGGGAGATTTTTTTGTTAGTTTGTGGAGTTTATTAGATTGTATCTAGGTGCTTCACTCTGTATATCATTTTTGGGGATATTCATGTTAGGGGGAGTAACATTGATTGACATATTGATATACATGATTTTTATTTAATTCTTGTTGTCTTATGATTCACTGCTTATTGATTTATATTTATGAGTTGTTCATTGATATATATCTTTATTTTGTGTTGTGTGAATCTTACAAGAATGTTATACCTGTTTATATACTATTTTCTGTCATACATGCGTTTATGTGTTTGTTGAGTATTTCAGGAATATACAGGTTGATTCAACAAAGCTGCTATCTACACTTGCAACCGATGGATAGTAGTTAGAATTGAATTTGAGTTTATGAGCATTTATTTTGTAAAGGGCTTTTTACTTGTAAACTTTGAGCTTTTAATTTGTGTTTTGTCACGGATTGCCAAAGGGGGAGTTTGTTAGGTTCTAAAGGTTTAGGAATTTATGTATTTAGAACTCTAATTTGTAATGTTGGCAAACCATGATCAAAACAATGTACTTAGTCTTGTTTAGGCTTGCTCAAAGTTGATAAAATATTGTAAAGTTGGAATCGAGTGACTACAGATACATTGGGGCATTTCGGCCTGGCTCGATCGATCGAGGAATAGATTCGATCGATCGAAAATCGGCCCAGATGCGTTTTCTGCAGAATTTCCAACTCAGCCCTAACTCTTTAAACGTTTAGGGTTTTATATTTTTGCCCTAGGTATATAAGGCAAAACCCTAGCCACATTTTTAAGTATTGCACAAGTTGTATTATTGCTTATACATTGCGGTTTTGTGTAAATTTCTTGTGAGATCTAGAGGAGCTTTTCTTTACACAAAGTTTAGGGTTTTCAAGATTGAGATTACTTCAACATCTTGATGATCAACTTAGTTGCTGCATTTGAAGCTTAAAGAATATCAAGCGTGGGTGCTTGTAGCTGATTGAGGAATTCAAAGAAAGAAGGAGTCCATGGATTCAGAGCTTGCACGTGGTTGTGTCAATAAGTTCTACTGATGGGTAGCATTAGGAAGTCAAGCGGGGAGCTTGTAAGTCCTTTTGTAAGAACTTCAATTCTTTCTTAGTAGATTCCGTTTTGCCTTGAGGATCAATGGGTCAAATCCTCCCCAGGTTTTTTCGTGTGGTTTCCTAGGTGATCATATCATTGTGTTATTTATTATTCCGCTGCATTATATTTTTGATATGATTATTTGATTGCTTTAACCTAGAATTGCTTAATTTGACTAAGTAACAACTTGGCTAATTAACTAGACTACGTAATCTGGTTGTTTGTAAGGGGTCTTAAACCGTTCAAAATCATATATACCCCATTTTCCTTACAGTCGTTTGATTATTATGTATTCTTCGAAGCTCTAGCAGTTGAAGAGCTTGACATCGTTGTGAGGTTGTAAGGGTTCCAGAACGATGGCAGCCACCGGCTCAGTCGGAGGAGGAGGAGACGCCATTACTTCGGTCGTGGCTACCTATGCACAAACGTGAAGGTATTACAAACAGAGTGAAAAATTTTATGAAAATCGGAGAAGGTGAGAGTGAGAGAGATTTACGATTTGGTTTGAGAGGAAGAGTGAAGCTTAACCCTAGAGGGAGTGGCAGCACTTAGATATCTCTCGCTCTCTCTTTGGGACGACAATGGAAATAAAATGTAAAGAGCCAGACAAGCTAAAATCTTAACACCATTCAACTTTAACCTTAAGGCTTGGACTATCTGAAAAAGACTTGTAACTAAAAAACCACCATAGATGCATTCCATTATTTTTCTTAAACTAGAGACAGTCTACAATATATGACCTAACCCTTTACAACTTAGGTAAAGTTCCTTAGGTTCCTCGTTTGATTTAAACACATAAGTGCATTGAATTCAATTCTCCAACGGAAAGATTGGTCGACACAACCATACCATTGAATTTAATTGGGTAATTGGGGAAAACTTAATACTTGATCCAAATCAAAGATACCAGCTAATCAATAGTAGGAAATTATCATTACTAACTTCAAGCAGTTGTTAGCTCTGAAAAAAAACAAAATAATTGAATCCAATGAACTCGATGACACTAATTAATATTGTAGTTATGCATAAACGTTTACAATGAAGAAAAGACTAATCGCATTTTTGTGGACAAATCAAAGTAATACCTGGTAGAAAACATCCATGGTGTTCTGACCAAGACTCTCCGGCAACAACTTGACTCAAAACTTCTGGACCGCATTCTTCACGTCTTGTTGAGTTTCAGCCTTGGGGACAGCCCTCACGATCTTGCTCAAATTCGAAGTCACCGTCGAATCCTTCCCAGAACAGAAACAAATCGACCTCCCATAGTCGTCGAATGTGGGTGCCCACATCGAAGACTTCGGCGCAGTGCCCCAAGCCTCGTACGGCTCCACCTTGCCACCTTCATACACATACGCACTGCCATCGTGAATCGAATCATAGAACGAAGACTCCTCCGCTTCCCATACGGATCGGACCCCAAATCGGACCGGCTCCGACCAAACCCTCCATACTTGTCATCGAAATACCCACCGGCATGGTCAAATTTCACCGAATTGTCGTACACAGGTGGGACCGAAGAGTTCATTGACCATACGAAGCTGCCAAGTACACATCGGATTGAGGTTAGGGTTAGGGTTAGGGTTAGGGATTGGGTTTTGTGGAGGTGCATGGTTGGGAGGAGGCACCTAATGGTGTTCGAATGGTGGATAATAGGGCAGCGGTGGTGGTTGTGATTGAGGCTGATTGTTGTGGTAGAGAATTGAAGGAAGGCGAGTTCAAATTGGGGAGTGAAGCTGAGGTATTATATGAAGAAGCTATAGGAGTAGGAATTGAGGCAGGGATAGGATCGTAAATAAAATGGGCAGTCAGTAGTTGCTGGTGTTAAGCTTTTAGTGGCTGCGCTTAGAGGGAGCAAAACCTAGTTTTTTAGTATTTATAAGGGCATTGGTTTAGGGTTCAAAGGGTTTGCTAGTGCGGACGACTAATCTGGTAAAGTAGTCACGTGCAGGTCACATGACTTTGGTTTTTTTTTTTTTTTTAATTAAGTTTTTTTTCTTTTTTCTTTTTTAGCTTTTTTTAATTAAAAAAAAGGATAATTATTCATCACCTTATTGAAAAAAAAAAAAAAAAAAAAACTAATAAAATTATACTAACTTTATAAGTAGAAAGAAATAAAATTGGGAATTATACTTGGACATATTCATTAATTAAGTGAAAAACTTAATTTCCTCAAAAAAGAAATTAAAAAACTTAAAATTAAAATTCACTTAATTTTAAAGAACAAAAATCGAAATACCGGAACAAGAACAAAAACAAAAACAAATGAAGCGGTCCATGGTTGCTTCGCTCGTTGAATTTTCTAGGGTTTCAAATTTTTCAAAACCATGAAATTTCGCAACAACAAAGCACAAAAAATTTCTCAGAGAGAGAGAGAAAGAGAGTCAAGGACTCAAAGGCTTTGGGATTGAGAATCCTAGAAAGGGATGAGTGAAGAGGGAGAGAGGGGATGGGGAAAGAGGAGGGCAGTCAAATGAGAAAGAGATGTGTAGGGTTTTCTATGTTTAGTTTTAAATAGAACCAAAATGACGTAGTTTTGATAATAGTAACTTTAAAAATGAAAAGGAAAAAAAAAGGCTATCATGGGGGTTAGAACCATGGACGAGACCTTGAAAAATATGCATGGCACACGTGTTAACCACTAAGGCAACATACGTTCTAATTGTTTATTATTATTATCTATATATGATATAAAACTAAAATTTTTTACTTACTTTAGAATTATGATTAAAAAAATAATTATAATTTTTTAAATTAGACCTCACATTAGATTTCTTTTATATATATATATATATATATATATATATATATATATATATAAAGGACTTACTTTAGGTTTCAATACACAAAGAAAAAGAAAAAAGAAAGACTCATGTAAAAAAAAAAAAAAAAAACTTTAGGATGAAGGAAGAGAGAGAGAGAGAGAGAGAGAGAGACTCTTGTTAGGACTCTCTCACTATTTAGTTTTTAAAAAGACCACACGTTAGAATTTTATTTTATTTTAAAAGGGCACACTTTAGATTTAAAAAAAAAAAAGATTAAGGAAAAAAGAGAGAGAGTCTCTTATTAAAACTCTCACACTATTTAGTTTAAAAAAATTAAAATGATGATAATTATTAATTTTGAAAACCCAACTGTTGGATCATATTTTATATATGTTCTTAACATGCATGCCAATTTTCATGCCAATCGGATGTAATTTACCATTTGATCTTTAAACTCATCTTTTATGCGTTATTTTAAACTACAAAAATTTGAATTTAAACAATTGATTGATGACATGACTATTAATCTTTAATCACCTTGAAATTTTGTAAGCATGAAAAATAAATGAAGATAATGTAATCTAACGGTAGATTTGCCAAAATTCACATTGAATTAAAAAATATAAGGTTGGGTTCAAGTTACACCTGATGTAATTCTAAAAAATGTTACACCAACCAATAACTTATTGTCAAATTTATATTTTGAAAATCCAACCGTTGGATCACATTGTCTATATGTTCTTAACTTGCATGCCAATTTTCATGCCACTCGAGTGTAATTTACCATTTGATCTTTAAACTCATCTTTTATGTGTTATTTTAAACTATAAAAACTTGAATTTAAAAAATTGATTGATGACATGACTATTAATCTTTGATCACCTTGAAATTTTATAAGTATGAAAAATAAATGAAGATAATGTAATCTAATGGTAAATTTGTCAAAATTCACATCGAATTAAGAAATATAGGGTTAGGTTTAAGTTATACTTGATGTAACTCTAAAAAATATTACACCAACCAATAACTTATTGTTGAATTCATATTTTGAAAATTCAACCGTTGGATCACATTTTCTATAAGTTCTTAACATGCATGCCAATTTTGATGTCAATCAGATGTAATTTACCATTTGATCTTTAAACTCATCTTTTATGCGTTATTTTAAATTACAAAAACTTGAATTTAAACAATTGATTGATAACATGGCTATTAATCTTTGATCACTTTGAAATTTTGTAAGCATGAAAAATATATGAAAATAATATAATCTAACGGCAGATTTGTCAAAATTCACATCAAATTAAGAAATATAGGGTTGGGTTCAATTTACACTTGATGTAACTCTAAAAAATATTACACCAACCAATAACTTATTGTTGAATTCATATTTTGAAAATTCAACCGTTGGATCACATTTTCTATAAGTTCTTAACATGCATGATAATTTTTATGTCAATCAGATGTAATTTACCATTTGATCTTTAAACTCATCTTTTATGCGTTATTTTAAATTACAAAAATTTGAATTTAAACAATTCATTGATAACATAGCTATTAATCTTTGATCACTTTGAAATTTTGTAAGCATGAAAAATATATGAAAATAATGTAATCTAACGGTAGATTTGTCAAAATTCACATCGAATTAAGAAATATAGGGTTGGGTTCAAGTTACACCTGATGTAACGCTAAAAAATGTTACACCAACCAATAACTTATTGTTAAATTCATATTTTGAAAATCCAACCGTTGAATCATATTTTCTATATGTTCTTAACCTGCATGCCAATTTTCATGCCA
Organism: Quercus glauca; assembly: GCA_023736055.1. Taxonomy (NCBI): domain Eukaryota; kingdom Viridiplantae; phylum Streptophyta; class Magnoliopsida; order Fagales; family Fagaceae; genus Quercus; species Quercus glauca. The sequence goes on from CM043318.1 coordinate 101,661,940, forward strand.
ATCGGTGTAATTTATCATTTGATCTTTAAACTCATCTTTTATGTGTTATTTTAAATTACAAAAACTTAAATTTAAACAATTGATTGATGACATAGCTATTAATCTTTGATCACCTTTAAATTTTGTAAGCATGAAAAATATATGAAGATAATGTAATCTAATGGTGGATTTGTCAAAATTCACATCGAATTAAGAAAAATAGAGTTGGGTTCAAGTTACACTTGATGTAACTCTAAAAAATGTTACACTAACCAATAACTTATTATTGAATTCATATTTTGAAAATCCAACCATTAGATTACATGCTCTATATGTTCTTAACATCTATGCCAATTTTCATGTCAATCGGGTGTAATTTACCATTTGATCTTTAAGTGGGAAGGCGAAAAAAAAAGAGGGAAATTTTGGGGTTGGGAAATTTAAAGTTCTATTGCGGCAGTCTAACCCGCCGTTATAACTAAGAAAAGGTGCCGCAAAAAGGATCATTATTGTGGCGGTTATACAAAATGCTGCTACATTTCGCATATTGCGGCGTTTTTCTCTACCGTCACTATAGCATCTGCTAAAAATGATATATTTATTGGGGCGGGGTTTTTGGAGCATCACTATATCTCAGTTACCACTGCTAAAATTGGTCTATTATGGCGATTTTATGTCCTGCTGTTGTAGGACGCTGCAAAAAACCCTAGCTATAGCGGCGGTCACAAAAAACGCCGCTATACATCTCATGTATAGCGGCAGGCCAAAAACAGGCTACAATAGGTTACATATAGCGGTAGTTTTCGCACCCGCCGCAATAGGTAGTTTTTCTTGTAGTTCACACCTTTTCAAAGAGTCAAGTGAGGTTTTGGTGCTACTGGGAAGTATTGGAAGATGCCAAGTTTTGGCAGATGAAATCGGGCGTATTGCGGGATTCAGAGAGTTAGACAAGACACGGTTCTGAAAAGCCTTGTTGGAGTAGGAACTTGGAGAGCTTATATGCATTGAGTAAATTAGGCTTGGAGGGTCTCTTGCTATTCGTGTATCACAATTGATTGTCTAGTGGATCGATTAACTGCTTGGAGGGCGGTGGAGAGGTTTTACTCCGAGTACTTCAGTTTCCTCTTTGATAACACATCGGCGTGTTATTTTGTATTTGCATTCTTCTTTCCTACTCTTTTAACTTTCATATTACTATTGTGTTTTATTAAATATGGCTTAGAGTAGTTATATTGTTTATTTGCTTGCATTTACTTTATTCTACACTTAGAATAAGTTAGAGTAAAATCAATCAAGCTGTAATTTTTAATTTGGGGTCTAAACAGCTCGTGTTTTAACACAAATCCAAGCTTTCATATCCAAACACTGATTAAATTATAAATATGACTTATTGTCCCCATAGTCGCCATGGGTCCGAATAGAACCAGTATTTTTCCTAAAGAAGAAAGTGTTGGCTCATTTAGAAAAGTAGGATTTTGTTAAGGTTAAAATGGACAAGGGTATGAATCTACTTTAATACTGTGAATTTTAGTTAGTTTAACTTGAAAAGTTTTTTATTGTTGAATAAGACACCTAGAATTTAAATTGTGTTCACACTAAAAACTTTTTGATATCATTAACTTGATAATAAGAAGCAATCATTATAAAATAATGGATGTTATTCATTAAAATTCTATCGCATCTATAAAAAAAAAGGTTACATTAATATTTTATTGGCTAGAATATTTGGGGCCATTAATTCCAAATATTATAAGTGTTTTTTTATTTTTTTTTAATATGCATAAATATTTTTAACAAAGTCAAACCTAGGGGAAGCCCTGGCCCTGCTCACTCTCAATAATTAGTTTGTGTCAATTTATATATTGTGAGATAGAGAATGCATTTGGCCTTGATTATTCTAACACCAAAATTTTTTATGTGAATCCAATGTAGATAAGTATAACTGTGTAAAGAAAAGTCAAGTTCAGATTCTCCATTATTGAGCAATTACTTTAAATGGTATTTACCCTCCCCTCATTGGACCAGCAAACTCATTCATAACAAAATAAAATAAATAAATTGAATTAGTTTATTTGTTCATATGTTGAAGTTTCAGACTGTTGAGTCAGTGGGGATATTCAAGAGTATAAGTAGTAGAAAACCTGCTAGGAAATTCAGGTCTTCCTCAAGCCATGTGATGGATTCATGGACCCCCAGTATAAACCGAGCAACTTTGTTCCTTTTAAATTAGCATAATTGACGTTTCACCATACATGATACACTAAAATTATTTAAGAATTTATTAAGATTTAAGACACCAAATTAATTAAGTCAGTGTTTTCCGTTGGATACCAACGTCAAACACAACAGCAAGTCCGTCCCATTATACCAAAGACCAAATAGCAAATACGCAAGCGGATTTAGCTCCACTTTTAAATTAGGAGATGCGGGAGGACTGAGGAGATTATGAAACTAATTTAAGGCCTAGAAGGAAAGAGGCAAGGTCATGGAATTTAAATATTTCAGAAGTAATAGAGGCTGAAGAAAGAGTAAGAAACTTTCTTCTTATTTTTAATTTATGGAAAACAAGTAATTAAGCAGCTAGATGCACCAAAGCGAAGATCATATTTGGTAGTGAGGTTAATTGTGGAGGGATTTGTATAAAGATGGTGCAAGAAAGTGAGATGACCAATGATTGGGAGGGACTTGTGGTTTGCTTGGTGGGTTTGTTGAGAATGGATCGGATTAGAAGGGTTGAGATGAGAGATACAAATAATAGGAAAGAGTAGTATTGGATATCGCTCATGGTTAAGGACGGAGTCAGGAATCTGTTCTTGGGGGGCCGAACTCTATGACTAAAACGAAATGATCATGCTTGAGAATACAATCTACCATTGCGATCTGACACTCTGGCCGCCATATTGCCATTGCCATTTGGAAATGCCGCGTTGAAATGCCCTAATATCAATTAACTCTCTCCTGTTAACTACATAATAGATTTACGATAGACGTTTAGTTAATTAAACATGAGAAAGTGAGATATCACTCTTATAGACATTTTATGGTATCGAGTACAAACTTATTGTTTGATTTTTTTTTTCCTTCTATATATGATGCTTATTATAAAATATGAAAATAAGCCGATTTCACTCTTTAAGAAAAAAAAAGTTCAAACTACATATAATGTTTTTTTTTTTTTTTTTTTTTTTTTTTTCTACTTCAAAAATTATACACAAATATAAGTCTATTTATTTGATTTTACATAACATCTGATTAAGATTGGAAGAAAACATCTTCATATTAAATTATCGATTATTCTTTTAAAAGTTTAAGCTATTGAGAGATGATAAATTTAATCACTTAATCATAATTTTAACAATACAAGTAATATTTGAGTTATCCAATAGTTATATGTAATGCCAAATGAGTCTTGAAGGCTACCACCTTGTGGCTTATCATTGGGGACTATTTTTGTTCATTGCGTAGCCTTTGGGGTGGCTAAAGAGGTCCTGGCACTATCTCAACCAACCTTCTCCATCTGATGGAAGAGGAGCTCGGAGTAGGCTTGAATATTTTTTAATTAATAATATAAATAATCCATTTAAACTTCTTGTAACATAATAATTTTAAGTAGCACTTTATCCATTTTGATTTTGCAAAAAAAAAAAAAAAAAATCTTTTGGATAAACAAATATAACACTTGTTTTTCAATAATATCTGATATAAAAGATATATACATATGAAAATAATATTACATTTTTGAATATTGTTATAATTATTTTCAATTTTATCTTTCAGTTGTATGATTTCATTATCTTCTAAATCTTTTTGATGAATTACTTTTTTATTCGCAAGATGTCATATAAATTTTCTATGATTTATTTTCAATTTCCTTATAATAGATTTAAGAAGAAAAGATTCCCAAAAAAAAAAAAGCTTTAACAAGAAATTCTATTTGAGATTCAATTAATCTTTTTACTCTACTTTCTCTTTTTAATTTTTTCTCTTAAGATTTTGATATTCAAATTAATAATTTAGTTAGTAATTACGATTGAAAATATTTACAAATAAAAGAAACACCATCTACAATATAAAATGATAATACGACAAGAATAAAACAAAGTAAAATATTATATATATATTCAAAAAACGCACAATAAAATTGAGTAGAACCAACTCACATACTATGAGTTTTGAATGAAGAAAATTAGCATTGAGGTCTAAGGCTTGATTTAATGATGATGGTGGAGGAAGATTGGCCCTTACCAAACTCAAAGAAAGAGAATGCTTAAGACTATTGAAGTGAAAAAATAAGAAGGTGAAAATTAGATAGAAAATGATATGAGAGCGAAGAACTATGAAACAAATATATAGCCAAATCCAGAGGAAAATGAGTATCCTTTCCTTTCTAAAATAATGGGACAAGTCACTTCATTCGATGTACTATCAATCCTACCTGACCCATCGTTTAATGTGAGTTAGGTTTATGTTGACATGTTTTGCCATACGTACAATCAATCTTACCCAACTCATCGTTTAAAGTGGGTTGGGTTCATGTTGACATGTTTTTCCATGATAGTATATTAAACCTGGGGTGGATCCAAGGTACAAATGGATTGTACTTTGTTTTATATAAAATAAAATTTCTTTTAGAGAGGTTTAAAATGCCATTCTAAATTCAACAAGTTCAAAACTAATGAAAGTTTAATTTTTTACACAAACTTTTACAACAACATCAACATTTCTAAGAAATTTTACATCAGATTACAATAATATTTTTTTGGGGAAGGGGGGTTTACTCTACTACACTGCTATGGTCTATGAGGCTTTAATAGGCAATGAAGTTTGCCCACATAGGTATCATTGTCAAAAGGCGCTTTACATCGCTCACTTCTTTGACTGTGCAAAACATTCCGTGACCTTCTTCTCCCGAACTCTTTATAGCAGCTTCATCTAACCACCTGCATTCAACATTTTACCCACTCAGAGACACACACACGAGCGCGCACATACACACATAGAGCACTCTACCTGAAAAATCGAACTTCTGGCGACAAATGTATTCCACCAGTAAGGTTCCCGTGAAACTCATTTGGTGTAGAAGGGTAGCTAAGATGCCGTCTGGATATAGCTGTCATAAAGACTATAACAAATATTAAGGGGGGTCAGCACTAGGTCATGTTGGTCGTAATAGAAGAAGCCAATCCAAAATATCCAAAAACTTGCACCCATAACCAGGATGGAAACCAAGAAAGTTACTGCCCATAAAGCAAATTGAGTCACGAAAAACCCACTGATTGCGCCTAAAATCCAAGCAATGCGCCACCAAACCTTTCTACGATCCTCTATTCTTTCCTCGTCTTTGTGAAGATCTTTCTTCCCGCGCATTTGATCAGCAAGAAAGTCTTTTAAAACAGGATCACGACCGGATTTGCCCAATGCCACAGCCATTAATCCCACATAAATTCCGACGTTGGTTGAAAAGCCTAACAGCCCCAATCCCTACAGTACAAAAGGAAATGATGTTTGGATTTTTGTGAAACCTCTTGGGCAGATGGGAATATTTTCTAATGCTCAAGAGAATATTACTCAAGGTCCATGTAACTTTAAAAGATCCTAACTATAATTTGGACATTAAACTAAAAAAATCTTCCAAATTTAGATATTGTGTCAGTAGTTTATTTGCAATTTTATACACCAAAAGGTTCAAAGTCATTCCTACTCGTAGCTGCTGTTGTATATATAGTTATATACATCAATAGATTGTAATAATGATATTTGAGTTTGGAAAATATTGTTTTATAAAATGAAAATTCAAGTTTTAGAATTTTCTAAGTAAAAATTCAAAATATAGCATTTTCGATCGGTTGAAATTTTGGCTCGATTGATCGAAAATGGTAAAGAAAAATCCTAGAGATTCTGGATGTCTCGATCGCTATTCGATCTTTGTTCGACCAATCGAGTGACCAATTGAAAAGAGAATTTGATCGATCGAAAGTAATTTTCAACTGATCGAAAATCGTGAAATAGGATTTTCTGCAGAATTTTCTGGTGACTGTTCAGAAAGGTTGAAAATGTTTTAAGCCTTGTTAACAGTTTTATGAAACATTTTAACTCTCCATATGTGCCTTTTGATGAAATATAACCCTATGGGTATAAATAGAGGCTTCTGTTCACTTGAAAATAGTAAGTTAGAGAGAAACACCGGAAATCCTGTAGTCATTCTCTAGAATTGTTATCTATAGAAACCAACACCTTGATTGTATTTTGGAGACAAATTTGCAATAACTCTTTAGCAACAATAGTGTGGCTATTGTCTAAGGAAAACGATACAGTGCCTCAAAGTTATCTATTTTCTGTTTGTCTTTTGTGTTAATCTTGTGTAATATCCCCAACAACTACATGTACAAAATGTTTTTATATGTACTAAACTTTTCAAAAGCGATTACCCTTGTTAAGGCTTGAGTTCAATACATCTTACAAAACAGAATCATAACACTTAAAACTCAAAAGTCCTCTTCATTGTAAAGCTCTCTTTATCTTTCTTCTCTAAGCTTATGTTTCCTTCTTCTATGGCCCCCACCAAAAGTTTTCTCTAAATTACGTATTTGGTCCTTAACCATTATATTGTGTATCAATTTAGTCCTTAACCTTTTGAACGAATCAGTTTAGTCATTGTTAAGTTGTGATTTTTCATATTAGTTTTGTTGGCTTCAATTCCGTGCCAGTTTGGTTGTAATTCTTTCAATTATTTACTTGTATTTATGTCGGGTTTATTGTACTCGGTTTAGAATTCAAGTTGGTGAAGGACTGCTCAAGATAGAAGCTCTGGCGACTAGCTGGTGACTGGATCAAGTCACTAGAAGGCATGTGAGTTGCACATGTGAGATTTGAAATTCTGTTATGCCAAGGTGGCTAGCGACTGGCTCGCAAGTAGGTAAACCTCCCAACGAGTCTCTAGCCACTTTCACACCTCATTTCCTTGTGGCTCTTCCTCTACTTCACTCACACTATGTATACCCTCATTACCCAATAAATTGTAAGAAGATTTTATAAGACAAAACTATAGATACATCATTTGAGAGTTAGTGATTGTCTTCCATCAATCCACTACATAGTTATTTTACTTTACTCTACTCTCTTCCCTCTCAAATTTCCATACCCACGAGAGGATCTTATCCCAAACACAATCCACACACATTCAGAATGTAGAGAGATGTTTTGGAGCAATTGGGAAGTATTGGGTTCATACCAATATTTGGTAGGTGCAACTGGGATTAATTGTGGGATTTGAAAAGCTAACGAAGACAAGATTCGGTGAAGTCCGTTGGTAGTTGGAGCTCGGAGGGCTCAAGTACTTGGGTAGCTTAGGTTTGGAGAGTCTTTGTGCATTCATGTACTCCAATTGATTTGCTAGTGGATCATTTCGGCTTGTCGGACGGCAAAGGGTTTTCCGCTGGGTTCTCTAATTTAATTTTCTCTTCAATAACATATCGCATATAATCTTGTGTTTGCACTCTCTTCTTCCTTACTACTTGTTTTTATATTGCTTGTCAATTATGTATGCACATGCTTTAGCTTGTGGTTTCGGTTGATTAATTGCTAATCACATATGTTTCACTTTTATTGTGTTATGCATAAAATTAAGCAAGCCTTAATTTGATTTTGGGGGTCTTAATTAACTCTAGTAATTACGCTAGTGAGTTTCAGTTTTTAACCATTTGGAATTGTGTCAAAAAGGTCTGTGTCGTTAAGTGGAGGATAGAAAATATTGAAACAGCTAACAACCAAATAAAATATTATTTTCATACCACATGGATTATAACATGTATTGCCACATCAGCTATAAAACAACCCCATTTATACATCGGATATTAGGTTGAAAAATTAAATATACAACAATTTCTTAGAGTTCAAACACCAAATCTGTTTTAAAAATTTGAAAACCCATTTGATAGATTCTCCCTCTCTCCCACAGTTAGAATCTCTAGTCCTCTACCGGTGACAATCACCCACCCAAATCCACACCAACTTTATGTCGGCCAGTCCAAGTCTACACATCACTTGAAACTTCCATATTCAACGAAGGTCTTCGCTCCTAAAGCAAGCCAAAACTCTTCCACCTTCTTCTTCTTTGAACATAATCACAGTTTATTGCAGCCTATAGAGGTTTTCTTTTCTTAATTTCTAATTTCTCCCATTTGGATTTAATTTCACTAGGGTTTTAAATCTAAATATCTCATGGATACACAATCGTGCACGTCAATGCTGTTTTTCTATAAGAAATGCTATATTCACAGCATTTTCATAACACTTTCACAACAAATTATAAATTGTAGGTTGTTACGGGTTGTGATTAGTAGGCAAAAAAGTAATTTTAGTAATAAGTTTAAATTAGAACCAATAACAACTTACGACCTACGATTTGTTGTGAAAATGTTATAAACATATAACTTTTTTTTTCTATACAACTAGGATCTTTCTTTAAAGCGTGGAAATACATTATGATGCCAAGGTCCCTTATTTTTTAAGTCTTCTCTGCTATTAAACAGAGATAAAATGGCTGGGTTGCTATTTTAATTATCTTCATTTATAATTTTATTGATAGTCCTATACTGGGTTTTCTTGTTTCTTGTGATTATCTTAGAGTTGGAATTCATCTACAAAAAATTAAAGTCCGATTTGACCATTTATGTGCCGAAGCAGAAGCTAATATTGGAAGCACGACGCAGAGCCTTGACCATTCCGTTTTCTTTCAGATATGATTACTGATTTAGTTTTTTATCTTCGACAAAATTATATATTGAATTTTCAAATTTCAGCCTAATATGTGTAAATGGAATGTTTTAAAAGCTTGCATAACAATTTAGCATAAAAATAATATTATATTTTAACCGTTAACTTTTATAAGGAAAATTTTGACACAATATTAAAAGATTAAAAAATAAACTTACGTTTGAAAAGTCTGACCAAATTAACACAACCTAACCAAGTACTTAATATACGCTAATCAAAGACTTACCGTAATAAAGGTTAAGGTGGAGAGGCGAATCATATGAAAACGACCTACACAAGAATCTGCAATATGAGCAACAATAACTCCTGATACGGCCGATACACCATCTTGAAGATTAATAATTGCTGTCGATTTTGCAAGATGTTCCTTGCTCCAAGTATATGAGAGGTAGTCCTCTAATATTTGCAACACTGCAAATTCGACCATGCTATGGCTGAAAACTAAACCTGGAAAATCATTAAAGAAAATTTTCTTCGTGTTACTGTGTTTGACAAAATAAACTTAATGATTAAGAGCTAGTCAAAGCTTATCTTCAGAAAATATTACCTGAAATGCATAGGGCAGCCTTTGAGAAGAAAAAGTGCTTGTAATACAAATTGTATATAGGGCTGAAAAGTAGTCGGCACCACCTACCAAGAATGTGATCCGAAATATCTTTTATTGGAATCATGGGTGTGACTCAGAACCGTGTATTTTTTGTTTACAAAGAATGTGATGGAGTTCTTACAAGAGCCACTAACACTTAAGACTAAACCGTACTGATCACAGGAAGGAGAAAATAAAATGCTGAGGACTAAGATCATTCTCAGTGGGTTATGCAAAACCCACCAAAATGCATTATAGATAATATATTCACACAACAAAACCAGCGGAGTTGATTTCTTGCAGTACAGGCCGACACGGCTGAAATTTTCCGTACCAGTACTCAAATCCAGCACAGAAACAGCGCCGTTTCGTTTCGCTTCAAATATCGGACAGTTTTGGAGTGTACCTGCGATTTTTACTTATTTCGGCCATTTCTGTCAAAAAATCACGTTAATCTAAAAATGAAAAAAAAAATTTTGAGAACCCCTGAAATCTGTTGATGGAAGAGGTGTGGTGGTAGGGACTGGGTGAGCGGTTTATGGTGGCAACACGGTGGCTGATGTTGGAGATACTGACAATTGAGTTTGACGAAAAGAGGGGAAAAAATAAAAATGCAGACGAAGGCAAAAAGGAACCTAGCTAGAAAGTGTGAAGTGGGAAGTGGAGGTAGAGGAAAAAAATAGAAAAGCAAAAGAAAAGATAAAAGAGAAAGACGAGAAGCTGTCATAAAAATAAAAATAAAAAGTAAAAAAGAAGAAAAAGAGGAGAGCATAAAGGCTGAAACGAATGGGTGAGGAGAAAGGAGAAAAAAAATATAGAATAGAAAAGTAAAGGTTTTGAGCTTGGTTTAGTGTGTCTCAATGAGGGAATAAATCTTATGAAATATATATCAATTAAGTATTTGAATTTATTATTTATATAATTGACTCATTGACCTAATAACTACTAAAAGATAAAATTATTCTAGTAAAGATTTATTATTCTATTAAAAATGTGTAATTCTTTTGAAGTTACACTAGATGTAACTCGAACTCATCTTACAACTTAGTTATTCTAGTATGTTTTGTTCTTTTGCTGGTTTTGTGATCCACGCAATAAAGTGGAGCTGTGGAAGAGATGAATTAGAGAGAGAAAGTGCATAATATTTATAAAAAAAATGAATAATAAAGTGATGTACATTAATTGCGGGGTCAGTTATGTAATAAAATTTTAATATATTAATGACGTAAAAAAATACTCTCTATCTCACCATTAGATATTATAAGAATCAAAGGCTATGAAATTTTAATATATTAATGACGTGAAAAATATTGCCTTTCTTACCATTAGATATTATAAGAATCAAAGGCTATAAAAAAAGTCCATTAGCTAGTGCATGTCCCGGGCTGGCTTCATAGTAAGGGACTTTCTTAGGTCCAAATTCATGGGGACTTTACTACATGTAACAAATCTAGTGCCAAATGCCCTTGTCAACTCCTCATATGACCTTATGGACCCCTCTTTCAATCCATCAAACCATCTCATAGCTGTGGGACCGAGGCTTGATGGGAAGACCTTGCACATAAGGGCTTCGGTTCTAGAATGAATAGCCATCCTCTGGTTAAAATGGCTCACATCCTTCATTGGGTCTGTTTTTCCATTATACATTATGAACTTTGGTTGGGTGAAATGATAGAGAAGCTCAGTATCCTCGATATGTCTGGAAAATGGTGACTGAGAGATCTAGCGCAAGGCCTTGCTCATGGAATCACCCCCCATAGCCCCTGGGATGGTGTTTTATTCCTTCTCTGAGGATGCCATTCTCCTCCTAGTGAATGGGAGGGTGCTTCGTGAACACTGCTCCAAGGGCTTCTAGTTCTTCACCTATAATTCTGCTTATCTCTAGAGCTGGAGCTTGGACTTGGTGAAGGGTTTTTATGCTTCCTTATGTGCACCCTTTGGTGAAGTTCCCATCTCAAATGACCAACTTCCACTCTAAGATCATGAATCTCTAGGTCTCGTGAAGCATGCTCGAGGACACAGAATAGCTTCGAGTTATATGATCCGAATGGACAAATGCAGGCCTTACGCTGGGTGATTGGGCTACTTCTCTATCCCTTCTACGCTCCAGGTTCACAAATTTGTCCCTATACCTGGATCCTACATACTCTTGTCCTGAATTTTGAGCAACAGTTCCAGCTTTTCCTCAATTCACCATTTCTTAATTACCAGAGACTATGATTAAGGATTCAAGATGACCTTTCTCACAAATAGCACTAATTGTAGGGGGCAAATATAAAAATCTAGCCCAGTCCCATCTTGAATAAGAATGGGTTGGGTATTGGCCCAATACAACTAAGTTGTAGAAATGGGTTGTAAAGATCTACCTTTTAGCCTTAATGGTTTTGGTACAGTAATTTAAAGAAAGTAGGCAAGGACAATATGAATTAAGAGATAATTCAACAAAAAAGGAGGGATTTTTATATAAGTTTCTTCCTCTGGCTGGCCGAAGAGCAACAATTCTGTTGAATTACACTACTCAGTTTTACAATGGTCTCTCTCTCTCTCTCTCTCTCTCTCTCTCTCTCTCTCTCTCTCTCTCTCTCTCTGTGAACTTTCTCTGATCCCCCTTCTTGGAGGAGCTCCCCTCCTTTATATAGTTGCTAGGATTGCATTCCAGACCTTCACTTAGATAGCTGCTGATCCTTACTTGGATACTTGTCCCATCATTGCCTTGTTGGTGGTGGTAAAGTAGATTGCAAGCTGTGAAAGCATTGTTCAGGGGTCATTATGCTATTAATGCAGCAAGCTAAGCTGGTGTAGTGAATTAAATGTAGAGGTGATGGATGCTTTATCAAGAAGCTTCCTCCTTCCCTTGCTTGCACGTCTCTTCTTCCCTGCTTAGCCCTCAACCTGATGGCCTTGGTGGTTTGTCCCTAGTCTTTTGAAGAGTATTTGCCCCTTGGGCGAGTTGCTCCTCTCAATTCCTTTGATTGGACCATCCTAACTGGACTAGGCTTGATTTGATGCATAATTAGGCCCCATTGCTCCGTGGGCGGATCTTGCCCAGTGATTCTCTCTTCTTGGGCTTTTCCTTCTCACAATGATTATGCAAAATTAATAAAGTGACATTTTGTGATGCAAAATGCATTTTTGTAATGCATAAAAAGTGATGGGATTGGGTAACACTTGCTACAATTTCTACTTTTTTAATGAAGTCTTTGTTTGTTTGTTTGTTTTTGTTTTGTTTTTTTTAATACTTTCTCTACTTTTTGAACTAGTCTTTTTTTTTTTTTTTTTTTTCACCACGTAAAAAGTCCTAACTCCAAAATTTACTAAAAAAAAGCATGTGACAAAATGTTATCATAAATTCGAAACAACAATGTTAGTCCACAAAAATTTTTACAATTTATTTCACAATTTATGACAAGTATAAAATCACTCTCATACATATCGGTAATATATATTATTTTTATTCTACATTATTCACAACATGGCATCAAAAAATTTGTTGTTACTAGACTTATTTCTATCACTAAGTTGCAGCTCTGCTTCAAATAGCATTTTGCAATTTAGATCCCAAGTTTGGCTAGACTTTCCAATCTTTGATTTCCTTAAAAAAAATAAAAATAAAAAAGCTAGAAACACAAAATTTTGATTTTTTTAATAATAATTTAATTCATATTTTGTAATTTTTTTTGGATAAAATTCATATTTTGTAATTGATACATAATGAAAGTGATTTCTATATAGAAAGCTCATATGTGAAGCAGTGAAGGTGATAAATACCCATCACAATTTATCACCAAATTATGAAAAGAAAAAAAAAAATCCTATCATTACAATTTTTTTTCTGGATACAATAAAAATCATCTAATCATTACAATCATCCTATCATCACTTTGTTACGTGGAGTCATTGTCGACAAAGATAGCAAATTATCAACTTTTTGCCTCCCCACTCCACAGATCCCTCAACCGATTGGATTGGTGGACGTAAGTTTATATTCAAAATTATTAAGGCAAATTCCGATTGTTCAAGCCCACTACGTGAAACACACCAGAAATCTTTTTTGCTTTCTTTTGTTCTTTTATACCAGGTAACGTGGAACGTGGACGCAAAAAAGAAAAAAAAATTGCGACAAAAACAGCTTTTTTTCCACCCAAAAAGCCAAGGTGCATGATGGAAAGGTTCCCATGTGCGATTGGGAGGCCAATCACAATCATCACATGGCTTCCAATAATTCTTGGTTAGATTTATCTACTAGTACTGAGGGTGTAAAAGTTCTTAGATGCAATTTTACCACCTAGACCCTTAGAAACATGCAACATCCAGGAGTAGGTACTTAAATATTTATAACAACTTACTACAGTAAGTTTGTATCAATAACAATAAATGGTAAATAATATATTTTGATAAGTTGTATACAAGAATAAAAACTGATATGTTAAGTGAATTATAAAATAAAATGATAAAATAGATAAAATAGAATTTTAGAAAGTAAAATAGAAACTTTTTTGCATCTCTAGATACTGGTTCTCTAGAACTTGATACGTGTCAACTTGTTTAAAGTCTTGTCTATATGTAGCATGTCGCGTCCATGATGGAGAATGCCACCCATTTCCACAAAAGGCAATAAGCAGCTGTTCACAGTGATAGACATTTTACACTTAGAAACCACAAAGGAATTTATTCTACAAGTCCACTACTTCAGAATGTGGGAGCAACCTTCACGTAATTCGCTTACACTAACTCCACTTAGCCAACACATATCTCATGAGAAAAATCTCAACTTTTACACTTTTAGAGAGTTTTTGAATATCTTTAGTGAGATTCTGACTTAATTATCGTATTCTCATTGGCTAGCACCACACTGGTGCACTGTAAAAACTATTTTCTCCCTTACACGTCTAAGAGCTTCTTAGTTTAGACGATTAGCTCAATGATATCTTGCTACCCGTAAATACTAAATACTACTTTGCCTTGTTGAGATTTGATAACAAAGATATAAGGTCCCATTTTCCTGTGTATGCTAACTTGGAATTGCACTACAAAAGTGAAGTCCTCTCTCAGAATATTAAGAGAGAGAGAAAGAACAAGACCACATTGAGAAAATTGCAAGTTAAAACCGGTGGAAGAAGAACAGTGTAAAACTACACTATTTTTTTTTTTTTTTTTTTTCATTAAGTATACAAAGCTACGTGTCGTATTTCTAATACTATGAGAGATGAGATGTAAAGCACATGATTAATTAGTACAAATTCTGTTTGTGAGTTCAGTAACTGATTTTAGCAGTGAGTTAGTTTTTTTTCTCTTGGATTCCTTTCTCTCTGTTATGCACATATATAAACAAAGGATTACATCTAATTGTTTAGTTCAATTCATTCAATGAAATCTCAGTTTTTACCAATTTATTTTTTTCTCTGAATTTTGATATCCTTACTCCTTAAGATGGTTTTAAATTTAGGCGGAAATTTTAGGTGCAGAATTTTTAAAATTAATTTTTATATATAGGTTTTGTTAACAATTAACATCTATTTTTTAATCAATAATATGACTAATCAATTTAATTTTTTTTTCTTGTAAAAAAAAATCTTTTTTTCCTTCTCAAAATTTTTTATTTATTTTTTTAACATAATAATTTTAAGTAGGATTTTATCAATTTTGATTGTACAAAAAATTCTCTTTGCGTAAATAATTGCAATAATTTTTTTCAATAAAATTTGATAAAATTAAAATGCACACGAATTACTCAGTAAAATAATAATTTGAACATTATTATGATTATTTGAATCGCTATCTTTCTGTTGTACGAATTTATTATTATCTACAATATAAATTTATAATATGATGATCAAATAAAATTAAAGAGTATAACAATAGAATCAAATTGTCAAACTGACTATTGCAACATCACTTAATAATAAAATCACCCAACGTTGTCAACCACCTAATCAAAAATGGATTTAACACATAATTTGATGAATTAATACTAGCTAAACAAAGATTAATTTTATATCTCAAAAAAAAATCATTTCCAAATATAAAATTTAACCAAACAAAAATAGAAACTTATTATTTTTTAAAAAAGAATTTTCGTAATCGCCAGAATAAAAAAAAATTTAAAAGGAATAGAAAAAAGACTTAAAAGGTGAGGAATTTAAGTAAATCATTTGTAGGGTCAATTTTAGAATTAATATTATTAAGGAAGTTCTTAGAAAATAATGTTGAAAATCTAGCTATTTATAAGCTAATTAAATCAACAACAAACAAAAACAAATATTTTTTCACGAAGTGAGCTTGACCGTGGTTCATAAACCACTTTGTTGGCTGGACTCTATGGATATATAATTCTACGGTACCTCGAGGGGAGGGGTGGGGGTATGGTACACACTAGTAGGTAACCTGCTATTGTGCGGTTCTTAAACAACTTGATTTTCTCACATCTGACAGTTTTATCCTCACATTGTACAAATCTAACATCACATGTATCAGTTCTTTTCTCACATTTGGTAGTTTCCTTACTTTTTTCTAATATTTGTCGATTCCATCCTCACATTGTGCAGTTTCAAAATCATATGTAACAGTTTTTTTCTCACATTTGATGGTTCCCTTACTTTTTTTTTCTCACATTTGTTGATTTCTTTACTTTTTTCTCACATTTGACGGTTTCATCCTCACATTGTGCAATTTCAACATCACATGTGATAGTTCTTTTCTCATATTTGGTGGTTCCTTTCAATTTTTTTCTCACATTTGATAGTTCTATACTCACATTGTACAGTTCCAACATTACATGTGACAGTTCTTTTGTCAAATTTGGTGGTTCCTTTACTTTTTTCTCATATTTGACGGTTACATCCTCACATTGTGCAGTTTTAACATCACATATAACAGTTCTTTTTATACATTTGGTGATTTCCTTACATTTTTTTTTTTCTTCACATTTGACAATTTCATCATCACATTGTGCAATTCGAATATCACATGTGACAATTCTTTTCTCACATTTAGTGGTTCTCTTACTTTTTTTTTTCACATTTGATGGTTCCATCTTCACATTGTGCAGTTCCAACATCATACGTGATAATTCTTTTCTCATATTTGGTGGTTCTCTTACTTTTTTTCTCACATTTGACAGTTTCATTCTCACATTGTGCAGTTTCAACATCAAATGTGACAGTTCTTTTCTCACATTTGGTAGTTCCCTTACTTTTTTTCTCACACTTGACAGTTCCATCCTCATATTGTACGGTTCCAATATCACATGTGACAGTTTTTTTGTCACATTTGGTGATTCATTTACTTTTTCTCATATTTAACGGTTTCATCCTCACATTGTGCAATTCCAACATCACATATGACAATTCTTTTTTCACATTTGGTGGTTCCCTTACTTTTTTTTTTTCTCACATTTGACGGTTTCATTCTCACATTGTGCAGTTCCAACATCACATGTGATAATTCTTTTCTTACATTTGGTAGTTTCCTTACTTTTTTTTCTCATATTTAACTGTTCCATTCTCACATTGTGCAGCTTTAACATCACATATGACAGTTCTTTTCTCACATTTGATGGTTCCCTTACTTTTTTCTCGCATTTGACAATTTCATCCTCATATTGTGCAGTTTCAACATTACATGTGACAGTTTTTTTCTCACATTTTGTGGTTCCCTTACTTTTTTTTTTTCTCACATTCGACGGTGCCATGCTCACATTGTGCAATTTCAACATCACATGTGACAGTTTTTTCTTACATTTTGTGGTTCCCTCACTTTTTTTTTCTCACATTCGACGGTGCCATGCTCACATTGTGCAATTTTAACATTACATATGTCAGTTCTTTTCTTACATATGTCAGTTCTTTTCTTACATTTGGTGGTTCCCTTACTTTTTTTCTCACATTTGATAGTTTCATCCTTACATTGTGCAGTTTCAACATCATATGTAACATTTCTTTTGTCACATTTGATGATTCCCTTACTTATTTCTCACATTTGAGGGTTCCATCCGACTCCATTTTCGTCACATTTAGTGGTACCCTATTTTTATTTTCAAATTTGACCGTTCTATTGTTACATTGGGCAGTACCAACATTATTTCTGACCATATTTTTATCACATTTGGTGGTACCTTATTTTTTTCCTTACAATTGACAATTCAATTGTCACAGTAAGCGGTACCAATATCACATCTGACCATAATTTTACATTTGAGCCCATCATTGAAATTACTTTTTTACTTACTAATAGCCACTCATCACAATAGTAATTTTTTAAAAGTTAATAAAAAATTTTGATCTAAAATCTAAAACCAAAAAAAAAAAAAAAAAAAAAGCATCCTAAGAAATTAGCCCAACCATTATAATTACACTTGTTCACAAAAAAAATCAGTTAAAATTATCTTAGTTTCTTCCACAAATATTTAAATATACTAATTAACTTCCTACGTATCTCCCTTGGTAGCTTCCATTACATTCAGGGGCATACCTCCCTGTAAAATAACATAGTTGAGGTCACTTTCTTGATATTTATATTTTTATTATTTGTATATACTATAAAACCGAAGATGTATAACCTTATGTGCTCTCTAATTGTTCTTATGCAACATTTGCAACTTAATCACAGTTGTGTGTTTATTAGGTTGGAAATAGGGTGACTATACAATTAGCAAGTTATGCAAAAAATCCAATACAAAGATTGTTGATAATTTTAAAATTTTCAATAAACACTTGAATTGAAACTACATATCCAGTATGAAATAGTCATCAATCAAGGCTACTATACCACGTTTTATATTTTTTTGGCATTTTCATTAGATCCACGTGTGCAGAAGTGTTAAATGACTGTGTCCAACATAGGTATAACCACCCCAACTAAAGTGTCTATGCAATTTTGTTTCTTAAAATTATTATTACATTTAGACCCATCTAAAACAAAGTGAACACCCCAAAAAATTTCCACAATAACAAAAATTACCAATAGAAAAGCTAAAAACAATTAAGCACAATTGACCAATTTTACCAAAAACGAACAACGCAGTCCTCTTTTAAACAATTATCAAAATAATTTTGTCATTGAAAGTTTAGCATATCGACCATATTGATAAGTGTGAGCCTTATTTGAGTAAGCAGAGCCACAGTTGAAGACTTATGGGTGCCATAAAGCACTTCTCTCTCTCTCTCTCTCTCTCTCTCTCTCTCTCTCTCTCTCTCTCTCTCTCTCTCTCTCTCTCTGTGAGGGTTTTGCAAAATGTATACAAACTCTTCATTCTAAATCCATTTGTTATTTGTTCCTATAAAATATTGGAACGTATAGTTTGAATACAATTGGCTATTAAAAGGTCAATTTTCATCTCTATACTTTGTTCATTCACATGGGTGGCTGATAGTAGCCCTCATTAACTCGTCAATGTAAGTAAGACCTACTTACTAGGATTTGAGACTAAGCCATATAATTTATGGCATTGTCTTCTTTTAGTTGCTTCAATCTCTCTCTCTCTCTCTGTGTGAGGGTTTCGCAAAATTTATACAAACTCTTCATTCTAAATCCATTTGTTATTTGTTCCTATAAAATATTGGAACGTATAGTTTGAATACAATTGGCTATTAAAAGGTCAATTTTCATCTCTATACTTTGTTCATTCACATGGGTGGCTGATAGTAGCCCTCATTAACTCGTCAATGTAAGTAAGACCTACTTACTAGGATTTGAGACTAAGCCATATAATTTATGGCATTGTCTTCTTTTAGTTGCTTCAATCTCTCTCTCTCTCTCTCTCTCTCTCTCTCTCTCTCTCTCTCTCTCTCTCTCTCTATATATATATATATATATATATATATAATCATTTTAGAAGAAATTAAGATAGTCTCTATTTCTTGTATTTCCTAATGAAGCTTTTTTATAAACTCCAAGGATTCCGACATATGATAGTGTGATAGCTTTAAAAGACTCAAAATGGTTGGCTTGGCAACACTTGGATTCTTGTAATGGTCAAGGCATACCTCCTTGTCACTTTCTTAATGTTTATTATTTTCTAATTAACATTAATGTGTGAGATTAATATTAATATATTATTTATTTATTTATTTATATATTTTATAAGTTAACCCTGGTAGCAACCTAGTGCATCAACATGGTGGTAATTCGGTTATATTTTTGCTGAGCAACTCTGGTTTGACTCCTAGCACTTCACACCTGCAATTTTATTTTTTTGAATTTTCAATTTTCAGTCCTTCAATTTTCGGTCCATAAGCAGAAAAGCCCATAAGATCCTACGCCCAAGAAAACCCTAGTTCATCCCAAATCTTCTTTCTTTCAATGTCGGTGATAACAGCCACCAATTTTCCTCTCTTTCTCTGCCTTTTTGTTCGAAAGTCTCCACCGTTTGTCATCACTAAAATCTCAGTAAGTCTCATCCTTATTCTTTAGTTTTCTATTTGGGTTTTTTGCCGTTTGGCTTTTATATTGCTAGATTGTTATTAATTTTGTTTTCCTTTTGGTTTCATAGGGCTGCTAGGAACAAAACCCAAAAGCTTCTATTCCTTTTGTTTTTGTTTTCATAGTAGGTGAGAGAATAGTTAATTTTATATACTTGAACTATTAATCTTTTATATACTATTGATTTCAGATAAAAAAAAATATATATATACCACTAATTTCAATTTGGTTTCCTTTTCTTTATTTTCTCAACTCAATCCCATGCGTATCTATAACTACTATATAACTGAAGTCTCTGGCTTTTGGTTGGCCTCTTGAGAGCATGTCACCTTAGTTTTGTAGCCTCAGTAAATTTTTCACACACAATTCTCAAACTCTCATTCTTCTCAAGCTTCCTAAGAACCCCAGGTCCAAAAATTCCCACCATAGACCCAATCTTTGTGTTCTAGCTTCTGGAAACCCAAATGGGTCTGATGGGTTTTCATGGTTGAGTCTGACTCGGTCAGTCTGGCGTGGCTCTATTGTAGGGAAAAGAAAAGAAAAATTAAAAAAATGGAAAAGATATGAGAGCGATACGGAGTGACAGCTAGAGAGAAACTTCCTGGCAATGTATATGTAAATACCATTCCAACTGTCTCCCAATAGTCTTAATAAAATATGTGTTATTTATTTATTTATAACTTCTACTCCAACAATAACTCTAACCCCAACGTGACTCTATTTAGGTTTTTTTTCTTTTTTTTTTCTTTTTTGTCAACAACAACTCCAACCCCCTGCGTGATTCTAATTAGTATTTTTGTTTTTTGTTTTTTATCTTTTATCTCAAAAATATATATATATTTTGTTTTTACAATTACTTGAATTTGGTGTGGCTTAATTTCTAGACATTTTCACTATTTAACCAAAAAAAAAAAAAAAAACAACTTACAAAAAAAGAACTACCCAAACTGTTGGAAATTTAGATGACATTTCATTTTTCAATAGGCACATTTTCGGTCAAAAGGCACCTTTTGATATATCGAATATGAAGAGTTATGACATTTCAATAAGAATCTTTTGGTAGGCATCTTTTTATTCAATAAACACATTTTCATTCAATAGGCACATTTTCAGCCAATAAACACTTTTTGGCATATATATTACAACCTATCTTTTATATACCTATATATATAACACAAACTAAACTAGAGACGCAACATTCTGTCTCTTATTCCTTCCCACAAAAAAAACTAATAAATAAAACAACATTACTTTCTTCTACCTAACTAATAAAGCTTTATGCTATTTCTTTCAATATCATTTTTTTTTATATTTAATTTCATGCATTTTTTACTTACTACTCCAACTCAAAAATAATGGCTTTTTTTTTTTTCTTGAAACTCATTCAGTAGCTATTCTCGTGCATCGCACAGGTTAGCGACTAGTATTAATAATAACTATGGCCATAACACACAAAGTGCCAATAAATTTAGTCCTAGACCACTTCTCGTTAGTGGGCTAACTAGTGCTAATTTGGAGTATGTAAAGGTCTTAATTAATTCTTAAATTATTTTGGAGGTAAAGTGAAGTGCTAGGAATTAATTAATTCTTAAGTCAGCTAGAAGTGGGCTAGGAATTTCCATGTGTACGGTGATCGAAGTGTTACGTTTACAATATTTACATAACAAATTCTAGGTGATAAGTTTTTATTGGTAATTTAAATCAAACCACTAAAATTAATTTTTTTGCCCATCAGTAATAGCTTGTCAATTAAAATTTGTTGTGAAAATATTTTCTCTTAGCTTATGTATAACTCTTATATAGTTTTTTTTTTTTTGGGGGGGGGGGGTAAATAAGAATAATTTTGTTGAGAAAACACTACAAAAAACGCGGGTTTTGGGCCGCGTTTGTAAAAACGCGGGCCCCAGACGAACTACAGCCCCGTTTTTGGAAAACGGGGCCCAAATACTACAACTAAAGCCCCGTTTTTAAAACGGGGCCATAGAAAGGGTCTATGGCCGCGTTTTAAACGCGGCCCAAGCCTCATTAGGGCTTCCCATTAGTTCTTTTGGCAGTAATTTCCTTTTTCTTTTTTTGTTCCTGAAGTCATTCTCTCCATCGCAGTCACACACAGGCTCACGCTCGTCCTCATCCATCATCGTCCTCACTGTCACACCGAAGCGCACGCTCCTCCTCATCGGCCATCATCGTCCTCACAGTCACACCGAAGCTCACGCTCCATCGCCGACCCGATTCATCCTCCTCCTCACCCATCATCGAAGCCCAGTGCCGTTCAATCAGCCATCGCAGGCCACGCCCCATCGCCGATCTGTTACCCAAGACCCATCGCCGATCTTTCTCCACTCTTGTACGGGTACTTTCTCTCAGCTTTTCCCTTTTTTGTAGTGCTAATTTGTTAACCATGGTAATCCAAGACACCTATTCTCATTTATTTAAAACCATGTTGGAAACAAGTTCCATTAAATATCTCATTGATTAGTACATATATTATTGCATTTAGAACAACTTTTGGTACGAATTTCAGTGTCCGTTAATTTTACAATAAATCTGTTTGTAATTTTTGGGTTTATGATTGTGATGTGAGGTGTTAAGCAATGTGGCTTTGCCATTAATCTAGCTGTAGATCAATGTGCTCCACTTTTCAAATTGAGAAAAATTTGAGGATCAATGACATAATTTCGAGAACACAGCAGCTTATCCTCTGCCTTTGAAGCTAATCTACAGGGGGTCAAATATTTTTTTCTCCAAAACCTTCCTCCACAGAGCATCCTTCTCATTATGAAACCTCCAATTCAGTTTGGCCAAGAGGGCCAAATGCCTGCCTTTGGTTGAGTGGAGGCCAAGACCTCCTTCTTTCTTGGGCTTTGTAATTTTCCCCCAACCAACCTAGTGCATTTTCACCCTAACCTTTTTTTGAGGTGAAGTCGCACTCATAATTGATAGTCTACACTATCAACTAATGTTCCTCCCCCCTTACTCCATGACTACATGGATGAATTCAAATTTGATGAGAAAAATTAATATGCTACAATTCTGGTATCAATTGAGATAAGTAGAAAAACTTTATTCATCCCTAGCTAGTATAAAGATGGTATTTCACCCTCACGGTAGAACTTTCATGCCATAAAGGGAAATAAATTCCTTCAAACAATATTCTTGGCCCACGCAGAGGATCCAATTAAAGGGATCTCTGAATCTGATTCATGCTTCAACCACTTTTCACGGCTCACAGTATAACAATTATTTAATGTTCCCAAGAGAGAGTGATCGTGACCTTACAAATTTGTCAAACCCTGAAAAATACACTACCACTGTCGTACACAGTAGTTAAGTGTACAACAAAGACTGAATCAATAGGTTTAGCGCAATAAAAAATAAAATAAAAAAGAAGAAGAATCATGAGGGGCTTAAAGTTAAGTATGTTCCGGCTCCAAAACCTTCACAAATCTAAACAAAAAAGAAAAGCAAATAGTCACCGACATGATCATGTATCATAATCAAACATAAAAGATTTATGTACCCTTAGATCTTGTTGTGCTGTGTTTGGATTCCCATCACTTTATGTCCCTTATTTAATGCATATATAACTGTTTTTTAGCCGCATTAGCTAGCTCCTCCCTACATCTGCATGACTTATGGCCACCTATCACTGCAATAAGATCACGCAACTGAGTCAGAACAATAAAATCAAATCCATATAATTAACTTAATTAATTAATCAAATAAACAAACAAAGAATTGAGCAACAGAAATGCCAGCTCTGTCAGATATAATTGTTTTCACTGATTGTTGGACAGAAGCCAACATCTTGGGCTGCTATATAGGTCTTGCTTCTTAGTCTCAGTTCTCAATGTTAATGTCTTTTTCTGTGTCTCACTCTTTCTTGATATATCCCCAAAAACTGGGGCTTAAGCATAACACAGATATCTCTTTTCCGGATTTGTAGCTCTATGATATATACTTTCTCCTGAATAGTCTTCTTCACTTGTGTGCTTTTGGTGTGTTTTTTTTCCTTTTAAGTGTGGGTGGCTTTAAGTGTTTAGGCTTCATATTCCGGTTTTGGTTGATTAAAGAAACGGCGAGTCTTGAAGCGTGATCATCATTCATCACTGCAAACATTCTAGGTCAGTATATATAGAAACCTAATCATCATCCTAGCTATTTTCTTTTCATAGTTGGTGCAAGTAGTTATGGCGATTTTGGTGCTTACAATTAATGCATCGACATATTATATGACTCAAAGAGTGAATGCATGATTCTCTAAAAAAAAAAAACCAAAAAAGAGTGAATGCATTATGCATGTTATAATAAATTATATAAAAAGATTATTAGAATAATCTTATTGATCATAGGGTTGATAGGCCAAAAGATTATTACAGAGGACCCACTACACATGTCAATATATCAGGATAGGTCCCACAAAAGAGTCGGTATGACTTGTGATTAGAAAGGTGTTAAGTTGATTTGACTGTGAATTGCATATCCCATCTGAACAAAGCTTTTCTGCGATCTGAGAAATTCGTTTCTGGTTAGGTCCATGTGCATGGCAGTAGTTAATTGACGTAGTTGATTGACCTAGAAATTTTGGTAGTTCACACGTCCAACTTAATTCTTAGCCTTTCATTTTATTCTTCTTTTCGTTTAATTTTTTTTAATTCCATATGTTTTCTTTATTATATTATTATATAGCAACACACAAGCTCTTCTTTTTATTTTTTTTAATTGAAGGCATAGATGTTCCTTACCTAATATTAAGGAGCCTAATTAAGTGTTTGTCCAAACAAAATCATTTAGCTTTTTAGGGGTTTTTTTTTTGTGTTTGGGGGGGGGGGGGGGGGGGGGGGGGGGGTTGTCTCAGCTTTTTTTAAAAAACGGGTTTTAAAACTATAAATTTCATATTCAAAATTTTAATTTTAATTTGAAATTAAGATCAAACTTAAGGGTTTACATGTACTTATTCTTACAGGAAAAATTTCAAGATAATGTGTTATTGGACTAAGCCTATTTCAACCAAAGTTTGTACTTGTGTGCATGTTATCTTTTCCTTTTCATTATTATCCAAGCAGAAGCAGTGTTTGTGATCTCGTGTTTGTAGTTCTTCCCCAAAAAAGTGAACGATAATTATGGTTTCTGTGGCTTTGGCATTGTTACCGATACTATCAGTGATCAAGCAGGCAACTAAAGTTTTTGCAGGTACAGTTTCTGCAGATGCGTACACCATTTTCTTTTTCTTTAATGAAACTACAGTTACTTTCATTACTTCCCTAATCCCTATGCTACTGTATATATATACAACCCTGTTAACTATTTTCATTTTTATGTAATTATTTTTATTGTGGAAGCAGTGAAAATTCCTTAATTACGTCAATTAAGGAATATTCTAAGTCTTGATTATGTCAATTATCTCCTGGGCTTTAAGCTGAATCAGTACTTACTTTAGTACGGGTGTTTGAAATCATAATTAAGTATATTGGAATATGCAAATAATTATCATGTGTAAATAGAGTTTCAAAGCTTAACATGAAAGTAACCAAAAAAAAAAAAAATTGTTTACCCCAATATATGGTCTCTACCAAATGCAAAATCTCCAATTCATAAGTTTGAACTTTGAAGGATAATCTTAAGCTAAACTAATATAAATAGTCATACAATTATATTTCATCACATGAATTCATGTCTTGTCTCTTTTACATTCATAAATGGAATTTAGAGGGAATGGAATAAAGAGGACGGTGAAGTTAGGAATCCACCATTGCCTTATTTGAGAATTTTTAAAAGGAAAGGAAAAGGTGGAAGGTTCTCTTCCTTTTCCCTCATTTGTATTCCTTGAAAAGTAAGGGTATTTTTTTTCGAAGAAAAAGCAAACTTACCTCCATTGCCTATAGTGGAATTATATTTCTTCACCCTTATCATTCTTTTCATGGAAAAATTTAAATAGCTCAATTTACTATATATCCTTGTTATTTTTCTTATAAAAGATTTTTCAATATTTAGTGAAGTTAGTTCGTTAACTGTGTAAATTGAAATTTAGACCTTTTTTTCTTAGCCAAGTGAAGTAAGTTTTGATAAAATGAAAATGACTAGTAAATATTGTTGGCATATGTGATAAAGATAAATATTCACCAATTAAGCCATAAATACCTAAAGTCAAAGTTTACTTAACCCACCAAAAAAAAAAAAAAAAAAAAAAAAACTCAAAATTAAAGCATGGTATTAGCTAGGCTGCACTTTAAGAACAAATGAGCTCTTTAAGCTAAGTTGGAAAATTAGTGAGCTTTGCTAAGAATCTTGTAGTTTAATTTTTTGACATTTTCTAGTACTTTCAATAGAAACATCTAGGGTTCAAATCCCCCTCCTTAATTATTGAATTTTCAAAAAGAAAATTAGTGGGCTTTAAATATAAGATTAAGCTTTAAAGCATTTGTGTAACAAGCTTCTTACAAAGCCATTCCCAAATTGAAGTATGAATGATACTAATAGCTAAAAAAACACACTAAACTCTTCAAGTACTTTAAAAAGGCTAGTATGAGGTAATGAAAAGACAGCCTACGGAAATGGCTGATATAATTAATGGTAATCTAGAAGTTCATACATGGATGAAACTAAATGTGCCTTAACCACTTGACCATAATTTGAGTGGGATACTAAGTGCATAATGAGAGTCTAGTTCAAATTGGATTGTTACCACTTGCTTTGGATTTCTTTAATAGGTTCTTCAGTTCTTCTTGCCAATGTTACCACTTGCTTTGGATTGTTACCACTTGTTAGGGGAACCCAATTGGATGGACTGGCCCAACTTAAGCACAATTATGTTGGTGTAATCGTGCATATATATATATATATATATATATATATATTTTTGGCTGAATATATATTTGTAGTTATTTTTTTGGAATGTAAACTAGTCTCAAGAATAAAAACTAGGCTTTAGTTCTGCTTTAGCTGCATGGACTATCCTCATGTATGTCAGTTTTGTCCCTTCCCCGCATAATCCAGCAAATTTGAATTTTTTTTAATAAAAAAATTACTGTTCATTAGATTTAAGTTTAAATAGTACTGGAATGGGGATTTGGGATGTTTCTATCTGGGAAACTGAGAAATGTATTGTTCTCAAGCATCTCAAGTATTTTTTTTACCCTGATTAATTTTTGCCCAAATATCTAGTTTCTCGCTTTATATTATGTATGGTTTTCTTCTGCGTATCATGGTAATAAAAAATTCAGATGTACATATTTCTCCCCATATGCTGCAGGCAATATATACATGCAACAAGGTGAAGTTGGAGCAGGTGAAAGGTAAACTATACCAACATCGTTTAGTTCCAGTATGTTGAGATGGAACCTTGGAGTTGTTCTTTAATTACTAAAGGATTAGCCAACACACATGGTATGACTTAGCCCCTAGCTAGTTTTTTAGACAAATAACTCATTTAATTCAAGTATTGCTCTACATGTATATTACTTTTTTTTTTTGGTTCCACTACATTTATATTACTTCTGCATGCATATATGTTGAATTTCCTTGTGTGGATATTTCCCCTAGATCTGCTTAGTTGCTTCGCTGGTGAAAAGTTGTGTGTGGAAATATAAGGTGACTCATTCAATTTCTGTGATATTGCCATAATTTACCATAGACATGAAACAATTTCCGTATTTTCTTGCTAAAAGATTGCAATTACCATATGATTTAAACAATGTTCTTGAGGTCTAATTTTCCTTTGATGAACTTTCTTTTTTTTTTTTGGTTGAGAAACTCCTTTGATGAGCTTAGAGTAAAGCGTGGATGGCAAAAGATATTAGGTTATTGATATCTAGATACAGATATTGCATTTTGCTATACCTCTTTTCCTTTGGAAGATATAGTTTTTTTTTTTTGTTTTTTTTTTTTGGGAGATAATATTTTGGGGAGACCCCAATTAAGAGGTTAATATAACATAATTATAGAAACCAATGCTTGACCCGAAAACTTAATTTAATGATTTTGGGCCTAATTATGCTATATTAACCACTCATTCTTATCATTAGTATCCAATTTGGGTCCTCACTAATTATGCTATATCTATGTCTGACTCTTCTTGCTTGTTGCATCACTCATGTCATAGAGAGTTTCATATGTCCATATTGTGAATTTAGTGATGCTGCTCAAGTTATTAATCATACAGATCTGCACGTAAATATTTTGTTCGTTTCATACTTCTCCAGTTTATTGAAAAGGTAACAAGGAAATTCCTTTAATTTTTAATGATCAACTCTCGTTGTGATTGGTGCTTGTGGTGATAGTTTGGCTGAATAATGTGGAAGTTTGCTACTCATTTATTTTTTAAATTGTTGTACTTAGGAAAAAAGTTCCATTCTTGACTTTTTGTGTCTGGTTCCATTCATGCAGTGCCATTATGGACAAAAAGCTTGGAGATGGGGATAGTCATAGGAAGTCATGTGTCTAATGTGTATTATGGACAAGTAGTTGAGGTATAATGTGTATAATGTGACAAGTTTAAGATAATGTGACAAGTTTAAGATATTGTGAAAATTTCAGCTTGATATTCTTTTGATATTTCAACTTGAAATAGTAGCGTTTGTAAAACTTATAGCAGTGTTTGTAAAACATTCACTATCTGCTGTAAAGGAAAGAGCAAAAAAGAAAGAAAAAAAAAAAAAAAAAAAAACTATGGCCGCGTTTTTAAAACGCGGCTATAGACATATTGAAAAGTACCAAACGGGTTGTAAAAACGCGGCTATAGAGGGGTCTATGGCCGCACTTTCCAAACGCGGCCTAAGACCGGGGTCTATGGCCGCACTTTACAAACGCGGCCTAAGACCACGTCTATGGCCGCACTTTACAAACGCGGCCTAAGAACGGGCCTTAGGCCGCGTTTAGAAATGCGGCCATAGACCCCGTCTTAGGCCGCGTTTGGAAAGTGCGGCCATAGACCTCGGTCTTAGGCCGCGTTTGGAAAGTGCGGCCATAGACCTCGGTCTTAGGCCGCGTTTGGAAAGTGCGGCCATAGACCTCGGTCTTAGGCCGCGTTTGGAAAGTGCGGCCATAGACCCCGGTCTTAGGCCGCGTTTGAAAAGTGCGGCCATAGACCCCGTCTGGCCTATAGTCATGGGGTTTGGGCCACATTTGAAAACGCGGCCTAAACAAACGCGGCCATAGGCCAAATGGGCCTATGGCCACGTTTTTTGGACCTAAGGCCGCGTTTTACAAACGTGGCCTAAACCCCTTTTTTTTGTAGTGAAACTAGATCATCACGATCTAAAGAGCCCAAGAGGGTAACTCTTATAATAGCTATTCAATATTGTAGCTTATTAGGATCGATTTCTTATTCCATTTTATCTTTATTTTGTAAAGACATATATTTGTACGATTAGACATTGAATAAAACCTCCCTTTTCTTCGGTCACAACACAGACATGGGTACAAAGGAGACAATAAAAGTAATGTTTGGTGCACAAGTAATTCGACCCCATGAATCCTATCCGTCTGCCATCCTTAATAGGAAAGTCGAAGTGAAACACTTTTAATTTGCACACTTGAAACTGCGGGTTGCAAATAAGCTAGCAGGTTGGAAAGAAAAACTACTCTCCAATGCAGGGAAGGAGGTGCTGATAAAGGCCGTTACTCAAGCTATTCCTTCCTACACAATGTCGTCTTTTAAGCTACCCAATTCGTTGTGTGAGGAGCTAACTAGAATGGTAAGGCAGTTTTGGTGGGGTCAAGTGAAAGAATAAAAGAAATTAGCATGGATGAGTTGGGATAAGATGTGTTTACTGAAGGAGAAAGGAGGAATGAGTTTTAGGGATTTGAAGACTTTCAGCTTGGCATTGTTGGTGTTAGGACATATGTGGTTCACATGTTAAGAACATATGTCATACTTATTTATGTAAATTGGCTAATCCTTTGGCAAAACGCACTCTACTTGTAATTGGGTAGTTCTAGGTGTTTTTAATACTTCAAGAAACAAGGTTTCAAGATCAAGTGTTGAAGTCATCAAGTCTGTCCAAGAAAAAATAAGCTGAAGTGCATTTTCATTAAAGCTTGACTCCTGCTTGATAGCTCCTCGACACCTGCTATCTGTCGAGATTTAAAAAATCAGATTTTTTGATCTGATTTCTTGGGATCCGCGAATATGTTTTTGGGCATTCTTTTCTTCTAACCCTAAACATATAAAATGATTTTTTTAAGAGCCGTCATAAGAGACACAAGTTGCTAAAGCATTGAGCAATCCTTGTTCAAGCAAATTGTGATCAAAGACGAAGTTCTTGACCTAGTTCATCTTCTCTGAAGAAGTTGCTGTGTATTTGCACCAAAGGGTTTTGTGACCAAGCATCTTTCTGATCTTCATCACGTAGGATGAACTGAAGAAGTTTGCAACCAACCTCTTCTTCTAAGTTGACATTTGAAGTCGCGTACTGGGATCCGCGCATCTGGTTAGTCACGTACTTGGGAGCCGTGCATTAAAGGTGGAAATTGTCACTATAGATCAAGTCCAATTGGGTATTGGGGTAAGGGTTCAACTGTAGGTTGATAAGGTACTTGGGATTCCTTTACTTATAATCGCTTGATTTGATAATAGTGGAGTTTCGGGAGTGGTGACCTGAAAATCACCCGTTAGGATCCCCATTCGTGAACAAATCACCGTGTCATTTAATTTCCGCTGCATATTTAGTTATTTTGTGATTTGTTTGTGCTGCCACGAAATTGCATGATAAATTGATTAATTAATAACTTGACTAATTAATTAATTGGTCTAATCACAAGGGGTTATTCATTTGTGGCCTATCAGTTGGCCAAACAGGGATGGAGAATCCAAACAAACACCTCATCTCTATTTTACCGAGTCTATAAAGCTAAGTATTTCCTAAGATGTGATTTTATAGAAGCAGCTATTGGTTGTCAACCCTCTAATGCATGGAGAAGCCTTATGGCAACTCAAGACTTGGTCAAACGAGGAATAAGATGGCAAGTGGAGGATGGGGAGCGAATCCAAGTCTGGAAAGACAAATGGCTTCGAAACCCAAGTACATACATGGTGGTGACTCCGAAAAATCTGGACTCTGAGATAACCTGGGTACGTGACCTAATTGAAGGAGAAAGAATGGAATGGAGGGCTGATCTGATTCGCCAAAATTTCATGTCACAAGAGGTAGATGCAATACTAAGTATTCCCCTTAGTGCAAACAGGGCTCAGGATAGACTAATATGGGCAGGAACCAAAAACGGCAAATTCTCAGTGCGAAGCGCCTACAAAATGGCCCAAGAAGGAATGTGGGGTGAACGAGGAGCAGAGTCCTCTGATCCGACAATACTGAGAGGGATTTGGAGACATATCTGGGGAATGAACACACCAAACAAGCTTACACGCTTTGCGTGGAAGGCTTGCAAGAACATATTGGCCACCAAGGAGAACTTAAAAAGGAGGAATATTTCCAATGATAGTGTGTGTGAAGCCTGTGAGAAGCTCTCGGAGTCCGCATGTCATATTTTCTGATTTTGTGACAGGGCCAAGGAAGTGTGGGAATTAAGCAAGGTAGCATTACCCTTTGAGATCAAGCCCTCATGGGACTTTATAGATGTTGTATGGCATCTACAGAAAAGGAAAGATCAAAGCCCAGGATTGTTGGAACGTATAATAGCCATCTGCTAGGGGATTTGGAAAAATAGAAATGAGGTGGTTCATGAAGGCAAGGGTAAAGCAGGAAGGGCGATCACTAGAAGCTCCCTTTTACTTTTAGAGGAATTCCAAATTGTAAATGAGATCCCACAAGCAACCAGAGTGCGTGCTTCTGAGGTGGTCAAGTGGCTCCCTCCAAGATTGGGCTGTTACAAAGTGAATGTAGATGGTGTCGTGTTCTCCAAAAGGAAACAAGTAGGAATTGGTGTGATGATTTTTGACAGTTTGGGAGAGGTGGTTGCTGCTCTAATCAAGAAAATGGTCCTGCCACTTGGTGCACTCGAGATAGAAGCTAAGGCACTGTAGGAAGGAATTCAGTTTGCAAGAGATGTTTGAGTCAGAGATGTGATCTTTGAGAGTGATTCTTTGAATATCTACAACTCGGTTCAGGGTCTGAGTGAGCCACCATCCTCAGTTCAAAACATAGTTGCTAGTATTCTTTGTCAAGTTCAGTGCTTTAGGACCTTTGAGTTTACTCACACTAGAAGACGGGAAATGTCGCTGCCCATTTACTAGCTCAGCACGCTGCTATTCTTGAGTACTTTATTGCATGGCTTGAGAAATGTCCAAGTCAAATAGTGCATGCATGTGCACAATGATGTATGTACTTTATTGACCTATGAATAAATAAAAGTCTTTCTCATAAATTAAAAAAAAAAAAAGAAAAAGAAAAAAAACAAAGCAAAGTTCTATTGAAATTTAATTTTGGAGACTTTCCGCCAAACTATTTAAGTATACAATTACAAGAAGCTTTTGAAACGTGCATAATTTGTGTCCAGGTATCAACCCAGCTTCCATAAATTCATTTGGAAGATACGTAAGCCAACCATTTCAAGGTATGAAGTGGGGATAAAGCTAATTATGTCTCAGGATTTAGGTATATTAAATAATATGATTCATTAAATTATTTAAATAAGTTATATAACTATTAAATAAATTTTGTTTTTTTATTATTTTATAGAGTTTCAATCTATGGCGTCTACTTTTGTAATTTTGCTCTTTATCATTAGTCGAAAACATCAATTGATTTTTGATGTAGGCAATAATTGAATCTCAAATCTCTTATTCAACAATAAGAGATTTTATCAATTAATTTAACTGAAACACATTATTATTAAATAAGTTATGTAACTAAAAGTACATGTCGATACTTAACTGAGTTGACATGTAATGGGTGGGAGAAGATATTGTAAAGCTGTGATTTACAACTATGTTTTATATTGGCTTTATTGCACGACAAAAAGTGTTGTAATTACATTAATTTATTTCCTTGCATTTTGTAAGATTTTATTGTACTGAGTTTAGTATTAAGTTGGTGAAGAATCAAGCTTGAAATGAAGATTAGTGCAATTTCACGACTAGCTCGCAAGAAGTTTGTGGATTCCCGCGAAAAAGCCATGTGAGAAGTACATGCTACTTCGCGAGACAAGCCATCTCACGAAGTACCCGAGTACCCGCAAAACTCTCTGGTTGAAGGATTTTAAGTGTGACTTTAATTCTTATCCTTTACCCATACTATATATACCCTCATTACCCACAAAAGTAAATGATGCTATTTAGAAAGAAAACCCTAGATAGATTTCTACAACACAACACACCCACCTTTTAGAGAGAGAGCTTCTCATTCTTTAGTGAGAAATCATTGTGGCATTTTCTCCTTCCCTCTCCCACTGTCATACCTTAAAAGGAGATTTGTACCCAAACACAACTCACACCTATTCAGAGTGTAGAGAGTGTTTGGAACTTGAGAAGATTTGGGGATTTGTCAAAAGAAACCGGTAAGGCTTAGCGGATGCAATCGGGTGATATTGTGAGATCCAGAAAGCTAGTTAAGACAAGACTCTAAAAAGTCCGTTGGTAGCAAGAGTTTGGAAGGCTTAAGTACATTGAGTAAACTAGGCTTGGAGGGTCTTTTGTTATTCATGTACTCCAACTTATTCACTAGTGGATCGATTTCAACTTGGAGAGTCGCGGAGAGATTTTTCGTTGAGTTCTTTGGTTTTCTCTTCAATAACGCGTCTTGGTATTATCTTGTGTTTACATCTCTCTTCCCTACTCTTTAAGCTTGTTATTTATTATTCATTGTGGTTGGATATGGCTTAAAGTAGTGTTACCAGTTTATTATGCATATATACTCTTATTCTACACTTTGTTAAATTAGAATAAAAGCAGTCTAGTCGTAATTTTTAAATTGGGGTCTACACAAGTTCTAGTGTTTTCACACTAATTTGAGTTTTTGGATATTATCCAAATTAATTTAGCAGTAAAATCTATTAATTATATATATGTTAATAATTATACATATGTTACTTGTATAGCCATAAACTGAGAAACATATAATCTATATATATACATAACTGAAACCTCTGAAACACCCACAATTTTTCACATCAGCATTAATTAAATTAAAAAAAAACATTAATTAAATTTTTTTTTTAAAAGCCCAAAGCCGACTCTGAATCCTAAGGTCAACCCAACTCTGTATCCTTTCTCTCTATTTCTCTACCTTTCTCCCCAAAACCCAACTCTGAAAATCAATACCAAATGCCATCTTCTTCTCCTCTCTCTTCTCTAAAACCAATACTTCCCTAAAACCTTCCCTAAAACCTTCTCTTCTTGCCTCCCTTGGAACCCAAATTTAATCATCACTCTGTATCTCCAATATTCATCCACAATGCAAACCTTATTACCTAAGGCAGCCAACGTGCTAGGCCTATGCAGGAGTTTCCTTGGTCTCCACTCTCAGCCTCTTTTCTCCATAGATGGATTTAGCCACAGAGCCAATTAGGTTAAATAATTCCCCCTCTGTCATTCTCTTTCCTATTTGATTGATCTACTTCTCAAGAAATTCTTTCTCTAAATCTTATTTTTTGAGTTTCAGTTTCAGGTAATGATGATGATGCCAATTACTCAGTCCCAATGCCAAGTGAATTCTAGCAGATGTGTGGTTGCCTTTTCAGTTGTCACCGTTGGCATCACTAGGTCTGTCTCTATCTCTCTTCTTCTTCTTTTATGCCTTATGTGAATGATCTGATTTATTAGAAAAGAAGAACATTTTATGCATATTGTTGGATTATATATTTGGGTTGTGCATTTTTTTTTTTCCTTAGGAACCAATATTGTTGCATAGTTGCTGAATGTGTGGAATGTTGAGGTGCTTTTACTGACATCAGGTTTTAATATTGTTGCATAGTTGCTAAAATTTGCATAGTTATTCATTTGATGAAATGATAGTTACTGATATGGGTTAAAATTCATATTGAAATTGTTTTAAATGGGACAGAAGCTCAAAGTTGAGTTTTAATTATGTCTTCAATAAGGTTTTCTATCAAATTAGGGATTTCAATTCTTATCTTTTTGTAAGAAAATATTGTGAATATGGATGGGTTTCGTAGTGGAGATAGTATTGAAGAGCCTCCCAACCCTCAAAATCTGACAACCTTACAGGTTTTGCTTTAGCTTCAAGCTCTGCTTAATTTTGATAGCTAGGTTTTTTCAGCATATCTGATTTGGCTTTGCTTAGATAGGCCAGTTTAGTTCTAGAGTTACATGCACCAAGCACATAGGCCAGTGGTGCTGATAATACTTCTAGTCTTGATGCCAATGTGGAGGAGATCTTTGTTGCACTAATCTATATTTTTATCACATGTTTGGCCTGTTTAGAAAGGCCAATGCTGGTCATGCCATTGGAGTTCATGCTGTAGGTTTTGGCAAAAGCCATGGTGTTTTTTTTAATGGGTTTAATGTTCCTATCTTTTTGAAAGGCCTAAGAATGGGCTGGTTACTGGTGATTTTTTATTTTTTGGAATTATTTGGATTAAATTTCAAATTTTAAATGGACTATTTGGGCTACATTTATTTCATTGAAGGGCTACTCTAAATTTATTTTGTTTGACTATTAATCTATTTAAGTTCTACCGCTCCTGTAAGAGACTCTCACCTTCTGCATTTGTTTTATCTCTGATTTCTTTTTTTCTTTTTTCTTTTTTTAAAATTGAAGTTGATGCATTGATTTAGATTGTGGTTTTAGAATTTTCAGTGATACATATGGGTTGTGCATTGCAGATAGATTTTGTTTATAGGGTTCAATAAAAATCTTAGGCACAATTGAGTTATTGGTTTTATTTTAGAAAATCTTTAGATTTTTGTCATTAGTTCATTTGATTTTTTAAAATTTTAAGCATGCTCACCATCTAAGAGGCCCACATGGTTGATTTGGTGCTAAATAGTTATTGCCTTTGTTTTAGAAAATCTTTAGATTTTTGTTGTTAGTTATTTTGATTTTTTGAAGAGGGCCATATTTGGTAGATAGGTTGTGGAGGGATTTGAATAAGGATGGACCAAGAAGGTAGAGATGACCAATGATTGGGAGGGCTGGTGGGCTAGGAAGAAGGTGAGAATTCGTGGTTACCTTGGTGGGTTTGCTGAGAATGGATCGGATTAGGAAGGTTGTGATGAGGTTTACAAAGAAGACGAAGGAGTAGCATTGGATATCACTAATGGTGGAGGTAGTAACTATGGCTAGAATTTTTTGACCACTTTTGAATATGTTATTGTTTATTTATTTATTTTTTTTTGGCCTATTATAGTAGTGGCTTTTTAGCTTATGAGTTATCTTTTATTATTAAAATATTTATTGTTTACACTGTTGATTGTTGTTTACTTGTTTTGGTTGGTATTGACTTTGTGAAATGTGAGGTGAGGCTTGTCATTGAATTATTTTCTGTGCACGTTGTTGTTGTTTTGTGAGGCAAGGTTACTATACCATTAAAATATTTGCACTTAGGTTGTGTTTGGCTACTATACAACCTATTTTTGTTACTATTTATGGGTTTTAATGTACTTTTTTTGTAATACTTATGGATCTCATTGTACTATTTCAGCTACCTTTTAGTTTTATCTATAGTACTTTCAGCAAAAAGTTTTCAATTTCAACTAAATAAATTATTCTCAAATGGACACTTAGTTGTTGTGCATAAAAAATGGATAATTACTTACTATCCAGGACAAAAGTCCTGCACGTGCCTGGTGCACTAAATACTATCTCCTATTTAGGAGCTTAACTATTGATAGAAAGTCTTTGTGTCCCATTATCTTGTGAGTATGAGATTGTGGGTTTGAGTAGTGGTTTGTTCCATTATTTTCTGGGTGATCCTGCACTATATCAAATTTGGGTTTAAGTGAGCGCCTGGGATTGTGAATTATATATATATATATATATATATATATATATAGAAGATATCGTATCAAAGTCCACTAGACTCTAGATTATTGAAAATCTTCCAATATCAGATTTGTTTTTGTTTTTGTTTTTGTTTTTTTTTTTTTTTTTTGCTGAATAGAAATCTTATTAATCAATAATAGATACAGAAGCCTAGGATGCCTCAGCCAAGATAACATTAACAAAACTTGGAGGACCAAATCCCAGATCAAAAGAACCAAATAAAGACTGGTTAAAAGACCAATTGGCAAGCACATGGGCAGCCTAATTAACCTCTCTATGAACCCAGTTAAAAGGTACATAACTATAGGCACTAATTACATTTTTAACTGATTCAACAAAATTCAAAAGTCTCCAAGGAATTAGGTTCCACCAGATTTGATGGCATCTATACAAACTTTACGGTCACTCTCTATAACAGAACTACAAAAAGAGAAGATAACAGCAATATGGACAGCCAATAAGATGGCAAAGACCTCTGCTTGAACGGAGATGTTGGTGTTAACTTTCTTGGAAATTGCAAACACCAATTTCTTTTTTATTGGTTTGTTTGCAAACTATAGTAGTGGCTTTTTAGTTTATGAGGTATCCTTTATTATTAAAATATTTGTTGTTTACGGTGTCGTTTACTTGTTTTGTTTGGTATTGACTTTATGAAATGTAGGTGAGGCTTATCATTGAATTATTTTCTGTGCACATTGTTGTTGTTTTGTGAGGTAAGGTTACTTTACCATTAAAATATTTGCACCTAGTTTTTGTCCATAAAAAGATGGATAATAACTTACCATTCAGAGCAAAAATCTTATATGCACTGGACAGATACTATCTCCTATTTAGGAGTTATATTATTGGAAGTCTTTGTATCCCATTATCTTGTGAGTCTGAGAATGTGGGTTGAGTAATGGCTTGCTCTATTATTTTTTAGGTAATCTTGTACTCTGCCAAATTTGGGTTTAAATGAATCGGGATCGTGACTTAAAAAAATATATATTAAAAAAAAAAAAAGATAAGAGCATAACATGCCAAAGTCCATGTCTAGACTCTAGAGTATTAAAAATCCTTCATGATCAGATTTGTGTTGTACTAGTACACAGGAATTTGTTTTTATTTTTTTGTTTGCAAATTATAGTAGTGGCTTTTTTTGCTTATGAGGTATCATCTATGATTAAAATATTTGTTTACGTTGTTGTTTACTTGTTTTGTTCAGTATCGACATTGTGAAATGTGAGGTGAGGCTTATCATTGAAATATTTTCCGTGCGCATTGTTGTTTTGTGAGATAAGGTTACTTTACCATTAAAATATTTGCCCCAAGCAGTTGTTTCGCATAAAAAGATGGTCGATAACTTATCATTCAAGAGGCGATTTATTGGTATGAAGTCTTTGTGTCACGTTATCTTGTGATTCTGAGATTATAAGTTTGAGTCGTGGCTTGTTTTATTATTTTTGAGGTGAGTCAGGATTATAAATAAAAAAATTAAAAAAAATACATTAAAAAAAGGAGGATAATGTGTCAAAGTCCAAGAGACAAGAGTATTGAAAATCTTCCAAAGATCAGATTCATGTGGTATTAGTACAAAGGAATTTTGGTTAAATATGGTTGAGAAGTGCTATGGATATAGTATTTCTTCAAATATGGTTGAGTAAAATATATATTTGACTACAACGATTGATGAAGCCTAGTCTTACTAGTTTAGTTTTTGATAGTTCAAATAAATATGACCCTAATTTTTTCACATATGAAAAAAAAATTAATAAAAAAATAAGAACACCCAAAAATAACAATAGGCCTAGAAGCAAAGGCAAGGTCACGGGATTTGAATATTTCAAATGCAACAGAGGGTTTGTTGAGAATGGATCGGATTAGGAGGGTTGTGATGAGAGATACAAAGAAGAGGAAGGTGAAGACTCATAGTTGGCTTTGTGGGTTTGTTGAGAATGCATCTTATTGGGAAGGTTGTGATGAGATATACAAAGAAGAGGAAGGAGTAGCATTGGATTTCAATCAAGAGGAAATTGTTTTGTTCTTAACAATTAAAGTGTCAAAGTTCACTGTGTCTATATTTTCTAAAATTACAATATATATATATACATATATATATATATATATATATATATATATATATTATAGTTCAAGTAACCATGCAAATTTGAGGACTGTTTGGTTATATTGTTTAAACAACAGTTTTTGTTGTTTAAACAATAAAACACATTTTTTCACAACATTTTTTCATTCATACGTATTTTCACAACACTTAAACAACATTATTAGAATAACACTTTTCTCAACAAAAAAAATATTTACTCAAACACACACATATAATGTCCCTTTCTATTTTTGGTGTAACTGTCATTGGGCATATGTATATATATATATATATATATATATATATATATATATATAATATAAGTTTTACTAATATACATCTTTAAAGGTATATATATTAGTAAATTATTTTAAAAAAATTTTATTAAAAATTGAAAAAATTGTCGACTTTTATAAAATATTTTCCTTAAAAGTACATGGATGATTGGTTTGAGTTTGTCTCATATTCGCACTGCTTTCTTTAATTGCTTCACATGATAGTTTGATTCTTGCGTAATTTTAAGTGGGGTCGAAAATCAGACAAAATATAGTAGTAGTACCTTTCAGATCAATCTGTCTTGGATTTTTCTAACTGTTGCATTGAAATCAACATTTTCACTATTGCCGTAAAAAGTGAGATGGCCTGGTCCCAACTCCCAGGGTCATTTGTCTTTGTTACTCAATAAATAGTGTTATATTTATTCAGCCAAAACTGTCTTGAATATGAGAATGTATGTAAAATTAGAAATGTTAAATTTTAAAGAACACGTTAACCAGAATATCTAACGAAAGTGTTTTGACTATACCTTAGCTGTGTGTGAGGAAATTAAGTAGTACCTTGTCCTCTGCATGTAATGAAATACAAAACTGTTTGAGGTCCCCTTACCATAGCTCGCTTGAGATTGTTTTTATTTATTTATTATTTTTTTTATTCGTGTGTTTTTATGGCCATGTGTGAACCAGGTTAGCTCTTTTACTAAGCCAATTGGACCATTCTCTAAAACCCCCGAGTGGAAGGGGGGTCCAAAATTTTGGAAAAGAATGGGTAATTAGGAAAAGAAAAATTGGTTCCAAATGAAACCTCAAAAAATTTGTTGGTTTCAAAAAACCTCAAAAAATTTGTTACATTCTTTTGACCAAAAAATAAGAAGAAAATTTTTTTGTCTAAACAAAATCAATTTTCTCAAAAATAACATCATTGACTTCTAAACAAACCAAAATTCAACTAGATAAAATACAATCCCAGTCTAAAAGTACTACTCGCAAAACAATCACAAATAAAAGCAAATCTAAAATTTACCCATACTCTCTCTCTCTCTCTCTCTCTCTCTCTCTCTCTCTCTCTCTCTCTCTCTCTCTCCACTGTTAACTACTCTTAAATCTCTTTTGTTGGTGGCTTTACTTCTCCTCCTATCTGATCACGTTTGAAGACCTGAGGTATAGTTTCTGTCTTTCACTCTTTTTTATCTGTTTTTCCTCCTAATGCAGACTCTGAATATGTGATGCGCGGTTTTTGTTTTATCGTGGGTGGACATATGACTTGTGGCTGTGGGCTTACTTTACTTTTGGGCCTTGTGAAGTTTTGTTTTGTTTTGTTTTTTTTAATCATGCGTTTTTTACTTTTTATATTATTTATTTTATTAGAGGATCAGTTTTGTAACTTTTGTTGTAAACATTAGAATGGTAGTACTGTACTATATATACAATAATGTCACGGATACCAAGGAAAAAAAAAACCTTCAATCCTAATAATTTGGTAATCCAACCAGCAATTTAATATTCTCTCTTTCTATATGCAAAATACATGTAAAAGCCAACAAGAAGACCTATAAAAACCCTTAATTGCCTAAGATTAGGGAGCTTTTTATTACAAGGAAACTACACAAATTAATTAGAGGAAAATCAAGGTCTAAAGCATGAATGGGTTGGCTACAGGTGGCACCCTATAGTTATGATATTATACATGTGTAGATCCTTGACAACACAGAGGAAGTAGGAATAAAGATGGCATTGCTTTTACGATCATCAAAAAGTTGTGTCGAAAGGTGAATTGTAAACCCCAACAACAAAGGAACGAGCATTTCCAGGGACTAGAATGCATCCCATTCAAGGTGGTCGATACCGTACTGGTACCGACTGTACCGGCCGGTACGTACCGTACCGGCTCCATACCGGTATCGAAACATCAACGTTTCGTACCGGTTTAAATATCGGCCGTACCGGCCATGTACCGGCCATACCGGCCAATTTCG
The DNA here is from genome assembly GCA_023736055.1 of Quercus glauca. Lineage (NCBI taxonomy): Eukaryota > Viridiplantae > Streptophyta > Magnoliopsida > Fagales > Fagaceae > Quercus > Quercus glauca. The sequence continues at coordinate 101,702,931 of CM043318.1, forward strand.
GGCAGTACCGGCCGGTACCGGGCGTATCGGCCGATACAAAAAAAAAGGTTTTTTTTTTTTTTTCTTTTTTTTTTAAGTTTTGTAATTTTTGAATTTTTATTAGGGTAGAATGATAACTTATTTGCATTAACTTATTAGTATTATTTGTTTTCTTTGTATGCAATGGTAACTTTTAAGCTTTCTATTTTTTATATTGTGTTTTTTTTTTTCTTTTAATTGATACTAAAGTCTAAAACCATGAATAATTACTTCTGAATTGAGAAAATGTTTTATGATAAATTTTTATATTTATTATAATATATTACACACACACATACATACATATATATATATATATATATATATATATATATATATATATATATTTATTTATTTATTTATTTATTTATAAATATAAAAAATAGCGGTAAACCCGAAACGGTACACCGGTATTGACCGGTATCCGAAATATATCGTACCGTTGGGCAAACCGGTACAGCCTCCGGTACGGTATTGACTCCCTTGATCTCATTACTCAAGAGGGCAATTGTCTGGTCCTTTTTCATGTGGAATTGGTTTTGTAAGATTATCCCCAAGCCTGCTTCAATTTTCTTATGTGAAAGAGGTGCTTGCTTTAAGAAAATTCAAACTTCTTTCTTTGATTCAACTCGAAACTCTTGGCAAATGACCATAAACCCAAGGAAAGGTAAGAACCAGTTAGATTTTTCATACAATCTCCTCTTATATAGATAAACTAATTATCTCTTTTTCTATTTTCCTGTTTCCAAAGTATTTGGATAATTCTTGGGTATTTTGGGGTATCTCAACAATTTATGAGGGTTTATAAGGGTATTTTGGTAAGTTATGGCGGTTCTTATAGTAATTTTAGAAAGTTATAGGGGATTTGTGCTATCGTTGGAAGTTTTAGGGATGTTATGTAATTGTTTGTAGTTGAAAGCGGTGTTCATGTAGTTGTTGGAAGTTAGGGTTTGTCAATGTAAATATGGAAAGTTGGAGCGTGGGCTAGGTTTAGGTTAGTGTAACTGGGTTGGGCTTAAGAATTCTGATGGGCTTAGTTGTGTATGTGATTGGACATAGATTTGTAGTGAGACAAGCCTTAAGCTTGTTAGAGAAATAAACTCCTAGGTGGCTTTAAAGAAATTTGGCCGAGTTGTGGCCATTTCTATAATAGATATGTTGGACCTAGTTGGGTTAACCCAACCTAACCAGATCTCATTGAAATCTTATTCCAGTGATATTTCAATGATTTTACGCATTTAATGTCCACCTTTGGCAATACTCGTTGGCCAAGCCTTTTGAATATAATGCATAGCAATTCTTCATTATCAATTGCTACTCCAACAGTAAGTAGAAGATCTCTTACTGTTTTGATTCGCTGTAGAAAGCCATTGATTGTATCATTTCCTTACCTGATACTTTGAAACTCCAATTTCATATTCTTTTTTTTTGGTTAAACCAATTTCATATTCAATATGTTTGCTCTCGATGCTGATGTGAATCATTGCTCTAGAGTACTCCAGACCTCTCAAGCATTATTAATTCCAACAATAAAGGAGAATACAGAAGGAGTAAGAGTTTGTGGTGGTTGATTCAGATTTTGTAGTTGTGGAGCCATGATCGTAGGCTCTGAAACCTTGAAAATTTTCAATGAGAAAACAGAGAATGAAAATCACTAGTATGTAATTGATTAACACAGCAAGCAACTTAAATGAGAAATAGTATAGGAGCTCTCTTTTTAGTAGTTACTAGTTAGAGAGAGATAACCAACTAGCCGTTAGAGGCTTAACAGACTAATAAATTGAACTTCCTAACAAGTTATGCAGATGTGATATATTTGTTTATACACGTGTTAAACCTGCTAAATATACAATCTGACTTGAGAAAACAAAACACGAATACAGTTGATATTAACTGCAACGAAGCTGTTAAAAGGTAACGAGAGAAGACCACTTGTCACGGACTTCATTATTCAAGAAAGAGGAATGATACGTCTACAATATTTTTACAACAAATCCTAAGTGGTAAGTTTTTACTGGTTGTTATTGTTGGAGCAAAAAAGTAATCTTAGTATTAATTTCAAATTTAAACCAATAACAACTAACCACCTGTGATTTGTTGTAAAAATGTTGTAAAATTGTTGTAGACGTAGCATTTCTCTTCAAGAAATAGTGCCATTGTGCATGATCTGTCTTTACAGGTTAAATTCGGTAACGAAGTATCATATTTTATTCTACTAATCTCACACTATCTTATTATATATTTAAGAATAAGTACAATCACACCCAATCAATTCTAATACCTATATATAAATTCAATTAAATTGAAAGTTTATTGAGATATTATTAAGTGTGGTAAGATGTATTAAATTTTATGTAAAATATTTTATGATGTTATTAAGTGAGTTTATTGAAATATATATATATATATATATATATATATATATATATATATATGATCATGATTTTAAAAATCGGACTGTATTAGCAATTTTGATAGTCCTACCGTTAACCGGTTACAAATCCAACTAGTTTATTAAAATATATATATATATATATATATATATATATATATAATATGCTTACAGAATATTAAAACAATCACAGATCAATAATTATCACATCTCTATAAATATACACAAATATAAGTCTATTGATTAAACATTAAACAACATCTACTGAACTTAGCTTACATAGGAAAATATCACCCACAATAGTAATAAGTCATGCCCACTAAAACCGTGAATTAAGCAATAAGAAGCCTACTTAGTCACCTAGATCTATCACTTTTCAAGTTAAATAGGAACCACCACCGGGGACTACCTCAACTTCGGTCTTGTAGGCTACTTGACTCAGAACCGGCAAATTAGTCTTGTTGGCTACCTGGCTTATCATCGGGGGCCACCTCCTCACTTTTAGTAAATGCATTGGACCGCATGAATGGGAGTTTCTCCCCCATAGTCTGTTGGTTTTGTACTCTTGTTGATTGCTCACCCGCTTCAGTGGCTAAATGCAAGTAGCGGCGTCGGAGAAGGCCAGTGGCAGTGGTTGCATTACTTAACATCTTCCATTGTTTGTAAGGCTTGGATTTAAGTGAGTCTTTAGTACCTTCTTCCGAGTCCTTTGATTTCACATTCTCCGATGGGTCCATGTGAGCAGTACCTTCTTCCGAGTCCTTTGATTTCACATTCTCCGATGGGTCCATGTGGGCATGCTTAGATAAAGCAAGCAGATAAAAGCAAAAGAAAATGGTGTTTAGTATCGCTAAAAATAGAAAATACCTTTCCAGATGACCCTTGTTTATGGTATCTCCAAACCAGCTTCTAAACAGTAAAAGCAACGGTATGCTGAAGAAATATGCAGAACCCAATACACAGCCACTGAACAGAGACCCATATTCACTAAATGATTTAGGGATGTGGTTATCCACGAATGTTTCTAGCCCACCTTCCCCGAGGCCTTCCATTAGTCCTAACAAAAGAAATTGTGGAAATAAGAAGAAGATATTCATGGATGTAGTGTGTGCTTCTGGGCCCTGAGCATCAGGATCAATCCCCTCTTTCTTAATTAACTTCCTTCTTTGGATCTCTACTTGCCAAGCTGAAATGCAACACAATATAGAACAAACCATCCCAGCTCCAATTCTCTTAAGTGGGCCAAATTTTTGTCTGACTTTCTCCCACCTAAATGGGAATTGTATTGCATATCGTATCAAGGACAGCAGTATGAACATAAAAACTCTAAAATTAGAATAAAGAAGGTTGCTACTTTGTTCCATAAAGAAAGTATCTCCGGTAGCTTTAACTAAACCACAGGCAAAAAAGTTTGTCCAGATTGGTACCAATGTCAAAAGGCATTTTACTTCGCTCACTTCTTTAACTGTGCAAGGCATCCCATGACTTTCCTCTTCTCTACTACTGTCACTAAGACCAGTATTTTCAAAACGACCAAGGCTATCCATTGATTTACTCAGCCCATTCCCGTATTCTAAGTCCTGTTCTCCACTACCTTCTTGTTCTCCCAAACTGGATAGCCCCTTTGCAATAGCAGCTTTGTCTAACCACCTGTATTTAACATTTTTACCCACTAAGACATACACACATACACAGAGAGAGAGAGAGAGAGAGAGAGCACTCTACCTTAAGAGTGGCACTTCTGGCGACAAAGTTATTTCATTATTACAGTTCTTGTGAAACTGTTAAGATGCAAGTTGAATATAGCTGCCTTAAAGACTCTGAAACAAATATTAAGTGGGCTCCGCATCTGCACTGGTTTTTTATTGTTGTAAAAGGGGAAGCCAATGCAGAACAACAAAAGACTTGCATCCATAACCACAATGGAAATTATGAAGACTGGTTTCCATTCAGCATAGTACTTATAAGATTCGTAAATGGAAGCGATGGAACCAAAAGACCAGGCAATGCCCCACCAAACATTTAAACGAGACTCAATTTTTTCCTCGTTTTTGTGGTCTTCCCTACTACCCAACTGATCAGCAAGAAAGGCTTTTAAAACTGGATTTTGACCAGATATGCCCAATGCTACAGCCAGTAATCCCACATAAATTCCAACTTGGGTTGAAAAATATAACAGCGCCAATCCCTGCAATAAGAAATGAAACATGATGCTTGGATATTTGTGAAACCGCTTGGGCCGATGGTAATATTTTCACATGCACAAGAAAATATTTCTCAAGTTCTTTCAAGAATATACAAGTAGAACATGTAACAATAATAATAACCGTAAAACATAATTGCAATGACAATGATTTGGGCATTAAAATAAAAAATAATCCAAATTTTTAGACATTTTTAGACAAATTGGGCCAATCTCAACAGATCCAACCAAATCTCGGTCAAATCTCAGCCTTATTAACAAAACTCAAAACCCACCGGTACAACCTAATACCCGATGAGACCCAAACTAGCAGTTTTGACGATTCTTCCAAGTCTGTTTCGGGTTACATTTTTCTCCACCTAAAGTTGTTGGGTTGAATATGAGTTGAGCACAAACCTGACTCGTGGATAGCCCTAATGAATATTAGTCATCTAATCTCCCACATGGTCATGCACCAAATAGTCTCTATATCTTTTTTAACACTAAAATTAAAATTTATTACTACGCATCATCTTATCTAAGATAAAGTAAATCTCTTTTCTAAAATAATAGTAAAATTTCATTTATTTTTTTTAATTTCATACTTGAACCATGATATTTGATTTTTCTATCTAAAATTAACTTAGTTTGGTTAGTATTAATTCATCAAATTCAACCCCCAAAAAAAAAAACATCAAATTAACCTTAATTTTGTTAGTATTAAATAAATCTATTTAATCGATATTTAAATCTAAAAGGTCCATTTAAATTTATTTCCTTAGGCCCCACTTAATCGATTTTTAAATCTAAAAGCGTCCATCTAAAAACCTTTAATATAATTGAAATGCTTTTTGAACATTTCAAATGCAATAAAACCTATAATTTAATTGAAATGCTATTGAAATTTCTAAAATAACTAAAATACCTTAAAATTCTCGATAATGATTATGACTTAAAAGTATAGTTCATTGGGGGCCAAGCAACAACAATTAGTAAAAAAAAAATAATTAGTAAAAAAAATATAATGAGATATCTAAGTATAGTTCACATAAATTTCCGAATAACGAAATGACAATTTAGTTTCGTGCACCCAAATTTCCTCTCTCTCTTTTTTTTTTTTTTTTTCTTAAAAAAAATAAAAAATAAATTGCCCTCCCAAACAGACTCTTATACATATTCTTGAAATCTTCAGTTTCCTCATCTGACCTTATACAAGGGCAGGACACAGGCTCACCGTAATACAGGTTATGGCGCAGATGACAATCATATTGAAACGTCCGAAATAGGAATCGGCTAAATGAGCAACTATAACTTCTGATATGGTCGATACACCATCCTGGAGATTCTTAATTGCTGTAGCTTTTGCAAGATGTTGCTTGGTCCATGAATCTGTGAGGTAATCCATTAAGATTTTCACCACTCCATAATTGACAAAGCTATGGCTAAAAACTAAGCCTGTAAATCATCAAAGAAAATAAATTAAGTTCTGTTTTTGTAAGTGAAAAATGAACTTAAGACTACAGCAGTTGAGCTTATTTTAAGAAAAAAAAAATTACCAAAAATGAATAGTGCAGCCTTTGAGAAGTAAATGTGCTTGTCATACCATCTCCGTATAGATGAGAAACATGGGAACCATTTACCAATTCTATTCATTATCGTCATTGGCCCTACAAAGAAGGTGAGATCAATCGCCTGATCTGTACAGACTGTACTTCTGTGTACTCAAAGTTTCAAACTGAACAGTACTCTGTACTGACAGAAACACTTTTTAACCGGCTGATACTAGATACTCGGAGAGTATATTCTGTTGGGAAATTTAGACCCCGGTTGATAGAATTTACAAGTTTTAAATCCAAATTGTTAATTAGATTTATTATCAATAAAACTTGTTAAAACACACAAACATCAATATCATGTCAATAATATGCAGCGGAAAAATAAATAAGACAAGATATGATGACCCAGGAAAACCAATGAAACCAACCAGTTTCACAGTAAAAAACCTGGGGGGAAACCTTCCCGAAAAGCAATCCACTATAGAAAAGAGAAGTTTCAGATCTAGTACAAAACCTTTGTCCCTAGACTCTACAATCCCCGTATATGAACTCACAGCAGAAACCTTCTACCGCTTCAGAACCTCTGAACTCTTCAATATATGAACGCCACCCTTTGATGCACGAATCCCAAGTACGTGACTAACTAATTGCGCGGATCCCAGTACGCGACTTTAATCACCAACTAGAAGAAGATGTTGGCTGCAAAGTTCTTCACTTCATCAAGAATGAAGATCAAGAAGCACTTGGTTACAAAACCCTAAGGCGCAAAAGACGCAGTAGCTTCTTTCAGAGAGAATAACCTTTTGCATATGTTCTCCTTGTATTCTCTTATTCTCTTATGTAACGGCCTCTAAAATAAGCCTTATATAGGTCTAGGGTTGTGAGAAAAGAAACCCTACACAAATACAAAAGCCTGGCCCAAAAATCAGATCTGAAAATTCTGATTTCCGTAACCTCGATAGATAGCAGGTGTCGAGGAGGTGTCGAGAAGGTGTCGAGATTTAATGAATCTTGAATTAAGAATAGAATCTCGATCGATCGACCAGGTATCGAGAAGGTATCGAGGAGACAGAAACTTTCTCGATCGATCCACCAGGTATCGAGAAGCTATCGAGATTGCGATAAGAATCAGCTCAAGATCTCGACAGATAGCCAGGTGTCGGGCAGGTGTCGGGCAGCTGTCCAGCTTTAATGAACACCTTTTCTTCACTTGTTTCTTGGTCCAATCTTCATGGCTTTAATACTACACTTGAACAACATGTTCCTTGAAGTATTAAACACATCCTAGATCTACCCAAATACAAGTAAAGTGCGTTTTGTCAAAAGATTAGCCAACTACATAAAATATGTCCTTAACATATTCCTTTCTTCGTATGGGAGGAAATGTACTCTAAAAGTTTCAATAAGTATATTCCTTTCTTCGTATGGGAGGAAATGTACTCTAAAAGTTTCAATAAGTTTGTTTAGCAATCGCTTTTGTCATTAGCAACGTGTTTACGTTTTTTAGTTGGAGTATGAAAATATGCAAATTTAACTTTAAAATTGAGTCTTACGGTCCTATTCACACGTTTCAAAATCATTTTGTTATAATATTTTTCGTTTTCAGTTTTCAATTTTTAGCAAAAAGTGATATTCAAACCTAGCCTAAATCTTTTGCGACTCTTACTTATTAGTATTGGTGGACACGTGGATCACCCTTTGTCAATGTTGGGTCAAATCAAGCAACATTGGCTTGCACGGCTCTCACGGATAGAACTTATCTTGCAAAATTTGCGTGTCAATTATAAGGTACACGCAGACTGATGCACAGCCAAGAATCAAGTCTTTTTCTCGCTCCCTCTGTTCAAACAAAATTGGAAGGGAATCGACAATTACAATTTTTTTTTCTATTTTTTTTAAAATAAAGTTTAGGTATAAAATTAGTTGTAATTTAAGATTTCAACTTTATTTAATAAAATAAATATTCAAAATTTGAAAATCTAACCGTTGAATTGCATGTTCTTTACACTCTCAATACACATGTTAAATAGATATTATATACTATATGATCTATAAGCTTATATTTTATGCATAATTTTAAATTACAAAAACTAGTAATTTAAACAATTTATTGATAGCATAGCTATTGATCTTTAATTTTCTAAAAATTTTGTAAGTATGGAGAATATAAAAAGAATATATAATCCAATAGTGAAATTCTCAAAATTCACCTCCAATAAAAAGATGTTAAGTAAGGTTATAACCTTAGGTTAAAACAAATTTTGTAACTAAATTTTGTTCTTTTTTTAGACCAGGAATTTCACGTGACTTCTAATTGTGTCCCAATGGGTATTTGGGATGTTGGCTTGGGCTACCAATACCAATCCTATGGTCCGTCTAGCAAATTTTGGGGAGAAAAAATAATAATAATGACGTCTGCATGACCTCGTCCTCTCTGTATATATATTTATCTAAAAAGAAAAAAAAAAGATTTAAAGAAAATTTGATAAGCTGCTTTTTCAAGTCTTTTTGTGAGTAGTTATTGTGAGCAATGAGCATGGCTCCCTCCTCTCACATGAGGTGTTCGCTCCATGATGGGTATCATGTGTGGGGCCCACTCCTCATTTGAGAGGAGAGAGCAATGCTCCCAGACAATCTTATCAATTTCTAGTTTACTTACAAGACTTGCATTAGTATTTGTAGAATAGAAAAATAATCACATTTTAGCCAAACCAGTCTAAAATTTACCCACATCAGGGCATGTAAAATTGTGCAAAATTTCATGTTTAGAACAGTCATATTAGTTTGTGTATAATAAAAAAAATTTGTAAAATTTATATAAAATGGCCCACATTAATCAATGTATAATTGCATAAATTTACACTAACACTATTCATTTTGCATTAGTTTTATATTCTTTCTTTACATAGCATAAATGAAGAGAGTAGACGGTAGTTGTTGTATATGAAGAAAGTGAAACAATTATAACAATGAAGAAAATTTGATATTTAAATAAAGTGTAGTGTAAAATAGATAATTTGATATGAAATATTTTGAAATTTAAGTATGTAAAATAGAAAAAAAAAAAAAAAAGTAGGTTCTTATGATAAAATAAATAAATAAAAAATTGTATGAGCTGATATGAATGCTCTAATTGTATAAATTTATATTAATACTATTCATTTTGCATTTTTTTTTCTTTATTCTTTTTTTACGTATCTCAAGAATGAAGAAACAAAGTAGATGGTAGTTGTTGTGGGCAAAGAAAGATAAACAATTAAAAAACTCAAGAAAAATTGATATTTTAATAAAATATAATGTAAAATAGATAATTTGATGTGAGGTGTTTTCTTATTATGGTATCACACAACAAAAAGCTTCTTTTTTATTGTAGCAATATACAATCCATAAAATCTCTTCTCCCTTGGCCTAAACGATAAATTGGCATCAAAGATGCACTCTATACCTCCCCATTTTGCCTTGAATGGTTAGCAATTGTATTTTTAGCACCACACTTTTTACAACATTTTTTATAACTATTTTGTGCGGTAGATTATGACGGACTGTCTGTTACTTTCACATAAACCTATCTCTTTTTCTTTACCACTCACAATCTTGTCACATCAAAATTATGGCACAAAAGAAAATGATCCTAGATCTTTTTCAGCTAGAAAAATGCTAACATCACAAAAAATTTCATAACCATTTCCATAACTATATGATGCAATTGACGGTGAGTGATGGAAAAAAAAAATAATGGGTCCATATGATAGTGATAGACAACTAATCACATTCTTTCACATAAAATAGTTATAAAAGTGAGTATGAAATTGATTATGGTCTTATTGCTACAAGTGTTACTCTTTCCACTCGCACTAGAAAGAAATTAACTTTAGTAGTGCACAAGTGCTAATATCACTTTGCTCCAACTTCTATGATAAATACACAACAATGGCTGCAAGTTATTCCAAAAGTTATGCCAAAAAGTGTGATCGTAAAAAAGCCTAATTTTATAATTTAAGAGTATCTTTAGTAGTCTTTTTAAATTTTTGTACTGTTTAAAAAATGAACAGTTATTTTTGTCTTTTGCCTACGGACTTTTTTAGTTACACTTTTTAGCAAACTTTTTCTCGTTTCTATTTCATTTAAATATTATTTCTTCATTTTCTCTTTCATCTTTCTTTATTCTTTTTATAATTTATTTACAATCTTCATTTATTCATTCATAACTGCTATATTTTTTAAATCTCCCAATAGTAAAAATTTTAAAATTTTTGGATATTCTTCTTCGAAAGCTATGGTCTTGATGCATTTGACGCTTAGGTGATTGTGATGATGTTGGAGAGAGAGAGAGAGAGAGAGAGAAGACATAGGAATTTTTTTAATCTTTGGATCTTTTATTTGCCAAGTGTCACTCATCTAGTTAAGAATGAGAAGAAATGAGAGTGTTTTAATGAGAAGGGAGCCGGACCTTCTTATATCAACTTCAGCAAACGAGTCTTGGAGTTGGAGGCTACTTGGCTCATCATGGGCAACCACCTTGTTTATGTGCATGCTAAATAAAAAATTTCAACTTGCAAAATGGGTGTATGGCTGAATTTATTCAATCATTTTGTTGGCTTTATTCCATGTCAAATTTTCTTGTAATTCAGCATTCAGAAACCCTGTATTTAGGTGAGAATTATGTAAAGGTAGTGTGTGAGAGAGTGTGAAGAAAAGCTCAAGAGTGTGCACTCAAGAAGAGCCTCGCAAATGGATCTCGCGACTGGCGAGTCGCTAGAGGTGGCACACATGTGAAGCATGCAGGGGGAGTTAAAGGGTCATGCCAGCTGTTGCATTACTGGACAAAACCTCCAGTCTAGCCACGCAGTTAGCTCACGACTCAAACTCGCGACTCGTTCTAGTCGCGAGCTCGAGTTGCCAGAATGCCCTGTTTGGTTGTAACCGACTCTTCGCATTCCTTATATACCTTACTATAAATACCCTTATACCCATGAAATGTAGAGAACTTCTAGAGGGAATTTTAAGAGAGAAACCCTAGAGAAATACAAGATTGACTCATCGACAATCTTCATCCTTTGATTCTCCAAATTCCTCTACTCTTACCCTCTCCATTGATATATCCTTGAGAGGTACATTAGCCAAATCCTTGTCTCACAATACCCATATCTGTAAAAAGGCTTTTTCGTGCTTGGGAAGTAGTTCAAAAGGGACTAATTCATTTTGGTTGATGCAATGAGCAATTGCGGGATCTGGTAAGCTAGAGAAGACGAGGTTTTGTGTAACCCTGTTGGAGCAAGAAGTTTGGAAGGCTTAGGTGCACTGGGTAGATTAGGCTTGAAGGGTCTTCTGCTATTCATGTATCCCAAATTTATTTTCTAGTGGATTATTGACCGCTTGAAAGGCGGCAAAGAGGTTTTTCACCGAGGACTTCGGTTTCCTCTTAGATAACACATCGCTGTGTTGTCTTTGTGTTTGCATCTCTCTTCCTTTAATCTTTACCTTTTAATTACTACTATGGTTGTGATTAGTTTTGGTTTTAGATTGTTTTACCAATTCTATTTTAGCTTATTTTCATATTCTGCACATATATTATTTGATGATAAGCTTGTGTTGGTAATTTGTAAATTGGGAGTCTAAACGTTCATAGGTGTTTTACACACTAATTGAACATTCAATTGGTATCAGAATGGGTGCACTTGTTGTAGTTTAATTACCTGAATGCAATCCTTGACCGCATTGAGATGGATCAATCTCAATCTCTCAATGCTCCACCATATTTTGATGGAAGCAACTATGCATTTTGGAAAGTCCGCGTGAGGGCATTCCTATGTTCAATTGGTGAGACTGTTTGGGATGAAGTACATGTAGGATGGACTAGGCCAGAGGCCGCTAAATCCACATGGGATAAGGCGGCTCTTGCGGCAGCCAATACAAATAGCAAGGCATTGAATGCTATTTTTTTGTGGTGTTTCTACAGATGAGTTTCACAGGATTTCTCACATAACAATTGCCAAGAAGGCATGGCAAATATTGGAGACCACCTATGAAGGCACGAAGAAGGTCAAGGACACTAAGTTGAAGATGCTAACCACTCGATTTGAAGAGTTGAAAATGAGTGACGACGAGTCATTCGACTCATTCTATGGCAAGCTGAATAAGGTGGTTATCGGCAAGTTCAACTTGGGTGAAAAGACGGAGGACTCAAAGATAGTAAGGAAAATCCTTCGATCATTGGTGGAGAGCTTCCGTGCAAAGGTTACAGCAATTGAAGAGAGTAAGGACCTTGATGATATCAAAGTTCAAAAACTAATTGACTCACTTCAAACTTATGAGCTATCATTGCCATCACAAAGGAAAAGCAAATCCCTTGCTCTAAAGACGATCATTGAGTGGATGGAATCTCACGACTCATTGGATGAGGATGAGGTCGAGAAGGATGTGGCATATCTTGTGGAGAATTTTTGAAAATTCTTGAAGTTCAAGAAGAATGAAAAATTTGCTGAGAAGGGAAAATTCCCAAGTTTCGGAAAGGAGAAAAAGGAATTCAAGAGGAAAGATGGGAAAGAGTCTCAATCCTCTTAAGGAATCACATGCTTCGAATGCAATGGACATGAACATCTCAAGAAAGAGTGTCCTAATTATTTGAGAGGGAATGGCAAGGTATATGCCACTACTCTTACTAATTCCAACTCCTCTAATTCAAATTTAGATGAAAGCTGTGATGGAGAGGGAAACTTCTTTGCATTTATGACCATTGCTCCAGTAGAATCTTCGGATGATTTGAGTGTGCTAATGGAAGAGCTTGGTGAGCACATTGAATTGGAGTCAATGGGAGTAGCAGAAGAATCCGATGATGAGGAAGATGAAAGAATAGACGGACTGCAAGAGATCTACAATTCCCTTTTGAGAAGACCGATGAATATGCAAAAGTGGCTAACGCAGCCATTAAGAAAATGAAGAGAGCAGAGCAAGACTACAAGAGTCTTTTAGTCCGATACAAGGAGATTAAGTGTGAAGTCAAGAAGCTGAATGGAGAGCCAACTGAAGCCTATTCAAAGATAAAATTTTTTGAGCTTGAGGTGGTTTAAGCTAATAGTAAAGTAGAGCAAGTCTCCTCCAAGAAGTTTGATGAAATCCTTGCTCACCAAAAACCTTTCTCCGAGAAAAGCGGATTGGGATACATCGGAAAGAGCAGTTCGCGTGTGAAAGTGTCCAAGGATATGAAGTTTATGAAAGCTGAGAAACCAGTGGTAGAAACTTCAGTTGTTGAGAAAGTGAAGCCGGAAAAGAAGCGGAATGTGATTGACCAACGGTTTTTGACTAAGCCTCCTAACCATTCAGTAGTCAAACCAAAGGGTAAAGGGAAATCACTCCCAAAGTCACAAAGAGGTCTGAGAACTCAACATTTCTGCAATCATTGTGGAATTCAAGGACACACCAGACCTAGTTGTCATAAGCTTCAAGCATTGAAGAGTTCAAGTGCTTAAAGGTTGAGAGGACCAAGACATGGCAAAGGGAATTGGACTGCTGAGCAATCAAAAGGTCAAGAAAGTGATCCCGGAATGAGGGACGTGATTAAAATGATTGATGCTTTCACCACCTGTTTGACAAGCTTCACCAGAAGGTTTGAAAGTTAGAACAATGGTACCCAATCCTCTAGGGATATCACCCCAAACGCAAGTGTCGTGTGGGTGAAGAAGGGTACTCATGCATAAACATTACAACATGTCCACGCATTAATACTTCCTATGTTTTGTGACTTTGATTGGTTATGTGCTTTTTGTTATTGTTCCAGCATGTGTCGAAAATTGTGTTTGTTTGCTATTTGCTTTGAATGTTTTTACATTTTTTTTTTATCAATCTTTAATTGCTTTTGTGTCAAAAATCCAAAAAACACATAAAAAGTAGAAAATCCAAAAAGTTTGATTGGCATTATTGTGTATTGTCACTAGCATGTTTTGCCTTGTACCTTTGTACTAATGACTTTGTGTATTTACGAGCGTAACTTGTTCTTTATGCACTCATATCATTGTGAGAAAAATCTTAAAATCTATGTGACTGTTGTAAATAGATCTTCAAACTTGTCATGAATAATCAGTTAATGGTTTTGTTGATCTTGAAACTTGCATAAACTTGTGCCTATATATCTTCCCACTCTTTTATTTATTTATTTATTTTGCTTAAAGAGCTCAACAAATGTAAATCTCAAAATGAAAAGAGATAATGAGCTGCAAAAGCTGTCGCACATACTAGTATTTGATTAGGAAAAAGGGAAAGTGACTTTTATGAAAAATGTTTGATGCCCAAAAAGCCAAAGGCTTGTTCATCAATTTGAAATATCAAAACTTTCAGGCATCAATCTCAAAATGAGATGTATTGATTATAAAAGATCAAATGATATGATGTGTATGAAGCCAAATGAAAAGCTTCAGGATTATGCAATCAAGTTTTGTGGGAGGTCATATATGCATATTTCTATAATTGAGATGGGTCACTTTTCCTAGTGCTAATTGTGTATGTCTTGGTTGAATTGATTATTGAAACTTCACATTAGACTAAGGACTATCTCATCTTTGGTACCCACACATATCACACATGTCTATGTTCAATGAATGCCTTATTCATTTGTGTGATTGTACTTGATTAAATATGTTGCACATGCCCAATTATTATATGTTGATCAAACACAAAAAGATTTTTGAGTGTTTTAGTTGTTTTTGGAAAGTGTTTTATTTTGAAAAATGTCAAAAATTTCAAAAAAAAATGTGTAACCCTATTTTGGCCACTTGCCTCGCGGGTCAAGCCAGTCACATACCCCAGTCGTGAGCTTACACAGAAGGTATTCGCAACTCTCTGGCAGTTCAAAGTCCAAGTTGCGAAAAAGACTTAGAATTTTTCCAAAAATCTGAGTTTTTAGATTTCTTGCGACTCATTTTGGCGACTTATTCGCGAGTGGAAGCTCCAGTCGTGAGGGTTACTCAGAAAGTTTGGCAACTCCTGTCGCGACTAACTCACGAGTGGAACTTCTAGTCACGAAAAACACTTAGACAAATTTTTCCAATTTTTGTCACATGGGTTTTTGGTGGCTTGCTTTGGCAACTTGTTCACGACTCAATCTAGTCACGAAAATCACGTGTTTTGCGCTTTAATGGTCTTTTTCAGGACAGTTTCAAAAACTTTTCAGTTTTCCCTTGCACATTGTGACTGTTCATTGTCTCCCTCTTCCAAACTCACCATGTTCACTATGAAAAACTCCATTTTCTTCATCATCTCTTCATTAATCTTCAAGCAAAGCTATGGGTTCTTCACTTTTCTCAAAGTATTTCATGTTCATAGCCTTTGATTTCTTGGTTTTTGAGTTGTTGTTAAGATTTGAAAAATGTGATGTTCGAATATGGTTTAGGTATATATTTGTTGAGTTTGATTGAATGGATATTGTTGACATTGATAATATGATGCTTGATATACATGTTCTCGTGTTTTTTTCTCATTTTTTAGTAGTATATCATGATTGTGCTGTGTTGTGCAGATCATGCTCATAGTAAATTGTCTCAAAGACAGTTACTTGTGTTTATGTAGATTTCATAGATTACATTGTGCTTTGTTGTGGTTGCACACTCATCACATTTGCACACCACACACACCAGTGTTGCTCATGCTTAAAATACATGCTTAAATAATGACATACTTGGTTCATTTACCATGATTGAATGATATGTCTTTCTAAATAATAATGTGTGCTATTTCATGGACTAACTTGGATATAATCAAGTTTATGTTTGTGTCTTGTGGTTTTGCACTTGGTTCTCTGCTGTGTGTATGTTATTTTGTAGATGTCTTGTCGTTCGTCTAGAGGAAAAGAGCCTATAATTGATGTTCCATCATCCTCTGTTTCAAAACGAACTCAACGTTTGTCTTAAGATTCAAACAGTGAGAGATTCAGGACTCCCCTCAATTCATAGACTTTCTTAAGCATTTTGGAGATGCTCCTACTGTGGTGGAAAGGGTTGTAAAATTTGATACCTTGAGAACAACATTTATTCCTAGGATCTTTGAAGCAAAAGATTGGGCTGATTTGTTCGAGAACTTCGAGGACCTAATTGATGAATTGGTTAAGGAGTTTTATTCAAATGCTAGATACACCGGAGTTGAGTTGAAGTGTTGGGTATGAGGAAAGGAGTTCAGCATCAATCCAGACTACATTGCAAAGGTTCTTCAAATCAATAGACCGGCAAATGTAGACCTCATTCCATACGATGATAGACTTCTTAAGGTATAAGATATTCTTCAAATTCTTGGGCCAGATCATGAGATTTCATCCAAAGTCACGTTCATTGGCACATCAAAGTTTGCACCTGATTTGACAACTCTCAAATTGATCATGTTCTTCAACCTTTATCCACTCTCGAACACTACATTTATCAACCTTGGAAGAGCGCAATTTCTATGTGATCTCATCACCGGAGTTCAAATTGACATTTTTGCTCACATCTTCCAGTTAATAGGGAGGACAGCAACTCGAACAGCAGCAAGAACATGCCTTCCTTTTTGTAGTCTAATCATGAAGATTATGGTACGTGAAGGGGTTCCTCTGCCAAAGGATGGAAAAATACTGGCACGTTTTCGATCATTATCCATGATATCTCTTCAAGCAAGTAAGAGTCACTCTTCTAAACCACCTAAGAGTGAATCTTTTACTCATGCAACACTCCATCTGGTTATGGTTCAGCTATGCCTGTGCATACCGAGACTGCATCTCCTCACACTCCTGAGTTGCAGACAACTAGCACTCAGCCTATACATCCTAGCTTTTAAGCTGACAGGATAAGCATTTTGATTAAGGGTTTGTATTAGCGTATTTTCGAATTTGAAAAGGTTCCATACTCCACCAACAACTAAGTTCAAATGCGTCTTACAGCCATTGAGATACAGTTAGATGCTATTCAACAAACACTAGAGGATAGCCTTTAGCTATTCGTGCCAAAAAGGGGGAGAGCAAACTCATTGTATAGTTTGGATGATAGCATACAGCAAGGGGAAGAGCAACACAAGAATGAGAAGTGTGCATATTGAAAGGGGGAGTTGTGTGAGCTTAAAAGGGGAATATTGATCCATACACACATACTTTTGGCTTTGTCCTGGTTTTAGCTTACTTGTTTATAGCTTTTATAACTCTTGGTATTTACTTTGTGGTTGTTTACATTGTAGGTATTTTAGTTTAAATATTTAAGTTTCTATTCAGTACTTTATTATTTGTACTTTAGCTTTGTAGCTCAGTACTTTTGGTTAATGTTATGCATTTTCTTTAGTACTTACTCTTGTGCCCTTGTTGGATTTTATATCCTTGATGCAATTACCTTGTGTTGTTGTATCGGTTGAGTGTTAGACATGCAAATGATACTTTGCATTGAGCTTATTATCTTGCATGTCCGAATGTTCATTCCTTGTATGAATGATCATTGTAGTCACTATTTATAGTGATTGTTCATTTTTGGTCAAGCCATGCTTTATTGTTTCATTCCTTTTTGCTTGATCGCATTGTGCTTGCTCCATATGCATTTCAAGTTTTCTGCTTACAATGATCATATTGTGTTGTTGTTTTTAGGAAATACTTGTCCGTATGGTTCAAGAGCTTCATAGATTCTAGAGTTAGGTGTGAGTGAGTTTTGTTCAACTGTTCCCAACTCACATGTTAAATCTGTCAACTTGCGTGGTGCGGCTAACACAAGGTAGTAGTGGTGGCTGGGTAGCCAATAGACTAGTGGGCAGTCCAAGAAGGACACCCACAATAGGCCAAAAGTAGTTGAGGGGTAAAATGATAAATATTATCACGACAGATAGTATAAAAAGACCTTAGCCATGCATAGTAAACAACAACAAGGAGAAACAATAGGAAACATATAAAACACAAAGTAGTAGGAAATAAAGAAAATAGAGAAGATAAACAAAGAAAATAAGAAAACCGAGAGGAAGCAAATAAGAGTGTGAGGAATGGAAAGTATGCACCAATAGGCTACTTACTTCTCTCCTTTTCAATAGCCTGCTCTCTAGCAAGTTAAGAATCTGAGATTAAGCCACTTAGATCCATTTTCCAAAGTGGGTAATTTCTATGGCAGGATTCTCCTGTGAGATTACCCACATTGGAGATTGGTTCTTTTCTTGGACTTAAATCTGTCAAGGAGATTACCTACAATAGGCTACTCACTTCTCTCCCTCTCAATAGTCTACTCTCTAGCAAGTTAAGAATCTGAGATTAAGCCACTTAGGTCCATTTTCCAAAGTGGGTAATTTCTATTGTAGGATTCCCCTGTGAGATTACCCACATTGGAGATTGGTTCCTTTCTTGGACTTAAATTTGTCAAGGAGTCAAGTTTAGCAAACTAACCTCCCTTTCTTCTTTTATTGCGATTGTTAAAGTGCTAACGTTATCTTTCTTGTTGCTAATTCACTCTAGCTATACTTATATTATCGTATTTTCCAAATTTTTTTTTTTTGGCAAAATTGTGTAAATATTATCTTTGGTTGGTAGCAGGTACTTTAGTTAAATTAATGTTTATTTAATATTTTTATATTATAATATATTTCATTTAAAATCTATTTTTCTTGCCTTTGAGATGCAAATTGACTAATTATTTTCAATTTTCTTCTAGTTGAACATCATTATGGTGAACTTGTTCATTTGTGACATTTTCATCATTATTTTCATTTTCTTCTAAATTATTTTAAAGTTCATTATCAAGATTTGTTCTATTGCAAAATTGAGCATCATTGTTATCTTGCAATTGTATCATTTCATTATCTTCTAACTTTTTTTGGTGAATTTCTTGCTCATTTGTGATATTTTTATCTAAATTTTGTGTTATATTTTTTCTATTACTAATAACAAATTTATCTTCCTTTTTGAGACTCAATTAATTTTTTTTTCTTTTTTTTAAGTTTTTCATATCCAAATGCATATTTTCTAGTAGACATTTATAATCAAACAATATATTTATAAATACTAAAATAAAAAATAACTTTTAAGTGTAGAGCAAACGAGAAATAGAACATGATTTATATAAAAAGTATTGTTGTAGTTTTACTGAACAATAACAAGTTTTTAGCAATCTCAACCTGCATAAATAAAGACTTATTCAATATATTACCACTAACTAATATATATATATATATATATATATATATATATAAACACAAGATTAAAATTAAAAAAAAATTAAAAAATTAAGTACAAGCATAACAAAAATTTAAGCACAGCCATATCACAAGGCTTATTAATAAGACCCACCCACCAAAAAAAAAAAAAAAACACAAAACAAATAGTATCTAATCTAATATAGTAATATCTATAACCCAAAAAAAAAAAAAAAAAATTTGAAGGCCCAAACCAAACGAACGTGAAACGTTTAGGCAGGAGGAGGCAGGCCCAATCTTTTTATCTTAACAAATAAAATGAAGAGACCAATTCCCAAATGAATTATACCTGATACGCTCATATGCAGAAAACTCAAAACGACAAAACCTAGAGCAGCTGTAGAGGTGCAAAGCACTGAGCACTGAGCAAGGCAGAGAAAGCCGTGGAGAGAATCAGATAAATTTTGGGCGCCAGCAACAGTGGAGCTGTGGACAGAATTAGAGAAAGAATGAGATGAGAGAGGCCGGAGGGGTAGAGCAGAGAGAAAGAAGTAGAGGGAATGGTGAAACTAAAAATTTTAGGGATTTGAGTTGTTTTATTTGTTTTGATTTGTGATGGTTTTGTGGTTAATCTCTTAGACCGGATTTGTAGTTTATCTTGTTGATTTTTGGTTTGTCTAGAGGGTAATAATGTTATTTTTAAGCAATGATTTTGTTTAGAACCAATGTTTAACCGGATTTACCAAAATTTTTATTTTTTGGTTAAAAGGATGTGCCGGATATTTCTAATTCATCTGAAACTAATTTTTTTCCCCTACTACCGCTTCTTTTCTAAAATTTCCTAAAATTTTGGAGCTTCCCTTCCACTTGGAGGCCCTCCCTTCCACTTGGGGGCCTTAGGTAATTGTCTAATTCGCCTAGGGGTAGGGCCGGCTCTGCATATATTTAATAAAATTTGAAATTTATGTCATACACTCCCATTTAATTTTCTCTTTACCATAAATTTTTATTTATTTATTTATTTTTTTTTGGTAAGTGAGATTCGAACCCAAAGGCCTTCTTTGGCCCAAACAATTCTTTTTGTTTCACTTTGAGTAGCGAAGCCAAAGTAGGTATTAATGTTATTGAGAATCTAAAGAGTTGATAATAATTCTATATCATGATGAACATCAACCTCTCCATGTCCAGAACAACATTCCACGACGAAACATGTTATTTAGAATTAATGACCTACACATCATAATAATAAAGTATCATGTCATACAAAATTAATGACCTACATCACCAACTGGTGCTTGACATAGAAAGATAGTTGCAGATACGACGTTGAGTAAAGAACCAAATACCTAGTTTATTGGACATACATACATAACATGGGCAATTGTTTATGCTTATATGATTATATAGAAGCAATAAATGGATTGAAGTGAACAACAGGACGAACTATAAGTCGGCGAGCCATGCTCAATGACATGCCTGGTCCAGGTTTCATATCAACCTTGGTTCCATATTCTTCTCCACTAACCTTCAAATCAAAGCATTGAACCAATGCTGCAACTGCGGTATGTATCATACTAAATGCCAATGCTGTTCCTGGACACCCTCTCCTTCCTGCCCCAAATGGTACAAAATTGAAGGTTTGTCCCTTTCCTTCAACTTGACATTGGTCTAATTTCTCTTGCTCATTGAGTGAAACCAAAAACCTTTCCGGGCAGAACTCGTTAGGATCATCCCAGGAGTCTGGATCCCTCATAATGGCATAAAGATTGATTGCCACTGCAGTTTTTTCTGGTATATCATAGCCATTGATTTTGCAATTTTGGCGGCATTCTCTTGTTGTGACAGGGCCTGGTGGGTATAGTCTTAGTGTTTCCTTTACAACTGCTTGCAAGTAAAGGAGATTTGGGATATCTGACTCTTCAACTAGTCTAGTCTTTCCCACAATTGATTCTATTTCCTCTCTAACCTTATTGAAGATACTAGGATGATTAATGAGCTCTGCTATTGTCCATTGCATTGACTCTGCTGAGGTGCCAGTTCCTGCAATGAAGAGATCCTGGCATAACAGCAAAATTCAATTATTTTCAAATTGGGAGTCTTGAAGAAATCATTTTATTCTGAAATTGATTTGACTTTATGTATATTTTTCAACAACTGTGGCATCTCTAACCAGCCACTCTGTTAGAAGTTAAACTTGTTTTTAACTGAACTTTCATTAATAAGCATAAGTTTTATATACTTATCCAAGTGCAACAAAGCCTCGAAATTCTAACTAATAGTGATATTTCTATATCTATAAAAGTATTATTAGGCCCCAAATATTAGTAATAAAAAAAATAGTAATGCAATAGACACAACAAACTGTTACAATAATTTCACAATATTCCTAAATTAACATGTCAACTCACACATGAGCTCACCACAATCTCTAATTTAAATTTTTTGCTACGTTAATTTAGGAATAGTATGAAATTTTTGTATCTCTAGCATTACTCAAATTTTTGCTACGTCAATGGTGGACCCAAATTATAGAATCAGTAACATATTACTACCTAATATATGTTGTAAAATTATTGTGGATATAACATTACTCAATTGCTTATCTAGAGAAAAGAGAGGAGGGGGGAATTAGCAAAGTATAGGTGGACCATTGTCCACTCATTTCTTTGTTTTTTTTTTGTTTTTTTTTTTAAATCTTTATAGATATATATATATATATATATATATATATATATATATATATATATGTAAGATTGAATTTTATCAACCATTTTGTTGGCTTTATTCTGTGCCAATTTGCTTGTAATTTAAGCATTTAGTAACCCCGTATTTAGGTGGGATTATTTGTAAGGGTAGTGTGTGAGAAGATGCGAAGAAAAACTCAATTATGTGCAAAAAAGCAGAGGTTCGCGGCTAAGGACTCGCGGGTGACTCGCGACTTTAAGCCGCCAAATGCTGGCACGTGAGAAGCATGCAGGGAAGTTGAAGGGTCGCGCCAGCTGTCGCACTACAGGACAAAAAGTCCCAGGCTGGCCAGGCCGTTAGCTTGCGGCTTGAACTCGCGACTTAACCCAGTCGCGAGGCCAAGTCGCCAAAACACCCTGTTTGGCAAAAACTGACGTTTGCATTCCTTTTTCATCCTACTATATATATACCCTTATACCCACCATATTGAGAGGGCTTCCAGAGAGAATTTTGTAAGAGAAACCCTAGAGAAATATAAGACTGATTCATCCACAATCTTAACTTTAGAGACTCTACAAATTCCTCTACTCTTTTCCTCTCTATTGTCATACCCTTGAGAGGCCTTTAGCTAAATCCTTATCTCACCACACCCACGTTTGTGAGAAGGCTTATTTGGAATTGTTGGGAAGCAGTTAGGAAGGAACCAATTTACATTGGTTGATGCTATGGTCTAGTAGCGGAATCCGGTAAGCTAGAAAAGAAAAAGGTTCGGCGCAACCTCGTTGGAGCAAGAAGCTTGGAGGGCTTAGGTACCTGGGTAGATTAGGCTTGGAGGGTCTATTGCTGTTCTTGTATCCCAACTACAATTTCTAGTGGATTATTGACCGCTTGGAGGGCGGCGGAGAGGTTTTACGCCGAGAGCTTCGGTTTCCTCTTCGATAACACATCGCATGTTGTCCTTGTGTTTGCATCTCTCTTCCTTTATCTTTGCCTTATATTTACTGCTGTGGATGTG
This sequence comes from Quercus glauca, assembly GCA_023736055.1. NCBI lineage: Eukaryota > Viridiplantae > Streptophyta > Magnoliopsida > Fagales > Fagaceae > Quercus > Quercus glauca. The sequence goes on from CM043318.1 coordinate 101,725,892, forward strand.
TTTATATTTGGCTTAGATTGTTTATCAATTCTGTTATAAGCTTGGTATCATATTTCGCACATTAACTGTTTGATACAAAGCTTGAATTGGTAATTTTGTATTTGGGGTCTAAATGTTCAAGGGTGTTTCATACCCATTTTGAACTCTCAATATATATATATATATTAGTTGTTAACAAAAAAAAAATTGTGACAAATTAATCAAATCTCAAAAGGGTTCTTTAAATAATTTGTTATTAACAATGAATACAATTTAATAATAATAAAGAAATTGAGAATCTCAAAAATAGATAAAATAATTTTCAAAAAAGAAGTTATAAAGGTTTTAGATGAACAACTCACATATGAACAAGAAATTCATAAAAATAAAAATAAAAACTAATTTTTTTTTAATCTAAACAACTTGGATAGAATATATTTTAACAAAAAAGAATATTATTTAATTAAATTTAAAAAGCCTCAATTTAAAAATCTCCCCAGACCCCAAAATCCCTTGGGCTGCCCCTGCTTACATTTGCCCTTCCTACTACATCTCTAATTAAATGTTAGGCAATCTTTGAAGGAAAATTCCATACAAGGGCTAGTCTATTACTCTTATTTATACATCTTAAATTAATTTCTCCAACTAGTTTGTGTCTCGTAGTATTTTCAATAAAGACATTTAAAGTTCAAATACCCCCTCCCCCTCACCCAACTATTGAATAATAAAAAAATAAAAAATAAATCAACCTTTAATGGACTAAAAGAAAGGAAAAATTAATAGTATTATTTATACATCTTAAATTTGGAGTATTTTGTGGATTCAAATTAGCTAAACTATTAAAAGCCATTTTACTTGAACATATTTTCAAATTCTGATTTGAAAAAACTGTGACATGTGTATTAAGAACATACAATCCAATAGTAAGATTTTCAAAATTCGCATCCAATAAAAAGAAATAAGAAGAATTTGAAGTGTTTCGCTCCAAACCAGTTTGAGAGATCTGCAGTTGAGTCGTCTAACTTTTCTCATAGGCTCAAGAAAATAAAAAAAGAAAGATAAGAACGGTGTTAAAACACCGTTTGTTTCGTTATTCACTCAGATAAATGACAGATTTTTAAGAGGGAAACCTAATGAACAACAAATAAAGAATTGTATCTAAGTTTTGTCAATTGCAAAATTTAATAAAATTTAGAATGAGTTTGAGATCTATATTTTTTTTAATAAATTTGAATTTAGAATAGGTACTCTTAATTTAAACTTGTCTTTTTTCATTCTTAAATAAGTGCACAAAAATGGTCAATGTGGACTAAATGTACCGCACAAATTGAAATAGACAAAAATGGATTGAAATGCTACGCTGATGTGGCTCAATATGAGCATAGAAACAACAAATGCTACACTTTATCTTTTAGATATTATATAGATTTTTCTTTTTTATCACAAATGAAAAAAAAAGAAAGTTACAATGACATTTAATGTTATATTGAATTGACTTTTTATTGATTTATTGGATTCCTAAAAGTTTTTAAAAATATGTTATTAATTTCGTTCCATTCCGACCACAAACATAATTTCTAGGACTGGTATGCAAACCAGAATAGGAATACACTCTTTCCCACCTTAGCTCAAATTCTAGCTCATTTCGGCCCGTTTCGAATTCGAGCATTCCGGTCAATTTTAGCTAATTTTGGCCAAGATGCAATTTTTGGCCGGAGTGAATTTTGTTCTCTTTTACCATTACATGCAGCTAGGGGTAGAGCCAGGGAGGGCAAAACCCATTGAATCTTACAATTTTGGCTCCTCAAATCTTAGATTTGGTTCATGAAAACCCATTAATTTTGATGCAATTAATGAATGATCAGGCTTTTAGCTGCATGCCTACAACAAACTCCCGTGAACAATTGAAATTTGCCACTAGTAAACAATGAGCCCCCAGCGTAATATCTCATTTGGTCTTCCTCTGGTGTTTTTGAATGTTTTATAAAATATATCTAGTTTTAAATAATATTATTTTACCAATCGGTGTGGGTTTCTTTTACATAAATGAGTGGTTATGATTTTCTTCACATAAATGTGTGGTTGTGATTTGAGTGGGAACGGTGGTTTCTACTTTCCACTTCCTAGCACTTCAGTTTATATTATTATATTATTATATTTAGATTTGGTAACGGGCTAATAGTTCAAGCAATTAAGGTATTGTCATATATATATATATATAGTTATTGTAAGGACCCAGTTCGGCCACCTTCCTCCTGGGAATGGGTTGACCCGAGCCTAGGTGACCCCTGTACAATAAATTCATAGAGCGTGGGAAGAAGGACTAGACATTAACGAAAGATACAACAGTCGGTGAGGGTTTACAAGATCAATAACTGGAATTTGGCTAAGTGTTTTAAGAAAAGTTCCTCCTCAGCTCAGTCCGAGGAGCTCTTCTCTCAGAACTAATGAGTACAAAGGTTGCCTTAGAAGAACTAATGAATACAAGGGTTGCCCCAGAATGGCCCAAAAACCCTTTCACTTCCCAAAACCGAAGGACCAATCCCCCTCAACTTTGGAGGTTCAATCTATTATATAGTCTTGTTCAGTTGATCTATACCGTCTACTTATCGGCCATCTGAACCTGTGTTTGAGTGCTTGACCCATCAGCCGCCTTTGCAGGCTTTCTGTTAGTTGAAGTAACCAAGGCATCACTGTTCGCTGGTCATTTCACCATTAATGTAGCCAAAGTGTTGGTGGCATACATTTAATGGGTAGATGACAGTTTCCTTTCTTTAATGTCAGCTTGCCGAGGACGTGGGCATCCTCGGCGAAGTCCCTTGATGACTTGGGCCTCTCCCACTCATCCTTGGATTTGGTGCTCTCCTCAGCATAGGCCTTGGGCCCGACATGGAGTGGGCCGGGGTTGCCAAATATTTGGGCCCCACAATAGCCCTTCAAAATTCTGCTATCCGGCCTCTCGGGCGAGAAGGAGGATTTTGATGCTCTCGGGTCCTTCTCCTGGCCTGGCGAGTTTTGTCTTTTTGTCAGTGTCAAAATCCTTTCAACTGCCCAGGGGACGTTCCTGACGTTTCGAAATTTGGAGCGTGTCTTCATTAAATTTCGGCGGCTCTATGTCTTCCACGTTCGACGGTGTGATGATGAATAATCGGTAGGGATACTTCTGATTCATTGGGCGGGAAAACTCGTGCGGTTACTCTTAATTGGGGGTATATATACCCAATTGAACTGATTTGCCCTTTCACTTTTACACTCAAGAGACCTTGCGCACACACTTCGAATTCGGTTACATCTCCAACTGTACTTGCGACTTCCTTTAGCACAAAAAGCCTACCCGATGAGCTTTTCCTCATTTTTGTAAGTCCTATTCTCTCTCTAGTTCGTACTGTTCGCCTGAGTTCCCTGTTAGTTCTTTAGGATGGGTAGGCTTAAGAAGTTAGTTGAGTCTGAAGAGTCAATGGACAAATTTGTCGCTGACTATAGGATCTCCGATACAGTGGGTTTGAGGTACAGTGGAGAAGGGGAGTGGAGCATTAGGAGAAAAGAGGGTGAGGTGGCGATTCCTATAATCGCCTTTCTAGAGGGTGGAATGAGGATCCCTATGGGGCCGGTGACGAGGGATTACCTGAGGCACTTCGGCCTATCTCCCACATAGTGTGCCACTAATGTATTTAGGATTTTGGGCTGTGTGGATGCCCTGAATAAGAAGATGGGGCTGAGGCTAACCCATCATAATGTGAACTGGTGCTACAATCTCCAGCGCCTAAGGGGGAAGTCTTATTATATGAAGACGATGGACGATAGGGTCCGGTTCATCCAGTACCTCCCTGAGTCCAGTAAGGGTTTGAACAAAGACTTCCTCATTGTGTCTGGAGAGTGGCACGAGGGCCTTCCTTGTCCAGCAATGGAGGGTACACCAGGTGGGGCATTCAAACTAGGAGAGGGTCTAAGCCTTTGTGTTTTAGTGCTCCCTTTGTTTGGTTTTTGACAGGAACTTGCTTTCTTTTATGCAGATCCGCGCGCTTTTGAGCGTAACTTCGGCTTAGTCAACAAAGAGGACTTGCAAACCGTACTGAGGTCGAAGATTTTTGTACATGAAGTCAACGGCCAAGTTAGAGCAGCTCCTAAGATCCTAGGATACGATCCGATTCAAAAATCATTCTTGGCTCCAAAGCACGTGATCCAAGCTAAAGATCCTCGGCTGCGTAGCATCACCGTAGTTGAGCACGGATTTCTGATCCCTGAAGGGTCTCCCATTCCCGAGGGTGTATCGTTGGTAGGTACTTCTTCATCAGCTCAAGCTGTCGAAGCTGAAGGGGAAGAGCTAGAGGAAGAGGAAGTTGCTGATTCTGGTCCTTCCGAGAGCGATTTTGACATGTTTGACCAATTCCATTCGCCCGAGGACCCTTCTGGGGATTTGGGTGACCCCAGCTTAACTGAAGCGGACTTTTTATCCGAAGAAGCCTCTCCTCGGTCGAAGATGAGCTTCAAAAAGTGACCCCAGGCGAGCTTGATGGCCTTGATTAAGGGGCAGCCGAGGAGGGATGCGCCGGGGAAGTCTCCTCCCAAGCTTCCTCCTCCCCCACCCCTACAGAGTTCACCGCCTGAGTCTAAGCCCACCAATCCTCCGCAGAAGAAGGACAAAGGAAAAAGTCTTAGGGTGAGTGAAGAATCTGATCCTTCCCAAGGTGATGGAGGTGCTCGGCAGACACCGAAACAGTCGAGGGTTGGGCGCCGAGGTCAGGAGAGACAGGTTACCATCCAGGTTGGGGCCCAAGTTTGGCTTCCTGCCCCCATGCTCCATGGGAAGCCTTTGATGGTCGACGCCTCCCTCAAGGACCCTCAAGGGGATGAGGGTGCCCTCATAGCTGATGCATTGGGGAGGTCTTTGCTGCTTCCTGCGGACATGGCCCAGCTGGAGGCTCTGAAGAGCAAGGAGGTCTTCCTCGGCCTCAAACAGTACTTGGGCATGGTAAGTTTCCTGATTGCTTGTGACTCTCTTGACTTCTTGTTTCCTGGCTCCTTATCTGTTGCGTATTGGTTTCAATTGGCAGGCTATCTAGGCTACCTTCAAGTTGGAGGATATGGCCAGTAGCTAGAGCAAGGTCACAAGCTCGAAGCGTAAAAAGCTGTTGGACGCTGTGCAGACCCTCAACGCCTCTAAGGCTGATCTTCAAAAGGCGACGGACCAGTTGGATGAGATGAAGAAGGCTCGAGACACCGCTGAGTCGGCCCTTTCTGCTGCTGAAAAATTGGCCCTAGATCAAATAGACCGCTTGCTCTAGGCAGAGGATCAGCTGAGGGTCGCCAAAGAGGAAATCGCGACCCTAGAAAAGAGGGTGCTTGAGGCAGAAGGGGCCAGAGGCGCCGCGGAATCTACTAGGGACGAAGCTTTGAAAGCCAAGGAAAAAGCTGAGTCTACTAGGGTCGAGGCTGAGGCCTCCAAAGGCAAGGCCGCGCAGGAGGCCTATAAGGCAGGGGTGACTGAAACAGAAGACAGCCTTAGAGCCTAAGTGCCAGGGGTGTGCAGACTTTACTGCTCCCAGGTTTGGAATGAGGCCCTTAAACAAGCTAGGGTTGAGGCCTCATCCGACCTGTGGAAGGTGGAGAATGTATATTATCCCCTTGCTATTCGCGAGGCTGCCCCTCCAAGTTCTGAGATTGAGGTGGCTGCCGAGGGAGTTGGGGTTGTTTCTAAGGAAGGCGTCCCAACTGCCATCACTTTGGGCGAGCCCACCAAGGAAGTTGATCCTCCTGGGGCGGTTGAGGCAAGCAAGGGTCCCACTGCTGATGCGCCTGGGGAGACTGCGGACCCCTTAGCTGATGTCCAAGCACCTCTTGTTGAGGAGATATCTCATCCAGCTGACCTTCCCCAGGCTGTGATCCCAAACGAGGGTTATCAGGACCCAGAGACTTTTTCTGCCCCGTCTCCTGAGGGAGGAGCTGAGGTAAAGCCGAAGGAATGACCCTTCGTTGCGCCTCTGCTTTGTTTTTCTTCTCTTTTTTTTTTTTTTTTTGTAGTATTGTAATGGCACATTTGCCTTGTATAACTTTTTTAAAGATTCAGTAAAGTGTACATTTTGTTTCCTTTTATCCGTTTTGCTTGTATTATATATATATATATATATATATATATATATATATATATATATATATATATATATATATATATATATATATATATATTACTTACACGATTCTGGCTTCAATTGCGCTTCAATCGACTACATTGATTATTGTCCCCTATAGTGCTCACTACTAGTACCAAAGTGGTCAGCCTCGCCGTAGGTTTGGGCCCGCGGTCAACACAAGACCTTGGTTCTGTCCAGTGCTTAAATCCTTCTAAAGTGACTAATTTCCCCATAAGTTTGAGTCCTTAGACCATGCAAGACCTTAGTTCTATCTAGTACTTGGATTCCCTTGAAGCAACTAGTTTCCCCATAGGTTTGACGCCGATGAACATACAAGACCTTGGCTCTGCCTAACACTTGGTATTTCGTGGGGGGATGGTTTCTCCATTGGCTTGAATCTTCTGAAGTAACTAGTTTCCCCATAGGTTTGAGTCCGAGGACCATGCAAGATCTTGGTTTTGTCTAGTACTTAGCTCTTCTTTTAGTAACTGGTTTCCCCATAGGCTTAAGTTCGAGGACCATACAAGGCCTTGGTTCTGTCCAGTACTTGTCTTTTGAAGTGACTAGTTTCCTCATAGGTTTGAGTCCTAGGACTATGCAAGACCTAGGTTCTGTCTAGTACTTAGTTCTTTTTTAGTAGTTAGTTTCCCGTAGGCTTGAGTCCGAAGACCATGCAAGGCCTAGGTTCTGTCTAACGCTTGTCTTCTGAAGTAGCTAGTTTCCCCATAGGTTTGAGTCTGAGGACTATGCAAGATATAAGTTCTGTCTAGTACTTAGTTCTTCTTTAGTAACTGGTTTCCCCATAGGCTTGAGTCCGAGGACCATGCAAGGCCTTGGTTCTGTCCAGTACTTGGTTCTTCTGAAGTAATTAGTTTCCCCATAGGTTTGAGTCTGAGGACTATGCAAGACCTAGGTTCTGTCTAGTACTTAGTTCTTGAAATAGTTAGTTTCCCCGTAGGCTTGAGTCCGAGGACCATGCAAGGCCTAGATTTTGTCTAACACTTATCTTCTGAAGTAGCTAGTTTCCCCAGAGGCTTGAGTCCGAGGATCATGTAAGACCTTGGTTCTGTCTAGTACTTAGTTCTTCTTGAGTAATTGGTTTCCCCATAGGCTTAGGTCCGAGTACCATGCAAGGCCTTGGTTCTATCCAGTACTTGGTTCTTCTGAAGTGACTAATTTCCCCACAGGTTTGAGTCTGAGGACCATGCAAGACCTTAGTTCTGTCTAGCACCTAGTTCTTCTTGAGTAACTGGTTTCCCCATAGGCTTGGGTCCGAGGACCATGCAAGGCCTTGGTTCTGTCCAGTACTTGATTCTTCTGAAGTGACTAGTTTTTCTACAAGTTTGAGTCCGAGGACCATGCAAGACCTTAGTTCTGTCTAGCACCTAGTTCTTCTTGAGTAACTAGTTTCCCCATTGGCTTGAGTCCGAGGACTATGCAAGGCCTTGGTTCTATCGAGTATTTTGTTCTTCTGAAGTGACTAGTTTCCCCACAGGTTTGAGTCCGAGGACCATGCAAGACCTTGGTTCTGTCTAGCACTTGGTTCTTCTTGAGTAACTGGTTTCCCCATAGGCTTGGGTCCGAGGACCATGCAAGGCCTTGGTTTTGTCCAGTACTTGGTTTTTCTGAAGTGACTAGTTTCCCCACAGGTTTGAGTCTAAGGACCATGCAAGACCTTGGTTCTGTCTAGTACCTAGTTCTTCTAGACTGCTTGGAGTTAGGGGGCTCATCCTCAACGCTGGGGAATTTACCTTTGGAGTGATAGCGGCCTCGAGCCTGCTCCGCCGAAGGAGGACTCTTCTTCGGTCTAGCCCCTTCGTCCGGCGCGCCACTTCTGGTTACGAGGCGCCTTTTGGGCTATTCGAGTAACGCGCTTGACGCTTCGGTTCGCGAGGCGCCTTCTCATTAATATCCTTGTGGATTTACGAGGATCCAGCAGCTGATAAGCCCCTTGAAAATTGGGTGGAGTTAATACCTCCGGTAATTTCTTCTTAGGATTCTGTGCGGGCTGGCTTTCACCAGTTTTTGTCCTCTATATAAGGCATTTTGGGGGGTGACCTCTTCTTCAATTCTCACAAACGCTTGAGTTCAAATCTCACAAACACTTTGTTTTCTGGGCATTTCAAGGGCTCTGCCAGAATAGTAATTTGTGCCTTACGAGATGAAGTGGCCTTGGGAAAGGACGGTGACAAGGAAGCTGAGCCCCCTTCAGGAGCCGAAGATGCCACTCCGATCCTGGACATCACAATGGAGGTAGGGTAGGCAGAGGCCGAAGATCCTTCTTTCTTTCAACCTAGCCAAAGATGGGACTCCCCTTGCTGTTTGGAGGGAACGTAACGTCTCTCCTCCATGTGCGGGTCTACCGGCCCTCCAAGCTAGTAATGATTCGCCGGCTCCCAGTCGTTGTGGGATTGGGAGGGAAACTAGGAGGAACCTTGAAGTGGAACCGTCATGCACCGCAACCTCTTCTTCCTTCTCCTTCAGAGCGCCGTAAGTGCTGGTTGGGGAGCTGTCGACGGCCTTATCATAGGTCTGTCTCCACCTCTTCCTCCAACACTTGGCTAGGCTTTAAAACAAGCTTGCCTAGGCCCCTCTCTTTTTCTTTTTCTTTTAGCTTCAGCACAAGCCTGTTTGGGCATTTACCTTCGTAGTTAGCTTTAAAACATGTCTGCTTGGGCTTTCACCTTCGTAGTTTGCTTTAGAACAAGCCTGCTTAGGCATTTGTTGTATAATGTAACCTTTCTTCAATTAATAAAGAAGTAGCCCCATTTCATTTTTTTTACTTCTTGCGTTTTTTCATTTCTTTGTGATGATTGCTTCCTGAATGAATATGTTGCCATTGCTTGTATGTATTTTTTTTTTTTTTTGAACTTGAAAGAAGTGTTGTTGTTGATCTTTCCACACCAACCGTCGCACTTGCTAATGCATAAGTCCTTCCCACAGACGGCGCCAATTGTAGGGACCCGGTTCGGGCACCTCCCTCCTGGGGATGGGTTGACCCGAGCCCAGGCGAGCCCTGTACAATAAATTTGTAGAGCGTGGGAAGAAGGACTAGACACTAACAAAAGATACAACAGTTGGAGAGGGTTTACAAGATCAATAACTGGAATTTGGCTAAGTGTTATAAGGAAAGTTCCTCCTCGGCCCAGTCCGAGGAGCTCTTCTCTCAGAACTAATGAGTACAAGGGTTGCCTTAGAAGAACTAATGAATACAAGGGTTGCCCCAGAATGGCCCAAAAACCCTTTCACTTCCCAAAACCGAAGGACCAATCCCCCTCAACTTTGGGGGTTTAATCTATTATATAGTCTTGTTCAGTTGATCTCTATCGTCCACTTGTTGGCCATCTGAACCTGTGTCTGAGGGCTTGTCCTATCAGCCGCCTTTGCAGGCTTTCTGTTAGTTGAAGTAACCAAGGCATCACTGTTCGCTGGTCATTTCACCATTAATGTGGCCAGAGTGTTGGTGGCATACATTTAATGGGTGGATGACAGCTTTCTTTCTTTAATGTCAGCTTGCCGAGGACGTGGGCATCCTCGGCGAAGTCCCTTGATAACTTGGGCCTCTCCCACTCATCCTCGGATTTGGTACTCTCCTCGGCATGGGCCTTGGGCTCGACATGGAGTGGGTCGGGGTTGCCAAATATTTGGGCCCCACAGTTATATTTGATGATAATACTTAATTGTTTTTTTCTTGTGTTATTTGACTGGATACAGCTTAGTATTTATGAAATTTTTATTTATTTTTAATTATAAAAGATAGAAATATGATACTTGTATTTTTTAATTTTTTTTATAAAAGGGTAGAACTTGATGAAACGTGCATTTTGAACAATATAGCTTGTCAAAATAAAACTTTTGTAACAAGATGGAAATTGACTTTTTGGATAATTATTTAATTATTTATGTAAAATACGAAATTACTAAAAAAAATTAAGTTTAAAATTAATTATAAATAATTTTAGTGTAATTAAAGAAGGTAGGGCACAACTTTGTTGAGTTGGATTTGATTTTCAAAAAAAAAAAAAAAAGATTATTTTGACTCAAAAAATAATTTAATTATTGCTAACTTAACTCCCATAGAAAAATTCATGGCTCCGCCATTGCATGCAACAATGTTCTACCAATTCTATTATACCCCATGGCATAAAATATAACCAAAAATTCTACAACAATGAACACAGAGAGAAAGAGTGAGAGGTAAAAAATTTAAGGTAACCACTGATGATTCTTTCAGCATGAGGTGGATTGCTCATGAAACTTTTACATTCACATATTTGCATTTTGCAGCACAAAGCCATAGAGTGGGAGGCAGGGAGAGCGTAATAAGTTAAAAGGGAAATGCTAATAAATGCCCTTAGGGTAATGGTTAACAATTCATTTAAAGAAAATTTATATGGAAAAAAAAAAAATTAATGTTTTGACAGTTTTTTTCATTTCCTATAGAAATGGTATCAAAATTTTCATAAAATGAATTGTTAACCATTACCCTAAAGGTACTCGTTAAAATGATCCTAAGTTAAAATTTTAAAACACCGAGAAAAGATTTGAAACCCAAAGGTTGTATTCGGGTAGAGGGAGTAATTCTTTTTTACTTCTAAAGTACGAAGAACGGTACTTCCTCTTCTCACATTTGTAATGAAGCTCACTTATTAAATTTGTAGTTGAGTTTACTATGAATATAAGAAGAATGAACATCATTTCTCCATGTTCAGAAAATATTTAAAAATTTTCTAGATAAAGGAGATGGAGTTGGGTGGGATACGTGACATCATAAATATGTAAGCAAGGAAAGAGTGCCACGTTTTTTGCCTTTGTTGCAAATAGTGCCACGTGACCCCTAATCAACCTATTAACATGAGCTAACAGTTAAGAACTTGTCAAAAAAAAAAAAAAAAAAAAACAGTTAAGAACTTAAAAATGGTAGTACACCTTGATAAATAAATAAAAGAATAAGAAAAAGAAAGAAAAAAAGCATCCAATTAATAGTAGTAGTAGTGTGTGTTAAACCAGCAACCGCCGAGTCGGTAAGCTAAAATAAGTTGGTATTGAAATATTTTATTTTAATAAACAAATTAAAACAGGGTTCAACAATTAAAAATACAATTGTATCTAAAAAAAAAGTGAGAAATCAAATTAATTAAGCTAATTCAAATGCACTTTTAGTCTATCTTAAAAGATGGTATGAGGGAGAGCAAGGATCAAATTCGAGTCTCTATGATAGAGATTTATCTGACTCTTAAATTAAATTAAAGTAAAATTTATATCTCATATTTAAAATTAAAAAAAATAATAATCAAACAATGTAAACTAAAGAGATCGAGAAGAAGGAGAAACTTTACCGCAAAGAAGGCCTTGATATGGGTTCTTGTAATCTTAACGTCAGCCTTCTCATCATGACAAACATCCAAGAGTATATCCATCAAATCCTTTTTATCTTCTCTCTCGCCCCCATTTTTGCACCTTCTCACTTCATGATCCTTCAACACCCTCTCCAATAACTCATCATACCTCCTAGTCAAATCCAAAGCCTGTTTCCCAAACACCCAAAACCCCAATTTCTTGAAAGGCCCCAACACATCCCCAAAGCACATCTTTGCAGCCAGCTTAAAGGACTCCATCACTAGATCTCTAATCTTTTCTGCCTCTCCTTCTTGCTCCAAACAACTAGTACTCATGGCTATCCTGCAAGTCACAGTGTTTGTGAACTTCATCACTTCAACACCCACATCAACATCCTCTTTCTTCCTTGCACTCTCCAACATTCTCTTCAACAACCGCTCTTTTTCTTCACGCCGAACAAAGAGGGAACGCTCAAGCTGTTTTGTGCCAAGAAGTTCAGTTACACAAAGTTTCTTCATGAACCTCCAGTAATCACCATATGGAGCAGTGACGAACCCTGAAGTTCCATAGAGTAACTTGTCAGAAAAGGCAAATCTAGGCTTTGAAGCAAAAGCAAGGTCTTGGGATTTGAATATTTCAGAAGCAACAGAGGCTGAAGAAACAAGTAGGCAGTGTGATGCACCAAAGCGGAGATAGAGAAGAGGGCCATATTTGGTAGATAGGTTGTGGAGGGATTTGTATAAGGATGGACCAAGAAGGTGAAGATGACCAATGATTGGGAGGGCTGGTGGGCTAGGAAGAAGGTGAGAATTCGTGGTTACCTTGATGGGTTTGCTGAGAATGGATCGGATTAGGAAGGTTGTGATGAGAGATACAAAGAAGAGGAAGGAATAGCATTGGATATCACTAATGGAGGTCACCATGGCTAGATTTTTTTGACCCCTCTTGAATCCGTTATTGTTTATTTTTTTGCAAATTATAGTAGTGGCTTTTTAGTGAGTGTTTGGATTGGGCTTATATTATCCCTGCCTCTGCATTTATTTATTTTTATTTTTATTATTTTGGGGGGAGAAGTGCGGTTCTCTGGCTCTAGGCACTGTTCAGTGAATCCGTGCACTGTTTATCGGGCTCATAAATCTCTTTTTTTAGTAACTTTTTCATTAAAAATAGGTCTTACGGCATTATTCACACATTTAAAAATTATTTTGTTACAATGTTTTCAGTTTTCAGAAAAATAAGCGGCATCCAAATAACATGAGTTATCTTTTATTATTAAAATATTTATTGTTTACAGTGTTGTTGTTGTTTACATGTTTTGGTTGGATTGACTTTGTGAAATGTGAGGTGAGGCTTATCATTGAATTATTTGCTGTGTACATTGTTGTTGTTTTGTGAGGCAAGGTTACTATTGGTCCATTTGGATACAGCTTATTTTGCTGAAAATTGAAAATTGAAAACACTGTAGCAAAATAATTTTTAAATGTGTAAATAGTACCATAGGACATATTTTTAATATTTTTTTTTCTGAATAAACTGGTTGTGGGTCCCATGAACAGTGCATGAACAGCGCACAATGTTTCCTGCACAATGTAATCCGCATGCATAAACAGTGCGGGTTACTGTTCATAAGTCTAAATGCACTGTTCATGTCCCATGAATAGTGCAAGAGGCTCTGAAAAAAAAAAAAAAAAAAACGCAGGGGGAGAGACGTGCATCCAAACGCTCACTATACCTTTAAAATATTTGCACTTAGGTTGCGTTTGAGTACTATTCAACTTATTTTTGCTACTATTTATGGGGCATGTTACATTTTTTGATACTATTCATAATTTTCACTGTTTTAGCTATCTTTTAATTTTATCTGTATTACTTTTAGTAAAAAAATTTCAGTTTCAGCTAAATAAATTGTTTCAAAACAGACACACGAACACTTAATTGTTGTGCATTGTTAAGCATAGTTTTGCATGTTGTTTTGTAGGATTTTATAAGTAGTACGATGGGTTGTATGGTAGTGACTGGTTGGTGTAGTGTGTATCAATTTGCACAGTGGGTGTATCAATTGTATGAAGGGCTGTATAGTAGTGACTAGTTAAATGCCTAAGTGCCTAAGTGTCCATATAAAAGCTGGCATATCAGGTCATAAAGTATACGGTTGGGTTAGTAACAGTGGTTAGGAACTGTGCAAGTGTAATTGAGTTAGTAGTTGAGTTAGTTACAGCCTAGTGGGGTGACAGCTGTAAGATGTGGTTATAAGACCAAAGCGTTGTACAGTGGTCCATTAAGCAAATTGTGAATCTGAATAAAGTCTTTCTCTCTTTTATTTTATTTTATTATTATTATTTTTTTTTTTTAGAGAGGAAAAAGAGAAAGACTTTATTTAGATTTGCAATTTGCTTAATGGACCACTGTACAACTCTTTGGTCTTATAACCACATCTTACAGCTGTCACCCCACTAGGCTGTAACTAACTCAACTGCTAACTCAATTACACTTGCACAGTTCCTAACCACTGTTACTAACCCAACCGTATACTCTATGACTTGATATGCCAGCTTTATATGGACACTTAGGCACTTAGGCATTTAACTAGTCACTACTATACAGCCCTTCATACAATTGATACACCCACTGTGCAAACTGATACACACTACACCAACCAGTCACTACCATACAACCCATCGTACTACTGATAAAATCCTACAAAACAATCTGCAAAACTATGCTTAACAATACTTTCTCTTTTTCCTCTTTATTCTTTTTCTCCTCTCTGTTTCTTTTCTTCAATTCTGGAAGGCATATTTGACTCCGAACCTAGCTATACCCATAAATAGTAGATTTCAATCCTAACATGCATAAAAAAAAATGGATAATTACTAACTATCCAGGGCAAAAGTCTAGTATGCGCCTGTTGCACTAGATACTATCTCCTATTCAGCATGGTTTTGAAACCCGGACTAGACCATACGGTCTGACCGAGTTAACCGAAAATCGTTCATGAACACGGTTCTTTAAACCCCAAGAACTGACCTATGTGAGAAAGAAAGTGAACCGTTCCGACCGTAGTTGAACCTTTAGGGTTTGAAAACCATAAACGGCTTTCACAAGTCAGATCGTTAGAGGTTTTTTTTGGATACTTATTTATAGCCATTGTTAAGGGCTGAAGCTTCAATCACGTGAGATGCTATCTGATGAGATCACACCACTATTTTTCTGTTCTTATTCTCTGTCTCGCTCACTCTTTTTCTCTCTCTGCATTTTTCATTTTTGCCGATGTTGTTTCTGCATTTTTGGCATCTGAAGTATTCAGTCTTCTTCTTCGCTACTTCTGAAGTCTCCTTCCTTGTTGTTGCTTGCTTTATTGTTAGCCACTAATATTTGCTTTGCTAGCAACTACTAACATTTAATTCTTGCTATCAAGCACTTCCTTCTTGGATTTTGTTCTTTATTTAACTTTAACCAATTTTTAAATGCACGGACATCTTCAGATCTTCTGGCTTTTGATTTTATTTTTTTTTTAATTCATAATAAAAGGTGAACAGTAGACTATTCAAATTGTTAGTTTTTAGACCCCTTAACACAATATGTTGAATCTAATATTAAGCCAAGTTGATTAACAAGTTTGTTAATTAAATCTAGGTTAAACAAATATGTGTAAAACAAACATAATGTGGAAAGTAAAGAACACAAAAATCTGATGACCCAGGAAAACCTAACGGGTAAAAAACCTTGGAAGGATTTAACCTAGCTATCCTCAAATTAAAACCAAATCCATTATGAAAGAATTGAAGTTTGTACAATAAAACTTAGACTACTAACATCCTATTGCTAACTCATGTAGAAAACTTATTACCACGACCACGTGACATCTCCGAGTCCACGAACTACTTCTTTCCTTGATTTACAGCAACCACAAGTTCTCCTACTTGTGACTTTGAGACACCTCTCAAAAGTTTCAGATCTTCTTTAAAGTTCTTTATGCAGCAACTGAAGCAATCATCAAGTTCTTAACGTGAATCTTGATCTTGATAACTCTATGTGTGTGTATGAAGGTAAACACCTTTCAGATCTCACAAAAGATTCAATACACAACTCAACAAGGACGTCTAAAACGTAGATAGGGTTTTTCCTTTTATACTTGGAGTGAAACACTTAATCCTACACGTCATATGGGCTTGGGCTCGTTTAATAATTCTATAGAAAATTACTGATGCACGAGGTTCGATCGATCGAATCTAATTTTTTATCGATCGAGTCTTGCAGATTTTGAATAGTAATTTTTGCAATTACTCGATACCAACTTTACATCAATCCATACTTTGAGCAAGCCTAAACCTAGACTCTATGTTTTGATCATGGTTTGCCAACAAATACAAAGTGAAGTTCTAACACATTAGTTCCTAAAGTCTTAGAACCTAACATAAATGGACTTGGAAAAAAAATGATCGGTAGTCAAATGGGCTTGGCCATGGGTAACCAAACTCATTTGTCTCTTACATATTTTATTGGGTCTCATAAAATAAAAATGATTGGATACTAAACTGTGTTTTGTCATGACTTAAAAATAATTTAGAAACTCAATAGTAATTTATGTTTTTTTAGAATTTAATAACTCTTATTTGTATTATGAAAGTTATGTTATAAAAAATACTATCTATGTTTGCTTTGGATTATTTTAGTCAATTTTTCAATTTTTACTAATTTAATATATTTATTTATAATTAAAATAATTATGACGTCATCACGGTTCAACCTTGGCTTGACCTCGGTCCAATCGTAAAAATCTTGAACTTATCCCTTTTACAGTTCATAGAATGGTTCGGGTTTCAAAACCATGCTATTCAGGAGATTAATTGTTAGTAGAAAGTCTCTGTGTCTCGTTATCTTGTGAGTCTAAGATTGTGGGTTTGAGTAATGGCTTATTTCATTATTTTTTGGATGATCCTGCACTATATCAAATTTGGGTTTAAGTGAACCCCCGGAATTGTGATAACGTATCAAAGTCCACTAGACTAGAGTATTGAAAATCTTCCAATATCAGATTTGTGTTGTGCTATTACAACAGAATTTTGTTTTATTGTTTTGTTTGCAAACTATAGTAGTGGCTTTTTAGCTTATGAGGTATCTTTTATGATTAAAATATTTGTTGTTTACGGTGTTGTTTACTTGTTTTGTTTGGTATTGACTTTATGAATTGTCGGTGAGGCTTATCATTGAATTATTTTCTGTCCACATTGTTGTTGTTGTTGTTTTGTGAGGTAAGGAGAAAATTGACTTTGCCCTTTCTTTTTAAAATATCCAGCGAAATGTCCTATGTTTGAAATTAATTAGGAAAATTCTTCTATTTTGAAACTCGATTTTCTAAAAATTGAGTTTCAAATGTATAACTTGATTTTTGGAACATCGAATTATAGTGAACGTAGACTTAGATTTTTTTTTTTTTTTTTGGAACTCGAGTTCCATGTGAAGTACTCGAGTTCAAGGAACTCGAGGTCCACTTGAATTTTTTCAAGGAACTCGAGTTTCACTTGAATTTTTTCAAGGAACTTGAGTTCCATAATATATATATATATATTAAAATTGTTCAGTTCGCTATTACTCGATTGTCCAAAAATTGAGTTTCAAAACAGAGTCATTTCCCAAAATAGTTTCAGATATAAGGTATTTTGCTGGATATTTTATATATTAAAAAAAAAAAGGGCAGAAGCCCATTTTTACCGTGAGGTAAGGTTACTTTACCATTAAAATTTTTGCACCGAGTTTTTGTCCATAAAAAGATGGATAATAACTTACCACGACAAAAATCTTGTATGCACTGGACACATAAGATACTATCTCCTATTTAGGAGTTCATTTATTGGAAGTCTTTTGTATCCCATTACTTTGTGAGTCTAAGATTGTGGGTTGAGTAATGGCTTGTTCTATTATTTTTTAGGTGATCCTGTACTATGTCAAATTCAGGTTTAAATGAATCGGGATCGTGACTTAAAATTTAAAAATATATATATTAAAAAATAAATAAAAGATGAGAGGATAACGTTCCAAAGTCCATACATGTCTAGACTTTAGAGTATTAAAAATCCTTCATGATCAGATTTGTGTTCAATGTGTTGTACTAGTACACAGGAATTTTGTTTTTATTGTTTTGTTTGCAAATTATAGTAGTGGCTTTTTTGCTTATGAGGTATCATTTATGATTAAAATATTTGTTTACGTTGTTGTTTACTTGTTTTGTTCAGTATCGACTTTGTGAAATATGAGGTGAGGCTTATCATTGAAATATTTTCCGTGCGCATTGTTGTTGTTTTGTTACAATTAAAATATTTGCACCAAGCAGTTGTTGCGGATAAAAGACGGTGGATAACTTATCATTCAAGAGGCGACTTATTGGTAGGAAGTTTTTGTGTCACGTTATCTTGTGATTCTGAGATTGTGAGTTTGATAGTGGCTTGTTTTATTAGTTTTTTAGGTGATCCTGTGCCATGTCAAATTCTGATTTAAGTGAGTCAAGATTTTAAATTAAAAAAAATATATATACATTAAAAAAAAAGGAGGATAATGTGTCAAAGTCCAAGAGACAAGAGTATTGAAAATCTTCCAAGATCAGATTCATGTTCTACTAGTACCCAGGAATTTTGGTTAAATATGGTTGAGAAGTGCTATGGATATAGTATTTTTTTCAAATATGGTTGAGTAAAGTATAGATTTGACTACAACGATTTATGAAGCCTAGTCTTACTAGTTTAGTTTTTGACAGTTCAAATTAATATGATCCTAATTTTTTCACATATGAAAAAAAATTAATAAAAAAAAAAAACACCCAAAAATAATAATAGGCCTAGAAGCAAAGGCAAGGTCACGGGATTTGAATATTTCAAACGTAACAGAGGGTCTGTTGAGAATGGATCGGATTAGGAGGGTTGTGATGAGAGATACAAAGAAGAGGAAGGTGAAGACTCATAGTTGGCTTGGTGGGTTTGTTGCGAATGCATCTTATTGGGAGGTTTGTGATGAGATATACAAAGAAGAGGGAGGAGTAGCATTGGATTTCAATCAAGAGGAAATTGTTTTGTTATTAATAATTAACGTGTAAAAGTTCACTCGTGTCTACATTTTCCAAAATTACAATATATATATATATATATATATATATATATATATATTAGTCCAACTAACCATGCAAATTTTAGGCATGTTTGGTTATATTGTTTAAACAACAGTTTTTGTTGTTTAAACAAATTAACATATATATCCACAACACTTTTTAACTCACACGTATTTTTATAGTACTTAAAGGCCCATTTGATAATGTTGTTCTAGTAACATTGTTTGTATTTTTTAAAATTACGTATAGATAAAGAAGTATATAAAATTATGTATAATATTATTTAAAAACCAAAAATATATGTTTAAACACATATACTAAAAAAAAATTATTTACTCAAACACGCGTGCATATAACGTCCCTTTCTATTTTGGGTGTAACTGTTTATTTACTCAAACACGCGTGCTTTTAAGTGGTGTCGAATCTCAGACAAAATACAGTAGCATCTTTCAGATCTAACTATCTTGGATTTTTCTAACTGTTGCGTTGAAATCAACATTTTCACTATTGCCGTAAAAAGTGAGATGATCTGGTCCCAGAGCCATTTGCCTTTGTTACTCAATAAATAGTGTTATATTTATTCAGCCAAAATTGTCTTGAATATGAGATGTACGTAAAATTACAAAAGTTAAGGGAGTGTTTGGTACATGCACTTATACAATAGTTTTCAGTGTTTAAATAATATTATATGTATTTTCATACACTTTTTCACCTACACATATATTTAAAAAATATAAACAATGTTACTAGAACAATATTACCAAACGGAGCCTAAATTTTAAAGAACACGTTAACCAGAATATTTAACAAAAGTGTTTTGATTATACCTTAGTTGTGTGTGAGGAAATTAAGTAGTATCTTGTCCTCTGCATGTAATGAAATACAAAACTGTTTGAGATTGTTTTTATTTTTTATTTTATTCATGTGTTTAGGTGGCTAAGTGTGAACCAGGTCCGCTCTTCTACTAGGCCAATTAGGTTATTCTCTAAGTCCCCCGAGTGGAAGGGGGGCGCAAAGTTTTGGAAAAGAAGGGGTAATCGGGGAAAAAAAATTTGGTTCCAAATGAAACCCCAAAAAATTTGTTACATTATTTTGACAAAAAAATAAGAAGAAAATTCTTTTGTCTAAATAAAATCAATTGTCCTAAAAATAACATCATTGACCTCTAGTCAAACCAAAATTCAACCAGATAAAATACAAATTCAGTCTAAAAATATTACTCACAAAACAACCACAAATAAAAACAAATCTAAAATATCAAATCTAAAATTTACCCATACTCTCTCTCTCTCTCTCTCTCTCATTTTCTTGCACTCCACTGTTCACTTCTCTTAAATCCCTTTTGTTGATCTGATCACGTCTGAGGACTTGAGGTATAGTTTCAGTCTTTTCACTCTTTCTTATCTGTTTTTCCTCCTAAGGTAGACTGTGAATATGTGATGTGTGGTTTTTGTTTTATCGTGGGTGGACATGTGACTTGTGGCTTTGGGCTTACTTTACTTCTGGGCCTTGTTTTGTTTTGTTGTTGTTGTTGTTGTTGTTATTTATTTATTTTTTTTTTTAAATCATGCATTTTTAACTTTATATATATATATATATATATATATATATATTTGTTATAGGATCAGTTTTGTAACTTTTGTTGTAAACTATTAGAATAATAGTACTGTACTATATACCATAATGTCACGGAAACCAAGAAATAAAAAGAAATAAAAAAACTTCAATCCAAATAATTTGGTAATCCAAACAGCAATTAATATTCTCTCTTTGTATATGCAAAATACATGTAAAATCCAACAAGAAGACCTATTAAAGCCCTTAGTTGCCTAAGATTAGGGAGCTCTTTGTTATGACTTATGAGGAAGCCACACAAATAAATTAGAGGAAAATTAAGGTCTAAAGCATGTACGGGTTGGCTACAGATGGCATCTTATAGCTATGACATTATGCGTGTGTAGATCCTTGACAACACAGAGGAAGTCGAAATAAAGATGGCATAGCTTTGGCGATCATAAAAAAGTTGTGTCAAAAGGTGAATTGTAAGCACCAACAACAAAGGAACGAGCATTTTCGAGGCCTAGCCCGCTTCCCATTACTTAAGAGGGTAATTGTCCGGTCCTCGTTCATGTGGAATTGGTTTAGTAAGATTATACCCAAGCCCGCCTCCATTTTCTTATGTGAAAGAGGTGCTTGATTTATGAAAGTTCAACCTTCTTTCTCGATTAAACTCGA